>JASBNA010000004.1:1200000-1800000 GCA_038087015.1 Cerrena zonata
GAAATACGCTTGATAGTTGTAGGGAAGAACGGAGCGTACGCGATAGCAGACGAAAACGTTCCATTGGAAGTATAGTCCTGACCCGTTGACAGAGTATTCGCGCCCTGGATTAACGTGGGCTTGCAAACATAGTCAATTTCACATGATTGAATTAATGAGGCACATGAAGCCAAGACATACTGTTCCACTACCACAACTTGAAACGATCGATCATTCGTCAGTTAGGGATGAAGGGAAATAGTGACCAATAAAGCTTACTGGTTTTCGAACCGAACGGTATGCTGCTCAGCATACACTACTGTGAAAAGAAGGAAAGAAAGAGTGATACGAGTGAAAGTGGAGATCATCGCTAGAGTCAAACCGTAAAGTTATCAAAAGGAGTGGAGCTGGATGCTAAAGAGGGTGTGCAAGGTGGTGACGGACGACCTCCAGATACCAACTTGAATGAACGGACGGAGTGTGAGCGTTGGGAGGGTCATCTTTAATGCGATGGAGCTTCTTATAACTATACCCCCTGCAACCCCGAACCTTCATTGGAGCAAAACGTTCTTCTTATGGGCGTGAATCTAAGGATGCTTCACAGCCCTGTACAACTACCTTATCTGACCGATTACCGGCTACCTCGTCCCTCCAATCGCATCGAGCTGTCACTAGAAATCCAGAAAAAAAGCATGTTACGTATTGAATAAAGGGGTATATAATCAATCCAGAACGCGGTTCAAGGAGCATGAGTGACAACAAGCCATTAGAAAACACCAGGTCGTGATAATATCCTATTAAATACATATCGCACACATACCAGTTAAGAAATGCCATCTCTTCTTCACCTCTCATCGTCCGTTTCATCATCATCACTCCCATCCACCTCGGCCATCTCTCGTCGGTGGAAGTGACGACCTTCAGGCGAACTAGAGAAGCCAGCACTGTTAGGCGGCTCCTCATCCTCCTCTATGGTTTCCGTTTCTGGACCTTTCCATTTGCTCTTTCCAATCGGCTCGTCCTCGGGACTGGATCCCACCAAGGCACGCTCCAATGCCTTCTCTCCGCGTTTCTTCAATCGCAAGTTCATGGCAGCTTGCAATGAATCGATGTAGGACTCGTATTTCACAATCTCAGTAAGCAGATACTGAGACTTCTTCTCCCAGTTGGCTGTAGCTTTTGTAGCGTTGGCTGAACGAGGTGCATACTAGAAGGAGAATATTAGTGCTGAGCATCGAGCGGGGTAGTTCTGGAATACACACCAGCTTCGTCATAGGCGTACGGAGCTCATTATGATCTTGAAGCTCTTTCTTCATCGAATGTACATGTTTCCGAAGAGCATCCAGCTGAGTTTCTTCATCGTGCGTACTAGCAACTGAGGGCGGCATAGGAGGCTTCCAATCGTTGATGAAAATACGATCATTCCACGGCGATTTGTCCGCTCGCACTGTGGACGACTTGTTCAAGCGACTGCGGCCACTCCGTACACTCGCTCCGTCATCGTCCCTGGTATAATTGTCTTCAGATATCGATCTGGCACGATTTACCGGGTCCAGAACACGGTTCCAGCCATACTCCATGTTCGAGACACCGCCGGCGAGGGGTTCTTTGCTTTGCCGTGCCGCCCAGTAGTTACAAGTTGACACCCATTCGTTGACGAGCTCTTCGGTACCTGCTTGGAAGAAATAGACAGCGCCATTTGATAATGTTAGCACCATACAATGCGGGCGTTGTCTGTTGTAGCCGGGTGGAGGGAGTGAATGGGCTAAGGAATGGGCCAATAACACCGAGCCCACTGCCTCTGCATTTTCCTACGACGGAAAGGTTAAACACTTGAGACTTGCTATTCGCAGTTTAAGACGAGACGAGACGTACAAGCCAGTTACCACCACCAACAATACCACCACCTCCACCACCATGATCACCGAAAATGAACATGCTAAGCTCGCCCTTCTGGATGACGACGAACACATCCATCCAATTTCTTGACTTGGCTCTCTTGGCGGTCGACTCCCAGTATTGCTTGCGGCAAAGCATACCTTCTTTGGCCCAAGGGGGTCCAAGAAGAGCAAGCTCCTCATCCGAGATACTGATGTCTGTAGCCAGTGACTGGTCGCTCTTGACACTGTGCATATCGTCTTCTTGGGCTTCACGGATGATCGTATGCGAAAGGTTGGAGGCAAACCCAAGTGTTGGAGTCAAGAATGACACCGAAGAGCCATGTAGTCCCTATACAGAACGGTCAGCGACAGACAAGCTCGATGATACTGCTTAGATACATACATCATGAGACGTCGCGAAGCTTGGAGCAGGACTGGCGCGACCGTCGAAGCTGCTGTTACTGCTGTAAGGGCTATGACCCACCTGAGCAGTGAGGATAGATTGTAATCCCCGGATACTGCCCCGCTTGAAGGTTGTGAGCCTATCATTCTGGGTCCGTAGGCTTCGTTGACGCAAGATAGTTCCATTCGGAGCCAGCGAGGATGTTGATATTCGTCCGCCTGCAGTGGAACTAATCGGTTGCAAGATCTGGCTGCTCTTGACAGCTGAGTAGATTTCCTAATTATCACGATGTGAGTACTGCGAATAGTGTTGTGAAATATAGAAGTAGGACGTACCTTCAGCATATCTTCCATTTCTGATTCCCACTTCCGGTCATGGACGAAAGGAGTGCTATCATTCGCCCTTGATTCTTGACCAGATGAAATAACAGATACCCGGCTAGAATTGATAGGAGTCTGTCGACCAGACGTCTGAGCAGGAGTATCCGACGGCGTCGTAGAAAGTTGACCACTCGAAGCTTGCGTGAACACCGAACTAAGTCCATCGCGAGTGACACTACTCCAACTCGTCATACTGTCACTTCTCTTGATTCGTTTAACAGCTGTAGGTATCGGGTCGCTGACATCGGAACCTCCACGGACACTACTCCAGTCGTCTGGCGAGACGTCTATAGTTGAACCCCTATATGAACTGGGTGGCTGCAGTTGCAGCTGGATAGCGTTTATCGTATTTCGCACGAATTGTGCTCGGGACATCCGACTCGATAACTCGGCGACATGAAGATCAGTATTAAGCAGTAGCATGGAATACGAGACAGCATGGACGACATCTAGAATAGAAGAAACAGGTCAACGTGTGAGAGGGAAAGCTAGACGTGAATGCAATACTGACTTGAAGTGCCAAAAATACTGGTTGGATTGCATTCCCAGTATCGTTTCGCAAACTCATCAAGAATTCGATCGACTTGCTGGGACTCGGCTTTCAGGTAAAGTTTCGCACAGAGACGTCTGGAAAAAAAAATAGCAATTTCAGCAAAAATTTAGTCTATTTCATATTGCGTTCTCCACAATACCTGAATGCATGATCTAAGCGAAGGGCTGAGAAGTCGAAGTTCTCCATGTAATGACGAAGGGCCTACCCGATTGATAGGACTCCTGTAAAGAAGTCGGTAACATAATAAATCCGAGAATTAATTGTGACGTACTGCCCACCGAGCCACTCAGCAATCTTATCCTTAGCGAGGAACTCTTCGTCTTCGGCCCAGCACTTCGAGGCAAGCTCCTTTCCTCTTGAGTTGATGTCAGTATTTTCGTCGGTATGGTTCCTCGCTGGTGAATGACTGGAAGATATTCTGGAGAGCGTAAGGTCGTTGGTAGTAATGAGATCTTGCGCTGATGTTGTCCCTAGTGGAACTGATGAGAACCTCGAGAGCCTAAGGTCTGGTCAAGAAACCAATAGATGTACTCACCGACTCGGCCATCATCTCTTGTTGGTATCAGTGATGGTTCGGAGCTGGAGGCTGTGGATCGATGCTGGAATGCGTAACCTGTCGGTTTCGCGTACAGGCGACGGAATGGGACCACCGATACTGCGTGCTCCTGGAGAACGCGGTCCATATCGCACATTTGGTGAACGATTTGGAAGTGCATTGGCAGAGCCTGAACGAGCACGAGATGGGGTACCCTGGAGAGAAGCAGATCGAGGAGGCACGACAGCTTCAGTGGGGGAAAAGGAGCTCTCAGTAGGAGAATTGAGTACCGCGTTCAGGAGCGACTCTTCTTCGCCGTACACGGGTTGAAGTGTGACAGCCGGTGTTGATGATCGTCCAACACTTGCAGGTGACGAATTGGCTGTCCTGACTGGTGGTCGTTGACCAGATCTAAGTATGTTAGTGGCTGTATCGCTCTTGGCACGTTCTGGAGGTCGTCTTGGTAGTGTTGAGGGGTCTCGAAGGTCTAATGAAGCAGATATGGGATCGAGGTCGTCTAATTTACCCTCCAGGTCAGACATAAACCCACTAAGTGCAGAAGACCAACCAATCGAATCTTCTGAACGCTTCTCCTCTATCGAGGCACGTAGCGGGGTAAAGGAGGGGCCAAATGAAGCAGCCATAGCTTTCTTCAGCTCCGCATCACTGACACTCATACTTCTTCGCTTTCGTCGGTTATTAGGTTTCACGGTAGCGTGAGTGACAGTGGCAGTTGGTGAAGGTGTCCGTGACTGATTGCGGGAGTCTGGTCGCACCATGACCATAGAATTTTCGACATCCATTGTCTCGGGACCGATATCGTTATCCTCATTCGATATCTTTGGAAGAGGCTTCTGCAAATCAGACGATCCAGAAGGTGTGGTGAAAACGTCCATCTCTGGGGTTACAGAGGCATGACGTTTCGTTTTCTCCGGTAATGGAGGTACTGGAGGTGGGTAGCTGAACATCTTGGGAGGTGAATACCCCATGTTTGCGGCGGTAATAGTTCTCTGTGAATAGTCATTACACCCGACACTCCGAAGCATAAGATGAATTGCTTACAGAACGTTCTCTATTTGAATTGCCTCCGAGGATATTGAGAAAGGCTGCAGCCTTTTGTCGTACAGACGACTTGCCGTTCTGAATTTACATGTAAATTACAAGCAACATGCGACAATTAAGCCACTCACCTTGAACCCCTCCTTCATATTGCTCATCGAACGAGGACTCGTCAAGCCCCACTCAGGACTTCGTTCGCTACTAATCCCGGCCGACGATCCGCCTGCTCTCGACTTGCCTTTCATAAGTGGACTGCGCGGAGAGGAGGGTGAAGCAAAGGAGTTGTTGGTCGTAGAGGGTCGCTGAGAAGGATCATCAGGTCGGAGCCTATTCGGTGTCAAGGGCTGTTGGGCAGTTCTATTTGATCTGTTGTTGGCATCTTTGCCAGCTGCAGCAGACTCTCGCAATTTCGCTTTACGAAGTAGAGTAGCTAGATCAGGACTGCTAGCAGTCCCCGGTGCTCGATACATCGAGCGGCGCTTTGTCTGCATTTCGCTATCTTCTGCATCGTAGAAAATGTCACTTCCGCTCGATACAGAGCTTTGTCCGCGTGTGGAGGAGCTAGATCCTCCATTCACGCGACTGTTGTGGTTGGGACTCGGGGTGGGTGGGACTATGGTGGGTGTTGCGGGTTGGAAATTCATGTAGGGTGTGCGGGGCGGAGGCGAGGTTGGTGGAGAGGAGAAAGGACTGCCGATGGAGGAGTTGGTGGTGTCAAAGACACCCAGAGAGTCGACGTCGAGCCCTTCCCTGATGACTACGGTTCCTTCTCCGCGCAGAGCCTGTTCGAAATCCAAGTCTGTACGGGAGCCGCGCCTATGGAGGCCAGTATTGACATCCCTTGAACCGACGGGCTGCAGCCCCGAAGGAAAGGCAGAGGGCGGCACAGTCGACCGAGGCGACGGCTGTCGGAACAACGAAGCCAGGGTGAAGGTAAATCAAGAAGTCGGTGAAAGGAGTGGAGGAGAAAGAAAGGAGGCGAAACCGCCTGTGTAGGCGGGACTGTTGGAGAGGAACGCGTACAGTCGCTCAGGAGGCTCTCGATAATGCTTGGTGCCAATTACCGGCTCCGTCTCTCACCCTCAGATCGGGCCCGCTAAATGCATTTACGAATGGCCTAAACGTCCATATGAACTCACAATCAAGCACTTTGTAAACGGGTATTCATGTGTGTATCGCAGAGAAATACAGCTGTTGAACATTATCTAATGATGATTCTACGGCCATCGTGGTACAAGAGATAATTCACTAGAGCTGGAACACAGAAGGTAGACAATGATGACATGAGGGCTAAGTGATTAGATTGAACGGTTCGGAGAAGAATGGGAGATCAGCATCGGCCAGAGACCCTACTACCACAACACGGAGATTCTATCCAGAAATACAGCAGAGAAAGAAGGAAAAGCATGCAAGGGAGCAGGACAGTAAGAGAAATACTAAAACATATGTATGACAAGACAAGAAACAAAAAGATATAATCACGCAAGTCCTGTTCCCTCCTCGCCAACTTTGCGAGTGGCAGTGGATTGCATCTGGGCACTAGTAGATGTCCGTCGCTGTCGCTTCATAGAGAGCGATCCGCCTGCATTAGCAGCACTTGCACCAATCCGACTCGTTGGTGATAATCTCAATGCACTCGGCATCGAGTTCGTCGTCGAAGATCTCGGTCTCCCACCCGTCGCAGCCAACTTGGGTCCATTTGCCCCTCCTTTACGTGAGGCATTATGGGGCGTTCCAGACGCACGATTCCTATTAACCCAAATCGAACAGATGCACGTTTCAAATTCAGTGTCGTAAGTGCGGAAAGCATAATTCACTACGCACCGCTTCTTGATCACATCGGTCTTTAGAGATAGCGGTCGGACAACACCATGCAGTTTCTGGGGGACATGAAATCAGCAGCTGACTACCATGCGTTGAACGGAAATAGACATACGTAGAATAAGCCACAAGCATTACCTGTGTCGAGCGTCGAATTAGACAGATGTATATTAATGGATGACTGAATGAGTACGTACACAAGGGTTGTCCCTCTGGGTCCCTGCGCCATAATGGGGTATTCGTCGTTTGACAATTCGTGCAGACAGTGGGGGGTTGATCACCGTCCTCGCCGCCTTTACCAGTTTGTCCCGAATCAGGTGTTGTACTATATGAGCGCAAAAGAACGGGAAGTCATTTAAAAAAGGGTATTCGAAATAACGATTGAATGGATCATCTTTACCTCTTCCGTTGCGCAGCGGAACGTGCAGCAACATCCTGAGACACACGCCTAGACGAAGCAATCTTCCGTGAAGGATTCCTCGAGACATTACCGCTCATATGGCCGTCTACTGACGGTGGCGTCGATGCATTTGACGTATTATAAGGTTCAGGAGAGGCGTTCGAGCTCGAGTTGACACCATTACCCCACCCGTCGCTTGATGGACTAGGATGGAAGCTCTGGGAGAGTGCCTCAGAGTGATCGAGCGGTAGGATCTGTGTAGGATCGACATGAGTGTATGGATGGCCGTGGCCCAATGTGTGACCATCCATGCTGTTATACATCAGGCTCATACCCATCAGTGAATGATACTCCAATCCGGTATCATCCAAGCCAAGGCTGGCGACATTGAGTTGGGCATAACCTTCAGCCATAGCAGCGGTAGCAGCAGCTGCCGCGGCGGAGAGGCCTTCATTACCGACACCTATTGGTGAGGGTGAGAAAGGACCGTTCATAGAGTGGCGTAAGGGTTCGTTGAATGAGAGATCATATGGTTTGAGAGGATGAGAAAGATGGTGAGGAAGAGAATGTGCGCCGACAGAGAGCTCTTGGAAGGGATCAAATGAAGGGTAGTTAAAGTTAAACGTAGAAGAGGGGAAAGGACTATGGCGATCGTGGAGGTCGTGATGAGAATGGTGGTGATGGGGATCCACAGAGGGACCTGCTAACGAGGAGGGGTCAAGAGGAGGGTCACCGCGCAGCATGCTCTCAACGTGAGGTGCATCCGCACGTCGCTTGGTACCAATGATACTTTCAGGGGGACAGGGTTTGCCATTGACTTGATGTCGACCACTCACCCCAGTAAATATACCTTCTCTAGCGACTGTGTGATCAAAGCTCGTCTTGCGAACGTGCTTCGGGAAAGTCCGTTCTTCAGGTGATGGAGCCGTAGAGACACTCGTCCTAGGCAAGCCATGAAGACCGAACGAGGGGAGGGAAGCGGGGTGTCCTGCGGGGCTGTTTAAAGCGGAGAATGTATGCAGAGGGTGGTGAGGATGTCGGGACATCGCATGCTCAGCAGACGTTTCCAAGACTGCCGCAAGGCCTGACTGTCCAACGAGAGGGGGATGAGCAGGACTTCTCCTACCGGAAGTCCAAGCGGACGAGCCAGGTATTGGTATACTGGGGGAGGAAGATAAGGCCTTGGGCGGAGAGTCACTGGCAGGGAACTTGAATTGGTTCTGCTGATCGGGTACTATACCCACCACAGGCGGGCGTGAGCGTGAGCGTGAAGCTGGGCGCCAATCCATCGGCACCCGCGACCGCGATCTGCTCATAGCTCGCCAGTCCATAGGAACTTCGCTATATGGCGTAACATTGAGCAAAATGGTATCTTCAAATTGGGATGTCAATAAGAGCACGCACTCAGTTTCTTCTGCTCCATCTGAATTCGCACCGTCAAACCCTACTATTTGAACTCGCGCTTTCCCTTTGTCGATAGTTCTCCCCCGCTCAGATACCTCCTCTTCCTTGATTCCACCTGGAGGTCGAGCCGAAGAAGCATCTGGTGCGTCTACTGACTCGTCCTTTTCCTGATCCAGTTTCTGCTCTCCAGACTTGCCTTTCTCCTCATCCTCTTTCTTCTTCTTCAATGCAAGCGCCATCATGCGCCAGGTCAAGTTTTCCATCCGTTGAGCGTGTGGCAACGTAGCTTTCGTACGGGCATACATTTTCCACACCTGAGTAGCGAGAGGATCTTCCTTAGCCATCTTTTCAGGATCTGCGTCGCTCATGGCAAGTTCGGCAGCCTTCAAATCAGGAGATCCAGACACCTTAGGAGAAGGAAATGTCTTCGCAGCTTCAACAGGACTTGTCGCATTGAAAATATCATCTGAAAAGATATCTGCAAACGGACGGCTAGATTTAGGGCTACTAGCACTGGTAGGTGCAGTGGATTTTGATGATGACCCTCCAAACATAGAATGCGAAGAACTTGTAGAAGAACCACCTATCGAATTAGGAGCAGGAGGTGGGAGCATCTGGCTCATGCTCCCCATCGATGGGGGAAATTGAGGGGAAGACGGAGCGGTGGATGTCGGTGACATCCAAAGCGAAGGAGGAATACCTGGAGCCATACGCTCCGACATATAAGACCCGTGCAAAGTGGCGGGACTCTGAGAAGAAAACGAATGCGCAAACCCATCCAAAGAACCATCGTAAGGGCTGATGGATGTGTTTGGGACGTGGTGTATTGGCATGGCGTTCATACCGCGAACGTGATGGTCGTTTACCCCTGTTGGTAAAGGGATCAATGTCAGAGTTGAATGCCCCCATTACTACGTAAATTGTCGGAGAAACACTCACGCTTGCCAAACGGAATGCTCGCTGATGATGTATGCATATGAGAGCGTCCCTGTGAGAGTCGAGAGGTTAGGCAAATGCAAACGAAGGGCAGCAGAAAATGTGCTTGCCTGAGGAGTGCGGGCAGAGGTCATGTTAAGATCGGGAGGAGAACGAAAAGATCTGGAGGGCATGCTTGACGAGACGCCGGGGGTTGGACCAAGCATGCCGGATGCTGCAAGGGCAGCAAAGGTTGAAGGGTCGAGGGGGGCGGAGAAGACATTTGGCCATTCGTTGGAGTTGTTGTTATTGCTGCTGCTGCCGAGGGAAGAGAGGGCATCATGAGAGGCGGAAGTTTGTAGCCGGGCATTGGAGAGATGGTGTGGATTATGAAGCGAGTAGGGGAGGGACTGTGGTTGACCAGAACCTAGAGACATTTGCTGCAACCAAGGTGAAGAAGCAGAAGAGTTCGTGACAGAGGTAGGAAGCGGGCTTCGTTCAAGAGGAGTGGCTGAGGAAGATGTTGGAGAAAGCAGGGCGGTATTGACGGTTGGGCGGGTTGGAGACCAAGTTCGCTTAGCGGCATCAACAAAGTCTTTGGTAGGAGAGGCGGGTGGGTCCATGGACACCCTGGGTGAGGTTGCGCCGGAAGATGAGCACCGAGAAAGTCGTAAAGAAAGCTATGGCTGGACGAGTGGTGAAAGGGCGAAGACGGGGGTGCTTGATGGATGTTTGGGCGAGTGTGCGCCGATGGTGTGGTGGTGAGTGGGGGAAGAGGGGGAACGACCGCGTTGGGTGCTTGAGACGACGGCGAGGAGGAGGAGGATGAGGAGTGAAAGCAGCAAGCAATAGTTGCTTGGCCCTGAGCCAACGGGAGGGATCGCAGAACGGTCCGCAGACTCGGGGGCTCTGTATGGATGTATGCTATATCCAGCCTAGGGCTACCCACGGTAAATGGATTCTCGCCAACGCTGGATGCGCCAAATCTCGTCCAATATCTCTCTTTTTCGGCCCCGCTTTCCATCTCTGGCCATCCCTGCCTCCTTTGGGCCATGTCTCACCGGCCCATCTATTTTCTTGTCCTCGTTTTCCCGCTCCTCCTCAACAGCATACCCTCCACAACATCCACTCTGTGCCTTTCATTTTCCTCCTTTTTTCTGCTCCCCATTTTAACCAATCATTTTCCCAATTTCAACTGCTCAAATCGTCTCCAAATCGCTCCCGTCGGAGCCCCTCACCCGCTGCTCGCTCTCCGACTCATTCTACGCTTGATCGAGAGCTGTGTCCGAGGTCTCCGGCTTTCGCTACCCTAATCCAGATCTTTTCACATGGTCCTCCAGCCTTGCTCTTTCCTCGACTCTCCTACCAATCCTCGTATATCACCCACTCTTCATGATTTGCGTCATCCATTTCATATCGTCACATTTCAAACCGTCTACTCATACCAACACCTGAATATACTTAAACACCCAGCTCTACTCAGCTTCGGCCTCTAGGTATCTCACCTACCATCTTTGTCACCCGTCCCATCAATCATCTCGTCTGCGCTTCTATAGCAGCGGAGTGCAAATCTAGATACCCGTGTATAACCCTGACGCACTCCTCCCAATCCATTGTGCTCCTTCAGCTGACTTTTCTACCGCTCCATCTGTCCAGTATTGCGTTATACTTCGTTCAATGTGTCCAACAAACACCAGACATCATAACGAACAAATGACCATTTTAAATGGCTACATGTCCGACTCGGCTCCCAACACCTTTTCTAGACGAGGCGCTATTTGTGCGACAGTTGTCCATGTAATAGCAAGCCGATCCAACAATGTCCATCTTCGCTATGATGTCGTTTTACGTTCGATCTTTCCGTTACTATGCAAGCAAAGGCACAGGCCTTTTAAACGCACTCTCTATTTCCGCGAAACCGTCCTAAAACACCCCCACTCGTTCTCACACGAACGCCTGCAGCACTTTCGTATTTGTCCACCTGTTCTCGTGACTACCTCCCAATACCACTGTCATCTCCAACTTTTATGTCCGTGAGGCAGAACACGTCCATCCGTACACTGGCCATACAGGTACATGTTCGAAAAAACGGCCGGAGCTTAGCGTCAAAATCTCCATCTTCCTCCACACACTCACTTTCCCGAAGATGTCGCCGATTCTCTCGATCTAATCTCAGTCATTCTAGTGAGTCTTCTAAGCCACTGTACACACGGACGTTGTTCCTGCTTTGCTTGTATTCAACGGCAGCGAACTTGCTCCAACCCGTCAATCACCCACGCTTACATGCTTAACTCGAGGTATGCCCGCGTTCCCCTTGCAGATCGGACATTCCAACGAATCACAGAGGAAACTGTCAAACTCTCTCGACCCGTCCCTGTCATTGTCTACTGTCCTGACATCGTGATAGACATCTGTGCGTCTCCCCCACGTTTCTCATCAGGAATCAGACAGGGGTCACGAGTCCTCCCCGCATAACGCGAACAACTCAATCTCCATCAAACATCTTGGAACGGATTTGCATTACTCTCTTGTCATGCAACCAAAGGTTCAAGGGACCATGGTCCCATTGAGTTTCAGTCCCCTTCTTGGGCGCCGCCACAGGCCACCCGTTCTAACTCTGTAGCTTTCGCAACCATCTTTCCATCTTTCTCTTACACCTTGAAATGCGCACTAACGGCCGTCGGTTGGTCACTCATCCCTCACCTCGGCCCTTCACAGACTCGGCATGGAAAGGCTTGAATGGCCAAAAAGAGAAGTATAAACGAAGCACAAGAACAACGTATTACCCGACCTACCTACTCAAGACTCAAGTACTCACCCTTTCGTAGCTCACAAAAAGCATACAGTGCTGGAACGGCCCTCGGGTGCCCCAGGTTTCCCCACAGAGTCCCTTCTATACACTTCTGCTCTGCTCATCAGATTCTAAGTTGGCATCATGTGAACGAGTCAACACACGTTGGTTCGAAGGGGCTTCTCAGCTTCCTGTCATCCGCGACTCGTGCGTTCACGTTAGCCTATGGGGGTTATGTTTCTTTCAACTCATGTACTCATGCACTCATCGAGTGCTATGAACTACCCGTCTCTCCTCCATTTAGACCTCACTCTAAGTTTATCGGATCACTGGCACATCGTCCCGTCTATACACCAATTCACGGGCTCCGGGCTGCGCATTTCCTGGTCTCATAGTCCCTCACAGTCCCTAATATTTTGTTCCGTTCTACAAAAGGTATGTTTGTTTACAGGTGATTAATCACTTGGGTTTAAACGATCGGCACTAACCCCATCATTTATAATCCCAGTTATGTATAATGCGCCGACTATGATGCTGGTTTATATAGGCTGCAGTGGCAAGAAGCTTGTCCGGCGCCGCCATGAAACTTCCATCTCGCGCTGACATACCCTAGCGACCTTGTAAAATGCCCGGTACCGGTGATTTTTTGTTCTTCTCCCAAACTTCTGGACCTATTATTAGGGAGTTCAGGTTTTCCGGTATTGCTAAGTAGTACCCTCTTCGAACATGCATTGTTCTATACCCGAATCCAGCGCTGCTATGCCGCCAACACATTTCTGATCAACCCACTTCCAACCCACCTGTGATCCGAATCCGAATCTGGTGTGGTGTCACACGAGTGGTAGAAGAAGGAGGGGGACGACCTGGAATGTAACTAAATCCATACATATCGTACGGGGGAGTAGACTTCCATGTCAATGCCAAATATAATTTCCACTCGAGAACCAGAACCAGAACCTCCTTTCTTGGAGGAGGGGCTGACACAACGTTGTCGATGAACCTTGAGTCTCTTTCATATGCAAGTGTGCCTAGGGTTCAGCCACTAGGGGGACTTTCTGTGGAACTTTAGCCCTAACTTGGGACTCAGTACTACTGGGCCCAAGGTCGGAGGACGGTCTGGACTCTATAGTTCTCACTCTTCACCTTAGTGATTGAATCATTAGATCAATGAACGTTTGAAATAGAAATCACGCAGTACCATTCGAGCGTTCGGACAAGGTTCAGGGAGAAGAACTGGCCAGTGACCACTGGCAACAGCCTTGAATCTGAATCGTTGGAATCATCATGTCGTCATTCCTCATGGCATGGCTGCTCTAGGTTCACCGGCCGCTAACGTTCACCCTTACCCAGCCTTAACCTCGCTCACCTCCCTCAACAGAAAGAAAATTCCCTCACGCGCGATGCCTGCTTCGGAATCAGAAAACCACGGTCGGAGTCAACCCCTTCATTCGGGCTAGAACGTTGGATTCTGAGCGCTGTAGGGGTTTTTTCCAGTGGCGTGTAGGTTCGATGGCCATGTATGGTTATAACACCTATATAGACCGACACTGGATTGTAAGCTGCACAGTGTGGTTATAAGTATAACGTCTCTAGGTGTCTCCACCCAACCACATGTATGCTCGGAGTGTAACTGAGACCTGAGTGGTTTTTTTGATGCGTTCTCTTCGCGGATGCAATCTGTCCGAGTTCAAGGCCTTTACCGTCCTGTCGTCCCATATGTCAGCCGGCGGCCTGTTTTTCACTTTGAAAAAAAAACAGACAAGGAGCTTGTGGATGACTTGAAATACACAATGTGCTTAGTGTGTGTTTGCATTGCATCAAAGTAGACTTGACTATATGCGGATGGGTGGGAGATGACTAACCTAACATCAACACACCCCTTCGCGGCAGTAGTATTGTACGTATGCATATTCAAAGATCGTCCCTAACGTCGTTGATATCCGAGTCATGGTAGGTCACTCATCCCCATTCACTCATCAGAACCACGCGTCCTAACGCAAAGCACCCCTTTTCTACAAATGGTCATTTTATCTCGTGATTCAACCCCTTCGAAATTCCAGAAAAACGATGACCCAATTGTCCCTGAGTCGAGAGAGCCTGGATATTGAATGGTCCATCGAGAGCCCGTAAGGGATTTCCGAGTCAGAGAAGGTCTTTCTGGAGGGTCTTAGATGATAGATCAAAAAACGGAATCGCGATCTCGCTAAATGAGTGGAGATGAGTGGGCCCGGTTGGGTCAGTAAGCTCACGTTATACAAAAAACGCCACCCAGCCTGTTCGTTAATTTCCACCGATCAGGTCGCCCTCGGAATCCGGATGGCTTTTTCGCCTGCGTGGTCGACGACGTTGCTATAGATCCTGCAACGATCCATCGATTGTTGAGGTCAAGAATTTGATGGATGGCTCGGCCAGCTTTACTTCCCAAGAAAGATCTTTGAGGAACGGTAAACGGGTTTTTACAATTGTGGAATCATGGATGAATGATCGGTAAGGATCGGTTGCGGCGGGGTGGTGTAGCAACTCATTATTTCTTGTGTGCCTGATCAGGGTGATTTTATTTTCCTTCGCGGCTTTAGATGCCGTCATTTTCGATCGAAGCAGAAAAGAATCATAGAAAACCGGAATGTTTTCTAACGTTTTTGCAGGTTTCATGACAAGTGGGTGGCACAAGCTGTGGCCTACTGTGGCGCACTTTGAGGCGTCGCACTTAACGGCCGAATACCGACGGAATACGGAGGTACGTACATACATACTCCAGGCACAGGTTGGTAAGTATCACCAAAATATCCAGAAACGTTGTACCGCTTGAGGCCGGAGGGGCAATTGACTTCATTGTTACCGGGGGTGCGTATTAGACAGAAGCAAACATTCGACAAGGTAAGATGATTGTGTCATACCAGAGCAAGATCGGAAAACGACGGAAACCCTTTACAAAGTTCCAGAAAGGTGTCCAAGAGAGAAAATAAAACTATAACAAGCCTGCTATCCACTCCTTCACGACCTCCCGTCAACTCGCTGTCTTCTTCTGTCTCTTTGTCCGCCTCCTTAGTGACTTACTCTCATCATCACCTTGGCTGCTTGCATCTGAGAGTTCACCATCCACTTTAGGTATGGTCAGTCCGTTTGTGGTTTTGGAACTATTTCCGTTCATTTCCGCAGCCTCAGAAGCACCATTGGCATGTCCGTTCTTGACAGGCTCGTGAGATTCACTTGTATTGGAATCTTGGGGCTCGTCACTCCATGCCCAGGCATCTTTAAGCTCTCCGCGTGTTAGTGCCGTGAGCAGGAACGAGAGGATGCACGCAGGGCTATATGAAATGGTATAATTAATATAAATTGTCAGATCAAATGAATGACGTATGGGTAGAAGCACGACTGACCTGAGGTAAAGTAGAGCAGGTTGGGCTGCTTTGAATGTGTGCATCACGAACATTGTCGTGATCAATCCAAGTGCGTAGCCGGTTAAAGTAGCAAAGAAGTATGGTTTGGAGAATGTACTCCAAGCGGACTTCACTGACGCTCTGTGTTGATCATATCGTAATGCCAGCGAGACGAACATTCCCGGGATGACGACGTCTCCCAAGCCAAGCATTGTGAAGCCCTCTTTCTGTACCGAATGTGAGGGATTTGGCCCATAAGAGTTTAATGGGTACATCAAGGGTTGTGGCGACTTTGACCATCTAAATGAAAATAAAAACAAAATGTGTGAATACTCAATTCAGCGGGATTAGTGGGGAGGAGGTATCGCTTACAACTTCTGTGCCGAATACCCACCAGATGTCGTAGAGGAATAAACCTGTGAGTAGGATACATCCCGTCTTGAATGAGTCAAGTTTGAGTAAGGAGAGTGCGTTGTGTGAAAATGAGAGTGCGAGGATGTCAGTCATGAGAGCTGAACGACGGGTTACCTGAGGTCCCAAAAGTGTATAGGATCGAAGGTAGTGCGCCGAGAGGAATCAGGTATAGTGAAGGGTGTTCGCCACGAGAAACGAGAAGACTTCTGTCGAAACGTCAATGTCAACATTTACCGTCATCGTACACTGAATATAGCGTGAGGTTTGGCTACATACCTTTACGTTTTTGCATATAGACTAATTTATGTCTCTCAAAAGACCTCCATAGTGTGATACCAAGCGTCCATCGAACCAAAGAAATCAGGGACTACTCAGATAATCAAGATTAATAATCGCTTCGACTTCGAATGAGGAAACATAAAATAGATTGTGCACACACCTTCGAAACACTTCCTACACCAGTAATGGTGAAGTACCATTGCATGAGCCAATTGATCCACTCTTTCCCTACATACTTGATAATCATGTAGAGGCCGAACAATACGACGGACCCAAACTAGGGACTACAGTAGGCAAGGAAGAGACTTGTATTTGCACTATACGTTACTCACAACAGGGAAAAGGTAAGCTTCAGAAGTTGAAAGTCGGTCCTCGATCTCTTCCTCTTCGTCCTCATCATCAGTAGTCGACCCCGAGCCTGCATGGTCACGATGATTCTTGTCCTTTATAGTCTAAATCGAAAGTCTGTCACAAATGGGGGTGTATGTGGTCGAGGGATGTTTGCAAACCGATAAGGAGCCATGTGCACCAGCATATATAGAGATCAGGGCGAGAGATATGAGGCCACCGAACGAGGACAAGAGATCCCAATCTGGTGAAGCAACGTCGGACATGCCAGCAAAACGGCTAGAGTTTCGACACCCAAATATGAATTGAAATTGATCCCTTTAAGAAATCCCCGTGAACCTGAGATAGCCAACAAACCAGAGCTGCAAAAGCAAGCAGAAGGGGTATAGAGAAAAAGTGGAGTGAAGGCAGATCTTGTGGCGTTCGCGTATTACCCCACACCAGGCCGCTTTGGACTCCCGTCACGTTCTCACAACGTTGTCCTCCACGACCACCACACTACCGCTGACCAGTGACTGGCGAGTAAAACCTCCGTGCCTTCCGACATCCTTGCGACGATTATGCACCATGGCAAATTCGCAACACAAAACCAACAAGAAGACATCGAGGACTAGAGAGGTCCGTCAGATCACTGCAAAACACGCATTGCAAAAGCGAGAGAAGACTCGCAAAGGGGTCTCGAAAGCAAAGATCTCCGAGCTCACTGATGAACTCAATCGACAATACGCTCAAGTCCAATTGCAGCCGACCACTCCGGTGCGTTCTTTTGAATCTGATGGTTAGGAGTCAAGAAAAATCTCATATGCTAAATTATCTTTGTGCTGGAAACACTTTCCAGGTGGAACCTCGGAGGCTAGTTGATGTACGGCCATCCGATGAATCCGTCCAAGATTTGGCCGATGTTCTGGGCTCGATATGACAGAGACATGGTTCAAACATATCACATTGGTATCCCCGTTGGACTGGTGCTGGAGAGAACAGCTATGTTTGTATTCACCCATTGACTTCTCGCAATCGAGAACCGGAGAATGCGGCAACATTCAAGCAAACGCTGAGATCGTCAGGAGGAACGGATAAAATTCATTGTACTACGCTATTCATCAATATACAACAATCTGACACCAACGAGGAATGTGAAGAGGTTAGTGTGAAGATAACGGAAAGCGCAGCTTCGCGTGTACAACTTTGGAAAGAGTTGCCGAGGGATGGTATCGCAACGAGAGCAGGATAAAATAAAATAAAAGCAAAAAGTAGATCGAAAAAGAAATCAGCAGTCCAAGCTTACATTTAGGTACATGTACAACAGTCTAAAAATTCGTATATATTCGTCATGTCATTCGTGTCGGTTCGTCAGCAGCAACTCAATGCATATCACCCCACTCATGACGAGGAGACCCAATGGAGAGTTTGCCCATCTGCTTACGCTGACGTAGGTTCTTGACTTCCGTGTTGATCAAATCTCTCAGTCGTTCCAGGTCCAGACTACGTTCGGCACGGGAGCCCATAAGTAGGTTTCTCCAGATACCAGCTGCAGCAACTGAATTGTCGATGCTGAGTTGCATGGGACGATGAAGTCTAACCATCTTCTGCATCAGGTGGTCCGGACTAGGGTAAGTGGCGTCAGGCCAGGCGATTCGAATGGCGAACCACCATCCCAATGGCTACCGAGGAAGCAAGTTAATTAGTAGAGGAAGCAAGGACGAAAGAGTGCTCAAGTGTACTCACGCGACCATCGGGAAGACAGTGCTCCGGGTAGGTGTCATAAGTCGTGAGCGATCCATCTGGCAATGAGAACCTATTGGAAAGTACACGGTCAGCCGGCGGAGTTCCTACGGTTCAAGTCTACACAAGAAGGAAGGCTACATACCTATGGACCACCCAATGGTTCTCATCAGAGCGGTGCTTAGCTAGCACGACCAGCAATCTTGGGATGCCTTCTAGGCCGAACGGAGCCCATAAGTCTCTCAGCATTCCACATGCATCCCCATGTCTTCCGTTATATACAGCAGTACTGATTGCATCCGCCATGTTTGGTGGCACGAACAGTCGATCAACGTGTCCCGGAGGACTATCCGTCATCTTTGCCCTAACATAACGTTTGTATGTCTGAGTAGACCAAATACTCAACGCCACATCATCCACCTGCATCCCACGGGTAGTGCTATTGAGAGCATTGTCCAACTCGGTCATCGGCCAAACAATAGCCCAACTCAACAGTCGCTGGTGTACACGTTGCCAGGGTGGGATTTGCGGCTCGTCGAAACCACCTTGCGAATAGACATGGGCCTGAGGCATTCCGACAACATCATGTTGATGGTGGGGGATAGGTGGAAGTGTGCGTTCATTTGTGTAACCGGTATGTGCGTCTGGAATCTCTGGAAGCCCCGATTCCGTCACGGCTGCTTGAGCATCTGCCTCTTCGTCGTCATATTCTTCACCGTCATTACGAGCGAGTTCCCAGGTCTTGTGTGTGGCAGTAACGGAAGACTTTCCAGGTTTGACACGAAGCTTGTAGAGCTCCTCCTCGAGGTATTGTTGACCTGACGACTCGTCACGTTCGTTGTATTCACTGGGGAGACCTCGAGTATCGTCTTCGTGGGTTGTAGGAGCACGTCCATACTCTTCGTCCTCGTACAAGTCCTCCTCTGGAATAGCAGAACCATCGTGGTGATGCATCGAACCAGGCAAAGTATGTAGGTGCGTCGAGTCACGGATAGGTTCGGTTTCGCCAGTATGATACATGGACTCATCCATCGTTCCAGTCTGCTGACCGAGAATATGTGTCGTCTGAGTAAGAGGACTATGTGCATAGTCGCCTTGTAATTCAGATTCTCCGTAACCCTGACCGTTCTGGTAACTGCGACCTTCGGTAACATACGAACCACCTCGAGATGAACGAAGACTACGTTCGATCTTTGGTGCAAGGCTGTCGAGACGATCTCGCATGTTCATCATACCATCGATGAGTTCCTTGGCCCACTCTGGTGCTTCACCATTGGTGCCAAGTTGAGTGGAACGTTTCGAACCGGCTAGGAGACTGGCAGGGATAGCATGCATCATATGAACCGAGGGATCGTGATCGTGGAATGATTTGCGATACTGCTTGATTGACTACAGAGATTCCAAATGGTCAGTATTGGATGGAAGGGACTATGTGAAAGAGATAATCACCTCGTTGTCGTATTTCATTCCAAGTTTCTTCACCCTAGCTCGAACGGCTTTACGAACGGCTCTCTTAACAGGCTCAGCCATCGGCACATCCAACGAATGCAACAACTCGCAAAGTTCCATATCATGGAAATGTGAATTCTGAATCTCAGGCTCTAACATCGACGGCGCTGCAGTCGACAACGCATACGACGTTCTCGCTCTAGTAGGTCTCTTCAATAAATCGTTGACCATCTTTTCCTCTTCTGCGTTTAGATCTTGAATAGGGGAAACAGGTCGAGAAGGAGTTGGAGTTGCCTCAGGATCAGCCTCGACGTTGGAACGTTTCGACCTCGTGGTGGACAATGCAGCCGTAGCACGTTGCAGTTCGTCATTCGTATTGCCGGTTCTGTGACGAGGAAGGGCAGTTTGCGTAGCGTTACTGCGCGGTGACATAGGTGCTTGTGAACGACCTAATACAATGACGCATGATACTTAGTAAAGTGGAAATGGAGAGAAGTATTAAGTAGGTATTTACCGTCTCTTTGGGAGGCGTTGGCGCGAGAACCTCCTGCGCGTTCGCTCGTTACCGACTCGCCCTTCACCTCTGCAATACTCTTGAGAGACTTTGAGGGCTTATGTGAGGCTGGCTTAGAGGTTGAGCGTTTCACATAATAGTTAGACGCAGATTCAGAAGGAGAGATGGATGGAGTTTTAGTGCTTCTAGGGGGCGGAGACATAGCACGTTCTGTTGGAGACTTCAAACCCTCTGCAATGGTCGAGTCGGGGAGAGGGGGGTAAGCAGTACGACTCGACTTTTGGGTGACCTTAGACTTATGTGCTTGAGAGGCAGACGACCGTGGCGACAAGGGTCGTTCAGAGGGGGGAGTGCCGCCGTTTGCAGTCCGGGTTGGAGACATGGCGCGAGACGGCGCCTTGGGAGACATGGGCTGGGGAAGGAACCGTGAGTCGAAAATAAATTCCAGAGTCTGGACCTGAACCTACACCGTTTGAAAGAGCGTCGGCAGCAGATGGAGCCTTGCGCGAAGAAGCACCAGTACGACGGCTCTTACCTCCAGGGCTGAGCGGAGGTTCACCGCTCATCATGGATTGAGGAAGTGGGATACCTGCAGCAGTGGCAGGCGTCATACCAAAATGCTAGAATGGAATTTAGCCTGTTACAAGGGATGGAAGTAGTGTCGCACACACCTGGAATGGATTCGCATTACTTCCATTAGTGGAACCAATTTGAGTCTCTGGTAACGGCACACCTGCCGCCTTGGCCGGTGTGTTCTGCCAGTTCTATCCAATAATGTCAGTCTGGGTTGAAGTGTAGCACGGAAGTCACGAACTTGTCCATTCCAACTATTATTACCATTGGGTAATGGGCCGAAATTGCCAAACGACGAGCCATAAGATTCGAAACGAGGCCCAGGAGGATCGTCAGGACCTGGCTCATGATCAGGGTCTTGCTGTTGAATAGAGCAACACATTGAGAGCAACACAGACGAGCCAAAGATAGAAACCTACAACGCCAGTGGTCTGAATTTGGATAGTGCGGGCAATATCAGACCCATTTCCTTCCTGTATATCAGACCTGATATCATGGTCTTCGTCATACCCATTCTCTCCTGCCATGTTCTCAAATCGTCGCGTACTACCCGCAATACTGCGAGTTCGAGGCACGGGAGAGAGAACTTTGGAGGCAGGCGTCGTCGTCGACGTTGTCATCATCGACCGGAGGGGAGTCCTGAATGCCTTGGAGATATAAAAGCACTGTGTTGTCAAGCGGCCATGAGTTAGGGAACGAAGTTGATGATATGAGTCTAATCACCTTTCTCATTTGAAGCTGTCGAAGATTTGAGAAATCAACGTCACGTCCGTGAGGCGCAGGGGCATGACGTACCGGGTGTACTGGACCTGAGCAAGATGGTTCTCATTACATCCTGCGGGGGAGGCGAACCCAATGCAGACATGTTGTAGTCTATTCGGAAGCGGGTTAGGATTGGTGGTATAAGATATGGACGGGAGAAGCAGAAATGGGAATATGATACAAGGGAAAGGGTATGCTAGTGTTGATTTATAGGAATAGTATAGATGAGCAAGAGCGGAGACAGAGAGAGCAAGCAAGCAATGCCGGAGCGATGGCAAGATGAACCAGAACAGCGTTTGCCTCTCTGTTGTTGCCTCGCCAATGCCTCATGTTCGATTTCCTGTTTGGTCTTTGTTTGTACACCTCCCATATGCGTACACTCCCTCTCCCTCTTTGTCCTCTACCTTTCTGTCGTCCCTCGTTGTATCAGGCCATGTCCCTAGCACATGTAGATCGACGTGCCTCTCGTGTATGTGATCGTAAAGCAACTGTGTCCTCGGATATACTACCGTCTCGCAGATCGATCGCCCCGGCCAATTGGTTTTGGATTTTTGCTTCCGTTCAGAGGATACAATGTTTGCATGCAGCATGGCCATCACTGTAATTTCTGCTCCTATTCTCATTGGTGCTGCTAGCGTGCACCATAAGACTCCCATAAGCACAACAAAGGGGCAGCTAGGACCAACTCCTGTCTCAATCATTAGACCTTCGGCTCTGGGCCTATCCTTTCAAATTCGGTTGATGCATGATCTCATCGGTGTTTATACAGCCTGAGAGGCCCTATAGCGTTCCGTGCTCTAGGTAATCGTATTTCTTATCTCTCCAGAATCCAGCATCCATGTATTAGACATCCTTCTAGCAATCACACTATGTACTATATACTGTCGTCACTTATTCCGAAATGAATCACATCGATGCTCATGGGACACGATATGATATTTGTTCTCCATTTAGTTGGTCTCGACATTCATTCTGAAACACCTTCTCTTTCCAACTTTCCCATGTAAAGGCAGCGTCTGTCACTTTCCCATGATGGCGATTCTGTCAGGCTGCAGTCTAATTGCATACAGCTTGGACTAATCCTAGCAGTCAGCTCACTCTCGAGAGTACTTGGCCGGTTCAACAGAAATACCACGGTAATACACTTGAGGGGCGTGTCAAGCTGTATGCACATGGTCGACCCTCACAAACAAACACTGTCTCACATCTATACAATTCACCGACTTGGGACGACAATCCGGCTCCCGATGTATGCCGCGGTAGATGAACTGACTCGCCTTCGAATGATCGTGGCATTGAAATTCGTAATGCACCTCTAGACTCGAGCGCCGCGGCGACCCTATCGGAAACTTACTGTTCGTCGAAATGCACATAAATGCGTGATGAACGCCACGGTCCTCCTTGGTCTGCGGGCTTATGCTTGCCCCGTTTCTCCGTCGTATCATATATCTCTCCCTTTGCCCACACGTCCAGTCACTGCGCTACCCCTCCCGTAACCTGCTCCGAAGTTGCCTGATCACCAAGATGCCGGTCACTCGTTCAGCTAGTACAAGGACCACTCGTGCCTCAACTAGAGCAAAGGCCGTAGAAGAGGCCGTTGCCAGCGATATCGACTCTGGTGTAGAGTCTGAAGTTGCACCGAAGAAAGCCGGCACTAAACGGAAAGCCCGTGCAACTAACGGAAGGAAAGCTCCTGCCAAGAGGGCTAAAGCAGCTCCGAAGCCAGTAGAAGAAACTCCAGAAGACCTGAACGTTGAGCTACCTCCTCCCTCGGTTCCTGCAGATGACCCTTCTCGCAACCTCGTACCAGCAACGTTGACATTCTCATTTGAAGATGCCAAGAAACATCTCATCAGCGTTGATTCACGTTTCGAGATCCTGTTCACTCGTCTGAAATGTCGTCCGTATGAACATTTGCAACAATTCGACCCGTTCAGGTAGCTCGGATATAATAGTTGCATGTGTTTGGAATGCTCAATATCTGTTGTAAATTTCTAGTACATTGGCTACATCTATTCTGTGCGTACATCAAACAGCTTGGCAACAGCCTTCCCTGACACCGAATATTCCCCCAAGAGGTCAACAAATCTCCTGGAAAGCTGCTCGTTCAATTCAACATCGATTTATTCGTCTATTCAACCCGGGCCTGCCGGAAAGTGTCAATGTCCCATATGAGTTAGTCTCCGTGTCCTCATAGCCTCCTTGCACAACACTAAGAAATTCGGAATAATAGTAAAGACGCATATTTCCCTACCGCGACACAAGTTGCGGGGGAGGATCTTGCTGTATTGAAGTCAGCCGGATTGAGTGGAAGGAAAGCAGAATACAGCAAGTTGCATTCCTTACGCATCCATGGTCGATGTTTCTGAATTGCTTAAAATTCGAATAGTACGGGATCTCGCCGAACGCTTCGCCGATGGTAGATTGACCACCGAGAAGCTTTTAAATGCTGATGATGACGAGCTGCACGACTTGCTCACCGAGGTGCGTGGTATTGGAAAGGTAAGTCTTGAAGTTTCCTCCATTAATAAAATCAACACTAATGTTGCTCCATAGTGGACTGGTATGTTCTGTTACCCGCAAAGCCTCTCCACCAGCTAATAGTTTGACACAGTGGACATGTTCGCCATATTCTCTCTTCGTCGACCTGACATACTACCTGTCGGTATGTGACCTTCCACGTATCTTACCTCATCCCCTTTACAGCGTACATCATCACCCTTCTCTAGCCGACCTTGGAGTGCAACGAGGGGTCTGCCACTGGTTCCTCGCCCTACACGATCGAAAATTCAACATCAGCATCTCCCCAGACAAACTTCCTCTATGCCCTGACGACGAAGAGGGCTTGCAAGCTCAAGCTTCTGGGAAAGCAGCTGCAGTACCTGCTGTGCCTATCACCACCAACAACAGTACACCTCCCACAAGTACACCTGCGCCCGAAGATGCGTCGAGCATTCCTCCAGCTGCCCCTGTCCCGAGTACGCCCAAACCTACGGGTACGAACACCTTAGCCCCGCCTGTGACTCCATCTGTCAAGAAAACGCTAAGCAACTCGATTGCTACTCCGAATGGGAAAGTCGAGCCTCTTCCTGAGGGGTTGAAACCAGAGCAGCTCAAAGCACGTTTGAAGGGGCAACAAAAGTGCGTATTGTCTCTTTGACTGGAAGGAAGTATATACTCACACCATGTCTGTCTGTAGGAAAGCACCAATATTGACTCCAAGAGAGATGGAAGCTTTTACGGCCTCATGGAAGCCGTATCGTAGCCTTGGTATGTTAATGTTCAGCTTTCAACCTGTCCTTTAATAACACATTTGGGCAATAGCCGTGTACTACATGTGGGCACTTGCAGCAGAATAGAATACGACTAGACATGGATGTTCAGTCGAATCTGTCATATTCCGGAATCCGTACTCGCACCTTAAATAATACTTATGATGTCCCCATGAAATGAGAACCTCCGAATCTTGATACGAAGAATTTAAGTTATTCAGAAGATCTGCTTGTGTAAGTTGTAAGTTGTAACATGCACACAGTCACGACGATTCAAGAAGAGAAAAGAAAAATATGGGCTCAAGCGGGAATTGAACCCGCGACCTCCTGCATGCTCACTTCGCAAGCGGGGACAACCCGAAGCAGGAATCATACTACTAGACCATTGAGCCGTGCCCCTAATCTTCGAAGGGGGTTTAATAGTTGTCTGACAACGTTATCGTATGAAGTAGCACGGAGATACGCCTATCACGACATATTACGACCCCGCTGGGACTGCTGAGGCAGCGTGTATGTGCTCATACATTGCCATATGTCATATGAGAATATACCCATTTCCAATGGTTTGTTAGGAATGATTAGAGCGGAGCCGCAGCCGCAGCCGTAAACCGTATATGGTACAGCATCGATCGCAGACTGGACTCGGACCTATATAACCATCGACTTGATCCACATTGCTCCTCTAACTACAACCACCATCTTCCAGCAAGCTGAAACGATACAC
This sequence comes from Cerrena zonata, assembly GCA_038087015.1. Lineage (NCBI taxonomy): Eukaryota > Fungi > Basidiomycota > Agaricomycetes > Polyporales > Cerrenaceae > Cerrena > Cerrena zonata. The sequence continues at coordinate 1,225,558 of JASBNA010000004.1, forward strand.
TCAACTATTAAACTCCCTTAAGACCGCTTTACGACCCAAACCCACAGTCATGTCTGGAAGTCAGTGACTATATGCTTAAACTACGTCATAGCAGCGCTAATACTACACCTTGCAGAGTATATCGTTGTCTTCAAGGACAGTGCTTCCCAAGCTCAGATCGATAAGTACGCTCAGGATGTAGAGAGCAACGGTATGTGGACCAAATAATATCTGAGATAAGACTGTGGTACGATCATGTTGTAGGTGGTAATGTCGGACACAAATACGACTCCGCTCTCCGAGTACGTGTATTTCAATTTCATCTACGTCTAAATCTTGACCCTGGTTGGCACCGAATAGGGATTCTCGGCTGCTATACCTGATGCTTTCTTGCAAACGTTGCAAGCGCAGGGCTTGGCCGATGGCATCATTGATTACATTGGTAAATACCACTGTGACTTGATGCTGAACAACTCTGACTGCCTTAACAGAACCCGACGGTACTGTAACCATCCAGTAAATCAATGTAACAGATACCAATTGTATACTTGTATGACCGAATGTCCTTGTAACTTTGGATTGTACTGCAAATGTAATGGATCACATAATTCACGAGCACACCTGGGATCCGACTGAACTACTGAAAATATGAATCCGTTCCTTGGTATCCACAAATGCAAAACAGGTCCATGGTCGTATGTATCCGCAATTAACCGAAAGAGGGTATTGACGTCATGAAAGGTATGCAAATCATAATAGGTCGTAAAATGTTCCAACGAAGAAATAAAGGAAATCGACATTCAAGTCTTGACCAAAGGGTCCACGACACCTTCAGTCCCACCTTCTGTACGCCCCTCCTGTTCCGCTACCTGTAATCCTTTCAAGCGAAGAGTTTCGTTGGCGGGTGGTGTTGGCGGTACAACTTCGACGTCAGGAACAGGCTCGGCACCCGCCATCACAGCGACCGGAGTTGTGTCGATGGGTGGTGCCTTGTTTGGGATGAGTATGGGTCCAGGGTTCGGTGCAGGAGGAGTCAAAGTACCACCATTTGGTGGCGAGGGAATAGAGGGAGTACGCTCGTCATTATCAGGATCTCCTGTTACTGGATCGGACGGTGCAGGTTGGCCAGAGGCGGGTGGTGGTGGTGGGAAGTCCCATGGACGAGGGACGAGAGCGGCCGGCATGATCCTACAAGAGTGATAAGTTCATGATAGTTACAATATGCATTGCAGGACCAACCAAGTAGCAGCGCAAACGACACCCAAACCTTGATCTTGGGCCTGGATCATGCTGTATTCAGAATCGATATACTGCGAGATGTAACGAATGAAAGGTAGAATCTCTCTGATGCCTCCATTGACGAGTGATAGTCCAGTGAGGAAGTTCATGACAGCATGCGAAATAGACGGGACGTTCTACACGAAGCTTTGTAAATACGGTCCTCTCGGCGAGATGAGAAAATTCGACATACGCTTAAAAATTGGATGGACGGCGGTGGAAGGAGCAATTCAAATCCCCACCAGTCTGAGAATGGAGGTCAAATATTAATGATGCATCGACTCAAGGCTCTGAGAATCGCACATACATGTAATGACAGACATGCGATCGGTAGGAGGGTTAATACCTATAAACGTGTAAGCGGAATCATAGACTTGGAGTAGAAATATGGTTATACCTGAGTGATCGGGAAGGATGGCTTTTCCCGTTGCGTATCCAAGTGCCAAGAGTTGAGGCGTAATTTGTTGAACACCTTGCAATACGGTTTCTGCAGTGGGCAATGAACCACTTAACAAGCCATTACCTTCGGCGGGCTGACCTATGCCTAGATCTGGGCTAATAAGGCTGACGATCTCTAATTGAGAGAACATTTCCGTTAATTGAGCTACGGAAGCGTTGGTCACACTGGCAACGGTGGCAAGAGCAGATGTAACACTAGCTGTGCGTTCTATCTGATGAGGGTGTGCATTTCCTTCGCTCGGGGGAGCCGACTCCGCTCTGAGTTTGCAGAAATGCCGTTCATGCGCCTCGGTGTCGGTGTAGGCGAGACATACAGCATGGATAGGTCCACTAGGTGACGCTGCTACCTTGGAGCCATCGGCTCTGAAGGTTGTGACCACTGGCTTGTCGGATGACGGCATAGAGCGTAGATGAGCTATTACCATCTTGGCAGACTTCGGATGGATTAACTCGGACTTGACCTTCTCCAACCTGGCTTTTGGTATTGGCTTCACGTTCTTGGAAGGCGTGATACCAGAAGGACCGATGATAAGAGAGCGCACAACGGAGGCAGACTCATGTGCTCGCTTTTCTGAGCGTGAAAGCTTGCGTGCATACACATCGAGATCGTCGCGAGCACGACGTTTCTTCTCGTGCTCCTCTATCGAAGAAAGAGTGGGCTTGCGAGCTTCACGGTTCGCTTCCGCATTCGTGAAAGGAATCTTGAAAGAGAATCGACGCTTATTGAGTTCGTCCTTTACATCCGTGGGGCGTTTGGGAGACTCGGATACGGGTGTTGCAGAGGGAGGGCTCTGCTGGGGGTCAGGGTTGTTGACGGCCGCAGGAGCATCATCTTTGGCTGTGCTGTCAACCTGTTTCCCATTAGAGACTGGGGTTATCGTCACTTCGACACCCTTGACGACACTTCCCGTGAGAGGAGGGGAGCGTGTCAACTTGGCCGTTGTGGGTTTGGGAGAAGAACGAGTGAGAAAGCCAAGCATGATGACAACGTTATACGTTGGGGGTTGGGGGCGGGCCCGTTATATAGTTTTCGGTGCTAGCGGGAGACCCCTACCTGCGTTCTTTCGTCAAGTGGTGACCCAGAGACATGTCTGAACAGAGTTCCAAACTGCCCATAATTGGCAATGCCTTCTGAACGATCACAGACAGATCTAGATCTCCGGCGACGTCCGTCGCCCTTTCCCACACATCCTGGCGACAATCACAAATTCAATTATCAAGGTAAGCAGCCGCTTGTGCCTCTCCGTTGAAACTTGGATTCCAACCATACAACTCAAGCTTATACTTACTGCCAGTCAACTACGCAGCTGGCATCAGAGTCAATACTCTGCTACAAGACCAAAATATTGTGGCTATACAATCACGACAAACTGTGCTACTAGTAGTAGTGACTTGGTAAGTACTGTACTATACACGCCTACCATCTTCCGAGTACCAGAGAACCCTGAAAGTGAGCCTAGTACTGTACTAGTTTGTAATCAACCTGGTGGGGAATACGATACAGCCCAAATTTTCCGTCTGAATATCACCTTGGACATATGCAATAGGTACAACTTGAAGGCGAGGGTCACTACATTGCCCCAACAAAGAGTATTTGGGTTATTGGCGGAACTAATATGCAATTGTAAAATTTTCTATGTGTAGTGACGATGGCCCGCCCTGAACCATAAGTAACATATTCTTATAGCAATGACAGAATGGACGCACGCCTGTGGGTGAGGACAATGAATGAAAAGACGGATATGGAAATAATAGGAGAGTGGCGGTACGTGTGTGTTAGCGAGATATTGACGTCACGGCGGGCTAACATCACGAAAAATTAGGATCCAACCCATTTTGTCGAGAAGATGTTCTTCCCTTCGTGATAGTACCTTCCAGTTGAATAAAGAGGATGACTCTGACACGCTCGATCTCGGGAAACCATAGAATGATTATATTATCAAAGATCGAGTATGGCGCTCCCGGGAGGCAAAGAATGTTAAGTGAGGTCTGGAACACATAATTAACAAAATGTTTGATACAAATTGAATGATTCCTACAAATAATAATAGTCCCAGCCACAGAAAGGTGTCCGAAAGAATAGAGAGCACGAATGGCAAATACATGAGCTACCGACCATGTTATCGATCTGCCCTGTCATACAGCGGTTCATACTGTGGCGGTTGGTCATCATAATTTTGAACCGAGTCCCGCGGTCTGCTGGTGCTAGCTATAGGCTGTGACGTAGTATTAGAGATGATATTTTCCCTAGCGCTCGGGTCACTCGAGGTCGCGTAAGTGATAACAACATGTCCACCTTTCTCAAGAGGGAAGGGGGTGACATTAGGTATGGCAGGGAAGTGTGCGGGAGTAGCGGTAGAGAATGTAAGTTGTTCGCCATAATTTGCCGTCTCCAGAGAGTCCAGAATATCAACGTCCTTGGTATTCTTTCGTTTCGATCGTCTCCGGCTGAGGAGCAGCGGAATCGCTATCAATAAAGCAATTATTATAACTCCACCAGCTGCTACCCCTGCAATTGTCCCGGATGATAAATGCTGCTTCGTATGAGCCGCTTGTGGAAGCGGTGAGCCGTTAGATGTCTGCTGCGGAGCTGTCGAGCTGGACGACGATACGGAGCTAAAACAACCACTTATTACATTGTTACACAAAGTGGGTGAGAACGTACTCTTGGGTCTGATTAGTGGTAGCCATTCCCACAGCAGTATTGAGAACAAACAGAGCCTGTAGCTGTCCCCAAGGTAAGCTTCCCTGATGAACAAGGGCGGGAGGATGCCAAAAAGGAGAATAGTTAGTCCCGTCTGGTAATCGAGCGAAGTCAACCACTGCATTAAACTAGATGATATAAGTGGATGATAGTCATGGGGTGTGTAACGATACTCACTTGGACTGTCATAAAACTACTTATAAGCCGTGAAAGATCCGAGTCGACCGGGAAACTTGACCATGCCTCAAATAGTGCGTTCATCAGTGGACCTGTGGGGTATCAGGGTAAGATGCAATGTTATATTTTACGTGATTCCAGACTCACCGCCTGCATATGCCTGATCGATATTTTCATCGGCTGCACCTCCTGTAGCTGTGTAGAGTCAATACCCTGATAAGCGATTATAATGAGAACACAATTACATCCATCGTAGATCCCATCACCACTTCTCCATACGTTGATCACATTGAGAATCATTTTCTGCAAACTGTTGACAACGTCAACGCTCGCGCAAGATCTAAGAGACTCTGGATCACATACTGTTGTGTTAAGGTGTCATTTTTTGTAACGGCTGCGTATACACTCAACCCTTCAATGGCGAGTGCATACCCTTTCTGCACCAGAAGACCTGTCGTCGCTAGGGTACTACATGTCTGTATGTCCATGCGATTGATATTGGGTTGATCCCCGATGAAGTTGAGAACAAATTCAGACGTCGCATTAGCAACCGACGCGTATTGTGCTTTTCCGGTTATCTCATATAGTCGGGCAGATAGTCTAAAGTTCATGAGATAAATCAGCATCTTAACACACGTAGACATTTAGATTTTGAAGCACTGACGATAACAAGGCCCTAGACAGGTCAAGAATAAATATGACTTCACTATATCATTAGGAAGGTAATCGTTAACTTACCCAACTGACCCGTATTCAATCTCCTTTACTTCACTCGTGTTCTTCAAAACTGGCTTTAGTTTGATTGGATTAGGATCGTAACACCACTTACATATAAGACTCCGCCAGTGACAGGAACTACGATGTTTCAATAACAATCAGTAGCCAGATACGTGTGAAGAGTTGAATGCTTACCACCAAGACATTCATGAATGTTAACCACTCCATCGCCGAAGTGACCCTTCCCACCATCAAATACGTCTGACGCGGTAATCATAAAGTTGGAGTATACAGTCCACACTGTATCAGCAACATCGAGAAAGTAAGGATCGCTATACTCTCGATACGCAGATACGGCGGCTAAGCCCCATGAGCTATGAACACGACGATGAGAGAGAATATGAGGTATATGGGTATGAGGAAAACATACAGAGGGTTTAGTGAGAAATATGATGTATGATCCTAGACAACAGACAATTATTAAGACTCAGAGGGATGTCATTCATCTGGAGCTTACTCTAGACGATGTAAATCGCGACGTGGATGAGCACTCTGATACTAGTGTTTAACTAATGTGCGACTCACGGTTCTTGCCATAAGTTTCCGGAGAAATACTGCACGAGCCTGAACCGTTGGATAACGGACAGCTGGTTTGTTGGATCGGTATTGTTGGATAGTCGATCAAATGAAGCGATAGCGGAGAGAATGTACGCATTTTGCTCGAGTGTCAAGGCTTTGCAGAATGTTCAGAGTATGTTTCATTTGCAGTTACAGAATGGGACTTACCATCGATTTTCCCCGTTATGTTATTATACTGTGGGGTAAAGGCATCTATCAAGGAATGTGTTAAATTGAGTCGATTCTCTTGAGGGAGATTGGATGTCGGTTTCTGTAAAGGGAACAATCAGAAACGTCTAGCAAGAAAAGACATAGAGCCCACGCAACTCGCCAAGTGGTCGGTATAGATAGATCCTGAGCATATACACTGCAAAAGAATACAAGTAGAAAATGATAAGTACGGAGAAGCATCCTGGCTTCAAAGAGGGAAACAGTTGATGATGAGTACGAGGCCATTTTTATAGTTTGGTTCCATTGAAGCTAGTAGCCATCACCTCTGCGCTTGTTGTACAATTACAAGGCCTACGCATAGCAGTTTGAATGCCGACACTCAAACTTGAATGCATCGTTGTACTTTTCATCAATTATACACAGCCACGCCTACGACTCATGCGAATACAAGAGGGATTTCTGTTCAGCCAGGTGTATTATGAGGCCTGACGTTAGCGAGGCCTAAGAGCTGGCGTGAGTAGACAATAGACATGCCACTGTACCCTTTGAGACGTAAGGCCATGCAAGGAACGACCAATTGTTGAAGCTGTGATGTACCTACGTTTTCTGATTACTCTTGAACTAGTACACACATTAGTTCTAAGCATTCTATGTACCTGGTTCAGTGGGTACTGAATACTGAAGAGTATTGGCGATGTCGAGACTTCGAAGAGCTAACATGAAGGGGAAAATCAGTGAATATGGACGTTTTTGACCTGTTCAGCATGGTGACAGTGGTCGTACGGAAAATTACATACATGTTCAAGTTAGGGAAGATGTTCGGCCGAGACAAGTGTATGCCCGGTGTATGCATGCCAAGTGTTACCGTTCCCGAAGCGCGAAAGCGGGACAGCCGCGCGCCGGTCATAGTTCCTAAGGGCCCGTTCGGTGACACAACCCATGGGCCCATGGGGATGGGGCGGAGTTCCGGGCCGCCTGAGGGTGGGTGTTGGTGAGTTCGGTGGGCCCAAGGGCGGGTGTGTCACAGACCAGTTACGTCGGGTCACAGTGTGACTGATGTTCTATCTGTAGACATAATACCGTTAACATTTCGAACTTGATGGATAATTATACATATAACAAATTATTAATATAGTGGATTTACTTAAGCTTAGACAAAATCTAAAGTTTCTCACTCATATATACATGAAATTGATATGTTGCACGGGCACATTAGGACATGATCATAACTTTTGCGATGATTAGGTGACAAAAAGGAAGTAATTAATTTAGACTACTAAAGAGTTTGAAATGAGGTTAAAATTGCTTTAAATTTGGGGCCTACCGGTTCTAGTGGTAGTGATACACATCATCTTAGGTAGACCAAAAACAAGATAATTATGATAGTAATAATGAGGCAGAGTTTGTATTCCCTTTGAAGCAAAAGTGTTGACGTTGGCAAATATTGGCAGAGGTATGAACAATTCTCAAAGTATTACTAATAGGGAGGGGTGACAAGCACCCATCACGCGCGATCACCCTATCGTGTCACCCGAACGGGTGGTGGGGGGCGGATTTGCTGTTCAAATCGCGACCTACCATAAATGGCAGGACGGCTACTCCCGCCCCATCCCCACGGGCCCATGGGTGTGTCACCGAACGGGCCCTAAATGTTCCTACTACATATGACTGTACTCAATGCAACGAAATTGACCAAACTGAAAGCTCGTCCTTTTTCAACACCGTCTCTTCTTGCAGCTTGTTACTTGCAGTGACATTTATAACTTGTAAGGTGGCAATCTAACTTCCCAATGGCGGCGATGACCCGATGGCGTGAACCTTGGATGTCGATTACATCATCCTTACGCCGTACCCCGGTGACTAGAAGTTATTCGGAATTCTGAGTTACAACTTTTTTGGTTTTTTTTTGACAGGAACAGTGCACATTGGAGTCATCCACTCATTGGGAAACCTTTCCGTGTCTTGTTCTTTGTTTGCTTAAAGTTGCACTAACACTTCAGGTTGAGCTATATTAGTTTTACCATGCCTTCCAAGTCTAAGGGAAAAACTCTTGTACATTGCGTACGGTATGTGTTATTTCATAATCTTTGGGATTATAACCTGACTATTTTACGAAAAAGACACTTTGCACCAGCATGGTTTGCAGCTATCATGGGTACGACGACACCTACTCATTACATCGAGTAGTATATTGAAGCTCTAACTGCTTAACCAGGTACTGGAGCGATCTCAATACTATTTCACAATTTCCCCTACGCATCTGATTCCGAAATCATGTCGATATTCACCTATATCTTCTTCTTTCTCAACCTCGCCCTATTTGCTCTTTTCAATGCGATCACCATTGCAAGATACATAATGTTTCCAGATATCTGGTCCATTATGCTTCGGCATCCAGTTCAAAGTCTATATCTAGGGTGTTATCCCATGGGAGCTACCACTTTGATCAATATTGCTGTGGGTCACATCTATCAGAAGGATGGTATAGGAGGAAGGGCGTTTGTCTATTTCCTATGGGGATTTTGGTGGACGATCGTCGCCCTTTCGTTTTTGTGTGCATTTGCGATGGTTCACGTCATGTTAGTGCTCAATTTACTGCACTGTTAGACTATAGACTAACAGCGGAGTTTAGGAAAACTAAACAAGACCATGCGCTAAGCCGCATGACCGCTGTATGGCTACTCCCTGTAGTCACCCTCATTGTCGCATCATCCACAGGAGGCGTTTTGGCTCCCGCTCTGAACGGGTTCTCGCCGCGTCACGCTCTTCTCACCCTTGTAGTCTCCACATTCATGGTCTCAATAGGCTTGACATTGGCATTCATGATACTGACGATGTATCTTCTCCGCCTTATTGTCTATGGACTTCCCCCAGGCGCCTCAGTCCTCAGTGTCTTCATTCCGCTCGGTCCCATGGGACAAGGAGCGTACTCGATACTACTCTTAGGTCAAGGGTACAAAACACTGTTTCCCCTACAATACGGGAAATCGGATATCCTGACCGCCGCAAAGACAGGAGAAACAATCAATATTATATGTGTATGCGCAGCCATCGTATTGTGGTCTTTAGCCAGCATGTGGCTGGCGTATGCTCTCCTGGCACTCGCAGAGGTCTTGCCAACAAACCGATTCCCTTTCAAACTTCCGTTCTGGGGTCTCATTTTCCCAAATGTGAGTTCCGGATTTTAACCGGAAGAAAACCATCTCATTGACATTCTATAGGGAGTTTACGCCAACCTTACGATTCAATTCTCTCGCACGCTAGATTCATCGTTTTTCCGTATATGGGGTTCGATTTACTCAGTCGCAACGCTATGCCTATGGACGTTCGTATTCCTCCAATCCCTTAGATATGTATTGGATGGTGCTATCTTCGAGGCACCTTGCCTCGATGAGGTTGATCTCGCGAAGGAAGCGCGAGTTCCAATCCATTCGAGCACGACTCCTGGTGGAGAACAGCTCGCTTTATAAAACTAAAAGTATTACAGGGACTACGATATAAACAGAGATGAATTAGAAATCACGATACATTGGAGGCCCTCACTACAGCTTCATGCTGGTCTTGATCGGGGTCCTGAACCAAACCCTCCCCTTCTCATCCGCAGGAGGCAATTTACCCGGCACGAATGTTTACCTGTAGAGACGGATGTAGAAGTCTAGGAGAACCCAGCTGGGAATCTCGAGCCCTTCGCCAGTTGATGAATGTCTCAGATTCGGTGCCAGCCTTGCAGTGAATGTTACGTTCGCGCTGCTCGGCAACAGTCGCACTGCAGCACTTGTCACGACCCGGAGGGTAGTCATGGCCAGCGAAGAGACGGAACTCAGGGGGGTAAGCGAGCAGGCGTTGCATAGACTAGAAAAAGTATAAGTTGAGTAGTCGCATGTCAACCACGGGTTATGACATACTGCATATAAGTCTTGAGCATTCCCGCCTGGGAAGTCTACTCGGGCAGAACCAACATCGGGCTAAATAATCATTTTAGCACGCGGCGAGTGAACTACAAATAAACTGTAGCTCACATTGAACATAGAATCTCCAGTGAATATGGCCTTGCCAAAGACGTAACCGACATGGTCAGGGGTATGTCCAGGCAAATGAATCACCTGCCCTTCGTACTCGCCAAGTTGAAGCTTCTCGTCGTCTTTCAAATAAGCATCGAAAGTATTGGTAAGTAGTTCAGGCTTGTCAAAACCATAAACCGGAGCAAATGTCTTTTGGACCTGACCAATTCTTGATCCAATGCAGACAGGAACGTCACCACCAAGCTGCTGCTTAAAATATTGAGCAGCGGTAAGATGGTCGGCATGGGCATGTGTTTCGCTATATCAGTAGTTAGACGTGTAAACTTCATCTATGATTCAAACTTCACTTACAGGATTCTCTTTACAGTGAGATCATTCTCTCGAATGAAAGAGAGCAGACTATCAGCAGTCGCTGTTGATATGATCCCGGAAGCAGGGTCATAATCAAGAACAGTGTCGATGACGATAGCCTCGGATGACTTGTCGTCAACAAGGACATATTGCCATGTAGAGGTAACCTTCTCGAAAAAGGTATACACTCTGGGTGTATCTGGGTCATCTGCGAAGTGACACCTCCAAGGTTCCGCGGCAGGAAGGATCTGTGACGTAACGTTCTTTTTGACAGCAGTGGCAGCTGAAGCCATAGCACGAACAGGAACTAAACGTGAGGAAGATGGGCGACAAGGAAGGAAGTTGTGTTTGCTTGGGGGTAACCGGGAAATTGAGGGACGAGTGACGCTAGTCGAGAGGCTACGAAGAACGGTTGGACGCACAACGGACATGTACGGTGAACAGCAGTGAGGAAGTCGGTAGAAGCATTTTATAACCGCCACAGAAGAGTTGAAGTCACGTTAGGTCTGAGTAAGTTTGAGGGGTGGCTATCGTAAGGTCAAGGATGTTATAAACAAGACCATTCCGAATTTCTAGCTACGGTATCAAGCGAATTCGGAATACCTTGGATAAGCTCCGATAAAGAGAAATTGGATTCAGAGAGAGCAGATAGAGGACAAGATGCATTCTACGACTTTGTTAAAGCGTTCAAGGGCTTTTTGAGCATTCTACAAACGACACAGGGCAATTTGCAATTAAAACGAGGTGTAAGTGGACGCTTGTAGGCGAAGGGAAAAGAATGCGAGCGTCTAGCCTTGCGCGTAATCTTGCGTCAGATGCGAGCGCTAACGCCCTTCAAATTCGGAATTGGATACGTCCAGTGACTTCAACATGTAAGCCTCCCGAAGACAGAATGGTCCAGTTTTCCCTAACTTTGTCATATCCGCGAGAGACATGTGCGTGCATAGTGCATCTGAATTAAATCAAATCATGCGCTGTATCGCTTAGCCCAAGGAAATTTCTAAGTCCCATCTGGTTTCAGTGTTCACATCGCCCTTCGGAACACGACGCTATTGCAATTCGGAATTCACTTTTGCATGGGACGTTATATGGAGGGGTCCGCTTGACAGCCCCCTCTCCCACTCCTTGCTCTCGCTAGGTCCAGGTGTTTCTCCCCCCACCCTCGTACGCCCTCCATGTCTCTCCTCCTGCCTTACTCCCAGTGGAAAAGCTGGAGAGAAAGGATCCGGTAAGTCATTTCTCCTCGTTGTGGTTTCAAGGTTTGGTCTAATTCCTAAAACCTGAAGGCATTTCACATGGGCTTGGCATGCTGTTAGTAAGTATCAAATGATCTCCGAATTGACAATATACTCACCACTGGGGTGTCTTAGTTATGGGTACTGGTGCGGTGTCAGCCTTGCTACACAACTTCCCCTACCATAATGACTCCGAGACGTTGAAAATTATGGCTCTAATAATCTTCTTACTTAACCTCGTGCTTTTCGTATTCGTTTGTACATGTACCGTTCTACGATATGTCCTCTATCCTGAGGTAGGTCGGGTCCACGACGTGCCCCTGTCACACTCTAACTTGATTGCGACATTAGATATGGTCCCGGATGATATCACACCCTGCACAGAGTCTGTTCATCGGCTGTTTTCCCATGGGTGCTGCGACCCTCATCAACGCAGGATTGGTGAGCATGATAGATAAAAGATCCCAGAAGTTGGCTCACCTTCTTCTACAGGCTGTTAATCAAGACTGGGGTACTGGAGGAAACACGTTTCTCTGGACGCTTTGGGGCTTCTGGTGGCTGGATTCGGCAGCTTCATATCTAATTGCATTCGGCATGCTCTACGCCATGTAAGCTTCACCCCTTGTTCAACTCTATAATCAATCAAGAGTGCTTATATGCTGATAGGATGATTAAACAAGACCACGCTATCTCTAGAATGACAGCAGTATGGTTACTCCCCGTTGTTACCCTCATTGTCGCATCGTCCAGCGGCGGACTTCTAGCAAATGCGTTGAAAGAGCATTCACATACCCTCGCGCTTGTAACGACAGGATTCTCATTCACTATGGTAATCATCGGCCTTACAATAGCCCTCATGATGATCACCATCTACCTTCTACGTCTCATCATTCATGGTCCCCCTGACCCATCCCTGATCCTTTCGGCATTCGTCACACTTGGTCCTCTCGGACAGGGTGGCTTCTCGCTGTTAGTCAATGGACAAGACCTCTCGATCCTCCTCCCTCTTCATATCGGTTCCAACTTTCCTCAATCCGCCCTCGCAGGACAGATGATATTCGCCGGGTGTTTCATCGGTGCATACGTTCTCTGGAGCTTAGGCATAGCATGGATTATCCTTGCTTGCATTTCTATCGCTCATGTTTTCCGAAAAGCCAAGATTCCATTCTCCCTCGCTCAATGGGGCCTCATTTTCCCGAACGGCGTTTTTGCGTTATGCTCTGTCCAACTGGCCAAGGTCCTCGATAGCGGATTCTTCCGCGCTTTTGGTGCTGCATGGTCATGTAAGCTCCGTTCAATCTAGGTTTGTATTTCATGTATATTGACGCATTACATTTTAGGCATTGTATTCGCGCTATGGGTAGTGATATTCATCCGTAGCGTACCATCGTTCATCGACGGTTCTATGTTCAAAGCCCCTTACGTCGATGATCTTCCTCCAAAAGGTGACGGGACAAGAAATGATGTGGAACGAAACATGGACCAAGCGTCTGGCACATCTACTTTGAAAGCACACACAGAGACAAAGTTGCAGTAAAACACAAATCATCGTCATTGGATATACCCCGTAGTGTAGACGATTTTTTTTCATGCCTCATTTCGTCATGACTCTCGTATATAATACTTACCTAGTGTATTAACATTCGTTACTTAGGTTCTGAGTGCTTTAGTTTAGAATGAAATGCATTACATTTGGACATAATGGATATATCGTGTGTGAGATCGTCCCTAGTTGTTCAAATCCGAATCGTCGTGAAACTATACTACTACATCCGAGTCATGGCCTATACTGGGGTTTCATGGATCGAACTTCGAGCCTTGAAGTCCTGATTGTCAACATCGTCTGCGCTTTCACTCTCGTGCTCCGATCTAACTCCGGCTTCTGAGGCTTTCAGCTCCTCCACCGGAGTGGCACGCCTACCACCTAAGAATAGCTTTCCTCCAGGTGCATCTTGCAATGAACGAATGATGACGTCATGCTCGAAAAGATATTTGATATCTTCCAATGCATAACCCTTGGTCTCCGGGAAGAAAACATACGCCCACACAGCCATGAGTAAACAGAAAACCCCAAATAGTAGGTACGTTCCGTATTGAATTTTGATGAGCATGATGGGCGTGAGTTTGGACACAGTGAAGCTGAATAGCCAATTGACACCGACCGCAACAGCTAACGCAGCTGTACGGACGTGGTTGGGTGCAACTTCTGCAGCAACGACCCACGGGAGAGGACCCCAACCTACGCAGTAGAACACTGCGTAAAGGTAAACCGCGACAATGGAGACGTATGAGGCTGGTACGAGAGAGAGTTGTGGGTGAATCCCGGAAAATCCGCCAATCCAAAGCATCATAATCCCTTGACCAAGTCCACCAATTATCAAACAGTTCTTGCGTCCAAGTCCTTCGACTGCGAATGCTAGAACAATAGCAACTGAGACCATCTTCACCACGCCGTAAATCCCTGTTGCGAAGAGGCTTGCGGTGATACCGCTGAGTCCCAGATTGGAGAAAATAACAGGGGAGAAGTAGTTTATGGCGTTAGTGCCGGTGGCCTGTTGCCAAAACATCACGAGGGAAGGAATGAAGCATCGAAGAGCAGTCGTCCTCGATTCCCCCATCATGATGAGTTGTCTGAAGATCGGGGTGCGCTCCTTCCCGTCGTAGTCGGCTTTAATCTCCTCCAGCGTAATACGAACACTCTCATCGTCAGGGCTGCAACCCGAAGTAGAGGCGAGAGAACGTGCAGCTTGCTCGAATTTACCGTTCTCGACTAGGTAGCGAGGAGTCTCCGGTTGGAATGACATCAATATGAGGAACAGAGCGCCTGGAACGATTTGTACGATAAATGGAATTCGCCATTGCATCTCTCCCACTGGAATGTCCTTCTGGCATGAATAATTTACCCAGACTGTGTTCAAGATAATAATGAGAATCGGAATATTCGAAACTTGAATGAGACTTACAACTCAGCATGATACCGATATTATTAGCCAATTGTATCATTCCAGTACATCGACCTCGAATGGATTTTGGTACACATTCAGAGACGTATGAAGGGACAAGTGCAGAGACCATTCCTACACCAATCCCACCAAGGAAGCGACTGAAATATAACAGGCTGAGGGCAGCATCCTGGCTCATACCGATGCCAACGACAGATTGGATCACACTGCCGATGATATAGATGACACCTGAGCCTAATAGTGCTGGTTTACGGCCGAACCTCGAGGAAAAGTAGCCTGTGAACAGTGCGCCAAAGCTGGGTGGTGTGGTTAGTCGAGTATTACAACATCATGAAGATGGAAAATGGAACGTACAAACATCCGCCTTGTAGGATCGCGACAATATTGCCATTGAGATTGGCCAGTTGTGAAGGTGTTATCTTGTCGAGTCCGAAATATGATTTGAACGAAGGCATTACAAGGATACCTCCAATGAGTCCGATATCCCAACCATAAAATATCGAGCCCATTGCTGCAGAGGCCGCTAGAAGATATGCATGGCGATAGCGGATGGTTTCTGAGAAGTATCCTTCGGCACCCATTGTTGATCTACTACTCAGCTCAGAGAGATGCCAATGAGGGAAGAAGGTCAAGCACAAAGCATCAGGAAGCGATCCTCAACCTTGTATATGATTCAGTTTACAGTTCGTCGGCCGTGCGGTGCGGGGTAGGTCATGAGGCCTATAAGAAAGTGCATTCAAGTTCTCAACAGATGCCTTGCGGCATCCCATTTGTTTCAGGTACATATTAGGCAGTCTGACGTAAAATGGCCAGAACCTGTGAACGGTCAGTGTGAACTGCAGTGGTCAACTGCCAACTTTGAACGTTGAACTTTGATATTCATAGCCTGAATCGACCAAGGATCATCGCTTGAAGAACCAACTGCATTGAAGTAAGTGAGGAAGTTTAATGTCAAATAGTAGGAGTTTATAAGGCATCTTCGTCGGGTAACCGGTTGTTGGTACAGAGCACATTCCTGGCCAGTTCTTTTCTCTTGTTCTCGTATTTCACTTGGCAGTCCGATGATGCATCATTGAATGCGTTCACTGGATAATTGAACGTTCGTACAATGAGTGCCGGGGTCAGCCAATGAGCGAGCGTCTCTGACGCGTGAGTGTATTACGGGCAAATACACGTTACACAGGTATAGCTATTTCGAGAGAACTATCACTTCCCAGGAGCAACTCGTGCTACAACGGCTCTGTTCATGCTCTGTTGGAATCCAACTCTTCAGTTTTCTTGGTCTTGAACTTCCGTATACTGTACAGATTCTCTAGTTGACTTGTAACTCCAACACGGATCCAGATCCTTTAAATGCCTAACCGCTCGGAATACCAACCGCTTTCTCAAGGAGTTGACGATGAAGAAACTGACGTCGGCGAGGGTCTGCCAGTTCCTGTCACTTCACCAGGAGGACTTCGGAGAATCAACAAACCTGGTCATATTGACTTGAGCAAGCTAGATACCGCTTTCAAGAGGCAAGTAATTGCATAGGAGTTGCTTCACTCTTGACTTACCTTACGGTATAGATGGACAGAAAGCATCGCTCAGAAAGTGAAACGCAAGAAGAAGGTTGAGGACAACTCTCGAAAGGAGATATGGAAGAGTGTGTTTGACCCTCAAGTGACTGCTTTCATAACGGAGACTGGACCGGTACGTCCCTTGACATCGAGTATTACCCCTGGTCTGGGTTCTAGAAGCCAACTGACGTATGCCCATTCAATTCAGATCAAAACCCTTGACCACAAATCTCCAATGAGCAAGGAAGATTTCGATATGTGAGCCCAGTGATGTTCTTATTAGGTTAACGTCTAATGACAAGCGAAGACTTGTGAATGCAGTCAAGGATGCCATAGGAGATGGTATTCATCCCAAGATGATCACGAAGGGATCTTCTGGGTCATACTTTGCGCGGGCTAAGGTCGACGGCCGGATACAAACTGTCGCGTACGTTGTTGCCGCTTGTATAGTTATATAATTACTGACTATAACTTCTAGTGTCTTCAAACCCAAGGACGAAGAACCTTATGGCAATCTTAATCCAAAGGTAGATCTATTACTGCCATGGGAATAACTACATATTTAATTCTGACCTGTCTAGACCACAAAATGGCTTCACAGACAATTCCGCTGGATTATTCCATTTGGTCGAGCGTGTCTTATTCCAAATTTAAGGTAGGCTTACTGTACTGTAATACTATACATTCACTAACACCCATATTAGTTATATTTCAGAAGCTGCTGCTTCACTACTCGATAGACGTTTGGACTTAAATATCGTGCCTCGGACGGAACTGGTTTCCCTCTCGAGCCCAGTAGGTTTTACAGCTGTCAAGCCAACAGGGAATCTGTGATCTCATTTCAAATTTACAGGCGTTCTTTTACGATTGGTTAGACAGAAATGCTGCTAAGAAAGGCAAACCTCTACCTGACAAGATTGGCAGTATGCAATACTTCCTTCATGGTTATACTGGTAAGTTATATCGTTTCTCCAATGTAGGTATATTTATCAAACCACATGTTACCACCATTAGACGCATCCGAATTTCTACGGAAACATCCTTGGCCAGGTCGGGCTATTTCCGATACATTCGATGACTCCAGTCACCGGAAGGGCAGTCTCAGCAAGAAGTTCTTGACCACCATGAAAATCATCTGTGGTAGGACTGGTGATGAAGAAGACTTTTATGACGATGAAGATCGGGAGGACGAACGAGTCTTGTTCGACGCTACTGAGAGTCAAACCAATACCCCTTTCTATTGGTCACAAGCGTTACAGGATAGTTTCCGCGAAGAACTTGAGAAGTAAGCCCTATTTTTCATCTACGTTAATATGTTCTAATATAACTATACCAGACTTGTAATTCTTGGTAGGATACATAATGCTTCTATTTCGTAAACTCATTTCATTCATTCTCTTCCAGATTATCTCATGCTCAACACCGATCGTGGTGCCGACAACTACATGATAAAATACTGCCTTGGCGATCATGGCAAAACTCTCGTCGACGTTGCCCCTTCACGATCTTCCCGTATCGAAGTACCTATGATGACCGAACTCCGAAGAACCAACTCAACTTCTAGCGCTCCTTCGACCATTCCTAGTATGAACCCATCTTCATCATACTCACAACCAGGACCTTCTGCAGCAGGCTCTCAACTGCCCTATAATCGGCAACCGCATATCCATATAGCCGCTATAGACAATTCGCTCTCATTCCCTCATGAACATCCGAAAGGCTGGCGATCGTACACGTACGGTTGGTTGTATCTTCCAGTGACGATCATAGGACGACCTTTCAGCCAGAAAACTAGAGATCATTTCCTGCCACTGCTAACATCTAGAACATGGTGGTCGGAAACGACTTTTGAGCTTCGGAAAATGTTTGCTGTCGATCCAGACTTCCACCCTAAGATGTTCAGGGTACGTAACAGGCAAACGAGAGTACATTAAAGCTGTATTCATTGATGCTATTATTAGCGACAACTCGCAGTCATCAAGGGCAAGCGTGGAACATCGTAC
Source organism: Cerrena zonata (assembly GCA_038087015.1). NCBI lineage: Eukaryota > Fungi > Basidiomycota > Agaricomycetes > Polyporales > Cerrenaceae > Cerrena > Cerrena zonata. Next base: position 1,243,794 of record JASBNA010000004.1, read on the forward strand.
AATCTCTCAAGCATGGTGTAAGTGCTTTCAGTCTTATGCGATCATTTTATTTTAGCTAACAATAATCCTCAGGACGAAGGTTAGCTTATTCATAGCCGCGATTTGAGTATACTTTCCTGACATTAATTAGGCCCGCTGGAACTTACTCGAAGAACCAAAGTCCTTGTCTGGGATGACGAAGTCGATCTAACAGACGAGAATCTCCCTACCATGGTCGATGAACCAACTTCACCCATGGCTGGTCCCAGCTCAGAGCCTATAGCCATTCCTATTCCCTCGCCTCGACCATCTGTCGCGACTGTTCCTTTACCTCGTGAATCTCGCCGTACACGTAGTCAAGGTGCAAGTGACTTCCCTCCGCCTATGCGAAGAGTGTCAATGGACATGACTGGAGTCTCAAGACCTGTGTCCTTCTCAGCGAAGTTCTCTAGGGTCCATCCTGCAACAACAGGTGTAACTGTGTTGGAACATATGGAACGTCTAGATGCTGTCGAAGCCGGCCTGAAACGGTTAGGCATCGAAGAGGCTGCGATCGAAGACGAGGAAATGGACGTCGGCGAATCATCACAGTCAAATCGCTCGAGACGCGAATCTGATGTCAACGGTCCACCAACGGCTGATTTAGTACCAGAGCCTTCATCTGCGCCTCTATTGCCTGCTCATTCCTCTCTTTTGACCCCTCCACCCATACTACAACGTCTACCATCTGTTCCTGAAGATGATGACCAGCAGTCTATCGCGGAAGAGGATCTTGTTGCTATGTCGAAGTCTATGTCACACATCGAGTCTGGTCATGGTCTACATACTAGGTTTGCGAGTATCAGCGGTTCGGAACGGAATAATCTAGATTGGATGCAGACAGATAATCTAGAGAGTCCGAAGAAGCGGCTGGTGATTGCGGAGGTGTGTATTCTTTCTTTTCGTTGATTGTGTAAGTAAGGTGGTTTACTGATATTTGCACGGAACAGCGTTTGGAGACGGTGAATGTCAAACCACTCTTCGATTGTTGGTGATCATTGCATTGCACTGCTATACCTTACGGGACTGCTTGGATTCGGAATACGGACACTTAGATTGCTTCGTCAATCCTTGCTTTTGACTGGTGTACATATACAATTTGTACAGTTTGTACATTATAATCTGACCCTGGATGGAGTTTCCACCTTCGTGAAATGATCGTGATTGAGCAAGTATACCTAAAAGAAGTAGAAGCAAGAAAGCCAAGCTAGGAATAGAAGGCGAATTCAGGAATAAATAGATATTTAATGCCGAAGGTTTAGTCTCCTTCAGTCAGGAGCCATTGAGCAAAGTCATCCAGACGTTTCTTCTCCGCTTCATCGCTGTCACCCTCGATTTCATCACTTTGGCCGCTACGTTTGTACCGTTGTTTGCCCGAGTATAGGAAGGCATCCACTCTGCGACCGTCAAAGAAACGACCGTTCATTTTCTGAGTGACAAATTTGATTAGAGACGTACATGTAGAAAAATGGTGATGTACTTACCAGAACGCATGCTTGAGCCGAAAGTGGGTCTCGGAATTTGACTGTCATGATTCCTTCTGGCTCTTTCTATAAACAAGGAAAATAAATGTGAGTACAATCAAATACAGGTATCGATTCAGTTTCGGTGGAAACCTACATCATACAGCACAACATTTGTTACTTCACCAAGCGTCGATGCCTCATCGCGGACATCTTCCTTGAGGTCAAGGAGTAACGACTTGTCCGTTTCTAGGTCATGCAGGGTGAACATATGCTTTAGCACAACCACACGGCCATTCTTGTTCTCGACAGGAGCTTTGTCTTCTTCAGTGATTGCAGGACCGAAACCATCGTCGGCGTCCCATTCCCCAATCTTCCTGAAGAGAATGTAAATATGGCAATGTAAGCAATCGGAGGGAAAACAAATGAAAATGAGAGGATACGCACTTCTGCATCTTCCCGATTCTCCTGGACGCAGCCTTCTTGTCCACTACTTTCCTCTTCACTTCGCCCCTCTCCTTATTCCCCCCTTCTTCATGTTTATGCCCAAACTGTGCCTTCTGTACCTTCATGACCGTCCCACCATCACCCAACCTCAATTCGCTCTCGTCCATGATATTCAACGCCAACCCCACACTTTCCTCTTTGAAATACACAACCAACGCTTCACCGCTAAATGACCCATCGGCTTTCGCGTAGAGTTTTACTTTCGGTTCCCCATTATCATCTTCTTCGATGAGTCCACATTTACTGAAAGTCGAGACAAGCTCGTCGTGGGTGGCATCCAACGGGAGGTTCGTTACATAGACTGCCGTGTTCTTAGACTTTCGTTCTTCGAGTTTCTTGTTGCGCTTTTGAGAGGGTCCTGCGTCTGCGGGTACAGTATTGGATGTGTAGTCTTCGGGTGCTTTCCGCTTCTTGCTTTCGCGTTTTAAAACGGGTGCAGCTGGTGTCTAGGAGATAAATAAATGATACATTAGTACACAATGTGTCAGAACAAAACACATAACAACTTACCGATTCGTCAACTCCTGCAATGCTATACGCTGCTTGCTGTGCCCTCACTAGGTCATCGTCTAGCTACAGGGGAGTTTAGGCACAGTTAAATCGAGTGAGACTTCGCTGTTCTGTTGAAGAAAACTAGCCAACGCACCAGAGCCGACCACTTCCCCTTCACAGAATCATACTCAAATTCATGCCCCTCCTCATCTTCGAACCTCCATGTCCCAGAGGTTCGATCAAAGTGAATTCGTTCATCAGATGCAAACGCAGCAGCTTGTTGCTCTGCACTTGAGCCTGCCTCTAGCGAAGCTGGCTGTATGTACGCCGAAGGTGTTATGGAGTGGTTTGTGGGAGGCATGACATAGGAGTTTAGGAAGACTGAGAGCACGGAATGTGTTTATGGCTGTTTTGCCACAAACAGGATGCGGTCCTGCGTCATAGCTCTAAACTCACAACTGTTGGGTCTTGGCGGTGCTTAGTCTACCAACTACAATACTAGGACGATAGCAGTCTTAACACACTTTATACGACAAACAATTAAGAGAACGAATCCGGGTTTATGCTTATACTTTCAGAGTATCATGAATACCATAACCGAGGCATTGAGCATGTATATGAAACCAATCATTTTTCGTCCTGAGTCGGGCAGAGATTCATAGTGACAGATAGATAAAGTGGAAAAGAGTATCCTCATCATTTCATCTATGACAGGTCTACTTGACAAGGATCATAGGGAAGTAGGAATGTGGGTCATGAGGAGCGTCTGGTGCACGCTCTGGGATCCAACGTTTGAAAGGAATCGGAGGCTTAGGTGGCAAGTGCGATTCGGAGAAAGCTTTCTTGGCAGAAGTAATGGTAGCAATGGCAGCAGTCAAATCCTGGGGTTCCTTTGCTGTTGCGAGAACATCGGCCTTTTCACCTTCAACTGGTGCAGCAACTCTGTGGTATTCATGAGTGCGTTTGTAGCGACATAAGTAGTGGATGTACTTACGCCGGTGCCTCCGCATGAGCAATAAGCAATGATGACAGCCCGTCCTGAGTCACTACGGACAACTGTGGATATGTCCTTCGTACATCACGTTTCCAGTATGGGTTTTGAGCCGGGTCGGAGGCTATATCACGATGCATCGTTTCAGCGACGTATGAAGATGATCATCGAGCATATTACAGACCTTTCGTGGCAGGTGTCGAATATCTCTCAGGTCTCGAACCAGGAGGAGGGTATCTGTTAATGCCCTGGATGGGCAGACCACTTGAGATCTCGGGGCTCACGACCACCGCATCGCCTGAAAGTTGGGTCAGTCTTGATGCTCATTGTGGATTAAATATTTGTGTATACGAACGAAATTTCTTCCAGAAACCCCTTGGTGCGAGATGGTAACGAGTGTGGTCTGCAAACTTGCGAGCCGTGGCCATGGTTGTTGCTGAATTATGAGCAAGATGAGTGGACGAACGCTGGAAGGCCAAATCCGGTAACGCCGTGCCGCTTTTGCCGGCAGCGAAATCCCACCTCGCTATCTCAGTCGACCTATCACTGTTCCGAACATTGGCCACAACAGCTTGCTAACTCACCTTTGATTAGGGAAACAGGTATCCGATACGTCAAACGTTTGATCTATTTATTCCGAAGATTGAAGTGCCATCCAATGGGTCCTCTCCCATAGTGTTCCAGAGGATCTTCCAGAGCCGGAAGATGTTTCTTATCTTTCCTATGTTTTCTAAATCTTGCTATATTTACTGTGTATCCTTTAGGTTCTTGTGCAGATCGTTGCATATGGACGTGCCACTTTGTACCACTCCTTTCGAAATAAATGCTCGCAGACAATTCATATCGGTCTGCGCGAATTTGTCGTCGTCGTCGCGCAATCGCTTGCATAATGGCACGCCATATCTGCTTCCGCCAGCCGCCGCTACAGCTCTTGGGTCACCGGTATTCATGCTTGCATCACTATGGTGCATCATATCTGCATGGGGGTTTCAGTGCTGACACGTAACTTATGCTTCTTGGGTGACTCAGATGTTCGACAGCGAGAGAAGGACTATAAAAACCTTGCCTTGTTTTGGACCCAGCATCTCTCTTTCATCCCTTAGTCTCCCACTGAAAAGCAGCCCCAGTTTAGACCCTGAATATCACTCATGGCTCAAGTCGCCGTGGCTCACCCGTCTCCTGTTCCAGACACCTTTTACTCGAACTCAGTTTACGAAAAATTACCGTCATCAGCACCTGAGTCGTCATCTATAGACTCGGCTCCTAATGCACCCGCTGCCTCTTCAGAACCAAACCTGACCTCTACGAACGACCCACATCACTTGCCCGTCTTTGACGGAACGACACTTACAGCTCCAACAGCTCCAATTCTCTATCTTCCTCCTCTGCTCTCATCTCTCCCGTCCAAATATGAGTCCCAAATTCCACCTGTGTCTATTACAAACAACTCTAAACCTCCATTCCGAAATACTGAGACACGACTCCCCGACATCGATCCCGCCTCTCTTGCATTACACAAAGCGCTCCACCAATTCCGTCCTGTTACGGCGGAATATTCAACGACACCTTATGGCGAGGCATTTAACTGGGATGAACTGCATCTCCCAGAAGAAATGGAGAGAGAATGGTACTGCGTCGTATTCCGATCCAAGCGTAAGGAGGGCAGCGACGGTGGACGTGAGTACTGCATCTGAATAGAAAAGCTTGTGTGCTGATTCATCTACCTGTTCAGCCCTCTACGAAGCTGACAGACAGGCGCATGAAGAGGCGGTCCGGAACGGTGGAGTGAGTCTAATCATCTTTGGCCTAATACCTGTGCCTAACCTTGCTTAATTCTTCATAGCTGATCTTATATTGGTATGGCATACCACACCCCGAAACGGGACTTAACCTCGCCACTTGTATTTGGCAATCTCGTCAGCACGCCATCGCCGCCAACAGCCGCCCTCATCATGTGAGGGCCATGAAACTCGCTGCCGCTAGCTACGAGCGCTATGAACTTCAAAGGTTCAGGTTGGCGAAGGTCAAGGGCGAGACCAGTGTGACCATCACTCCGTTCGACAAAGGAGACGTTGGCTGGTGATATGGGACGTCTAGATGCATGATTCCATCTTCCCATACTTGAATCAATCCCGTGGACTTTAATACTTCTCGTCGTTCTTGCTGTGTCATAATACCGTGTTTTGTTTTCGTTCGTACCATACCCTTCTGTTCTGTTTGTTATTTTGGATTTCTTCCGGGTCATAGAATATTTTGGGAAATACATCTCGTCCTTCTCCAAATCAATTTGATTCATGTCAGAAACCCCGTTTATGATTTTAATAATTATATAAGTTTATATGGCAAATACGATCACAGAGTTGAACAACACTGTGAAGTTGAGCCTATGCATTCCTTCAACGCCGGAACTAACATTTTGTCACCTTTTTCCATGATGATACGGAGCTTGGACTGATCAGACATTCGTGTAGCATACCCAACGCTGATGATACCATGTATCAACTTATGATAATGACCTTTCCGGCTGAAAAGCAAGCTTCGAGCACGCTGGAGGTTATGAAGCTATATCACCTGCTTTAAAACCCGGATCTATATCTTTCGGGAATTCGAGCAGTGTTATCAGCAACTCAGAGCCAATTCAATTCAAACTAAAAAGTTCCTACAGAAAAATACTAATACTAATTACTACATTGAGTGGATGCTCATCATTAGTGCACAGCACTTGATAGCGGCAGTCGAATAATGAGTGTCATCGTGGGAGGGTCGTACGCTGGTTTCGTGTCTAATCCAATTCGTTAAGGCTGCGCGCAGTGTTCTGACCGGTGGGTGCCATCGAAGCTGCCGTGTTGGTGGTGGTAGTACCACTGGAGCTCGCGACGGGTGCCCCACTGGCACTAAGCGGGAGCGAGTCAGTGGTAGTGGGTATAACAGAGCCCGTCGAAGAAGCTTTAACCGAGTTCTTCCCCTGGTGGGCAGGCAGACCGTTGTTGCCACGTTGTTGTTGGTGGTGCTGATGATGATGGTGGTGCTGGTGGTGCTGGTGACCTTGGTGTTTGGTCTGACCCTTCTGCCTGATGGGCTGCTGGTGCATAGTGTTTAAGCGATTGGAAGGCCTAATTGAATCAAAAGCTACGTCAGACAGTAGATCAATGAGGAACACAGTGGTACTCACCGAGGGATGATTGGTTGCATCTGGCTCATTATCGCTCGCATTGATAGCTCTTCAAACTCTCGACGTTGCTGAGAGTTATCGTTATCCCCACCGCCGAAAATCTGACCTAAACCGTCAACAACTTTGGGGATTATGCCAAAGATTTTCCCAATGTTGATGGCACCAGATTGGTCTGTATCATCACGGGCAACAAGCGCGTCAAATAGTTCACGAGCGACGAACTCTTTCAGCTCCCTTCGTTGAGGTTGAGCGGATTGTGAAGGCTGGGGTGCAGGGGCGCTCCCTCCACCGCCGAAAATCTGCTCGAAACCGTCGACGACTTTAGGGATTCCGCTGAGAATTTTCCCGAAGTTAATTGCGCCAGACGGGTCAACATCCGAGTCGCGAGCAGCGAGAACATTGAAAAGTTCACGAGCAACTAGATCTTCAACTTCCCGACGCTGCGATTGGGTGGTCGGGTCACTGGTGACAGGAGCAGGAGCAGGAGGTGGTGGAGGTGGCGGAGGAGGAGCACTGCCTCCTCCAAACAATGGCAAGAGATGTTCGACGATGCCCGGAAGGTGTTGCACGAAGGTTGGAATTTTGAAGGCTCCAGATTCGTCATCATCACGCGAGAGGAGAGTGTTGATGACTTCACGGGCAACCAGGTCGTCAAATTCCCTTCGTTGTGCGGGCTGTGATGGTTGAGGAGGTGGAGGGGGTGCGCTACCACCACCTAGGATATCGCTAGCACCCTTGATCACATCAGGGATTATATGGATGATCTTTCCCCAATTGATAGCACCGGATTCGTCAACAGCATCTCGTGCAACGAGGTGGTCCAGAAGTTCGCGAGCAACGCTTTCCTCGAACTCGCGCCGTTGTGCTACTGGCGTGACCATGACGGGTCCGTGTCCCCTATAGGGGCCACCAGATTGTCCAAAGAATCCAGGTGCAGCAAGAGTGCTAAGCAATTCGCCACGAGCCTCGTTATGTACTTGACGGGAGAGGAGTTCTCGAGCGTATGTACCGTCCCTGGAAGCCAAGTTAGATATAATTTGATCATGAGCTCGCAACACTTACGACAAGGGAGCAGACAATACAGGGCTGGCCACGGCAATGGCAGCAAGTGCAGCGATAGTCGAAGAACGCATGCCGTAATGAGAAGAGGATTAGAAGGGGTTTATACGTGTGTAGTAAAAGTGGTCGTGAAAAGGTAGGAACTTGAACCAAAAAAATTTGAAGAACGAAGAGAAGGCTCGGCTTGAGAAAAAAACCAATCAGTACCATAGTTCATAGATTCAATAACTTTGTCATTACTCACCAACCAGTGCCTGAGTCTGAAGAAGAATTGGCTTGAAGGGATGAGCTGAGTGCTGAGGAACCTAAGACGACCTGAGGCGCATTTTATACTGTTCAAGACAAGGGGTATACGTGCGTGTCTTTATGGAGTTAGCTAATTACTGTGCAGGGCTAAACATACCTGAGACATGTCAGTGAAGTCGGCGCTGAGTAGTGAAGGGCTCACATCATGACAGGAATTGTTCCGGTGATGGGATGACAGTGTATTGCAGTGGGTCTATTCTTGACTTTTACGAATTGTGGATTGTCAAGGCGAAATGTGCACATCGCAAGCCGAGCACGGATTCTTGATCCATAACACCACATTCTAAAAATAAAGTCAGAAAACTAACGCGTTAATCAACTCGTCAGTCTGAGAAATGGAGGTCAGGGCTGTACTGCCGAACGGGTCGAGTGAGACTTTCGAATGTTTATATACCGTGTAGTATATTCATTGGACATTCACCGCGCCAGGAAGAACATACGACACAGAGCGATCTATCGCTAGGGGGAAAAGCCAGTAATAATCCATAGAAGTCAGGCTGAAGGGGTACTTGGTCAATCAAGACATATAGAAGTCCGCGTATTGAAAAGACGCCAGAATAAGTAATGATCCCTCTGGAGTTTGGAGACATTGTGCATGGTGTATTCTTGATCGGAAACTGAGACTAAGGACCACAAAGATACCGTTTTCTAAGGATCATCACTCCATGACTCTATAGTATCATTTGATTGTTGACTTTGCGATGAGCAGGTGCCGAGTTCGACAGCGTCCTCGTCAGAGGGTGGTTCCTGGCAATTTTCTGAAGCCGGAATTGTCTTAGACATCCGGCTGCCTGCATTAGCACTTGATGTGGCGTGTTTAGCGACAGCAGAGGTGGTGTTCTCGGGAGGAACAGAGGTCTAACAGCGGTTTCAAAGTTAGCTGATGAGGGTGTCAGTGCGACAAAATAAAGTTTGCTTACTAGTAGGGTTGGCCGTTGAGAAATGCGTGGCACTGGGGACGGGTGGGGTACACGGTCTGGGTCAGGAGACATAGTCACCCGAGTTAGGCTGTTCTCCTCCTTAGTTTGATTCCGAAGTGGAGAGACATAGATCCCCGTCCCTGGTGCGAAGGCCGTTGTCGGTTGGGAACGAGTAGACGGCGGATCGGAGATAGCTGAGAAAGCTTGATTTATGTGAGTACCAGGGCGGGCGTTGGGAGAACATTGGCTGTTGTCCGTTTTTTTGACATGCGAAAGCAGAGTCCAGGATTCATCGCTCGTCCGAGATTGTTCAGTATCGTATCCAGAGGAGTTTTCATCAATGGTGGATGAATCATCCTCGGGCTGCAACTCCTCCAGGAGAATACGTTCACTTTTCCGAACCGGAGTGCGGGGAGGCGGCATTGCGTTGATATCACGATCGTAAGCGAAGGTAGTTTGTTTCGTCCAGAAGTTGTTCGTTTTTCTTGAGACCTCAGGGGTCTCAGGAAGTCCAATAGGCTCGAATCGACTCCACTTGAAGTCGACAGGACCATAGTCAAGATCTAGTCGATAGTCAGGCTCTTCCAGGGGATCGGAAGAAGGATCGCTCGGGTCTTCAATTGGATCGTCAAAGTAGACCCTGAAGCCAGGTGCCACAGGTGGTCGCAATATGGGGGAATGCGTCAAAGGGGGAGTATGAGAGGACGGATCATTTTGCACTTGGATATCGGAAAGGGCCTCCTGGTAAGAATGAGTATATTTTCGATTCGATTCTGGTGATAGAACATCAACTGGGGAGAAAGACGATGACCGAACGACATCTGAGAGTGAGTACTGATCTGGGTCAGATACTTCATTGGCGATGTCATACATCAAGTCGTTCGATGCAGAAGTTCTTGTGGCGGGGCTTGGTAGGTCATTTGGTGATTGTATGCGAGTAGTCTGGGCTGCGATGGGAGTATGAGTGGGCATGTCTCGTGCCGTTACGATAGATGAACGTTGTCTATCATTGTATGGGGTTCTAGTGTTCACGCGAGCATCTTGTGAATATAATACCTGGGGACAGGAAGGAGGCGCAAAAGCAGGACTGAAACTAGCAGTAGAGGGTCCTGGAGTAGTGAAGGGTACCTGTTTCAGCGCATTGGCCTGGTGAAGGAGCTCTTGTACAGGATCAGTAGCAAATTCAGTATCAAGAGAGCCGTATGAGCGTTAGTAGGAAAAGCATCAGCAGTTTGGTATGTAGTATCTTGATCATTAGAAGAAAGCGCATTAGTCGAGAGTAAATCGTTAGAATTTTGAGCAGTTGGTGGTCTGAACGCGAATATTTGCTCGTCATGAGTCGCAGGGTCGTCTACAGCACATGACTGGTGAGGGATATCCTGGTTCATTCTCGGCTCTGGTCGCTCTCTGAAGGCAATTGGCAAGGGCATTATCGACCGTAGAGGATGGTGTTGATCCAAAGAAGGAGACTGTTTCAAAAATCCATTGGGGAACCGGTTCCTTTGGTTCTGTAGAAGGTGTATGCATGATCATCGAGGTGTCATGGTCTAGTGTAGGAGGAGACAGTGGTCGGACAATATCTGAGGGTATGTGCTTCTTGCTAGAAGCCTAGTATTCCGTGTGCGCGATCATTATATGCATCGACGGGAGTCCTGGGGATGTCATGACTTGCTATAGAGGATGATCCACTAGCCGAAGAGATAGCACGTTGTCGCCGAGATCGACTAGAGTCTACAGGGTTCGAAGGGCGATGAACAATATTTGCAGCTTCAATCATTCGATCATAACGTGCATTGAGACCTTCCGTTCTGCGACGCTTAGAGGGTCTAGCTGCATACCATGTTATTCGGATAAGTAACGCGTCGAATAGTCTCACAAGTTACACCTGGACATACCGAGAGAAGAGCTGTATTGGAGCAGTTTGAGGTTTAGTCCTTGAGAGGTTCTAAATAACAGCTACTTACGAAGTGCCAGATAATGATTCGATGTCTGATGCAAGTGACATGGCGTGTGTCCTCGATGGCATGTTCAAACTGATTCGAAGGTTTGGATATAAAACCCATATAATACTGCTAGTAAGATTGAGGGTCGAGGACAGCCTGCGGACTTGACCAGCCGCGGCATAAGTGTGGTCAGTGTATAATGACAAGCTCGCGCTCAGTCAGAAGGATGGTCCCAATTAGGTAGTTCGTACGAGACGAGCCCACTGCAGGCTTACTATCACCCTAGATCTTCTACTACTGCCTCCACTACTATTACTACCCTAAACTTAAAGTTATACAATGGACTCGAAATGTCTACTAACCGACTTTGCGCTTCCACAAACTAACAGGTTATAAATAGTGTTCAAACCTCGGACACGAGCCCATACTATACTCCGAGTCGTAAACTGGCCACTAGCGTAAAGAAAACAGTCTTCGAGACTACTCTAGATGCTTCAACATCTTGCTTTACTTGGAACTCGCGAGAGCCCCGAACTATTTCAGTACCGACCCTTCTCTAGCACACATCTTGAGCATGCATGCATGCAAACGCCGTCTTATTAGCTTAATTGCTTGCTCCTGCTTCCGGTCTTGGTCATGGGTTCGACAGTGGCCCGACTCGTCCCTCTAACAGCATTCGTGGATGGGAAAAATCGCTGTTCCGCCCACAATAATAGCGGGGAAATCAACACGTGAACCTTGTCCCAGGGGGTACAATATGCAGCGCGATGTGCGTTATTGGTCACCTTGTGTCTGTGTCTGTTCTCTCCAGCGGCGGGCCTGGTCTATTCTTGCGACGGAGTACCATGGAGGTCGTAATTGCAGCTTGGCGGGGATATAAAATGGACGCTCCACAAGACTGTCGTGTCTCGTCGCACATCGTATCATAATGATGAAGCTTCTCCCTGTTCTGTTGGCTCTAGTTGTCTCTGTCGTATGTGCTCCCTGAGGCCCAATCAAAATTAGGGTCTAAATGCTGTTGCGAAACAACATCGTAAACTGTATTTCGGAACTGCCACGAACAATGAAGAGTTCACAAACGACACGGCCTACCTAAACGTCATCAAGGACAGTCGAATGTTTGGCCAGTTGACAGCAGCCAATAGTATGAAATGGGTCGGTCTTCTTATTACACTAAAAACCTATGAATAGTGTCTAAATTTCAGCATAGGAAAACACGGAACCGAGCCCCGGCCAATTTACTTTCGCAGATGCCGACCAATTCGTGCGATTTGCACAACGCAATGGTCAAATCCTTAGAGGTGAAGTAGATCCCCGAATTGCAATATCTATATCCAAAAGCCAATACGAATGACCTCATAGGACATAATTGCGTATGGCACCAACAGCTCCCAGATTGGGTTCTCGATGGTACCTTTACCGAATCCGAAATCCTCGCCGCTGTTGAACGACACTGTGGGACGCTAGTAGGACATTATCGCGGTCAAATGTAAGGTCTCGATCTGACAGAAACATTTTTTAATTTTGACATTTTCATATTTCATCCAGTTGTAAGTCATTCCCGATGAACATTTAGCTTGAATACTCAATTAATGACGCACTTAATGCTTCCGAAGATTCCTGGGATGTCGTCAATGGTTTGTACATCGCCCACTTCACATTTTGACATATTTTCATCTGACTTCACTTCCATGCAGAGGTCATCAATGACGATGGAACCTTCCGTCAAGACGTGTTTTTCAACACATCTGGTACCAAATATATCGCTGCAGCCTTCCGTGCCGCCAGAGCAGCAGACCCTCACGCCAAACTCTACGCCAACGATTTCAATATCGAAGGTCCCGGCCCCAAAGTGACAGCCTACCACAATCTCATCAAGACCTTAAAGAAGGAAGGTGTCCCCATTGACGGTATCGGTATCCAAGCTCACCTCATTGTCGGCCAACTCCCGTCTAACATTACAGAAAACCTCGAGTCTTTCACTAAACTCGGAGTAGAAGTGGCCTTGACTGAACTTGACATCCGTATGACGTTACCTTCCACACCTCAACTACTCGCGCAGCAAAAGAAGGACTATGAAACTGTCATCTCCGCATGCAATGCGGTAAAAGGGTGTGTCGGCGTGACCGTATGGGACTTTACGGATAAGTATTCGTGGGTACCTGGAACGTTCACTGGAGAAGGTGATGCATGCCCTTGGGACGACGTGAGTCCTCCTTCGTTTCCTTCTCTCGCACAATTCGAATTTCTCGTCATCGGTCGTCCTATTAAGAGTTCTTTTGCTGATCATGCTGTTGGGTTAGAATTTGCAAAAGAAACCGGCATTCTTTGGCATCATTGACGGCTTCAATGCTTAATTTCCGTCTCTCGATACGTCATGGAATAGTAAACACCACAGCTTGGGTCGTGAGATCCGTGTTTTTTTCTAGTGGAATGAGCAAGGTGACTTGTTTTGGAAGGAGCCCATTATGTCGGTACCGCGGTGTTTATGAATTGTTTAGTGGTTCTTCACCATGTGCTCCACCTATGTTTTCCAAATTCCAATATGTCTTCGGTTCGGTATTTCTACCGCCTACCTGGCTAAAACGAACTCAAAGAAAACATTCAAGCACGGAGAGCGCGTGGTTATGAATAAGATAAGATTCCAGAGAAGACCTAAAAACAAAAAGGAAAACGTATCATGCAGCGAGAGGGGAGTTCTATGGTAAATGGTACATGACAATCGGGAACACAAGTTGATCAGAAGAAAGAAAAAACCGAGAATACTATCGATATCGTAAACAGAAGCTTGTGAAAAAGAAGTAAAGAAGAAGAAAAAATGGATTGGCAAAAAAAGAAATGGAATATGAAATTTGCAACAATTTGACCAACTCGCCACAACCCCCATTCTCTGCGTAAAAAAGTGAGAGGGAGAAAAGAATATGTCAATGAGCATCCGGGGTCTGATTAGAAGAGACGGAGGATGTTCAGAGGTTTAGAATGCACAATTCCGTGAACGGTTAGATGTTTGTATGTACGTGAAGGCGAAGCATAGAGGTATTCACATGAATAGGAGAGATGAGAGGACGGAGAGAGGGAGGAGGCATACACACAAACAACCCGACAACTTAGATAAGGAGATTGGAGATATATGATACTAAGGTAATAGGATAAAAAGAGAGTGGGTTCATACTTTGTAGGGAAAAAAGGAAAAAGACCGAAAAGAGTGATTCGTGAGTTGGCGTCATCCCGCAAACAGAAACGCGGAGATAGTTGAGAGGGAAAAATGAATGTGGTTGAACAAAAGAGTCAGAGAAATAATGCGGCGAGTGATAAGTCGGCGCGGAGACGTAAGATAACGGGGGTTTGAGAGTAAGTTGTCGGAGGGCCGGAATTGAATGGATGTTTGTAAGGGAATAGGATGAGGATAGAGGGAGAATGTAGAAGAAGGAACGAATTGGAGGTGAGGGGGGAGGAAAAGGCTAACAGGAAACCGTGGATCAAGGTCGTAATACATTGGATTGTAATATTTTGCCTTCAGAGGTTGGTAAAGAAAACAAAAAATGTGGAATTTCCCGGTACGGTATAAAGATAGGTAGAGACGCGTGATTGAAGAGAGGACAAGGAAAAAGAGATGTATGTGGAACCAAATCAGCAAGGACGAAAGCGCTCCAATAGGGTGAGTATTGAATATAGGCAGATGAAGAGACGAAGATAGCGAGAGACAGAATATGAGAGGACGGCGAGAAAGTGGAGGGGGGAGGATGAGGGGACTGTGATAAGGGTCAGAATGTGCATCAAAGTGAAAACAGAGAAGACGACATCGAAAGAGGGGAAGCAAAAGTCAAAAAAACGGTTCGCTCATTGCACAAACAATGTCACTTGTTTCCCCTGGAACGACTCAAACGCCATCTGCACATCCTCTGTTGACCCTAGTGAGACCAAATCCCCATCCTCATCTCTATACTTCACTCTCAGCGGTCCATCGTCTCTCCTGGGTCCACATAGCCGAATCTTCTTCCCTACTCTCTCCACAAGCTCGTTATACTCCGTCGATGGCGGGACTTGAATCACAAAGATATCCTCATGGAAGTGCACCTTGACTTTAACCGGTACCGACAGTGAGAGCTGTTCCGCCGCCGACGAGACCACTTTATCGAAGTGTTGCTGTTGGTGTGAATTCCTGCCATGTGCTCCTGCCAGTGACGAATCACTCGAGCCGTACGGCGTAATTGGCGATCCGCTATGTGGTGAATAGTCTGAGCTGTCCGGAACTGTCGATTGACTTGATCCGCTTCCCCGTCTGCTGTCCGTCGTGGAGCTCTGTGACCGTTCTGCCCACGGTGTTGATGTGGGCAGGGGTGGCGGAGGCATTTGTCGTGGGATGTATGCGCTTGGTTGACTCGCACTCCGCGAGCGCGTTGATGGAGGGAAGGGGTTTGGTTGTGGGCTAGGGCCGGTTGAGCGCACATCTTGACGGTATTCACTCCGCAATTTCGTAGAGCTGAATTGACTGCGAAGTGCATTCGGTCTCTGCGGAACCCCAGGGCCAAAGCTAGCATCCGAAGCAGGAGCTCTCGAGATTGACGGTCGGCCAGATAGCGGTGTCGGTGTTGGCGTTGTCGAGATGGCACTGTGCGGCATGACGGGTGAAACACCATGACTTTGTCTCTGATGAGCATACGAGTCCATTCCGGCACCATTCGATCTTCTGCTGACAGGGGTCCCGCGGCCGGAATGGGGTACACTCGATGCTGGCGGGTAGTCTTCATAATCATCTTCTGGATCAAAGTCGAATCCGTTGTAGTATGATGGATGTCCTTGGTTGAAACTGCCCTGGGATGTAGATGTCGGAAGCCCTCCATCTTCATACATATGCGAACCAGTAGTGTATCGTGCGCTCTTGGGATAGGCAGGATGTGAAGGAAGGGAGGAAGGGCTATTGTAGCCGGTAGGAGAGTTGCTGTAGGAAGTTCCGTTGGAGAACGTAGACATATGCCGCTCGCCATAGCGATGATATTGAGGGTCGAGGGGCGGAGGCCCGTTACTGTAAGAGAATACCTGGCGTGCGGCTGGCGCAGGGCTGGTACTATTAGGTACATTAGATAGCTGTTGTTGTGATTGAATACTGCGTAACGCCGTCTTGTCTGAGGTACGTCGGGCTACAACGTCTTCGATGAGGCGTTTGAGAGTGATTTCCCACAGACGGAGTTGTTCTTCATTACGACAACGTAGGGTAAAGTATTCGAGGTCATCGTCGCCCTTCCAGTATACAGCCAAGGAGTATGTACCTAAAGATAGCACGGCACACGATCAGTCAGCGTGGGGAGGGTGGAAGTAAGCAAGCGCATATACACACCTCCTTGAATTTTAGGGGTCGCGCTAGTAACATTATTAAGGAAAATACGGCCTTTGAGGAGTAAAGGAGTGGATTTCTTCTTGTTTCCGCTCGCACCAAAGTTCAGTGGTGACGGGGAATATTGCTTCTTGAGAATGGAGTTGCTCTTGCCGACCTTCTTGCTGTTGACAGATGGGGTGTATTCTTTGCAGCACAGGATAATCTTCTCGAACAGGAATACGTGGTACTCTCTGTCCATATCCGACTTCGTGACGGTGAAGATGTCGTCCAAGAGCAGGTTACCAAAGTTGCTGATGTGGTGGCCTTTCCAGTCTTCTACTCGATTCTCGAGGTTCGTAACGGTGGCTCGGTTCTCCGCCCGTCTTTGCTCCTCATTCACCTTGTCCGGTGATTCGCTTCGAAGATGCGTGCCCAGCCTTGAGTTCTTCGAGATGGGCATACTCGGTGTTTTGCACTTGCTTGATGAGCGACTGCAGGAATGGTCAGAGCTGTCAGCTCATGGTTCTGCGTCCTACAGGAATTATCATTGTGATTACTCGCCTCCAGGAGTAGCGGGTATTTGCAGACACGCTGGACCGGTTTGATCAGAAAAGCGGGAAGCTCAGACTTTACATTCAACATGCCATCCAGCGCCTGTGGAGATATGTTCGTATTTAGTTTCCAAATACGGCACCATAATAGAGAAAACATGCAGAAACTCACCATCAGATGATGCTCCTCGTGCATAAGGATATCGCTAGCGTTGGTATAGTTGGCACAATAGGACTCGTATACAGCAAATTCTTCCTCCTATTGTTCCGAATGAAGGTAGGCAGAGATGCATAAATGCGTATATGTGAACCAAACAAGGACAAACAAAAGAGACAAACGCATGCGCCGCATTCAGTCATGGGCTTGTAAGACTTTACGAGGAAGAGGGTACTCACGAATTCGGTGAAGGCACTTCCCCATCGACGTTCCTGCCAAGGAAGCTCGTTTATACTCTCGAGCTTAATCAGGAACCGACGCTGGAAATTGAGAAGCTTGTTGAGATTCGGGAAAAGAAGATGGATAGTATCCAAGTCGATAGTGTTACTCTGGGCAAGAGTATTCGAATATGACTGCATGACATGTGAGAATTGGTTACAAGGACAGAGTTGCCATATACATACCTGCATGGTTTCCAAATCCTGGACATACTTGCGTTCAGTGT
This sequence comes from Cerrena zonata, assembly GCA_038087015.1. Taxonomy (NCBI): domain Eukaryota; kingdom Fungi; phylum Basidiomycota; class Agaricomycetes; order Polyporales; family Cerrenaceae; genus Cerrena; species Cerrena zonata. Next base: position 1,261,195 of record JASBNA010000004.1, read on the forward strand.
ACAACAACTCCTTGGTAACGTTTGAACCGGGGTACTTGTCGCTAGGGCCTTCTGAGATCTCTGTAGGTAGGGAGTCGCTGGAGTCTTTGGCAGAGAATTCAGTGGGAGGTGACGAGGGGGGTGACTCGATGAAAAAGTCGTCCGGGATGTTATCTACGACAAGCGAGACGATGTTGACGACCTTCAAGCGGGTTCAAGCGTCATGAAAAATAAGGTCGATGCTGGTCGGGAAATTGACATACCTTGACGAAACCGTCAGTAGAACTACGGTCCCAGAGATCCGTTACAGTAAAACTCGGGCAACCGTCGATCTGACGAACACCCATTGCGAACTGGGCGATTGCGCGCTTTCTTGTTTTCTCGTTTGTAGGATCGAAATCGGTGGTCTGAACAGCGACATTCTGTATGGGAGGGGGTAGTAGATTGAGGAGGAAGCAGAGGGGGACGCCGAGAGCAAAGCAGTCCCAGAGCTGGGTGACTGGGTCAGTTGACCGGCGTGCAGAGGGGGCATCTGAGGATGCAGAAAGAGCGAAATAGGGAGGAAAGCCTTCAACCCGCATCAAGCGAGCGCGGAGGGCAGAGCATTGCTGATAGAGAGACGTTGACTGGGAAGCGGCCTTGTTGAGGAGGGTGTTGTTTGCGACGGGGATGTCGATGACGGGGCCTCCTGAGGTTGAGATGATAGACTTTTTGCGTCCAGCGGAAGTGGACATTGTCGAGAGCGGGTGGGACTACAGGGTGGAAAGGGAGAGACGGAGAGAGGGTAGGACTGGCAGTCGGTGAGAAGGAAAGCAATAGAGGCAGCGCAAAGCAGGCACTCGATCCTTTCCTTGCCCTCTCTAGCGCCCTGCCGCCTGCTCAACAACCAACTCTCCCACAGCCAGACAAGGGCCCGGCACTGCCCGCCATCTCCGGCTGTTTGGCACTCTTTGTCGACCTCTCTCTGCCGCAGTCCATGCACCGACTCTCCATCTGTTTCGAGGCCCCGACTCTGCATACAGCCTTGCACACCATCCTCTTGCTCCTCCGCCGTTCCTCTCTGCGGACTCTAATCTTTCTGTTTCACCCCGCCGTTTCATGCTCCCAAATCTTCAACATATGTCCCCCTGATCGGCATCGTGATGTCAATATTCCCAATACAAAAAACTATCATCCCCCTGATTTCATCCAAAATCTGTAATAAATACCGCACACTGATACACTCTTCATCCCTTCACTCATCAACCCGTGTATTCTTAGCCACTAGCGATGTCACCTAACAACTGTTCTCGCTTTACTCTCCCTTCCAAGCTCCCTCAACAGTTGCCACCACAGAATCCTAGAATTCATTATTCCATCTCCCGTCAACCCATACCAATCACTCAATCCGTCCAAACTATCCCATACCATTCCTACGGTCCTTCCCTTCCCACAACGTCTCTCACACTCTATTCCTCATGCGCAAATCCTACGCAACCAGCCCGCAACCTGTCCCATGACGCTCACGGCCAATTCCCCCATCGGCCCATCAAACGCTTCTCTCATTCAAAGCCCTTTAAATGCGAACCTACCGCTCTCATTTCACTCTCTATTTGCTTTCTATCCTCTCCAAGAAGTTTCAACGCTTCGAATGAACGGACAAATCGGCCTTAATGGGGACCCGATCTCCATCGACCGATGGGTCCAGCCATTCCGGGGATTCTTTGTCAACTCAAACTTTGTAACTTTAGATTCGATGGAAATGAATGCCGGAGGGCCATGCCGTTCTTGGACGCTTCGTATCCTTTCTCTGGGTCGTCTCTTCTGACCTTCGACAGCGTCTTTCGTTGTCTTTTCTGGGTGTTCCCCGGATTTAATGGGTGCACGGGATTACTTGGGATTACACGGGACACAAAGCAACGCCTAGGAGACGATATCGATAGCGACTTCTAGCTTGGATACCCTCGTGTTTGTGTCCCACAGAACCCCACGAAACGCGTCTCTTGGTTCTTGACATTGTGACAGTTGGAACCCACGTCTAGCTTATCAACTTGCCACGAGAGGTTCCTACTCAATTGCGAGCTGCGGTAAATCCCAAGTTCTTGCTTGCGGATTGACAGCTTCGTGGCTGGATTCACGTCCATTTTTTGTTCCCTCCTACATTTCGCTGTTCCTTCTAAATCTCCATGATCCTCTTCCACCGGTTGATCTCGGACTCTTGTCTTTTGATCTCCCCCTTACATCACCATGATAGACTTTCAGTCTTCTGATCGTACAGTATACCATCGTGTATACCAATTTTCAACTGGTGGGTAAATATACTGTAAACATTATGTACTAAACACTTCAAAAAGAAGTCCAACTCCACCGCTCTCCACTCCTTCTCCGAAAGAACGAATCTCCCCTCCAACTTCGACGTTCGAGGCCTAATAATCGTGCACCACTCATTTGATTACTTTGCTTAACTCCGGTTAGCCTATAAACTATATGGCTAAATGCGCTGGCTTGTGCTGCTCTTTTTGTTGTACGCCGCTGCTCCGTTTAGTACGGCCCAAACGTAAGTATGTATGGCTAGTGCATCTCCTCATATCACGTTTCGTAGCTGCAGCTAACTGCGCATATATGCGTACATATGAGACGTCCACTGCCATCTATATGCCCCACATGAGTTTCGGGAACCCCGCACTAAATCCCGCATACTCGGTGTCAGGCATCGGGCAAGGCTAGTGGATACTGTAATGTTTTTTTGTTGTACAACTATTGTACGACGGAGGTATGGAGACACGGAACGGTACGAGCGGGTACTAACGCAAAACCCAACAGAACCTACTAGAAACTACCACACAGAAAGAAAGTATATAGAAATGATCAAGAAGCAACAACAATGAGAAAAGGGAAAAAATGACCCACCGCCCTTAGACTTTTCTGATCGTCCCAGCCTAGAGCCCATTGTCTTCCCTCGTCTCCTCGTTACAGAGCGTTAAAATATAAAATACAGTGTAACTGTAAGATACCACAAAGGAAAAAAATTATTAGGGGATGCAATGAAGAGAAACGGATATATACATCAGATCAATGGTGGTGGGGGTTTTGGTTTTACCCTGCATGTGGGCTCATGAGGGCCTAGATGAGAGAGATGGGAGGTGCGATGGTCGGCGGGTGGGACTCGTGATGAGGGATCGAGATTTGCAGCTTGGGACATGTGGGGGGTGGATTGTTGGGTAGTCGATATGGGTATGGGATCACAGGTGCTGCTATATGTCGAGACTATGTTTTTGTGTTTTTTTTACCCTTGGAAGAGCAGGATGGTGAACGACTGAACGAAATTCAGCTTGAAGGTCAAGCAGTAGATCAATGTACCCGAACCCGAAATGGACGGATCGTTTCGTGCTTCTGGCATGATCAGCGACGTCATCACGCACCCGAATGGTAAGCCGGCGGCGAGAGCATATTGCTCTGATTCAAGTTGTTGCGAAAGATACGGCAAAGTGGTTTTTGCTGCATCTCCTCCATCTGTGGCTTAGCCTAATTAGGAGCTTTATTCAGGTTTCAGGAGAGTTTGGAAGCCTTCCACGTTTCTTTGCTGAGATAGGAGTCGTGCGCAGAGAGATTGGGAAGAGCACGGTGTGATCGATCCCTTAAGTCGATCTTGCCGCGAAGACAGGTAGCGTTTTTTTTTGGTGAGAGTGCGAGACCGGTTTTGCCGTGGGGCAACGTGGAAAGGGACCGTCCGTGCTGGGTCAACAGTTTTGCTTACTGTTGAAGGTGTGTCTTGAAGTTGATAACCGATTTCTTTTCGAATCTCACTCGTCTGGTTTAGTCAGGGCTCAGGAAGCGTTGCTTGATCATAGGAACATTTCGAATTCGACCAACATGACAAAGAAACCGGAAGTAGACTATTCATTGTATCTGGTGACGGGACGAGATCTGTTGCCTCCTGGTAAAGTGAGTGATTCATACAACACTGTGATTCAATAACGTAGATCACCCGATACCTTGTTGGGATCTGTCCATCGTGGCAGGTGAGGTCATAGTGCAAGTATCGTTGACTGATTGTTGTTTCTGTTTTCTTGCGGTTCAGGATTACTTCGAGTCATTGGAAGAGGTACATACCCCAATGCCATGACTTTTGTCGATTTCTGCTTTGGCTTAGACATGTAATAGTCTATCCGCGGTGGTGTAACCCTTGTTCAAATTCGCGAGAAGAAAACAGATACCGCTGAAGTACGTCCTTTGATTTTGATATTACCGCCTCTGACATATTCATCTCTCAAATTAATTCGTGACCTCTTCCATCAACTCAGTTCCTCGAGATCGCGCGCAAATCACTTGAAATATGCAACAAATACAACATCCCTCTCCTCATCAACGACCGCCTCGATATCGCCCTCGCCATCGGTGCTCATGGCGTTCATCTAGGTCAAACAGATATGCCCGTCTCTATCGCCCGTCGTCTCTTACCTCCGAACGCCATCATAGGGAAGACGTGTAATAACGTTGAGCACGTAAAACAGGCGGTTGAGGAAGGCGTGGATTATGTGGGATTGGGTCCCGTTTGGGGTACTAAAACAAAGGATGTGACAGCTCCGTTGACGGGGCCGAGAGGAATTGGGGTCATGTTGGATGCCCTTGAAAAGAGTGAGGTAAAGGCTGTTGCTATTGGTAAGTTCTTTACGACAACATCTTCTCTTTCTTCTGTTGCGTTCTACCAATCATATTGTATCCCCATTTGTCATCTCTTTCATTCATTCCGACTCCATATCCGGGCTCAAACTCTCAAACTGAATAACTGATACTCCAACCCCCCTTTGATGTAGCGGGGATCAAATCAACCAATGCCCTTTACTGTTTGCATGGATCCGGTCTCACCCCAGACATCTCGGCCTCTCGATGGACTCGCAGTGGTCAGCGATATAGTCGCCTCCAATGATCCGCTGGGTGCCGCGAAGCAACTTAGCACGATCATCCAAGCGTTCAAAAATGCTCAATCAGTACAGGCGCACGTATTTAGCACTTCACTGAAAACGCCTGGAAAATATACCTCCGATGAGGTGAAACGGGCTGTTGGGAAAGCCTTGGGTGATGTTAGAGAGTTTGGCCCGTTGGTGCATCAGGTGAGTTGGAGTTTTAAGTTAAGGTTTTTCTGGTTTGATAGTTTGATAAATGGATCTCTTGGATTCTCGTGATGACAGACGTGATTTACATGATCGTATTTCTTGGTTCTAGATCACAAACAATGTTGTAACGACCCAGTCGGCAAATGCGACCCTCGCGTTGGGTGCATCACCCATTATGGCTACCGCCCCTGAAGAAATGGAAGATCTAAGCAAAGTCACGGGTGCTTTGCTTGTCAATTTTGGAACTATCCAGAGTCTGGCTGGTATGCTCGCGGCAGGTATGTTTACCCTTTCCATTACTACCATCACAATTTACTCCCTCCCCGCATTCGGCATTTTTGGGAATTGCCTAAGCGATAATTATTGAATCTTGACCTGTGACTGTGGTCCTGTGATTGTGGTTGACGGTTCTATGATCATCTAGGTCGAAACGCGAATATTAATCGCAAGCCTGTGGTGTTTGACCCTGTCGGTGTGGGTGCTACGCAATACAGACGGACTTCGGCACAAGGTACGCGATTTACCATTTGGGACCTTGGAGTGCCTTCGTTTGACATTAAGGTTTTTCAAAAACCACGCAGCGTTGCTTAATGAATGGCAAGCAACTGTCATCAAGGGAAATGCTGGGGAACTCGGAGCTTTGGCTGGTTCTAACGAGGTTGGTCTCGCTAAGATTAGACAGCCGGGTATGAACTGACTTTCAAATTCAAAAGGTACAAGCCCGCGGAGTAGACAGTGTCGATTCAGGTTTCGCAGACCCAGTCAGTTTCGTCAAGAAACTCGCTCGAAAAGAACGTACGTCTGTACCTTTGCTAACATTCTCTTTCGTCCTTTACTCAATGTAATTTCCCACACTCATCCGCTTCACTATTGATAGGCTCTATCGTTGCACTGACGGGTGTCACGGATTACATTTCTGATGGGTACACGGTACTCAAACTATCAAACGGACATCCCTTGCTAGGCGAGATTACTGGGTCGGGTTGCATGGTCGGGACATGCGTAGCCACGTTCTGTGCGGGCGTGAGCCTAAGGGAATATGCTGATCTTACTGACAATGAAATGGACGATGGAAGGTTAGCAAGAGGCGATATGCTGATTGCTGCTGCTGGAGGGTACGTTATCTCCTTGACACTTCCGATTTGCTTCCGTTATTGATTGATCATACAAATTCTAATACTTCAATATTCAGTGTACTTGCCTTGACGATCGCCTCGGAGTTTGCGGCTGCTCGTGAGGACGTCAAAGGGAGCGGTACTTTCCTTCCGGCTCTCATCGATGAGCTTGGAAAACTCACAGCGGAGAAAATCGAGAAGGCAGCGAATGTCGAAGTCCTATAGAGTCAATCGATCATAACGGAAGAAGTTCCATGACATACACTTAATGTACAAATACAAGAATCTCCACTCATCACACGACTATACATACAATGATAGACTTCTACATGGCGACAGATCCCTTCCATTCCAATCAGTTCACAGGCATTGGTAACTTGTTTGCCATCAGTATGCTAGAACCTCGGCGTTCGGCGTGTCCAAAATCTTGGAGAAAGGCATTTGTGAAGTTGGCTGGAGCCAATTCTTCTCGTCGTACTTAGCGTACGGAGGAGATTCAATCATATGGAAAGTATATGCGAATCGTGTGTGCGGACTGGTATTCCTTTCTGATTTGTGCAAGACGGACCCATGGATCAGGACCAAGTCGCCTACGAGAAATGGTTACATATCAAATTCGCTTGTGAGTTTTTTTAATCATTTCACGTACCTGGCGAGCAAGCTTCAAGAATATACTTTCCCTCAGGCTTCGAGGGAGCATCTTCCGGTGGGATTAGTTCCTCGAAGCCGACGCCACCTTTAGGCATTCGAACGAAACGTTTGGTAACGGGTGCGGTTCGATGAGACCCTGGGAGGAAGGAAAGGGCGCCGTTCTCAGGAGTACACTTCTCCAGAGCAATCCAGAAGCCGAGAGCTGATGGTGGGTTGGTATACTGCGCGGGTTGTCAAGGGGGTGTTATTCATAGAAGCCGAGAATGGAGGGTTTTAAGCTTACGAGGAAGGTCCTGGATTCAAGTGGGTGTGAGATACCTGTCAGGCTAGTGTTTATGATTATGGTAATTGTACGTACGAATCGTTGTGCTCAGGAACTGGGTTGTGTCCGCAATAGGTTAGTATACGAGAGTACGGAAATGGGAATTCATGCCGTAGTACGTACCTTCGCCTCCGATTTCGGTTTGCTTGCAAATTACCATGGATTGTAAAGCTGGTTTGGGAGAGTTGCGTAAGAAGTATGACCAGTAAGAACTCTGGAGATCGTCTTACCAACCGGGTCGTGATGGAATTGGAGGTCCCGCGCAATTGCCTTAATTTTCGGATTGTTTAGTGTGACATCCCGAAAAGCGGGGTCAAGTTCATGGAGAGCTTTCATTGCACAGTAGGTAAGTTGACCAACACCGAGTGATGAAGAAACAAAAAATGATGCTTACCGTGACCTATCTTATTTACTGCCTTAGACTTCTCCCTGGCTAGCTTTCCATCCTTATCTACTGCGTCTACCTCGAGGAAGTACCGGATTTTATCACCCGAGTTCAGGAAATAATCATCCCCAACATGATCATCATCATTAGTACTGAACTTGGTCTGAAGGTACTCTCAGTATCTAGCCTCCAGTTAGCATAGCTTTGTGAGTGATAAGCGTACTAGCGGATGATCGTGTAAATCAAAACTTTCGAGTAATTCCTTTGCTCGAGATAGGAGAGCTTCGGTCTGTTCAACACTGAGGAAGCCTGGAATGCGTATGTATCTATTTCAACTAAATTCAGTGTTGACGGTCCCAAAACACACATCGTGAGGGTGTTATCTACCCATCATTGTAGAACTGCCGAAGAGAGGATCAAAGTGAGTACATATTTCTCAGTACGGAAACACTTACTTGTTTAACTTGGTCTTCAAGAAGGTATTCTAAGGACGATTCAGCCATGATGCCTTGTGCAGCAATATCACGGTCAGTATGGTTATAGAAGCTTACAGTGACATTCGGAGAGTCGGACTGGATATCGACGCCAGCGCTCATAGTCAATGATCGATCACCGATCAATCACGGTGATGCCTTCAATGTTCCAATTTACTCCTTGCTTTCAACCAGTCCATCGGTATTACAGCAATACCCAGCGTAACCCTTCTGTGCTGCTGAGCTATCAAATAAGCCCATAGTCGAATACCTTCGACGACGATACTTGACAAGGCCTACACAGCTTTATGGTGGTGTCTACAAGACATGGAGTCCCTGCGGTATTTTTAAGTACCCGATCCAACTTTGACCACGATGCTGTCATGATGCTGTCAAGACCACCAGATATGATTCGTATGTGCAGTGGACACTAGATATAACCCAACAATCCACCTGGAAGTACCCTCTTGTGACCGTTGGCGAAAGCAAGGTGTGCTAAACGAATAATATATCTGCATCTACGTGTGAATGCTTCCCATAGAGATATCATGTATCTTTTCACCCACTGACTCACCAACAAAAAGGGTCCTTCAGCATCTAGGGTCCTTACGAACAAACACAGCTATTCTGTGTTCGAAGATCTTCTTGCATAGCACGCACTCCATTCATGTTGGCGCAGCACAGTCTGCCCTTATACCCTCGACGTATCACGTATCCCAATCCCAGTCTTCCCCTAAAGCGACCAAACTTTGTGGTAGACGATATGAGTTCTTGCGATACTCTGTCATACTCTCTCGAAGCAGCGTCTGGGTTGTCATCCGGCGATGTCAATTGGTATCTAGCCACAAAGTATGGCTTCTTCGTAATTTTGGGAGTAAGTCTCAAAGTTCTCTCTACATGCTGTGCTCATTCCCAAAGGAATATCTAGGCATGGTTCTGGGACGTGGTTATGGTAATTGGCGAAGAGCTCACAATGCTGAAGAAGCATCTATTCAGTGTACCAAATGTGGTGTATATCTTGTCGAGGTGGGTAATAGGACTATAGCTGAAATATGGCACTTACTTCTTTACATAGGGCTCTAACCTTTGGTACCGTTTTGTCAGCGATAATATTTATATGTTGGTATCAAGTATTCGTTTCATAGCCCCTTCTAGAAACTAAGCCACGTCCCTAGCGAGATCTGACATTAACTGCGTAAATGCCTTTCGAGCCCTGGCGTGGATGGGCGCATTTGCTCTCCCGACAAATGCTGCACTCTTCCTCCTTCGTGTCAATGGCGTTTTTGGTCATTCCCGCCTCGCTACTTTCAGCTTCGTATTCCTTTGGTTGTCGACGTTCGCATCATTAACACTACCATTCGGGGCGAGACCTATCAACATCGATCACAGCCTGTTCTGTACAATCGGTAGTTCTGATAGATACGGAGGAGCCGGCTTCATCACCCTCACGATATTCGACACAATCGTCTTCGTCTCTATAACCTTGCGTATCTTGTCCTTCACCGCGAAAACTACATGGAGAGCATGGTTATATGCTTTCATCAGCGGTCGCGGAATAGGGCATGTTTCCAGAGCTATACTACAAACCGGCCAGCTCTATTACTTGTGAGTTCTTAATCTCACGAGCTGTTTGATATTTCTCATTTGAAATTTTCTAGAGCGACCTGCTGTGTCAATATAGCATCTACAATCGTTACTTTTGGTGCTTTCGGTCCGCCTCAGTTCCAAGGCGTGGTCCTGGTGCTCAATGTCGCATTGCAAAATGCAATGGCGTGCAAAGTTTACCGAATCCTGAGGTTGAATCTCGCCCTCGGTGACTCCTCCCGTAGCACTGCGATGTCAAGCACTTTAAATTTTGCAGGCACTCCCATCCAGTCGGATCCATTCGGATGGTCTGAGACCCAAAAGCAGAGCAATACGACATTGGATGGAAGGTATATCGTTTTCAGCTCTATCAAGTCTCAAGAAACTAACGTCGTTGTAGATTCACAATCTTGTTCTTCAACAGAAGAACAGACGGATTTTACTGTTGTGTAACGTTTCTATCACCATCGATATTCTTCGCGGATCGTGTATAGAACGGTTTTCCGGAATAACCTCGGCAAATATCATGCTCGTAGGACTTCTTGAACTTCGGCTGCTCGACATGTTCCTCCTGACGCACTACACAAGTTCATTGACTTTTACGCCTATTTCTCCTTCTAGCTGGACTGAGAACAAATAAAATCAATGTAAAGGACGGATCTTCAGACACGTTTCGTCTATTCAGCAACATTTAGGTAACGTATTATATTGCTCGAGAAGTCGTACAGCGTATTCTTCGTCTTCTCTGGTGCACGTTGTGCCTATGAATGGACGTAAACGCCGTGCCAAATGCTTGGCTGCTTGCTCGTGCAAGCTACTGTTGAGAATATTGATCATGGGTCTCCTGGTGGTGGTCCGCCTCGCTCTCTTGCTGTCCTCGTAATGCGGAAAAGCTCTCTTCCGTTGGCATTAATAGCATTCATAGCAACATGTGAGGACGTTCCACTCGGACTCCCCACTCATCGGTCACACTTTAACAACACCAGGCCCGGTGTACTATTCTTACGACAGTATACAATTGAATCTTCGTGGCTATAAAACTGATCATAGACGTACCGCTGTCAGTGTACGGATAATTGATGCAACTCCTCAAGATGCTTAGTCTCTTGCTAGCTGTGTTGACTTTCGCTCTCTCCGTCTCCTCTGCTCCCAACGCTCGACCAAAATTGGAACTAAATACTCTCGCCAAACAGAACCACAAACTATACTTTGGAACTGCCTCGAATAATGCCGAGTTCATCAATGACACGGATTATCGAAGGATTATACAGGATACCGGAATGTTTGGCCAACTCACACCAGCTCACGGTATGAAATGGGTTCGTTAGTTCTTACTGGAACAACAAAATTATGTCCTTAAACGAAATACAGTCGGAAGTAGAACCAAACCCTGGACAATTTACTTTCGCTGCCGCCGATCAATTCGTACAGTTTGCTCGTGGTAACGGTCAACTCATCCGAGGTACGACCCTCTTCTATTACGATGCTCTTAATACTAAGTGTGGATTACAGGACATAACTGTGTATGGCATGAACGTCTCCCTGACTGGGTTGCTAATGGCACATTTACCGAGTCCGAGATTCTTAATGTAGTTGAGAATCACTGTGGTACCCTGGTAGGACGATATCGTGGGCAGATGTGAGTTTTCAGGTCTTCAAGGATGAACACAGCCTAATGTTGCAAAATTTCTCATAGCTGTAAGTAGAACATGCGGCAATGCACTCGGATACACTGATACATAACATCCTCTTCAAAAGATGCCTGGGACGTCCTCAATGGTGAGCTTGTAATAAAATGATAAATTTCATAACATCGAATTCAGCTAACTCTTCACCAGAGGTAATCAATGACGACGGAACATTCCGCCAAGACATATTTTTCAATGTATCTGGCACCAAGTACATGGCTGCGGCCTTCCATGCTGCTAGAGCTGCTGACCCTCATGCCAAACTTTACGCCAACGATTTCAACATCGAAGGGCCTGGTCTCAAAGCGTCGGCTTACCACAGCCTTATCAAGGCATTAAAGAAGGAAGGTGTCCCAATAGACGGACTAGGGATCCAATCTCATCTCACTGTCGGTCAACTGCCGCCTAATATCAAGGAAAACCTAGAATCCTTTACGAAGCTTGGAGTTGAGATCGCCTTGACCGAGCTTGACATTCGGATAACGTTACCTTCGACACCCGAATTACTTGCGCAGCAAAGGAAGGACTATGAAACGGTCATCTCTGCTTGCAATGAGGTAAAGGGATGCATTGGTATGACCGTTTGGGACTTCACGGATAAATATTCGTGGATACCTGGATCATTCCCCGGGGAGGGAGATGCGTGCCCTTGGGACGATGTAAGTTACCGAATCTCGTCTGATATAAGTCTCTATCATTGACTTCCTCTCTGGTAGAATCTACAACGAAAGCCCGCGTTCCTTGGTATTATTGATGGACTGAATGCTTGATACTTCGCATGAATATCATGTACTCGTACGTATTATGAAATGCCACTGTACCGTATAGAAAAACGTATCCATTCTACTGTAATCCTTTACTTACTATAGGCCGTTCTGCACATATTGCTGTGTCATTGTTCGAGGAGTGAATTTGAATACAATCAATTTCGGCGTCTGGTGGCGCTATGTTATTCAAATTAGCATAGACCGGAGTAAACGATCAGGAGACAATTGAATATTGCTCATAATAACACCTTGTCTCATACTGCATTGACCGTCTAGCTCTTGCTATCAACTACGCCCCCTATTCCAGCATTCTACTCACAGGCAATTTGATTTCTTATGTAATCGGTTTACCCTAGTTCTCGAATGGTCGACTCTGACTCGTGTACGCTAAGAACCATCTTGAACCTCTACCACCATCATGCCTACCGCTGCTCAATCCTTCAAATCGGCCTATATGGCCTTCTGCAAAAATGACTACGACAAATCTCTTGACTTGTATCAGAAATGTATCAAGAAACTCGTCAAAGACGAAAGACTGACTCAGGGATTACCGGCGATCAGTCCCTCCGATGAAATTCCCCAGGAGCTTCTTGGGGTCGCGTTCCATCAACTTACTAGCTTCTTCAGAGATGGAACGTACAGTCAAGGTATGTAACCGACTTCAAGCTGTATCGTATGTTTGGCCTTGTCTCTGATCGAGTGTATAAATGCATCATAGAATCTGCGCCCGATGCCTACAAACTAATCAATAGTTTCCGACCAGGTGGTAACAAGGAGTACCCGCGTTTCACCACCCCAGAACAACAACTCCTCTTGAAAGCTATTCAGATCAACGCCGGTCTTACCCTGGGTCTCATCGCATGGGACAAAAAGGATCGTGCCACAGCAGCAAAGCGGTACAAAGAGGTCATAGACCTCGCCTGCTACTCATGCACCATGGGACACCGCCGTTGACCCTAAGAGCAAATACCTTGATCGTTGGGCTGCTAATAACGTGCAGCAGGTTAAGGATAATCTAGCTCTGATCATTGAAAACGACACTATCAACGCCCAGATGGCTCAACTCTTGGGAAGTCAAGGTGGTGACTTTAGGAGAGATGTGGTACCGACACCGAATGTTAGGATCGACGGGTCTGGTGATACTCACGTCGGTGATACCGTCTCGATGGCCACCGATGCTTGTGGTCGTTGTAGGACGCGTGGGGTAAAGCTTTCGCGTTGCAGCAAGTGCAAGAAGATCGCATGTAAGTATATCATAGTTACATATGTCATGACTAGTAGCTGACGATATGATCGAAAGACTGTGGTAGGGAATGCCAGGTCGCAGACTGGAAGTGCGTATTTTACAACACAACTTATTCACAAGGCTAATGTAGAAATCGTGCCCATCTTAGGACGCACAAAGCTGTGTGCCATGCTTGATTTTCATAAATCACATAATTCCGAGCTTCGGGATTTCCCCAAGGAGACTCCCTAGCACCCAAGTTCGGATCAGTTCAGACTTATATCTTTTTGAGAGATGGTCATTAGAACTACAGAACCGTGTATACGCAAGTGGTGCCTGCGAAGGATGATGCTATGGAGGTATAAGTGAATAAGGATACAGAATATAATATCTAATCAAGAATCGTAACTAGTAACTACTCTTCATCGTCTCCGTCTATGGTTTGGCCGTTCGCCAGCAATGTAATTAAATGGTCTATCTTAGCTTTGTGTATGCGATGGTGTTCTTGCCAGCCTTTCCAAGGATGATGTGGATGCTAAAATATGAGTAATGTTGGTTAGTGCAATTTTATAAAAGGAGATAGAAGTCCTTACATCTCGGGCGAATTGCTGGAATATTTTGTCCGATGTGCCCTCTGGTTTGTTGTAAAAGAACTTGGCAAGCAAGACGTCATCCGTCGTACTATACCGCATTTTCTTTTCCGGAGGCGGTGGTAATGGTTCGTCACCCTCTGTATGGTGGAGTTCGTGTTTATGTCTCCGATAGAATTTCATCCACGATGCCCGAGAATGGTGTGGTGCCTACAACAAAATGGAGTTAAACAACCGATCAATGAAGGATCTCAGTCAAGTCTGCTCACCTTCTGTGCAACATCTTTCCAAAACGCGACCATATCCACCTTTCCATTCTGAGTCCTGTTCCGATACTCCAAAAAGCGCACGAGAAATATCACATCCTCTTCTGTAAACGCTACGCCCTTCCCTGTTGTACTCCTATACAACGCCCGGGGTGGTGTAGGTGACCGAGCACGATTCTCATCTGCTTGTACCGCTTGTCGAGCAGTAGCGATAGTATTGGGTCCCACGCCCGGAGTCGGAAGTTGTTGCAAGGCTTCTGGGTCGATAGGGCCTGCTCCGCCATTGAGATCCGCTTCTGGCACTTCGGGGTTGTCGTTCACGTCCATTGCATATCCGCCCAGACGAATCTGATGTTTATTGCAATACCGTCGCCATGAGTAGAATCTGTGTTCAAAAGAAATATACACCGGTCAATTGAGATTGAGTATACCACTTGGTCGGACAGTTGCTAACGTACGTGTGATGAGGTGCTTTCACAGCAACGCGTTCGCATATTTCTCGCAGGCTAGTCATAGTAATCCGGTCATTTTTGATACGTCTATTAATGAATGGGACTATGCTTACCTCAGGACGAGTCCTTGTTCTTGGCAGTAGTCGATATATTTTTTCAAATATTCAATATCATCCGCGGTGAACAAGTTTCCACCAAAGGTACTCTTGATAACACGCGTCGGAGGTGTTGGTGAACGCGCGGGAGCATTCCTACGGTTGACTACTAGTGAAGCCGCAGGCGGTGCTGGTTGAGGCTGCACGGCAGCATCCAATCAGAGATCAGTCGAAAGCTTAATATGCATGACGACATACCTGATTGCGCGTACGTTTACGTCCTCTTGTTGGTTCCGGCGCGGGAGGTTCTTCTGCTGGTGCTGCAGGAGGCGGGGCAGTGGATGGTCCAGCTTCCTGCACAAAAGTCGGTTCCGCATATGTTTGATCATACTAATACATGAGAATTTAATATTGAGTGTTGAGCGATATGCAGAATTGAGAAAAGTTATTGTTTGTACCTGTTGATGATAATATTCACTTGCAGTCGCGACCCAGTTCGGTGGTTCCTCACGGTATCTGTATTCGTACTCCTGAGGCACGTTAGGAACCATCGGCTGTGCAGGTGCCGCCTGATGATGGTATGCCCAAGCCGTCTGTTGGTCATCCTGATATTCGTGAGGATGTCGAGGCATCATGTGAGCCGCAGGAGTCATATGCGTTTGTTGTGGGGCAATTCCGTTAGGTGTTTGCCAGGACTGAGGTGGGGCAGCAGTAGAAGGATGCATAGTGCCGTGGGGATAAAGTGTGTAACTGTATGCGGCTTGTTGGTGTTGTACAAGCTGTTCCGCTGCTGGAGCGGTCATAGACGTTTGAGCAAGTGTGTGCGGATGCGTTGGTTGTTGCATCATTGGAGGAGGAGGTGGTACTGCTTGAACCATTTGTTCATGCATAACCGGAGCCATATGAACATCAGGAACAGGTGCAGGCTGGGGTACCGGAGGTGGTACTGGTGGTGTAGGAGGTGTGACTCTGTGAGAGAGAAGAAATTAGGTTGCTTATGTCTAACGTTAGGGGCATATTTGCTTACTGCTCAGTACCAGTCACCTTACAACCCGCGAAATTTGTCTGATATGTCTGCAGTTCACCGAGTTTGACACATTCAACAACCCAGGCTGCACTAAGGACGACCTTTTGCTTTCTTGCCTGCATACTGGCGATATAGGTTCTGACCCGACTCTTTATGAGGGTCGACTAGAAGCCAGGATAAGTACATGAATTAAGGCACGAATGGTCGTGTACATGCCTAAGATATATACTACGCCACTATAACCCGGTGAAACTACACCGCCATTTTTCTAAAGCAAGCATACGTCAGTACAGCGATCGAATGCATGCTCGACGTGCCTAAGGGGTGTCCGAGCGGGATGGATTGCTTAAAGCTCTTGAAACGCGGTAACGGAATGACATACCGTAATGAGTTCTACAATCCGGTCCCGCTCGTCGACGTCCTTGTCGACGTAGAGGGAGAGGGGTGTCCCCATCATGGGGTCGAGAAAGAGCTCCCCATTCGGGTCCTGTTCGACCTGGGGGAGCTGGTGGGTGTCATGGTGAATAGCCAGGTTGTGTTCGCGATGGCTTCGACGGGTCTGAGTGCGAACTGGTGCCATGGGTCTTGGTCGGCAGAGACAGAGTCGGTGTCCTCCTTTGAGCGCCCAGCCTATTTCAGTGCAGACGCCCGTTGTGTACAGTGGACTCAGGCTAGAGACAGTGCTTTTGTCGTAAACACCAAGAGGGACTTGCAGGTATCTTCACGTCCCACTGACACTTGATCTTGGGCATCGGGGGCTTTCTTCTGACCATGCCACACTCGCAGCTTTCTTTTAAATTACCTCCCCAGACTCGATCCTCCTTCCCCGGACTCCAACATACATTCTACTGCGTCGTCCAGTGTCGGGTAAGCAAAGTCGTATTTGTAACACCAAATGGGTCTTTGCACATCTCCGATTCACCCAATACCGGCTATCCTACAATGAAGCAATCTCGTACACTCAAAGCAGACTGTTCATCATTGGCTGCTGCCACCTTCGCTGCGGCAGGCTCGGCCTCAAACTCACGACGGTCACCACTCCCGAACAAACTTCAAGTCTACTTTGCAGCGCTTTAATATTCCTTTTGGCGACTCAAAGCAAAGTAGGTGAGGCCATCCTCCGAAGTCTACGGTGCTTTATTCGGTCTCTCCTCAATACCGCGGTTGACTTGCTACACTCGTTCTAAACTTTCTCCGCTTTGCGCCGCTCATGGTCTATTAGTATCCAAAGCATACCTCCTTTTGTGCGCAGTGCATTTACTATTGATGGCATACATCCTAACAACGTTTGACACTTCCTATACCGCTGGTTGCATAGCTTTAACCTTGATTGATCTTAAGTTCAAATTCATACGCTCGTGCTCGCGCAGTCTGCACTGCCGTGACTGTCACCTGTAATAGACCAGGTGATCTAAACATAGGCAAACTACTCGTCGTCTGTTCGCAGCCAACTTATACTCTCGCATCCAGGAAACGACCATCTTTGTTGAACACAGGTGTACTACTGTACCTCTCACTGCTCCTTTCTTTGACTGCGCTTTCTTGACTTTCAGGCACCTACCGAGATTTCAGTTTATACAAGCAGGCAATGCTACAGAATTTTTCGCAGCAAAGGTCACTCCGATCCGCAAAGGCTCGGTCGTAAAACAAGAGTGACTGCATCAAGCCACGTGAAACTCGACAATTGTCATCTATCAAACGATATGGCCTTGTCAATATCAAATCTCTCCCTTGAAAGTCAAGTTGACACTTGCCATCTTCACAAGCACGGTTGAACACTGGTGACCGGTAGCTGCCCATCGTTGTTTTACCGTTTCGGCTTGCATATCTTAGGCGTTCTGTTAAGCTTCTTTACTGGGTTCTGATGATAGACTACGTACTGATGAAACTTTGCTACTGGTTCTATCCGTGACAGGCTCGGACTCGCTGCGGGCTAACGCTGTCTACTCTAGGAAAGCTCGCGTCAGAACTCATGCACATGAATAACGATTTCGATATTGGTGCTTTTATCAGCGCAGTTTATCGCCAGCGACACTGGTATAAATGTATATGTGTGTTTCAGGACGTTTTTCTTTTTCTATCCCCTTCCCTTCGTCCGTGTCTCTGTCTTGTTCTCCTCTTGTGGTGACTGTTGTTTTTACCATTCCCATCGTCCGCTGGAGGCGCACCATTGTTCTATTGACTCCACGCCATATATCTTATTCGCCGTTATTCATGGCTTGTTGATCCAACGACATTCCCCCTTCTCATTAGGACCTTGGCTGTCGCAATCGAGGGGTAAATAAATACGTTGAGGCTGATATTCAACGTTTTCAAACATACACGATGGTCGCTTCGCTCAGAAGAAGCTCGCAATGCAGACGGGCGCACGTCTAGACTCACCCATTATATACATTCAAACAACTTGAGATACCGAATCTTCTCTTTGGCAGTCGTTTCAGCTAACCTGCTCTGTCCCCTGACTCCCCTCCCCTCCCTGTCGCCAACCCGTACTTCACGGAACATGCATACCTTATGGTACAGGAATGCTGTTCTCGAGTTTGTCCGACTTGGTCCTGTTGATCCCTGGGATCTCTTGCGGGGACAAGCCCTGTGTTTCGGTTGGTACTCCGCGAACTTTTGTTATAAAATCATTTAAGTATTAACGTCAAATCGCCATAGGCATCCCACAACTACCGAGACATTTATCATACTTGTAATACAGAGAATTGCAACTTTCGGCTACTTCCTCGGCATGCCCTCAAGTCCTCGGCGATCGTAATTGCATCACTGCGGTCACCTTGTACTACACCTCTTCCTCCTTCTATTCGATATCACGAGGCTCGAGGAAGGACACACGACTGACAGAGTGTGATCTCAGTTTCGTGATGCCAAATTTAGATCACCCCCAAAACCTGGCTCTCTCGACAATACCTCAAAAGGCATATATTCTATGTTTTCCTGATCGCACTGGGATAGGCTATTCCATGGTATCAACGTGAACAAACGTTTCAAGACGGGATGGTTGATGGTTTGACGAAATTGAAGAACTGACATAGAGTGGCTTGGTACCCTGGCGAGATGGAGATATCTGTTTCATATGACTGCAGGTTCATCGCCGCAGCAGTCTGAATGTGGTACGTCTATAACGTACCGTTTCTCAACGATGTGACTTTTGCCATATCGATCTATTATTTCAAGGTGGGAGCCATCTACAAAATGGATAGGCAAGCTTTCAATCTTAAATTATTGGATTCGGATACGAGAAGGTCTGTTATGCGAGTGGTGCCGAAAGCACGTTGCAATGTCCCGCAGCGCCTTGGTGTCAAATATCCGCGACACACTCCGACTTACCTATTCACTATACTCGCTTGCTAAATGTTAAAGTGAAAAGACCGTCTCTCGATTTACGAATGGGTGTAAGTGGATACCTTAAATGTCGCAATAGCATCGGACGCGAACAAGTGGCGCCCAACCGATGATGCGTATAATTAAGAATGCTCGATCTACGACCCTGGCTGTGTTCTTGGCTATGAAATTGGGGTAGGTACCTTCAAAACGTGGTGAGAGTGACAGGCTGCGGGGTAGGCGTCCACCATTAACTCTCTCAGGGCTTAGCGTCGGAGATTCTGAGGGATATTGGGAGCGCAGTCCATCATGCATCACCTGTCATGCTGGTATAAAACATAAAGGGAGGTCGATGTCCTGATCTCTTTAACGTCCTCTTCTCCTTTATGAGTGCTACTTCTATGTCATCAGAACAGTTTACCTTCCCATCGCCCATTGGAGGCACACCGTTTGCTATCGATTTTGCGCCATCTATTTTATTCGCCGTTCTTTACGGCCTGGTAATTCCCCTAGGAATCTACCGTCTCCTTAACCCTAGATCAAGAAGTGTACTTATCTTCGGGACCGTTGCTTTCACAATCGAACAGTAAGGCGACATCATTTCTTTGATTTAATGTTGTATTCAATACCCTCCTGGTCATGTAGTGTTGTGATCATGGCTCTCCGTGCATCACAAGCCCACAATGAGCATCAACGTATGTCACACTCACTGACAACCTACATGCAATCATCCTGGGGTATGGGACACCTCTCCATGGCCTCAGACCTAGTCAACTTACTCGCTGTCTCCTCGTTGCCGCTACCCAGCCTCCTACTCCCTCTCCCTCTCCGGTGTCCGTAGCCGATCCTAGTCCCGAAGAAGCCACAGCGGATACATACCCCATGACTGAAGGATCAAGCAAGGCAACTGCCACAAACGAAGATGATAGACAAGTGGAGAGGTTCTGGTGTAGGACGATATGTGGATATGTGAGTTTATTCGGTTTGGCTCCGATGATTACCGGAATCATTGCGGGGATACAATATGTTGGGGCTGAGAGCGACGCCAGCAAGGCAAAATCTGTACATACCCTCCGGTTGGTAGTTTATGAGACTTCACTACCAACGCTTCCACTCACCTGAGCTTGAACACACCCCAGATACGTCTCGAGCGCAATGGCGTTGGTGTATCTGCTTATTATCCAAGGAATTGCTACATACGGTATTCTCTACACTCGGAATCTCATTAAATCCTCGGCCTTCATAATTATAGCACTTGCAACTGTCCTCGTACGTTCCTTCCTACGTCATACTATATTACAGAGCTAATCATAATAATATACCCCAAAGAATGTCATTTCAGTCTACCGACTAGTCGTCCTCGGATTCCAAACCACCTCCATCACTTCCCTCGAACCAGGCTCCCTTAACAGTACCTCCTCAAAGGCGACCTTCTATGTCTTCCATCTTGCACCGGAATGGATCGTGGCTGTTACTCTGCTTGGAATCAATGTTAGGGAAAGGTTCAAGACGGGGATGTGGGGCGATAAATTGTATGAGCCCTTGAAGAAAAAGGAGAAGAAGTGAAGCAGGGTGATCCGGTACTACTACCATCGAGCGAGACGAAAGTATTTATGATGGTATGCTTTGCATTTCCATTCGACCTATTCAATATAATATACCACAGTCGTTACTCGCGCTCAGGCTACAGTCGTTGCGAGAGAATGCAAATTGCATGGGTGGCTTGTCAGAGTTTGTTTATCAGAATGTTTAAAGACATCGCTCGATTTATTTTTTGTTACTTTTAGTTTAGACTCTAGAGTTACTACTAGTACATCGTTTCACACACTCTAAAATACTCCTGTACTACGGCGGAATCCTGATTATTTATTAATGGGGAAGACTACACTAGTACCTTGTATTTGTGATCACGCTGGGATACCAAGTTAGCAGCCTAAGTCCAGTGTATGCCACCAGCTTTGTTTGTGTTTGTTATAATTAGAGACATTTACTTCATTTGGAAATCACTGGAAATTGTGATTTGTGACAGTGACTGTGGCAACTGTCTTTCGGCGCCAGTGACTCTCTTCGGATTCGGAATAACTCTTGCTCAAAGCAATTGAATGTATAGTACCCTTAACCTGCATACCTCAGTGTCTTATGGCCATGATCTAGATACTGTCATGCTAGATACTGTTGCCGAAAAGCTCCAAAACGACGCCCAAGGCAACAACTCAGTACAAGCGATCCGGTGCAATACACTCCAAGATTTCATTCTATCGTCGCATCGAGACCTTTGCTATCGCAATTGAACTGTAAATGAACAAGTTTAGGCTGATATTCAACGTTTTTCAAATATACAGGATGGTCGCTCCGCTCAGAATAAGCTCACAATGCAGACGGGCGCACATCTAGACTCACCCATAATATACATTCAAACAACTTGGGGCATAGGATATTCATTTTGGCAGTGGATATAGCCAATTTTCCCTATTGCCTCCCTGTCGCTAACCCAATAATTCACAGAAAATACATGTCCTGTGGTACAGGAATGCTGTTCTAGTATGGGAAGATAGAAAGAAGAAGGCGTTATGGTATAGAAGAACATGTGGAATCTTGAACTTGTCCTGTTGATCCTTGGGGACGAACTACATACTTCGGTTGGTGCCCCGCGAACTTTCATTATGAAAATATACTGCTATAAATTCGTCATAGGTATCCCACAACTGCCTAGACATTTATCATACTTCTTGTAATTCTGGGAATTGCAGCTTAGTTCTTTCCTCGACATATCCTCAAGTCCTCAGCAATCATAACTTGAAATGGCACTCAACCAATGATGCGTCTAGTTAAGAATGCTCGATCTAGGACTCTAGCTGTGTTCTTGGCTCTGAAATTGAAGTAGGTACCTTCAAAACTGTGGTGAGCGTGACAGTTCATTTTTCTCAGAGCCTACTAGCATCGGAGATTCTGAGGGCTACTTGGGAGCGCAGCCTTCCATCACCTATCATGCTGGTATAAAACATAAAGGGAGGTCGATATCCTGATCTCTTTCACCTTCTCTTTGACGTTCACCTTAAAGACTGCTACTCCTATGTCGTCAGAACAGTTTACCTTCCCATCGCCCATTGGAGGCACTCCGTTTGCTATCGACTTTGCCCCATCTATCTTATTCGCCGTTCTCTATGGCCTGGTGATTCCCATAGGAATTTACCGACTCACTATGCCCAAATCAAGAACTGTACTTAGCTCCGGAACTATTGGTTTCACAGTCGAACAGTAAGGCGACATCTCTTCTTTGATTCAATGTTGTATTTAATACTTTCCTAATCCTCTAGTGTCGTGATTATGGCTCTCCGTGCATCACAAGCCCGCAATGAGCACCAGCGTATATCTCACTCACTGACAACATACATGCAAACATCCTGGGGTATAGGTCACCTATCCATGGCATCAGACCTGGTCAACCTACTCCGTTGTCTCCTCGTTGCCGCCACTCAGCCTACCCCCTCCTCATCATCCGTACTCGATGGTAGTCCCGAAGAAGCCTACCTCATGACCGAAAGATCAAGTGAGGAAGTTGCCACAGACGAAGATAATAGACAAGTGGAGAGGTTTTGGTATAGAACCATATGTGGATATACGAGCTTATTCGCTTTGGTTCCGATTATTATCGGTAGCATTGCGGCGTCACAATATGTCGGGGCTGAAAGCGATGCCAGCAAGGCAAAATCTGTACATACCCTTCGGTTTGTATTTCTTGAAACTTTGCCACAGACGCCCCCGCTCACATGAACACGCCACAGATATGTCTCGACCGCGATGACATTGGTGTTTCTGCTTATTATCCAAGGAATTGCTACATACGGTATTCTCTACACTCGGAATCTCATCAAGTCCTCGGCTTTCATAATCATAGCACTTGCAGCTGTTCTTGTAGGTCCCTTTCTTTCACTGCATACTATGTCACAATGCTGACTATTATAATAAAAAGAATGTCATCTCAGTCTACCGACTGAGCGTGTTAGGGTTCCAAACCACTTCCATCACATCCCTCGAACCAGGTTCACTCAACAGTGCCTCCTCAAAGGCGACCTTCTATGTCTTCCACCTTGCACCAGAGTGGATCGTGGCTGTGACTCTGCTTGGAATCAATGTTAGGGAAAGGTTCAAGACAGGGATGTGGGGCGATAAATTGTATGAGCCCTTGAAGAAGAAGGAGAAGAAGTAAAACAGGATGGTCTACTACCAGTGGGCGAGACGAACATATTTATGATAGTATGCATTTTGACGCAGTCTATTGAATATAATATACTGCAGTGATTACTCGCACCCAGGCTAAGATCGCCCGGAGAGAGAGAACGCTAATAAAAATATTACCGGAAGCTGCGCTACTGCACAGGTGGCTTGTTGGACTTTGTTTTAAAGGTACCTAGTAGGCACTGGCATCGCCCGGTTCATTTCTTGTTACTTTAGGTCTAGAGTCATTACGTGAGTTCGCACACTCTAGAGCATATTTCTGATCGCGTCGGAGTTTCAAGTTAGCAGCCTGAGCCTTCTACTTCAAATTATGTGCCACTAGCCTTGTTTGTATTTGTTATAACTAGAGGCATTTACCCCATTTGGCAGTAGCCGGTAATCGTGATCCAGTTGGCGGTACGCTGTCACGGTTCGCCAGTGACCCTTTTCGGATTCGTACAATTCAGATCAGGCCTTGGTCAAAGTGATTAAACGTATAGTACCCATAATCTGTATACTGATCTACCTGAGGGTCTTATGGCTATGGTCCACCTAGGTACTGACATCATGCTCAGTCGGAATTCCAATACCGTTGCCGAGGAGCTTCAAAACCATACCCAAGATGACAACTCAGTAGAGGAGAGCCAGTGCGATACACCTCAATCTTGTCAAGAAGCTATCGCATTGCGCAGAAGATCCAACGCGGAACTACCAGTGTCTCGTCTTCCAAACGAACTCCTTTGCCATACCTTCTTGGAGTATATCACCTACTACGGCAAGGAGGAGGAATTGGGAGACCTCTTAACGGAAGAGGGTATACCATTCTGGAAGTGGTGGCTAATCCTCACCCGAGTGTGCCGCCACTGGAGAACCGTCGTGCTTTCGACTCCCATGCTCTGGGCTGAGCTGAATCCGAAAGTGTGCAGGGATCCTAGCTTGGTCAAGAAGTTTATCTTCAAATCGAACCTAATTAATCTCAATATCAGAGTGGTGATAAGGCACAGCGATGATGAAGACTCCTTGCAAGACTCCGTATTGCACATCTTACGCGAGTCATCGCGTATTGCGGCGATCCGTGTGCAGTGTCCATTACAGCAAGTGATTCTGGATTCAGCTTTGCAGAACGGAGCTGTTGGTCCATTCTCACAACTTCGGGAATTGACTGTTCGCGCTAAAAATGAAGACGAACCGAGTATCCTTCCCTTGGTATTTCATGAAACGCCACGGTTCCTGACTCAGATTGACGTTAGTGGAGTACGCTGGGATTGGGCGATGATTGCCACCAAGCTTCCTGCGACGGTCACATACCTTAACATTACCCAAACTAGTGAGGATTCTGCTACAAAATCCTCAGGTAGTCTGGAGGATGTTATATCAGCGCTGCAGAACATACCGCGGCTGGAAACCCTTCAACTTACACATTCCCTTCCATCGGCCACGGGCCCCAAAGCGATACAGCCAATACTTCTTCGTAATCTGAAAAAACTCATCATAGTCGATTCGTCTTCTTATGCTTCCGCCCTCATCCAATCTCTCGTGTCCCCATCTCTCCACTTCATCCATCTACGCTTGATAGTCAATCTCAGAGAACATCAACTCTCGATGTTTCTCCCTTACACCATTTCGACAATTTTGTCTTATCGAGACCGTATCACATGATGATCGAAGAGCTTCCCTCCGGCATGATTATCGATGGATGTATGGACAAATGCCAGCATTCAACGGGATTCGAGTTTAGGTTCCAGTTTGACGATCCTAGGTGGACACCGTTCGAAGCGTGGACATATCTGCTCGACGATACTGGTGTCAAGCTCTTCTCTTCTCTTACAGAGCTTGATATCTATCCTCTCCACGTAATACAAGCCCCCTACATGACAAGATTATTCGCGCATGCTGATCAGGTGGAAACTTTGAAGATTTCCGTGAGCTTCCTCCCAACCTCAGAAGCCTTATATAGCACATCGCACAATCCTTCGATCTTGCCCCGACTCAAAACGCTGACTTACCTCTGCGCGCATAATAATATCCGATTTAGGGAGGAGATGGAAGCGTTGTGCACTGCGTTGGAAAAACGCAAAGTTGTGGGGTATGGGCTTTCGCATTTCATATTATTTTCGCAATGTGAACTTGCACTGTCCAATGAAGTCCGCAGTAGGATACCAGCGGCGGTTGACGTTTACGACGAGAACTTTCCAGGGGGTATGGGGCGTTTGTAAGGTATGCCGGATCGATGGATGTGAATGGTACCCAATTTTACACTTGTTCCAAACTCATCGTTTTCGAAATTCAAGATTTGCGTGAGGAAATGACATAGTGATACATATCCTGAGAGTGAATCTGAATAAGGGTTATAGTACAATAGAGGTCATTGAAAAGGTCATTAGAAACAATTGCGAAATAATGAAGCAAAAATAAAACTCGTCAAAAAGTGTCATCTAGGAAGACGCGCGAAAGAGTTCGAATGGATATAGAATTTTGTGCCAATAACAAGACATTCATTCTGCTGGAGTCGAGAGTCTCAGCCTTAATATGCGGCTCTTCTGTTTCGGTAGCTTCCGAAGATACCGCAAGCACTGGTGAAGAAAGCGATAATGAGGGATACAAGTGCGCCCAATACGATCCAGTTGGCGTTGCCGAATTCAGCAGAGAAGCCATTGCCACGGATGTGATCACGGGCGACACCGAAGAGGACCATCTCGATGACCCAGGCTACGAGGGTGGTGAGAAGCGCGAGTGCGCTGACGAGGGTCATGAAAACGGTTCCGGCGCGGTGGTATGCGAAGCCGCAGAGGCCGAAAATAAGAGCGATTCCAGACAGACCGGCAGCTGTTGAAATGAAAATGAGGGTCAATATAAATACCATAAGGGGTTTAGGTGGGAATAGACTTGCCGACAGGGATGAGAACGAGAATCCGGGTAAAGTTGTGGAATAGTCCACCGTTCAGACGACTGTCACTGTAATGAAAATGTTCAGCATAGTGCTGCCAAATTATGTGTAGCAGAGATACATACCCAATACTTCCAGGGAAGAAATAGCCAACATGCGTGTCAGAACCGGTGAAACCAAATACACCAAAGTGGGTTTCGCCCCCGTTAGCATTTGTGTTGAGGAAGGATATGCGTTCCCATGTTGGCGAGGATACTGAAGCCTGTACAAGATGGTGAGACTTTTTGGAACATAAATAAATAGACAATACTTGCGATGATCAGGAGAACGGTAGCAGCAAACGTAAAGATGAGACCTGGTGCAGCAGCTCCGGCGCCCATTGTTGTAGATCTTGAGTCGTTAGGGTCGTGAAACTGTGATTCAGGAAAGGTGTTAGTGGTTGTGGGTGTGTAATGACGGGGTGGAAACCTACGAGGATGGAGTTGTGGGGGATGCTTGAGAGGGGGGGTGCGGACGGAGGAAAGGGAAGGAGGGGGTTATAAAAGCACTGGGAGCAGACTCATAGTGCGGCTGGACGCGAGTCGGAAGAATACCGTGTCATGGCATTACGTCATAGGCGGAAGGTACCCCTTAAGTTCTCCATCATCTTACTAGATCTTACTCCGCCCAACGCTCGTCTCCACTCTTGGTCCTCTACATTTTGGCTACATATTCTCACCTTTTTCCCAGGCGCGTATAGAGCGTAATCCAGAAGGCGAATGGACAAAACGTCAGAGTACCCCTAGCACGGTGCTGGCCTTGTCGTGGCCTAGGGGCTGAGTACCTCTTTGGAGGGAAGCTAACGAGCACCAACCGCCTCTACTGAATACCAGAGTAGAGGATGGCACAAATGTCTTACAGTTTACACCCCTCATCGAATCGTATGAAGTACATCCGATACAAAAACAATCAATCCATCCCCATACACCTTGTCTAACACCATCTTAAATAGCTAAAATGATACCTTTACAACAGCAGAACAATATAGCCTCATAATGGCCACACAGAATTCTGTAAATTCCCTCTTAAAAATGAATTCCTTCCTTGTCTGCGAGTTACTCGACTGGCGTCTAAAAACGAACGAGAGCAAGAGCCAAACCAAATAAGGAAACTTCCCCGGAGGGGGAGGATCCACACCACTAAACTACAAGAGGAAACAAGAGCCCCAAAGCTATGTGCTTGATGCTGACTGACATATAGAAGATCAGATAGGCATCTCCAGACTGCTCTGAACACCTCGAACCTTTCACTTAACCAAGACGACCCACAAGAAACTGATAATGTGTATCATCTTACCTACAATTCAAACCAAACAGACCTTATATCTCGCCAATCAATGTGGCCGCCACAAATTATTACCTTCACTGAATAGCAATCAATGGAATGTTCGACATAAGAGAAATCTGACTAACAGCTAGCCGATCACCGCTACAGCTGCGCAAACCACTAAATAGCTCACACCTAACATAACGCTTAAATAACAGTTGCCCCCATCACCATCCCCAGAAATGTCTACTGAATACTCCCCAACTGTCTCCCCCACTCTCCCTGTCAGGGCGCTGCTAATTCGCCCCAACGTTAACCTGCCTGACACCTGTACCTCTCACATCATCTACGGTCTCTTCACCAATCCAATCGCCTGGATCACTGCCATTTTCTCCTCCCGACCATTCCCCAAACCTAACGATGGGTGCAAATTCTGTGTAGACCGCGATCTCATCTACTACAAAGGAAAAATGATCAGACTTGCAGGAAACTGGGGAAAGGGAAGAATCACCAACATTGACCACTTCCAACGAGACGTTGTGATAGCGAGGGTAGAAGGAAGAGATATTAGAACACCAGACCACATCGCGTATGTTGCCATCCCATACGACCACATATCCCTCAGCTTTGTCGACGAAATACGCTACCGACTCACCAAACATGGTGAGGATGTTTATCGTGGCGACCACATTTGGATCGACCGAGAAAGCCGAGACACCCTGATGGTGTAAAGTAGAACATCTTATCTAATCAAACTAATCATCGCCTAACGAGCTTCCACAGAAACCGCCACTCGAGGCCGAAGGCCTAACTCAGCAAAGTACTGTCATCACCTTCCGCTCGTGAGTAAAATATCTAACTGACGCGAGACAAGAACACTGATCAAATACCATAACAAGATTTACATCGCACCTATTCACACCGACAACCAGTACTCCAGTCGAGGCATGACTAACAGTCACTTGGCCCCGACGACCGTGGGGTCGGATTCTTACTATCTTCCTTAAACCTCCCCCCATCCCTAGATCGACTTTTCTCATTTGATTAACCATCCAAATTATGCATTCCCCGCTCCCGTCCCTTACCCGTTCCGTGACCGTAAATATACAATTCTACCAACCTACTCCCTTCTTTGCCGCTTCTTGGCCATCCTAGACCCTCCTTAGCCACTATGTATCTTACTCATCCTATGTTTTAATTCAATGTTCTACTTGGGACCCCCACGATGAACGGAACTGCAGACGCACAGACAACGAACGAACTTAGCATGTGAGGCCGAAACTGCCCCACAGAACTGCCACCAGATGAGGACGGTCAACAGTATAAAAACGAACGAAATACGACAGGAAGGAAAACACTCACTCGGGCTAATGCCTAAACACAAACCCAACTCTAAACCAAGATATAAACCTGCTCGTCGAATGTCTTCGCGTTTGAACCCCTCTGCGAAACCAAGCAAGGCTGTGCCAGCTAGCAAACAACTTGGCGCCCCGCCTGCTCCGGTCACAGAACCTGTGACCAACTCCGACACGACAACAAAAACTGCCGGAACGATCGCAGACACTCAAACTGAGACTGACCTTCCCTTCACGAACGACAATGACGACTACACTAGTGCCACTAGGAGACGCAAATACTCTCCTGTCATTATTCAATGTCTCCCAGACGACGTTCCTGGTCGCTTTCCAATCCACACCAACTTCTTTGCCCAGCTTGACACTGGAGACACATCCGCCATCGCGGCTCCCACTGATGGGCATGAACAAGACACTGTCGTAAGCACTACTTGACTCGCACAACTGATCACCACTAAGCAACACCCTTACTGCAGGTAGTCAATGATGGGGCCGCTGCGGTCTCTGACAGTAACGCGCTTGGTATCACCTCTACAGCCGTTACAGTCGATGACGACATTGAATTTGACATTCCACCCATCCTCGAGAAAGATGTGGAGATGACGAGTGCCCCCTCCCAATCCATCACAGTCCAGATGGACAAGGGAAAAGGAAAGGCTACAGAGATTAGTGAGTTTACAGAACATACCGACCTTGACCAATAGACTGAAGCAACGACGCTAAGGTTCGGTGACCTTCATCACTCCCTCATCCACTCCCTCGGGTCCAAGTCGCAAACGTCAACGTCGGGAAATATCGCCTTCCGAATCTGACTACGCACCGGCCCAGGCGATCGCTGGCGAAATCGTCCTGACACGCGAAATCGAGCAAGATATGCCCAACCCTTTCACCTCATCCTCTAAAGGGTCCCCTCCTATCTCGATGAAGGCGTTCGAGGAGTACATGCTCTCTCAATCTACCCCGAGCGTCGCATCCACCTCACGCTCCCAAGACGGGAACGTCACTCTCGAGAATATCACACTCGAGAACATTGGACAAATCCTCGACGCCGCAGATGCCACCAATAGTCAAGTAGCATCCGCCCCGCACGCTCCCCTCGAGTTCATGAGCACTCCAGATGAGGGATGGCCTCCTATTAACGACGGGAAGCTCGTCCGACTCGCGGAAAACATGAAACTCAGCCAACTAGCTGAATGGTGCAGAGCACAGGACGATAAGTTTTTCTTGCAGGTTTTTGGGACAACGGCACACAACAAGGACACACCATGGGTTGTAGCCCTTCTCCGCAGCGCACTCCAACGTCTGGTGGGACTCAACGACCCGATCATTTCCACACCCAACCCATCTCCGAACTGGAGGGATTACCGCCCCCGCGCTTTCCTCCTCAGTGGCGTCCCGGCAGAAATTGGACGCCGCCTTCTCGAACAATTCTGCTGGTCAACACACGACATTGCCTTCTTTGTTTATAGATTCTCGTTCAACATCCCTCGCTACATCGGACCTTTCATAGGATTCACCACTACCGATGCCGAGCTGATAAAACAAACCTTCCAGGCCCAGTTGAACACGCCCTCGGCGAGGGCTCTCATTGACCAGCTCCGGTCATCTAACGCCTTGCTCAAGCAAATGCCGCTCGATGCGGTCGTTAACATGCTCTCGCGTTCTGTTGAAACCGACATCCTGATCGTCGCCGAAGATGGTCGCCCGGCGATTCCTATTGCAAACCTATACATCAGCTCCCCAACCCAGGAGCTAGGCAAATGGCTGCTCTGGCAACAGTTCCTCCAACGCGCTGTATATGCCACCCAGTACAACGGCACTGGTACCGGTCGACCACTTTGGAAATGCTCCGGTTGTCATGCTGATGACCACCCCAGAGGCCTCTGCAAATATCCCAAGCTCACCGGGTGGTTAACCCAACCCTTTCGATTCAACAACGTGAACGACAACACAGCGCAGTCCACGAACGGTGAAACAAACGGGCCACGCCCATCCGGCTCGCAGAACTACAGACAAAACCAAGGTAACTACAGAGGCTCTGGCAGAGGTGGCTACAGAGGGGGTCGGAACTACGGGCCCACTTACTAAATCTCACAATCCTTTCACTTATTTATGTCTTCTTGTCGATAACAGCGGACTTGGCGGGTAAACAGCTGAATGTAAAATACATGTACGACAGCGGACTTGGCGAGATACATGGCTGTGTAACAATACCTTAACAAATTATTTATGACATATACTTTGTTGATATGCCTTATACGACCCAACATCACTAAAACGGTTACGATGGGAAGGAAAAGTAAAGAAGAGGGAGCAAAACATACCGCCCAAATTTACTGACTGCCAAGCAGGACAGGAAAGCGGATATGCAAACAGTGAGGAAAGCGGATATGCAAACAGTGAGGAATACGACCTCACAAAAACGGCGACCTATTTAGGTCCGAACGTGCCATGCCGAGAGGCTGAAGTCCCCTGAAAGTGCCCACTCTGTATCACAGTCTGGACGCAAGTACGACGGACATAGTTCAAGGAAGGAAGCCCCGTTCTGGCCCCCCATCCTGGCAGACCGTTGCTAAGCCAGGTTTGGTAAATGCAACGACCAACTCACAAAATTCTAATCGAACCAACAATGGGAACACGTCGGCTACTAGTCAAGGCCTCCACCGACCCGGAGAGGACCACCGTGTACCTGCCCACCATGCCTCAAATGAAGGGTCGATGGATAACGGTGACAGGACTCCGAGCCAGCCACATTCTCGGAGAATGCACAGTGGCACAACCGCAGAGCGGGAAACACGGTCCTGGATCCACGGGACCACTGCCGACGCAGCGCAGGCGCTGCACCAACCGGCTGATACACCAACAGCTGGATTGGCACAAACAGACCCGACAGCGAACCAGAGACCAAAGAAGCGAATAAACAAAAATACTAAAGCCCACCTCAAAATCGCCTCCCTGAATATGAGGGGAGCAGGCACGAGCGCTCCTATGCACCCCAATAACAAATGGAGTGCAATCAACTTCTTGCTGAGAGACAAAAAAATCGGAGTCCTCGCGCTACAAGAAACCCACCTCCCCGACACCTCAGTCACCAATCTCCATAACCTATACGGTAAACGAATGCAAATATTTCATTCAGCCGACCCAGTGGCCCCAACACAGAGAGCAGGAGTTGCGGTAGTTATTAATAGAGAATTAGCGAATGTAAAAGGGGCTACAAGCACCGAAATAATACCCGGACGAGCTATGTTAGTCAACATCCCATGGCATAAGTCACAAACGATATCCATTTTAGCTGTATACGCACCTAACGACCCTTCCAAGAATAAAGCCTTCTGGCAGGAGATCAGTCAACGATGGGGTGACCTCAGCCTGACCCCGCCAGATATAATTCTAGGTGACTTTAACCTCGTCGAAGAAGTTATTGACAGACTACCGGCACACTCAGACGACCCAGATGCAGTAGCGGAACTGGCGGGTATGAAAAATTTCTTCCATGTCACGGACGGTTGGAGGTCCATGTTTCCGGACACTCGAGACTACTCGTTCGTACAAGACGCCACCGGGTCGCACTCACGCATAGATCGAATCTACATCTCGGACAACATGAGGGCATCCTTTGTAGACTGGGAGATCCAAAACACGAACGTACCAACAGATCACCGGATGGTATCGACGATCCTTGTAAACCGAAAGTCACCCTATATCGGGAAAGGAAGATGGGTCCTACCAAAATTCCTACTAGGGGACAAGGAGTTCATGCATGAAGTCTATGAACTGGGACTAGCACTAGAAAAAGAGCTCGCAGATATAACAATGAGAGGCAGGACGAATGACAGAAACGCACAATCAACTTTTGCAGAATTCAAAGAAAATGTTAAGACGAGCGCCCAGATCCGCGCGAAGAAAGCAATTCCGAAAATGGAAAAGAAAATAAAAGAACTTAAAACCGAACTCAAACTGCTTACTAACGATGCTAGGATGGCAAATGAGGAGGAAATACAGCTCTCTGCAGCCTTAATAAGAAAAAAGATAGAGGAATTAGAGAAGCAAAGATACCATAAAACGAGACTAACGACAATGGCCCGCTACCGGATCGAAGGTGAAACAGTAAGTAAATACTGGTCGCAAATAAATAAAGAAAAGAAACCACGGGATCTCATCTACGAGTTAAAACGACCTGATACCACTGGACCAAATGGAACAAGAGACAGGAACCGAGACTACGAACGTCGCTCAGATAAGATGGCACAGATAATGAAGGACTTCTTCGATGACCTACAAAGAAAACCATACAACGCGAGTGAAAACGAACGTCAAACTACCATTGATGAAGTGATTGCTATGATTCCAGAATCAATATCCCAAGGAATAGACATGTCGCCACTAGAAGCTGAAATCACGGAAGAAGACATTACCAAAGCTTTAAAAATGACGGAGAATGGCAAAGCCACCGGCCTCGATGGGCTACCTTATGAGTTTTATAAAATACTACATGAAAACTATAAAACCGACACTCGGGCGGAGAAGAAAACCCCGTTCAATGTTATAAATGTCCTCACGAGCGTATACCAAGATATTGAATCCCACGGAAGTGATCATTGGCAGGAAGCCCCCTTCGCACAGGGCTGGATCTGCCCACTCTGGAAGAAAAATGACCCTACCTTACCGGCGAACTATAGACCAATCACCCTGCTAAACTCGGATTACAAAATATACACAAAAGCTATGACAACGAAGCTAGCGACCGTTGCACCAAAGCTAATACATGAAAACCAAGCTGGCTTCGTCCCGGGAAGGAACATATTCGATCACATCCAGCTGTCGAAATTGATGATTGAATATGCGGAAGCAATGGAAGAAAATGGCGCCATAATTGCACTGGACCAAGAAAAAGCATACGACCGAATCGCACACGATTACCTATGGCGAGTTCTAGAACGCTTCGGTCTACCCGAACGCTTCATAAATGCTGTAAAAGCGCTTTACAGTCACGCAACGTCAATAGTCATCCTTAACGGAGAACGTAGTCATCCTTAACGGAGAACGTAGTCATAGCTTTGAAATAACAAGGGGAGTACGACAGGGAGACCCCCTTTCTTGTCTTCTGTTTGACCTAGCAATAGAGCCATTAGCGGAAATGATCCGCAAGTCTGAACTGAAAGGATATGACATCCCTGGCATCAGGGACAAAGTCATTACCACATTGTTCGCAGATGATACCACAGTGTATCTATCAGAAGGAGACCGGCTCGAAGATTTAGAAAAAATATTAGCAACATGGTGTGTAGCCTCCGGAGCACAATTCAATCTCAGCAAAACGGAGATAATACCCATCGGAACCACGGAATTCCGAGAAAGAGTAATACAATCGCGAAAACTGAATGACAACCTAGAAGATAGCATACCCCAGAATGTCAAACTAGCAGATGATGGACAGCCAGTCCGATCTTTAGGTGCCTGGATAGGAAACAAGGTTGAACAGGCCACCCCATGGGCCAAAACTCTAGAAAAAATCAGCAGCGCACTGCACCGTTGGAAGAAGTGCTCTCCCACTCTACGAGGGAAAGTGCTAATAGTACAAATGATAGTGGCAGGGATGACTCAATATCTGACAAGAGTCCAGGGCATGCCAAAGGCGATAGAGAAAACGCTACTAAAATTAATGCGGGATTTCATATGGGACGAAGCTAGACCCATGGTGAGCATGGAACACTTAAGCGAAGATATAGACAATGGAGGGATAAAACTGCTTGACCTTACATCTCGGAATGAAGCCATTGACTTGATGTGGCTTAAATCTTTCCTCGACTTGTCGGATAAGAGACCAGCGTGGGCGTATGTGACCGACATCTTGATCGGAGAAAACATAACGAAGTCCTCCGGGAATGTACACAAACTGTCGCAGATCAATATGTTCCTCCAATCATGGAACGTCAACACATCGGGCACTAGTAAACTACCTAAGAACATACAAAAGATGATTAGAGTGGCGAGCAAATACAAGCTCACCTGCAATGCCATAAAGCTGAATAGTCCCTTGAAAGAACAACTACCAGTTTGGTACCACTTTGGCGCGAATAAAGCACTCAAAAACCTCAATAACTCCGTGACTGGGAAATGCCTAAGAGATAACCACGGTGTCACGGTGGTAGGAGACTTGATTCGAGTAAAACGGAGACTTAACAGGGCGATTGAACCCAGTCATACACAAAACAAAAACTGTAAATGCACGCCCTGCTTCACGGACCGAACAACGAGACTGTGCGGGAATCCCCACGGCTGCGCAAAAGCGGCAGAAAGAATTATCACAATTCTCCACCCTAAATGGAGAGTAGAAGAAGAACAAGCAAATGACAACCTATCCCTGACAAAGAGACGTCAAGCCGCAAACGACGTGGCAAGGCAGGAAAATGAAGCAGTCATATTCGACCCATCCGCTACCCTGAAATCCACGATATCCAAAATATTCCGAATATTCTCGGAAACTGGAGTCTCCACACAGAACCCGGGACAACGTCCACGACAAGGACTATCAGTGGCGAACGAAACCCTGACGGTCTACATTAGTGGAGGATATAGTAACAAGAAAAGGGACATACCCCGAACGGCCGGTTGCGCCTGGTTTGGACAGGACCACCCCTTGAATATAACGAAACAGATTGAAGTGAACTCCAAACCAGCAGCGGACATAGCGGCCGTGCTGCTTGCGGTGCAGAGAGCCCCAAACTTCGCCCCCTTGCACATTGTCACCACCTCCGCATATGTAACAGAGATCTTCACCAAACACTATGTGAAATGGGAGGCAAAAGGATGGACTGATGTGAAAAATCCAACCTTGATAAGAGCAACACTAGCAAGACTAAGACGGCGATCGGCAGTTACCACCTTCAAATGGATCAAGAAAGAGGAAGCAGGTCCAGCGAATGAAGAGCCGGCAACACGAGCCAAAAGTGCGCTAGTAGACCAGGATGTGGAGGAGCTGGACGTCTCGATCCCGGAATCATTCAACCTTACAGGCCTCGAATTAGCCACAGCAAGCCAAGCTCTCATATACAGACGCATCCGCAAGGAAAAGAACCCGGAACTGCGTGCAAGCACAGAAAAGAACATGGAGAAAATAAGAGATGAAATAAGGAAAAGAGCAGGGAGGACGCCAGACCGATCGCATGTATGGAAATCCCTACGAGATAAGGCCTTCAGCCGACCTATTTCAGATTTCCTTTGGAAAACACTGCATGGTGCCTATAAAGTAGGCAAATTCTGGACAAAACTTCCCGGCTATGAAGAAAGGGGAATGTGCCCAAAATGCAAAACTACCGAAGACATGGAACACATACTGTTCCAATGTAAAGCCCCTGGCCAACGACTGGTATGGCGACTCGCACAAATCCTGTGGAGTAGATCAAAAAGGAAATGGCACGGGAGAAACATGGGCCTCCTGCTAGGAAGCGCACTTGTCCCCTTCCAACCTCCACCCCAGACTGTACCGGAGGCCAATGACCTACAGGAGGCAGGCCGACAGCCAAGAGGGAAAAAGAAGAAACGACGAACAAATAACAAGTCAACGACGAATGGTGCCCAGCGACTATACATGATCTTACTCTCTGAGTCTGCCTACTTCATATGGAAGCTACGCAACGAAAGACGCATCAAACATGGATCCAACCCAGAGTTCGAACACACCGCTATTGAGATTGAGAACAGGTGGTTTAATATGGTAAACACTCGCCTGACACTAGACAGGGCAATGGCGAACACCGGAAAATTCGGTAAACAAGCAATAGACCCAAACTTAGTATTGAGAACATGGAGCGGAGTGCTCCATGATGAAGATAGGCTTCCAGATAATTGGATTCGTACTCCTGGGGTTTTAGTGGGTAGGGGGTATCCGGAGACGGGCGGTAAAACGCACCGTTGACGAAGGGTACCAGAGTCCCACACTGTTCACTGGAAGGTGATCGTGCGTAACTGCATTTTTCCCCTTTGGTAGATCGCCCGGCCACGCCGGGGTATAGCTTGACCTTCAGAACTAACCAAGTTAGTTGCTGAACGGTCGTACATAGCTCTTCCAAAAAAAAAAAAAAAAAAAAAAAAACGTCAGAGTAAAACGTAGCGCTCGATGACGAAAGGATCGTCCCGCGCACTGACAATGATCTATCCGCAGCCATTTTACCTCCCAATCTAGAAGCTATCCTGCCAGGTTCACCTGTTCTACAGTGGGCTATGCAGACCATTTCGTATAGCCTCGTCTGTGGGTCCATCCACCTTCTTGGCAAGCCGTATAAGTGTCACAAGCCCATACATTCGAGTTTCAGTTCGAGTTTGACTTGAACAAACAACCAGTGCAATATGTTTGTTCATTATCAACTGGTTTATCACTAGACAATTATCGGCCTAGAATGGACAATAGGTGTATTGTCACTATTTAGGACCGTCTAGGCCTTGTGGCTCAGCGTGTTTGACTTTAAAGGTACTATTAGCATTGACCTACCGTACCTTCCGTTTGTCAGTGGCAAATACTTGGGTGTATAAAATGCGCCTCCTACATCGAGTGGTACTGTATCCTTTTCTTTCTCTTTCTTATTCTCTTTCTCATCCCCCCACCCTTCACATCCACCATGCCGGCCACGGAGAAATATACATCTTACAACAATTCTAGGAGCCATTTTGCAGTGGACACATGGTACAAACAGTTAGTCTTATTGAATTTCGCTCTCACCATTGATAACTGACCGTTTGATGTTCAGAGAAACACAGGTGGATCCTACTACTCGATTCAGGCTACCTCGACCCTCCAGCCCCGAGCCTGAGACGTCCGGGTGGTGCTCTGGGTGGTTTAAAGCGAGACCCATTCCAGTCAAAGAACACTCGCGTTCTAACTCGAATTCTAACTTGGTACTAGAAGTGTATAGCCTCCCATCAGAGAACTCTGCAGAGCAGGATTCGTTTTCATCTCCCGAGCCATTCAGGAACTTCTTTCGAGAAGATAACGACTCAATAATCGCTTCGGAATATTCTTATGAACAATTACCTGGCCTCCGGACCAAAGACAAATCTTCATGCGAGGCATTACCGGGTGCCTTCACCCTCAATCGTGACATTTCTCAGCTCGACCTCCAAGACCCTCGTCAGAATATCATACTTCGAGGGGACCCCCACCAGAGGGCCAAGTCTATCAGAGTGGAAACAATTGGCAGAAGAGTTGCGTACACGCCTGAACCCGTACCTCCGATGCCCACCAGCTTGAATATGGCTAGGCCTCAAGGCCCTAGTAGCTCGGGCCTTACGGAAACCATACGCTACACGGGGGACCGCGGCTACCTTCATCCCGGTGGTCAAACAGGTCCTCAATCCAGCCCCTCTCCGCCTCCACCTCCGAGAGTCATCAGACGTCTTCCAATACCCCCTCAGAATACTGAACCTCAAGGACGCCCCAGACCCCTTCCACCGACCCCTCAGACCCCTCAGACTCGTGCTACACGCTAAATTGGCTGGATCAACTAGCTTCATCAAGAGTCTCCTGCGTACCCCTCATACCACTTTCCTCAGCTGGATTCTGATTCTGTATCCATTCTCGCCAACCCCATCCCCCTGTTCTGTAGCATTAGTCATCCACATACCCATCTCACCTCCCTATCGTCTGGTTACTCAGGGCCACACTCATTTTGTATTACAATTATCGTCATCATTATCACCGAAGTATCGTAGCATGTCGTATAAATCTTAAAATGCGAAACTGGTTTCTTGCTACCAAATCCTTTTGACCATCGTGAACCTCGTAATCTCCTCCAGCTCTAATCGTTTTCGTTTGTTACCGCCACCACCGCTACCACTAGGGTCGCTCTTGTTGCCACCTTTCCCATCGTCTGGCTTTTGTTCGCCTATTTCCGCAACGGAGACTGCATCGTCACGTTTGTTGTCGAGAATGGTCTTCAGTTCACGATTGTAGTCCTGCGTGATGGTTTTTGAAAACATTAGTTGACATGTACTGAAAACCTCTATGAGAGCACGTACACGTTCAGCTTTGCCTTCACCAATTGGATCTCGGCCAAAGTCGTTAATCACATCTGCCGCAGCTCGAGCCCCCATACCTGCTTGTCGCCGCGTAGCATAACTCAGTAGTTGAACCCCAATAAGGATTTTGATGACGAGTGTGCTGAAGAATAATAAAAATAAAAATTGTTATTGAACCTAATTCAAAAGCGTCAAAGTAGAGTGGGGACTTACCAGAACCAGAATAACAATCCCAACGCGAACCATTTCGCCATATTGATCCATTCATTGGTACTCATGTCAGAGAAGTTCCGTATCCACGGGGAAGAATCATCTGCATGCATAGCGATGAAAAGCGATATTGTCTGTGAGCCGATGAGGATGGCCAGGACAGCAAGTGGTAGAGAGGCAAATCCGAGACGGCGAGCGACGAGTGGGGATTGGTCAACATAGGAATGCTAAATGCAAGAATGGTACGATGAGGATGTCGAGTAAAAGTTATTGAAGGCGACTATAGACAGACCTTGCGAGCACCTTTCCGTCCGACAGCGCTCCCAGATGAAAGGTCGCGACAGAGAACGTCCGTGTAACGTTCATATACCGATGGTCGGATATGGTTGAATTTGGCGATGAAGGCATGTTTGAGCCAGTCGACGAGCATTTCAGATATCATCACAGACACTACAGGCTAGAGAGACAAGCATAGATAAGCGGCTTGAAGGTATAAAACATACTAGGGGAGG
Organism: Cerrena zonata; assembly: GCA_038087015.1. Lineage (NCBI taxonomy): Eukaryota > Fungi > Basidiomycota > Agaricomycetes > Polyporales > Cerrenaceae > Cerrena > Cerrena zonata. The sequence goes on from JASBNA010000004.1 coordinate 1,300,741, forward strand.
CAACTTACATATGAGATTGTCCAGAGAACGTTATCGCCTCTGAACCATCCGAAACTTTTCGGTAGCGTAAATCCTTCGCTGAAATTGAATGCAGCGCCACTGAGCTCGATGAGATTTCGGAAAGCAACCACCAGTAGCATAAGAAACAGTGTAAACCGCTCGACAATATCTGAGGCAAAGTTACTTCAATAAATACGAAGGGGCTGAATCGAGATATGTTTACCTGCACAGGTGATTTGGAACAAGTTGTCCTTTTCGAATTTCTTGAACACGCTTCCCTTTATCTCAACGAATTGATTTGAAACCAGTAATGTCAGCAGTGCATGGTCGTAGGAATTGACTGCAACGTTAAGTGCAATCATTTGGTAAATCATGACGAGCGTGTGGGACACTGTCAATGTCAATACATGAGCCATTATCCAATGACGCACATTAATGCAACATACCATTGTAAATCAGAGCGAGCAAGAAGTAGACAACAGGACGCAACGTGTGTGATGTAGGAGTCTTCCTATGAGAGATGACTTCTAGAGTAGATCTAGAAAATAGACAATCTAAAACGTCTTGTCCGATGGAGGCGCAAAGTCGATCAGCAATCTATTCAAGCAAGTGTTCAATTTTAGCATTGGCACAAAATTATATAAAACAAAATGAGAAAGCGTACTTCAAGCGCATTGAAGATAACATACAGTTTGATTGTGTCCTGTCCGCGAATTGAATGGTATATTTTGCTCGCGTCTGTCAGAGGACTCAGAATAACTATAGATATCACTAGAAGTAAGGCCCTGAGGATATCAGCCTTTTGGGAAGGTGGGAGTGGGGTCGACTTCAGTGTTAGGGTGTTGAATACCAAACGGCTGAGTGCAAGGATGAATCGAATAGGAAGGATCGTGAATGTATATAGGAATGAATCGAAGCATAAGATAAATCCAAAGAGAAATATCTGTATAATAATAAGGTAAGTCAGTACAAAGGAAGAAGGCTTGGGGACATACCTTTTCTAAGGCATAAGGCATACTCAGAAAGTTGCTAACTCTTTCCCACTTTAACTCTTGGTGAGAGTCAAAGTCTGTAGCTAGCAGCTCCTCACGGAGGTAGTCCCATAACGAGAACGGAGGATCTGGAGAGGTTTCACGAGAAGCGTTGTGCATAGGGGCACGTTCATAATCTCTCCTAGTATCTTGCTTTTGGCTAATTGGTGGAGGTGTAATTTCCCGAGGAGGTGAGGTGGATATGGGCGTAGGAGGAAGAGAAGCGTAGGTTAGTGGTGGGTGCTCAGTAGAAGGAAACGATTGTCGACGTGAAAGCAGCCTGTCATCTGCAGTTAGTGGCGGTGAGCGGTCTTCGTTTATATGGTCTTCGTCTATATCAGAGGCTTCGCTCTGAGTTTCGGGTGAGAAGTCGAAAGCACTGGAACGTGACGGCGAGGAGTCCCTCCTGGCTTGAGGAAATCGGAATGGTGCATTCTTCGTGCCCCATCTCGTTGCTGATGCTGCCGAGGAGGAAGCACGTCTTCTCATACGCTTCCGTCGAGGTGAATGTGATGATGGCATTTAGGAACAGTCAAGTTGTTGCAAGCTGCAACGATGCAGGTACTATACTTCCATATCAGCGCCTATCTAATCTTATCTTGCTTCCTAACTTACTGCCGACCTCGGACTTTGTCGCTCTCAGGCTGGTCTTCAACTTTCAAGCTTTCAAGCTTCAAGTTGTAGTAAGTAGCCAACCCAAGTATGTGTACCATACTGAGCTCCTGACTGAACACAACCATCATATTTGCAGCCGTAAGTTCACGACTACATACTCTTCTTTGCCAGATCATCCCTGATTAACTTCCGAAGTAGACACCGGCGGTGTAGGGACTCGGGGGTGTAGCGTTACTATGCACACCGACCTTCCTCAAGAACTTCTGGATGAAATCATCTCATATCTGTCTCATACAGATATCCCCTCCCTTGCTCTTGTCAGCAAAAACATCCAGTCGATCACGTATGCTCGGTTGTACAGAGACATACCCGCGGTGTGTCCAAAGAAGACTGTGCTCCTCCTCAAGGTGCTGTCGAAACGACCTTACCTAGCGGAAATCGTCCGAATATGCACATTATTGGACCTTAAAGCGTATGGTCTTGTAATATGGTCGACTGCATTTTTCCAGCTCATGTCAAAAGCCCTTCGAAATATGCGCAACTTGAAGGACCTCAGATTGTACGCTATTGGACCTTACGCCGCTTATCTCATGGGTTGTCCATTCAGGCTTCACTCATTACGTGTAGCCTGCGATTGGAATCAAGAACTAATCAATTGGCTCGAAGAACAAAACCAAATCTATGACATTTGGGTTTTCAGTCTACGGCATGCTGGGAATGTGGAGATGCCGTCGAGCATACTTCCCTTATTACGCCGTACTTTGGGGTCCGTCAGAGCGTTATCGGAATTGGTTCCTGCAAGACCGGTTGAATCAGCCGATATCAGCTTCCCGTCCCCTGATGGCTTCAATGCGGAAATTATTGGTCTCACCTGCAAAGTTCTATCACACTCCTCGGGTCCACTTACCGAACTCTTTCTTACGGTGGACTTGACAGATTTGGAGGTCCCTCATATATTGGAAACACTCGCCGTAGTACCTGATATACTTCCAAATCTGCATACGTTTGGTTTGTTTGGAGCACGGGGATTTGTTAGCGCGGTCAGTTGCATTTTCTCGTAAAAATTTAGTATCCATGTTAAGTTTTATCGAACAGAATCTCGTTGAGAGATTTACGGAGGTGATTTCCAAGTTCAAAGACCTCAAAAAGGCCTCCCTCTATTCCACTCAGCTGAATGATGCGCTGAGCGATCATCTCGTCACCAAAGAGCTTCCTCAACGGTGGCACAAGGCCTGTGCCAGTCTGGAGTCTATCGATATCAACGGCGTGCCCTGGTTGCATGTCCCGAACGATGGCTGGATGACGACCGAAACGTGCAAGCTGAGAATGCTTGACATGTTGAGCGAAGCGCGGAAGGAGGAAGCTAGGTTGCGAAAAAAGTTGAAGGAGGCGCAGAGAAGGAATGCATTAAACCGGATTGCATGAGGTTTAGGGGTGCAAAAATAGAGTTTTAGTGTGATCCAACACATATAGGGAAGTTGTGTATAAAACGGTAACAAACTTTATTGCAGCCTTTTCCGTCGTGTAAGCTCTTCTTCATGAGTTGAGGGAGAACGCCGGTGCGGGAATCATTCATTCGTTTAATCGTGGCAGGGGCGTGTTTGCTTGAATTTCATTTCCGCAACACCGCGACACGTTTTAACCACCTCGGGCTAATCCCCCATATTCAAGTTTTAGCTTGACGTTACACAGATCCACTGGAATACTTAGCCAACGTTCCGAGCCATACACACCTTGAACAAGTAGGCTGGTAAGATGTTCTCACATTAACATCGTACCGCCGCTCTAACTTGCATTATAGTCAATGTTAATCGAGCGGCATCGTGACGATTATTGGTAAGTTCGTTATCCTCAATCAAGCATCAGTGATCCTGATTAAGGTTTTGAAGCTTCTAAGGCAAGCTCTAAGGGATCGGAAACTGCCTTTTAACACAAGGCTCCACTGTGCGTAATCCGCAGCCGGGGTGTACAGGTATCAGCAATAAATTTAACATTCCGTTTTTCTCAGAAACTAGGAGGTCCCTGTGATCGTATATCTTTCGCTGCGGCTAGTACTACTCCCCCCCACACGTGTTGCACTCTAGGTAGAGGCTGTAGCTGAGCCTCTGCTCCCTGTGTGGTGGCTTGGACTCAGGATATCGCTTCTCAGACCTCGCTGTTCACACCTACTCGTCACCTTAGTCACGACAAACACATGGACATAAAGTGCAAACCTTCCCTCTCAACATACGTATGCTTCAAACCTCTCGATTCACTGGCTCTGCATTCCTCCTCCCATTGATTCCACCTTCGGCCTTGATTCCTTACTGGTTTACTCAAACAACGGTTAGCCCCGATCCAGCTTTAGGATCCTTGTGTACCTAGGTCTCATCCAATACCCAGGAAAATGCAGGAGCCTCAAGCAATTACTCAGACCCGATTCAATTTCGGTCAGACCACTATTAGAAGATCCCATGGAATCAAACATTTCTTTCATCGCGATCCGCAACTTAAACCTCGGGTCGAGCATAATCCTCAAGCCATCGCGACACCACCCCCAAGCCGACCCTCCTCCCGTTCTTCGACATTCTCCTCACCTCACAATCGTAATCCAGTCGCCATAGAGCCTTCTCGGCTTATAAATGCGTTTGCGGCTGATGTGACGAGTGGAGGGTGTGAAGAGGATGACTACGACTTAAATCCCTCATTAGGGGAATATGATCACGCTAATTTTTTGGGAAACATAGATGGCTTACTGCGTACAGAATTGCAGGACGTAGAGCGGCCTATCAGCTTCACCCAAAGCCAGTCCACCACTCACTCTCCACATCTTCGAGCGGTTCATGCAACAGAGCATTCCGCCGATGTATCGCATGCCAGCCGACTTCTGCAGGACAGGAATCCTGTAGATCTGGGTGGCATTCATCGAGATCTCTGCTTAGACATACCACTTAGCATTCCAGACTGCTCCCGACGTCTTTGGAATGTCAATCAGGACATAGGTTTGCAGAGAAATAAATCCTGCGAAGCGGAGGTGGTACATCCATTGGCTGTAGTGTGCGACGTTGCAGCGCCGCGGCCCCAAATCCCTCGCTCTAAGACCACAGCCCCAGACTTCTCTCGCCCGCAGTCAAAGCCGTCCCGAGGACGAGAAAATCGCGCCGATTTTCAGGTCGTTGGAGTGGAATATTATGTGAACGATCCTTCGAGTAGTACAGGCGTCCGTCTGCTACCTGGTCGTCCTAGGAGGACTACGAAGGCATCGCGGTCTAGCACTCCTGCCCGGAAGTTACAGTAGGTCACCGCCCCGATGACCAGCGACTCGGAACCGGTTATGCCAGGACAGAGCATGTTTATACCGTGAGGCCTTCGGTCACAGGGATTTGTAGAATTATAACACTGGAGTCTGGAATAACTCCATGCCCTGTATCAGTGTGCGGGAATATCTTCTATCGGACATTTGAATCGAAATACATGTATCATTAGTGTTTTTATAGAATAGTAATGGATCCCTATTGAGTAGTCAGGGGCCCCTCGGGCTAGACAGAGTTCTCTTATGTTCGCATCGAGTCGATCAAGAGAAACAAAGCAAAAGGATGACTTTGAGCAAAACGGTCTTATAATACAATTATCATGTTCGGCATCTATCGTAAGGGTATCAAGTGTATACATGGAACCAGGGTGGGCCAATCAGCAATCAATGAAACAGACATCTTATCACTGAGCTTGAGCTTCTTGTTCAACGAACTCCGTCGCTTCTTCTCGAGTAATACTTCTAATCGAACTGATTTTCTGGTTGTTGAATAGCACACCATAGAACTTGTCAGCGTGGACGAGCATCTCGGGACGGAAAGTAGTCGTAATGAACTGGGCAGTCTCGGATAGTTCATGGATCATCGCTGCGACAGCTGTTCGATATTGTGCGTCGAGGTTCGCATCGATCTGGACAGACTGTTAGCTTGTTCCGATATATATAGGTAATACGTATAGGCTTACCTCGTCGAATAGGTAGAAAGGTGCAGGGTCACATTTCTGAATAGCGAATACTGTTGCAAGAGCGACCAGAGACTTCTGACCGCCTGATAGCTGCTGTATCCGGAGACCCTCATCGACTTTAGAGTTGAACGATACCTAGATGTTCGGTTAGTCACCACACGTCTCTCTAGGGGAATTCGTATTTACCTTAATAGAAACACCAGTATAGTTGTCGATGCTATTCTGTTGAGCTTCGTCGACCTCATCAGCATCTTCCTCATCCTGATCAATGCGTCGCTGGATGATGAGACGTCCACGACCCGCAGGTACGAGTTTCTCAAACACTTCTTCGAAGTTGCTAGCCACCTGCTTGAAAGTACGTTCGATTGCCTCATCTTTCCGTTGATCAAGGACTTCGACTAGTTCTTCGATGGACTGAGCCGACTTGTCTAGATCTTCTCGTCGTTGAAGGAGCTGGTCACGCTGTTTCGTGAAATTATTGTACTGCTCAAACGCCTTCTTGTTGACGTGAGCGAATTTCTTCAAACCTTCGTTGACAGTATGCAGTTTCTTCACGAGCTATATTCAATATTCCGTGATGAGTCAACTTGAAACCGGGTGTCAGATTTATTGATATGTCGGCTTACCCTGTCCAGCTTGTCATTGGTATATTTCTCGAAAGCTTCTTCGGGTAGGACACCAAGATCACGAATGTTCCGATTACATTCGTCCTTTCGAGTCGCCAACATCTGTCGTTTCGCAAGATAACGTTCAGTGTTCTTCTGCTGCTTCGAAACACCTCGGGTATCTTCAGTCTGGAGATTCTTGATTTGCTCCAAGTTGGCTGTTTGTTCTTGAAGTTGGGCATTCGTCCTTTCGATTTCCTTTTCTGCTTCTTGGAGTTGCTTGGTTCGGGCTTCGATACTGTTATTGAGACCCTTGAGCTCTCGGGTGCGGGATTCCAGTTCTTGGATGGAGGACTCGTCGCCGGCTTCGGATACACCCAAAGCCTCGATTTTCCCTCTGAGTTCTTCTCGTCGTCGACGGAGATTCTCATTGAGCTCGATCTCGAGGAGGTTCTTGCGACTACCGAACTTAAAAAAGACAGGTTCAGTACCACAGTGGTATTTAGAAACAAAGTGTAGAGAATTTACCTCATTCTTTTTCTTCCCGAGCTCAACCAACTGTTTCCGACGCTGCTCCACCTCTCTCCCAAGTTCTTCGATCTGCTCCTCCTCGGCAGCACTCAATCCAGTAGCAAGAGGAGTAGTCAACTCTGTGCGATATCCCTCCAACTTCGCATTCAAGCTGTTAAGCTCATTCTCCAATTCGAGCACATCGCCTTCAAGCTTCTCAATCCTCCCAACAAGCCTTTCCCTCTCCTTATTCAAAGCAAGACTTTCCTCAGCCGAAGTCTCCCTCGTGTTCTTGACCTGGCTTTGCTTGTTACTCTCAGCCTGGATCCTACCCATCGTCCTAGTGATCTCCTGCTCAAGTTGCTGAATAGTAGCAGTAACCTCCGCAAGACGCTGTTTATCCGCAGTGTACTTCGTCTTCCAATTCGTAAGGTTATTGATCCCCTCAAGACGAGACCTCCGAAGATCATGATAACCACCTGTCAAAGCACCTTTACGATCGACTTTATCACCATCCAGAGTGATAGTGTTGATTCCGTGACTTTTCACGTAGGCGGCGGCGATGGTGAGGTCTCTGCAGACACAGGTCTTGCCAAAGACTTGTTGGATGGCTTTCGCGTGCGTCGGGTCGAATTGGAGCTTGTCGATGAGCGGGATGGCATCCTGGGCGTTGGGAGTGGGTGGGACTCGGGGGTGAAGACGGTTGAGAGGCATGAAGGTCACTCGACCTCGTTTTTCTTTGATCATGATTTCGAGGACCTTTTGGGCGGTTGCGTCGGTGTCGACGACGACGTGGAATAAACTGGATAAATAAATAGAATTAGGATGTTTTAAAGGGGATATTTGGGGAGATGTTACCTGGTACCGGCTGTCAATTCAACAGCGGTGTTGAAACTGTCGTCTGTTACTTCGAAGAGACGGTAGAGAGGACCGTAGACACCATCGAGTCGATGGTTGGCTGCGATATCGTCTACTGCTTTCAGACCGGACCCAGTGTCCTAGCAGATTATGTGTAAGGTCAATATTTGGGCCCGAGGGAAGACATATGAGTTCATGTTCTCTTACCTTATCCATCATACTAGCAAGCGTCCTCTCAGCCTGTCTCAACTCATCCGCTTCACTATCCACCATACTCTTCAACTTTGTCTCCTCCCTCCAAAGCTCTTTTCTCCTCTCACTCATCTCAGCATGCTCATCTCTCAGCCTCGCGATATTCTCTCCAAGCTCCTTAAATCGATTTCTCCCATCCTCAGCTCGTCCTTGAATAGCCTCTAACCTTTCCTCAACATCCGTAACAGCTCCTCGTGTTTGCTCAAGCGCGTTCCGTGCCGTACCAAGGGCTTGGGTCTGTGTCGTCCTGTAAGCCTCGAGTCCGGCGATCTCTTGTCTAAGGAAGCGGTCCCGCTCAGCTCTAGTCCTGAACCGATTCAAACGACCTTGTTTCGAATAAAGGGCATCCAATCTCGCCCGAGCTTCTTCCATCCTCCGCTTTTCCTCATTCTCCCTCGCACGATGTTCTTCCCACTCGGGTCTCAATTCCGCTAGGGCAGCTTCCTTTTCGGCAATTTGTTGTTGAATAAGAGCTAATTCGCCTTCGAGTTCTTCGTGTTTCCCTCCGGCACGGTCAGAGGCGATACGGAGATCTGAGACGATGCAGTCTAGTTCGGTACGTGCGCGGACGAGCTCGGTGAGGTCGGCGTTGGTGCCTTGACGGGTGAGGGTGAGGGTGGCGAGAGAGCTTCGGAGTTCTTTTATGGATTGTTCCAACGTCTGTACAATAAAATGAAATCAGTAATGAGTTGTGTCGAGGATATTTAGAAACCGAGGGTGGACGTACCGCGACTTGCTTAGCCCTATCGTTATACTGTTCTCGTCGTACATTGGAATTGTGAACCTCACCCCGTCGCTCTTCTTCAATCTCCTCCAACGCAGCGCCGACTTCTTCCAGTTCACGTTGATACACCGCGTATTCCAGACAACGACGTTCTTTGTCCTTCTCTTGGAACTCCTTGAGTTCTTCTTTCTCTTCTTCAAGCTCTGTTAGTCGCGTGTCGATGTAATCGAGAAGTTCGTTGATCTTGTCGCGTTTTGCATCGGTTTCGGCCATGATTCGGAGTGATTCTGAACGACGTTGTTCGTAGACTTTTGTTCCGGCGACTTCTTTCAGGAGGGCGAGACGTTCGTGGTCTTTGGCATTCGTCAATGCAGTGATCTATAAATTATAAGAATACGGATTAATTGTTATTGTTCGATATGTCGTCGAAATTGAAATACTTACCCTTCCTTGAGGAACAATATAGTAAGGGTTGCTCTTGCTGAAACCAGCACTCTCGAGAAGGTTCATGACATCAGCTTTACTAGCACTTTTCTTGTCGAGACTGTATTCATCCTTCTTGAGACCAATCGTTCGACGAAGAATAACTTCATCCCTGCCAGTTGGAAAGCGATTGTCAGAGTTGTCAAAGACAATCTCGACTACAGAGATATAGAGTTTAGTAATATCTCAAGGGGATATGTTGAGACGTACCATAGGCAGACAAAGTCGTGGATGTGGAAACACCTTCATGCAAGAGGGATTGACGTTCCTCTCGAGACATAGAGGTGTATGCATCGGAGAGAACGAATCGAATGGCTGTTATAAATGAATTAGGGTTAACAAAGCCCAATGAGAACATGTGCATGAAATGTACCTGCAAAGAAGTTGCTCTTGCCGGAACCGTTTCGTCCTACGACGACATTGTGCTTAGCAGAGAATGGCTCGATTTGCGTTTGGTCACGATCTAAGAATGTATGTATGAAGAATGTGTTTATTAATAGCACGGTGCTTTGGGTACTTACAAGACTTGAATCCCTGGATCGTCAGGGTTTTGATGTACATGTTGAGCTAATGGTGACAATGTTGATACAGGGGGTGGTTGTGAGTAAAAAACGAAGAAAGTATAGCAGAACAATATTTGGATAGCGATAGTAACAGAAAAGAACAGTCTAAGTGACACTCGCGGACAAGTGAGAGTGAGAACTTGAATGAGAACGCGATCGAAAGCGCGTCGGTCACAGCAGATCACGTTACGCAGTCACATGGCGTTACTCGCGGCAAGCAAGAGGAGAACCGGATTGTGGTGTCTATCTTTGTTTATCTTCGCACTATCTTCACAAAATTCAACGCTTCACACCGGATGCATATGCACGCCGGTAAGATATTTCCGAGATGCTTGAAATGCAAGACATGCTAGAGGGCACAGAGTTCAAGCTCCGTCTTGCCTCGGACGCCTTGATCTCCAAGAGAATGAAACTTCAGTCAAAATCAAGAGACTTAGAATGGAGTTACTCAACATAGTCTCAAGAGTGTATAATTCCATGTTGGTATGTTACCGCGAAGAAGGGAGTCCTTCCATTTGTAGCCGGAGCGCTGGAAGATTGATTCTTGAACGGACACCGCCACGTGGGGTTGAGCATGGATCCGGTCAGTGTATGCACCCCACCTTAGCCCTCTCTCGTCTATCTTGCTTCTTGTCCCCCACCGCCATCCACACAGAGGCTTCCTTTTATACCCGTCTCTCTCTTCCACTCTATACAGCCCTCTAGACATCACAAGACATCATACTATACACTATAGGTTGTCCCTACAGTACAACCAGCGTCCAGTCTTTTCTCGTTTGACAGGAAGGCGTGCGAGAACACATCAGTTATATAGCCAGCATTACAGCATTGCCATACCTCGACCGACCCATCACTAGGCTCTTCTCACAGTACGCTCTCGAGCTGCGCACCATTCAAAAACTCAAAACAATCCAACAATTCAATTCAGTCCCACCGCATGACATCACAACCTTCCACCTCGACAACCTCTGCTTCTCTCTCAGCATCTTCGACTCACTCTGCCTCCTCGTCGAGCACTATAAATAAGGCAGTCATGGAGGAAAAGAAACGTATAGTGCCCTTTCTCAGTCCTCAGATCGCTTCCTATTTCGTTGCTGGTGGCTGCGCCGGCGCAGCATCGAGAACAGTGGTCAGTCCTCTCGAACGATTGAAGATCATCCAGTACGTCTTTCTCTTTCATCTCACTCGATCTTATTCTCATTCAATTTTACAGACAAGTACAACCACAGGGTTCTGGTGGCCAATACCGCGGCGTATGGGCCAGTTTGGCACGAATGTGGAGAGAGGAGGGGTTCAAGGGTTTCATGCGAGGGAATGGTATCAACTGTCTACGCATCGTCCCATACAGGTATGCATGCCCTAGATCCATTCTTCAGCTCACCCTATCTCCCCACATCCCACACCCCGCACCCCAATGATCAAATCCCGCCTAATCCTTTCCGTTTCATTTCCTTGCCGATTTTCCAATTTATTATCGATTTATCCGCTGACCCCGTACTCCCATCTATCTAGTGCCGTACAATTTACAACCTATGAGCAGCTAAAAAAGGTTGGTCATAATGATGTTATGTGTGGAAGGACAACATTGACGGTTTGACTCGAGTGTTCTAGTGGTTTACAAACCAGGGTGCACTACCGCTTGATACACCAACGAGGTTGAGTGCAGGTGCTCTTGCCGGAGTTACTTCTGTCTGTGAGTATCGCCGATATTATCGTGCCCTTTTCCATTACCCCCCATCATCGTGGTCGTGTTGTGTCCTATGACGTACGCTGATCATCTACTTCTCATCTCTTCATCTGGTCATCCTACCCCGAACAGGCACAACATACCCACTCGATCTTGTCCGCTCAAGATTATCAATAGCGACTGCGTCGATCCCAGTCCTCAGCTCTGCGCAACAATCGACATCGGCTGCTGCTGCTGTTAAACCTTCTTTGACTTCTTCATATCACACTTCTTCCACTGCTGCTGCTGCTTCACCTTCTGTTGTTGCCGGCGTGAAGAATGCTAGCGCAAGAACGGCTGCGACGATCTTTTCTGCCCAGGATCTGACGATGTGGGGTATGACTTTGAAAGTGATGCGTGATGAGGGCGGTGTGAGAGCTCTGTATCGTGGCTTGATACCCACTGCTATGGGAGTTGCTCCGTATGTCGGTGAGTCTTTTAAAGTTTTCCGCGTTTCTGTACAGTGGCCTCGATTTGTTACCACTTCGGGTCTGAGGATCTGCAATGGTGGCTTGTCCGAAATCCGTTTCAATTGTCTGATGTTTGTTAATGGTGTTTTGTGGGTTTGTGTGTTGTTTGTTTGTTCTAGGTATCAACTTTGCGGCTTATGAGGCCCTCCGTGGTGTCATCACTCCACCTGGGAAGAGCAGTGTTTGGCGGAAATTGAGTTGTGGTGCTTTGGCAGGTATGTTTTTCTTAATAACGATCGCCACCGGGTGATCGGTGGTTGATGTTGATTTCGGATTTTGATGTCTGATATCTGGTATCTTCTGTAGGCTCGATATCCCAAACACTAACCTACCCCTTCGACGTATTGCGTCGGAAAATGCAGGTGACGGGAATGGGATCGCTCGGATACCAGTATAATGGCGCATTGGATGCGTTGCAGAGTATTGCTCGCACCGAGGGTGTGAGAGGGTTGTACAGAGGGCTGTGGCCTAATCTTTGTAAGTGATAACCGATTCGAAGTGAAACCGATTTTGATGATGGTTATTTTTCTTTGATAGTGAAAGTGGCACCAAGCATTGCTACGTCGTTCTTTACCTATGAGTTGGTGAAGGAGTTCCTTGGGGCGTCGTAGTCATGATGCGGCATTGTGGATGTACAGGGTAATATGCTGTATGCGTGTATATAGCTGTTGCATGGACTACGTTGGGCGACCATGGTTGGTGGACCTTTCGGTGAAGTTGTTTGGCGGGTGTAGAGAGATTTTTGTTTGATTTGTATATAGAACTTGTACATGTACTTACACTACACATTCCTAGTGATACAGGAAACTATTATCCTTCTAGTACGTCGGGTGTGATTTGAAGGCTAATTTATTGAGAGCGGCCAACCTGGACTCTGTGTCGGCCCCGACATCAAGGTACTGGTAGAGTTGCGGCACAGTCGCAGTTACTTAGGCGGTGATACGAGGGAAAGGGGGATTGTCTAGAGCCAGTGTACCTAGGTTGGGTTTACAAGTATAGGCTCTCGAGGAATTTGCTAAAGCGATAGCTGCCAAGATGAAAACAAATGCACCGAAAAGGAGAAACATTCAGTAGTAGGCTCAGAGTCATATCGGACATTAAAAGGAGGTATTGTGTAGCGGCGTAGAACGTTCTGTGTGATTTCGTATATAGACCGTGTGTGTTATGATATTCAACGACGACAAGTTTTTCTTTCTGTACGCTGTGTATGATGGATCGGCTGGATCGTCGTTGGTGGCCAGGGAGGAAAGATGGATGTGCGGAGAGGGAATGATGGGGCAGGCGCTTGAACGGTCACGGTGCAGAGTTGGGAGGGGAAGAGGAGATGAGCCAGGTGCGACAGGGACTCGGACTGCTCCCTCTCCCTCTCCCTCTGACAACGTCCACTTTCGTCCTCACAACGACCTCCTTTCTTGTCTATCCGCCTCCCAGTTTGCTCTGATACCCTTATAATTCATGTTCACCATACCACTCACAGCCTAACTCCTCCCTCGCCTCTAATCAAGCCCGTGAGTCTCTCCACCTCCCATTCTCATTTCATTCCAAGATTAAGCATCTCCTTGCGGCGGCCTCGAGGCTGCAACCACTTCTTTGGCTTGTGCCACTCTTTTCATTTCATTTTTACGTGCATCTCTTCTCTGTTTCCTCTTCAACCTGTCTACATCTGACCCATAACTGACTTCACAACTTGTCACACTCTCAGCGTTCTTCCGGATCCAAAGGGCCAACTTCCACTCGTCCTCATTTCTGCCTCGCTTTACCAATTCCTCTCTATCTGGTAAATCCTTGGCACAACCGTGATTCGCTCGTCAGAACCCGTCCTCTCAACCAAGCTTCGTCTGCGTGGCCACAACCCCAGTCGGACCAACTTTGTCAGAAGGACTGACTGACCATCATCGTCACCCAAACCAGAATTAGACCTCCCGCGAGAAGATTACCCAAATAGCTTTTTCGCTATCGCACTTATGGATCCCAGACCGCACCACCCTAGCGGTGATGCGCGTCCGTCTATGGTAGTGCCTCGTCCCGGCATGGATACCTATCCTGCCACTACTACCATGTTAGGTACCACTAGTACCGTACCACCACCTGCAGGTACCACTGCTGGTCCCGGTACTCAACCTCTCAACTTCTCCTCCTCGAGGTCTGCCTCCTCGTTGACTTCATCTGCAGTATCTACTGCGCCCTCGTCCCTTCTCGCTCCCGGTCTACTCCACTCCAATTCCAGGCAGCAGCCCGATTTCGCTCCCTCCGATCATTCATCCTCCCACTCATACCATTCCCCTGCGCCTATCGGAGTCGCCGCCGCGCCCTTACCTTCATCGAACGGTTCAAAGAATCGCTTCTTTCCCATCCCTTCCGCTCGCTCCCCTTCCCCCGGTCATATGGGTCAATCTCAGTCTGGTTACTCTACCTCCTTGTCTCCTCCCAATGTCTCTTCTCCCCTCGCATCCACTGCGTTGTCAATACCTAACCCTCAGCCGAACCCTTCATCCTCGGCTAGTTCAATAACCAGTACAGGTGGTGGAAAACTCAAGTTGGGATGGGGAAGGAGAAAAAAGTCGGAAGATGTGACTGCTCTCCTGTCTACTACAGGTGGTATAGGGAATGGTAGTGGGGGTTGGGGTGGAGGTGGAGGTGGAGGGGATAACAAGTCGTTTATGGGAAAGGGCAAGGATCGTGCTTATAGCGTCTCATCTCAGTCTTCAGATCAACATCCGCAGAATGGATCATCTCCTCTTGTGAAGTCGAACAAGCCGTTGCTACCCATTCAACTCAGTTCGATTAATGTGTTCTCGAGAAGGCATACACCGTCGCCAAAGTCACCAACATTTACAGGAGTTCAGCAACAGCCTCTACCACCGAGGTTGACGGAAGCTCAGATGGGGAAGGACCTGCCTCCGCCACCGCAAGCATCGACTTTGACACCGCCGGAACATGCAAGGGGTTCAACGATCGTTACTCAAGGCACCGCTGCTGCTATACAGCTCTTACAAGTCTCTGAACCGACATCGAGGGATTCAAAGGAGTCGAAGGAGAGGGAGGCCCCGAAGGAGTCGCGGCAGTCAACGGCAAGGGAGAAGCCAGACCGTGAAACCAAGCAAGACTGGCGGAAGAGTGATTCGACCACCATCAGTCACTCTACCATTCGTCCCGGAGCTATTGGCAACAGATCCCCTCGACCTGTCTCACTTGCTGAATCCTCGCATTCAGGCCATACTATCGTACCTGTGAACAGGCGATTGAGCGCATTAATCACCGATGCAGAGTTCGCCACACCTGAAGAAGGCGACCTGACGGATTCGAGTCTGGAATTCTCGACCCCGACTTTGAACTCACAGAGAGCTTCGCCTGCTAGTTCTGTTAGAGCTCGCAATCGCCGCTCCATGTCGTTGAACTTGGTCCCTGGGAGCTTCTCCCCAAAGTCTAAGGTTTCGGCACCGGACGCTATTGTCATTCACCAACCGGAGAATGGACTATCGCCTTTACATAGGACTTATACTGAGACCATGGTCACTTCTACTTCTTCCTCTACTGTTGTTGGTTCTGGTTTGGACTCGCCCCCGCCGACATTAACCAGGACCGCTGTAAAAGGTTTCATTGCGCCGCTCAATCCACCCGGTGCTGTTCATAGCACTGGAAGCAACATTCGTGGGCGGTTGGCTGCTTGGACTGTGAACGCATCTTCAAAGCGAGCTGATCGCTCTCCCTCGGCCTCAACACCTACACAACCGTCGTTCCGACAGACAACGGTCAGTATCACGGGTCAAACTGCTGCTGGGATAGCGATGGGGATTGGAAAACGCGCTGCGAACAAGGTTACACGCGTGTGGGGAGGATTGAGTGCTAGTTCGTCTAGTGCTTCTACTCATTCATCGACTTCCTCGATGAGTGGGACTCCGTCGTCTTATCATAGCGCAGACCTTGGTCGATCGACTTCGGAACAGTCTATGCCCTCACATTCAAGCACTAGCATGTGGAAACGACGGAGGACACCGAACGCGCCTTCGGGCGCATGGAGCGTTACTTCATCGTTGGCTTCGTCCTCCGTTACCGACTTTGATTCGAGTAGCGGTCCTTCGCTGGGGACACGTCTTCGGGGCCCCAGGCGGACGGCTTCTGGGTCATGCGTTGCGGGAGGACTGGTCTTTGGGAGGGAATTAAACACCTGTGTGAACGATACGGCTATCGATAGCATGCTTATTGCGAAGGAATTTGGTGCTCCTTCGGACGAACCAATGGCGACGAGGTCGTTGGAGAAAAGATTGCTCCCGGCATTGGTTGTGCGGTGTGCGCAGCATCTTCTCAAGTGGGGTGTACAGGAGGAAGGACTCTTCCGGTACGTTTCGTTCAATGCAAATTGAATTGCTTATTGCTTCTTCCCTTTTGTATTTTTGTTATTCGGTGCTGATTGGCATTTTGGGTGGGATTCGATTTACAGAGTCACGGGAAGGCCTGCTCATGTGGCGAAACTCCGGTCAGAGTTCGATACAGGTTAGTCCCTGCTCATTGCTAATTGTGTTCCTTGAACTATGCTTAGAATGGGTTGCTGACGTACCTTTTTGTGTGGTTCTAGGTGCAGACTTCAACCTTCAAGAATCTGATTTTAGCGAACTGGATCCTCACGCTGTGGCTTCTATCTTCAAGGCATACCTTCGTGAACGTAAGTTTTTATCCATTCACATAGTCAAAAATAACCCACACTCATAATGCATATTCATTTCTAGTTCCCCAGCCGCTCCTGACGTCTCGTTTAATCCCACTCTTCGAAGCGGCAATGAATGCAGAAATCAAAGAAGCTACCAAACAGGGAGATTCTGCAGATGCTAAAGCTGGACGCCCTCGTGCCGGGTCCAGAGGACCTGCACTTCCCTCCGGACCTCGTAACGGTACTCCTATTGGATTACGGAAACCGCCGTCACTGTCGACCCTCGCCATGCCGAGCTTTGCTGGGGCACGAACGTTGTCGGATGAGACCCTAGGCAAGATCGCGGGTCTCGTTGCTCAGTTGCCGTTGTGCAATCGTGATTTGCTCTATACTGTTGTGGAGCTTATTCGTGCGACGGCGGCTGCGGTCAAGGAGACGAAGATGACGATGGGCAATCTGTTGTTGGTGTTTTGTCCGAGTTTGAATATGAGTCCGCCGTTGTTGAGGGTGCTTTGCGAGGCTGAGAGGATTTGGGAAGGGCCACCGAAGAAAATTGAAGAGCCTGCTGTGCTTGATATCGCGGCGCCGGTCTTGGAGATTGTACCTCCAGCTGAAGATGCAAAACGCTCTAGCTCGTCTTCCGCTCGGTCCAATGATGCTGAGGGCAACAAGGAGAATGTCGATGTTAATGCTCATGTTGGTGATGCTGTTCCGAGACCGGGGATGTTCGTCAGACACCCCGTCTCGACGTTTTATGCTTCGGCACTTGAAATACCGACAGCCTCTACGACGCTTGAACGGCTTTCAAGTTCAAGTAATTCTGGTCCGGATGATGGAGCTTCGTATGTCTCAGCATTCGACAGTTGTAATAAGTCGAATTCAGCAACATCTTCACTCGCCGATAGTCCTCGGGTTCCACCTCTCTCGTCTTCCACTGACTCCCTCGCTACTCCCTCCACCATGTCCGAGAACCCATCATTCTCCTCTACAGAGCCGATTTCCAGACAAGAGTCGACAGGAAAGTCCGAACCACTTCCTGCTGATGGTCCTCAAGTGGCTGATTCTGAGGAAATGACATTTTCCTCGCTCCGACGTCCTGTTATCAGCGGACCCATCCCATTCCCTGTCACTGATTCGCCTACATCCCAGCCATCTCTCATCAGACGCAAGTCCTACAACCTCCTTTCATTCCCTCCATTGAGATCGGAATCCAGTTCTGGTTCTGCATCTCCCTCATCTCCAAACTCCCAATGGGCGCGACGCAACTCTCGCCCATCACTCCGACTTTTGTTTTCCAAAAAGTCGTCTTCCAGTCTCACATCCCCTTCTTCTGCCGTTAATTCCATCCCTCCTACTTCTGCACTCTCCACGACTGCCATGTACGAACCATCCCCTGTATCCGCCTTGCAGCAAGCCCGATCTGCAACTCCTCCCGTGTTGACGACAAACATCCCGTCTTCCCCCATTCACTTGTTCGATCCGTTCGCGGATGGGAAACAGAAAGCGCCTGGAGTTCGAGTACAACGAGTTGAAGATGATGAGGATCTTGGTCCCCTCGAACCTCCTCCTTCAGTTCGCGATCGTGTACATTCCGTTGCTTCGACTGTTTACTCTACACCAGAAGAGACTCCCGTCGGAGAACGACTATCCAGAGCATTCCTCTCACCCGAGGATCCTCGTTCTATCTCGCCATCCAACTTTGCTCGGCCATCTTCCCGCTGTTCGCTGTCACCATCCATCGACATCA
This sequence comes from Cerrena zonata, assembly GCA_038087015.1. Lineage (NCBI taxonomy): Eukaryota > Fungi > Basidiomycota > Agaricomycetes > Polyporales > Cerrenaceae > Cerrena > Cerrena zonata. Next base: position 1,318,948 of record JASBNA010000004.1, read on the forward strand.
ATCTTGAGGATGAGGCTGAAGATGATTGGGCAGCGAGTGTATTAGCTGCTGCAGGTTCGAGTGTTGCCAGTCGTCGGATGACCCTCCGAGAACCTGTCAATATTTCATCATGACAAGATGTGATATATTCATAACCAATTGTGCTCTGTTTGCAACAGTGCTTTCCTCTCCTTCTCCTTTCCCTTCGTTTCATTCCTTTTCTCTCTCCGCATTACATTTTTTTGCTTAGTTTTTCTTTCTTTCTTACTTTCTATTCCACTTTTCACTTATGATATACTTCACGTCGTTCGTGCCGTCGTTCACACTATCTATTACTATCATCATATGCATCCTGGTTAGATCACGATTAACTCAGTATAGTTTTAAACACATTGACTCGAAGTCAAATTGGAAATCAAATCCATTGGTTAGTTTACTCTCGAAAAGACTGCTCGTAATTGTTCGTGGCTACTTGGTAGTGAATTTGAAAAACATAATGCGAAGTACAGGACGACCGTGTCTAATTGCTGCTGCGTATTTCTAAGTGTTCTGAGGGTGTACAAGTACAGGTATCTATGTTTGCAAGGGGAAATCCAGATGTCCGAGAATTTCTATGGTATCATGTTGTTTACAGGGCATCGGGCGAAATATCACCAAGAGTGTTCATATCCGCAGCACTATATGCACTATACATCGAATGCGCTTCATCGTCATATGCAGATTGGCCATCGATAGTTTCCTATGTTGAAGATGAGTTTATATATGCACGGTCAGGTGGAAAAGACTTACTTCAAAGTAATGTCTAACAACGCTACGAGGAGCTAGATAGGAAAAAATGTGAGTTCAAACGTTCGACAATAATATCTCGTAGACGTACTCTTTGGTGTCCTTGGCAAACGGCAAGTAGCTCCGCTCTGGAGAATATGATATGCGACCAAACCAGACCTATAACACGATCAGGAGGGCATTCTTGTATCATATGGTTACACTCACCATCCAGTCTGATGGGATGCTCCCAAACCACTACCGGTGTCGGCATGGAAGTACTCGTAGAACCAGACGTAGTCACGGAAATGCGGGTCCTTGTTAAGCTTAGGATTACCACCATTCGCAGCACGGTTTCCTTCTCCATCACGTCCAAAGATATGGATGATACGATGTTGGATTTCTTCAGCGACATTGGCCAAGTTCATATAGTCACCGCTACCAGTGGGGCATTCCACTTGAAGATCGTCACCATAGTATTGATAGAATCGCTGCAAACTCTCGATTAGGAGGAAGTTCACAGCAAGCCCTAATGAACATGGTCAATAAGTCTCAATATATGCGTACTATTATTTTGAGCACTTACAAATTGGACCTCTCCAATTAGAGTTTCCGCCGAACATGCCAGACTTGGAGTCACCGGGCCAATAATTCACTTCGTGACGTTCTCCGTGGACATCCATTCCCCATGGGTGTTCCTTATGTAGCTTGGACAATCTGTAATTGTAACAGGTGTTTAGTCCAAGTATCTAATAGAAATCCAGTGGACTGAACCTACGATCTAATACCGTGTTCACTAAGGAATTCGTTCTCGTCGAGCATCTTCTCCAAAATTCGCACGAGACGTTCCTTGCTAGCCAATGCCAGAAGTCGACGTTCGCCTTTGCCCTTGACTATATACATATGACATTAGCGACAATCGAGATAATCGAGCGAAACGATAAATACCTTTCATATTTGCCATGTTACGCTCTGATAGTTCTGGCCTGTTATCAATGAACCATTCCATTCGCTTCTTGAAACCAGGGAGCTTATTGATCACACTAGGTTCCAAGACCATAGTTGCATAAAGAGGTATCAAACCGACAAGACTGCGGACCGGAAGTTGCATGGTGTTTCCGGGACCAAACTGGATGGCGTCGTAGTACATGCCATCCTGTTCGTTCCAGAGACTGAACTCGTCATCTCCAGCACGGTAGGTCATAGCATCTGCAATGAAAATAAAATGCTAAAGAAATGTAAATTGATGAGTACAGGTACACAAGTGCAACATATAACGTACTTCAAAGAATTTTGAAGCAATGTCTTCATAAACGTTGTTATGTTTGGCTAATTCCAACGCGATGTTGAGCCTATAGCACATGTCATAAGTAAAAGATCACGATTATCTCTAAGTAGTACGTACATATTGAGGCAATAGAATGCCATCCATGCAGTCCCATCGGCCTGTCGCAGGGTGCCACCAGTAGGCAGTGGTTCGGAACGATTGAAGACACCGATGTTATCGAGCCCGAGGAAACCGCCTTCGAATACGTTGTTTCCTCCTTGATCCTTACGATTAACCCACCTAAGGAGATACATTACATATGCACAACTTTTGGGAATAGACATAAACTTACCAGGTGAAGTTCAAGAGCAGCTTCTGGAATACGCGTTCCAAGAACCGGACATCTTCCCTTCCATACAATTTACGTTCAAGCTTGTAAACTCGGAAGGTGGCCCTTCAAGACGTCAAATATTTAGTTCATATAACTCAAGATAAGCAAAAGTCGTGTTTACCATGCGTGAACGGGGGGATTGACGTCACCGAAATTCCACTCATAGGCCGGGATCTGGCCATCGGGTTTCATGTACCACTCACGTGTAAGTAGGTCCAACTGTTTCTTTGCAAATGCGGGGTCGACGATAGCCAATGGAATGCAGTGGAATGCCGTGTCCCATGCAGCGAAGAATGGGTATTCCCACCTTGTAACAACGTCAACGTCATGTATTATACGCTAGACGAACGTAGACTTACTTGTCCGGCATTGAAAGCACGTCGGCAATGTACATATGCCTCCATTCCTGAAGAAACGCTCAGGATTACAATTCATGGATACGAACATACGAGGAAGACCTACTTTGTTTCGAATGTGTTTGCGATCGGGAGGTGGGGGTGGTTGGGCAGGATCGCCAGATAGCCATTCTTTCTGGATGAATTGATAATACTGTTTCGTCCAAAGCATGCCGCCCAGAGCCTGCCTCATGATTTGCTTCAAATCATCAGTAATAGGTCCAGTGACTAATGCGTCATAGAATTCCGTTGTCTCGACGCGTCTCTCCTCAATGGTGTCATCGAAGATACCTTCGTCGTCTATGCTGGGGTCCTCCGCTGGGGTCTTTGAAGTAAGCTTGAGACGAACCACCGCACACCCTCCCCGAGGAGGAACGTTCTTGAAAACGTAATGTGCGGCCGACTTAGTTCCCTTTCTCTCAGGATTGACAAAGGAAGGGCCTGCAGGGAACGGCGTGCGAGGACCATACTCTTCTTCGGACTCGGGAGTGCTATCGTTGCCACTTGGTCTAGTTCCGTGAGGAGCAGTGCTAGAATGAATCTTCGAATGGAAAAAGCCTGGATGCTCAGCATCGGCAGTAGGAGGTCGATGAGATGGAATGATATGATCGTGGAAGGCATCCTTTACAAAAGGAGTTTCATTCTGGCCTCCGTAGAGGCGATGGAAGTTGGTATTATTCTCTGTGAAGAGCAACTCGGGTTCCACTGTATCGCCATCCTCTTGGTTGGGGGTAACGGGCTCCCCATCAGCACCAACTGGAAGAGGTGAAGGCAGGCAGTACAAATGATACTTTTCGAGGTCAGGGTGCTTGGCGGTAATGGTATGATCGTTTGAGGCATACATAGATGGCATAGGAGGCTTCTCAGCAGGCCAAGACCACGTATTAGGGAACCAGAATTGAGGAATGATATGAAGAGTAGCGGAATCGGGGCCTAGGTTGTATGTAGTAATGCGAACATAGACGGAATCGGGGTCCTGTTCGTCTTTTGCATACTTTTGAGAGAAATACATGAGTATATGCGCGCATACAAGCATATCACCAACTCGGCTTACCTCCATAAAGACATCCCAGTAGCGGTTATCATCGAACGCATCGGTATCTAGAATTTCGAACTCGGTGACATCGCGACCTCTGTTCAAGTTCTCTCGTACGAGCTCCTCGTAAGGAAAGGCCTTTTGGGGATACTTGTAGAGGAATTTCATATACGAATGGGTAGGGGAGGAGTCGAGATAATAGTACAATTCTTTGACGTCCTCACCATGATTACCCTGATGACCTGTAACACCGAAGTGGCGTTCCTTGAGGATGTGGTCCTGACCGTTCCAGAGTGATAGAGCGAAGCAGATACGTTGATGGTTGTCTGATATACCAGCAATACCATCCTCGCCCCATCTATAAGCACGAGAGCGGGCGTGGTCATGGGGGAAGTGGCTCCAAGCATCCCCGTTGCTGGAGTAGTCCTCGCGGACAGTTGCCTATAGTACACATCCGTCATGAGCATTGTGTCACTGTATGAGAAATCACACTCACCCATTGTCGATCACTTAGGTAGGGTCCCCATCTCTTCCAATGAAGCTCCTTCTCGTTAGCTTGCGAGAGACGGTAACGTTCAACACCATCGTAATCGGTACCGAGTTTCTTGAGCAGCCTAGCTCGAAACGATTCGGTAGGGCGTTCAGCAGTGCCAGCTTGGGGTTCTTGGTCTGTCTTCCCCACCTTAGGCGGAGCGGGTGTGGGTTGAGCAAGCGTCGGCTTTGGGATCTGGATTTTGAGATTGGGATCGGATGTGTTACGCGACGGGGAGCCGTTGTTACCAGCGTTCTCGCCTCTAAAGATTTTACCCTGAATCTTCTTAGTTTGGGACATGGCGGGCAACGATTGCTGCGACCGCTGCGATGGGGGGAAAGAGAGAGAAAGAGAAAGGAAAGGGTCCGAAGTGAGACGGCTGTAGACAGGGAAGCCGAGATATAGATTATGGATTATATATCATAAAGCACCTCGGCCTTGATGTAAAACTTGGAGGTATCTTCCAAACAGGATCGCGACGCGTCATGATGTCATCACTGTACCCATTACCCACCACTGGCTCCAATTGCCTATACTGGTATACAAGGTTTTAGATTCAGCCTTGGTTCAACCCATAGGGCTCACTGCTCGCTGACAGAGTGGAGAGGGTTACAATAGTATCAAGAACTACATTGACAAGTACAGATGGCGCAAACACTCGTACACAACGTCCGTCAGAAATAACGCGAAACCTAAGGGTCCGTACGAAGAGTCAAGTGAACGATACCCCTTTTTGTGTCAGCACCCAGTCCCGTCTGTTATGAAGAAGCTGCAACGGGAGGAGCACCACCACGGTTCTCAAAGTGACCTAAACTCGCTTTGTCAAGACTCTCATAACAGGGTAGCGTATTCAGAATTGCTCACCCCTACCACGTCCTCGTCCGCGACCACGGTGCTCACCATCGCCGCCACGCCAATCTCCTCGTCCTCGGTATCCTATATGAGAGTTATTATCAACTACTGGTAAGATAAAATAACGGATAGTGACACATACCACCACGTTCACGGTCTCCACCCCGGAATCCTTCACCGCCACGTTCGCGGTCATCACCTCGGAATCCCTCACCACCGCGGAATCCACGACCACCGCGCTCACCACCACGATATCCTCCACGGTCACCACCGCGATATCCTCCACGCTCGCCACCTCGTCCCCGGTAGCCTCCACGGTCACCTCTGAATCCACGTCCCCGTCCCCGACCGCGAGCGGTAGAAGTAAAGCCGTCATTTTCAGGGTGAGCGTGACCATTGCCAAATCGTTGACCGTTAGTATGGGGTGGTGGTGACGTTGGAGGCTGTGACTTGTTTTCTGTGCCGAACTCAGCCTGGAGCCCGTCAATCGATGGTAGACCAGCATCGTCCTCATCTGCCCAGCTCGCTGTTGGAGGCACCTCGGCAGGAGCGGCAGCAACGATAGTTTCCTCGACAGCAACATGTCCGTTGATATTTACTTCAGCCACTGTCTCAGTGATCTCAACCTCGGCCGGAGGTAGCTGGGTCTCTGCCTCTGTTTCGGCAACGTGAACCCATTCTGCGGATTGGTCCAAGGCAGGTTGTGGCTCTGCCTCAGCCTCGAGCTCGTCATCGACGACAAACCTGAGGCTAGCAGAAGTACCTAATGAGGGAGGAAGGCCTCCGACGGGGATTTCGAGCTCTGCTGGTGCTGTGGGTGTTTCGACTTCAGGTACTGGTTCCGGTGTTGGCACACGAGGAGGATTGAGGAACTCTTGTGTGATTTCTCCAAGACGAGAATCTGTAAATAAATAAAAGGCTGGTCAGATAGTGTACAAAGCCGTTTCATTTGGTACATACAAGCAACACCATTGAGATCACCCTCTGATGAATAGAAGCCCTGGATTATTCCTGCTTTGGTGTCAGAGTCATCACCATGGAGCGCCTCGACAGCGAAGAACAAAGCAGAGACTTCTGCTTCTGTAAGGTTCAACCAGGCAGGTACTGAGTGTCCAGACCTCAATGCTGAACCCAAACGAGCAAAGCTGAAGAGATCCCCAGTGAGATTACGGTGCTTCAACTGATTGGAACGTCAACGTCAACATCAAAATCACAGAAAAGGGACAATCAAATGTACCTCAGCAGCATCAAGAGCATCTTGTATCCGCTTCTCCTCTGCTTGAGCGGCTTCTGCTTGTTTCAATGATGATTCATGGGACAGCTCAGCCTCGTGTGACTATGATATTATGGTTATGAAACTGGCAGGTGAGAGGACCCAGATCAGCATTTACCTCAATGGCTTTCTTGACTTCTTCGAGTTCCTTGTTTGCGGCCTCGAGGAAGGGCAACGTCTTGATGTTACGCTTCTGATCCTCGTTGAGTTTCTCGGGCGGAGTGGTCGAATAGCCTTGTATCCGCAACTACAAAGCTAATAAGCATGTCAGAAATATGGGGAATGAAAGGTGGCATACAATCTTCTTGTTAGTAGCTTTGATCCTCTTGCTTATCAGCTCAGCTATAGGGCTAGGTTTCTGGCCGTCAACAAGCGGGGTACTAGGTTCCACCTCTGATGCCTGCACGGTGAGCTGGGGAGCGACGTGGCCCTCCTTGACATCCTCTGCCTTGGGTGCCTCTTCAGTCAAGGCGGCAGCAGTGGTGTCAGGGATGTCGACGTGTCCATCAGCAGACTCGGGTGCCGACTTGGGCTTGTTGGTCTTGCGCTTTTTCTTTTGGGTCTTAGAGGCAGGTGCCGGTGGTGGGGCGCCAGGGATGATGCGTTGGGTAGGGGAAGTGACTTCGGCCATGTGGAAAACGAAGAGCGATTTGGTAGGAGGAGAAGAGATGCTAGTACGTGGTTCAGATGTCGACGCAAGCGCAAAGCTTCAAAGAGGGAGCTTTTACGTATACACGTACAACGCCAGCTTGGCAAATGGCTAGACAAACTCTATTACCACCGCTTTCGCACGCTTTCATTTGCCTTTCCTCGACCATCATGCCGTTTACTTCTGCTAACTATGTACGTACTTATGTTTGTCAATCATTGTCGCTAACGTTATCCAGGTGCGACCAATTACTGGACTCTCTCAGTACAACTGTTCCGAGTTTGTTATAGAATTCGATCACGTCCTCGATCGCGATGGTCAATTTTGAAATGCTACCCTGACATGGCTGACCGCCGTGCTTGAAGTTTAAACTTCCGTCTTCACCTTTGCTTTATCTCTTGCTCTTCACACACTGCTATCTTATCATGACTAAAGACTACGCCCTTGAGCTCAGCTCTAATCGCTGCGATATACCTGCTGCAACACCCACAGCCGCCCTGAAGGAATACCAAGTCCCTGTACGGAACCCAGATCCTTCCTTCGATGACGGCAACATAGCGATTCTCTCAGAGCAATCTTACTTCTTGGTCCACCGTGGTGTCCTGGCGCATCACTCTGCACCCCTTCGTGAAATGATTGCAAATTCACTTATGGATGCTCACAATGCACCTCTTGTCGAAGGGAGGATAGCGCTTGTCCTTCCACATCCGCCTATACACTTGTCTTATTTCCTTAGAGTGCTCTATGGGTACGTTTACGCCTCGTTTTCTTATGAATGAACAGCTAACATCTTCACAAGCTTTCCCAGTGTCTTTGGATGGAAACGACTTTCAAGCAACATCTGCTCTATTGAGACTGTCCACACAGTATGAGGTTAATGCCCTCCGCGAAGAGGTACTTCGAAGGCTTAGTCTATCATGGCCTAGTAATCTTGTACAGTGGGAGTCTCGTGAGAGACGAGTGACGGATGCGAACGGGGTATACGCTCCTCGACCAACTATACCTCATCCCGCGTAAGTATCCTCTCAACTCCATCTTCGGTAAATTGACACAGGGTTTATTCTACAGGCTAATTATCGACCTTGCTCAAGCTGTCAATGCACCAAGCCTGCTTCCGTCTGCTCTCTATGATCTCTCGCGATACATGCCTAGCCAAATTGTCTCAGACTATATCGATATCCCAACAGGACAGTCCTACAGTGTGGCTCCTGAAATGCTCTCCAAGATCCTACGCGGTAAAGAAAAATCAGCTCGCTACTTCTCTACCTTCATTGTCAACGCTCTGGAAGGACGTACACCATCTAAGCACTGCGTCTACCGATTCAATATCCAACCTTCCCGCAAGCGTAGTTGCCAAGTCGCTTTTGAGACTATCACTATGGGTATCTTGCGCGACGTCAATGGAATCGTACTCAACCACAATTCGGATCCTCTCTTCGCGTTACACGATAGTATCTTGATGCAGACGAAGGCAGACCTAGCGGGAACAGAAAACAATGCAGTTTATAGGGCTTGCGAATCGTGTAGGCTGGAATATGGTGCACTTGTTCAAGAGGCTAGAGAGGACTTTTGGCGCAGACTTCCGGAATGGTTTGATCTTCCTGTCGAGAACTGGGGTTAATGTTTCTCTTTCTGCTTTGGGGGCCTTATGATGTTCTCTCCATCTTGTTTATTTTCTCCTGGGTTGTGCTTCATATACCTATATCGGAATACATTTGGATATCCTTTCGATTTGGGCCATGGACGTGATCATGTCACGCGAACGCGTCAGTCACGGTCAGCCAGATGTGACTTCTCGTGCTTCTCCCGAATTGGGGACCGTCCTTATGCGCATACAATCACCCACAACATTGATTTGACCATAAGACAAGATGCTCACAGACGATATCTATACGAGCCCTGATGATATCCTCATGGATGAAGACTTTCTTGACCTTGACTCTGACTCTATGCTCGACTTTGACGATTATGACCTCCCTAGCATGGCTTTAACACCATCGCCGACGACCTCTCAGACACTAGTAGATGAAGGTGACTCTTCGGAGCAGGAAGACGAAGAATCCGACACTGAAGAGTGAGAGGAGTACCTACTTGGTTGTTTTCATCGAGCTCTGTCTCTAACATTCTTTCATAGAAACGACGCTGTGCCGGCTCTCGAAGAAATTATTGCCAATTGCTTAGAAAGCCTGCTAGATGTCCTTCCAGAGTCAAGTCCGAAGAAGGATCCCGCTAAGGCAGCCTCGATAAACATCGAATTGGCGAATAGGACAATGGTAAGTAAGGAAGGGTGAGTCACATTCGCTTCGAGAAACATCGTTCACAAATAAAGTGATCCATTGGGTAAAGCGGCCTCACTACGAAGGTGGTTTCCTTTCCGCAAAATACAAGGAAAGGCCGTAGTAGTACTTTCGGTGCGTGCGCTATATGTCATGTTATACTATCCCGCTTATCGTCAGTATATAGCCCAGGTATTACGGATTGTCGATCTTATGCATGAAGCACTGCACGACGATCTACCTATTACAAAACGGTTAATCTCCAATAGGGTCAACTCACCTGCTTGGCTAATTCATGTGTAATAGGGACATGTACTACCGGGATGTCGCACTGTTCAAGAAACAGTCTGTCGTGGATAAGGTATGTTGTCGACACAATTGATCCAGTTGCTTACCGAAACTATGACGCAGCATGTTGACGATATCGCCGCAACAATTGGTGTTTCCCGCGGCGATCTAAACGTTGTAAGTGTTTATGAAACGATACGCTTGTGCATATAGTCACTTGGTATGTTCAGCGAGCCTCGTCAAAAGGACTGTTTTGTGGGTCCGGTCTTACCATTCACTTAAGCTCTGGAGAAATTTTGTGCGGGAATGATACAGAGGTTCGTAGATAGTCCTTTGATAAGACAACACTCGTATAAAGTGGTCATAGGGTACACTTATTCCTGTCGCCGATGAGATAGAGCGGTTCGACATGAGGGAGGGTTTGACTTGGGTCCTGGTCGTGGAGAAGGAGGTAAGCATATATGAACTGAGGATATTATGAGATTATTTACTTATGATATACTAGGCGGTCTTCCAGACCCTAGTTCGATTGCAATTTTCCACATATCATTCTCTCCCAGGCTGGGGAATTATCATTACGGTTAGTATACTACCTTACCAACCCGGAGTCTTCGCTGACCCCTTGTGACCTCAGGGTAAAGGATATCCGGATGTTGCGACCCGTCAGCTTGTCTGTACTCTCGCGGATAATCTTCACGAGAGGTAACCCGACAAGGTTTCCTACCGACAAATTAGTCCTGACTAAATTCTGTTATAGTGTCCCGATAATAGCCCTCGTCGATGCCGATGCGTACGGTCTAGATATTGTGTCAGTTTATAAATACGGAAGCAGAAGTATGGCCCACGAACGAGAAACATTGATTGCTCCGAGATTGCAATGGGCCGGTATAATGGGAAGCGAGCTAGCTCAGTACGTTTTTCTTACGTTTCCTGAAGAAATACATTTAATGCTGTTAATAGATTTGGTGTGGACAAGGATAGCTTGTTACCTATTACAAAATACGACGAGAAGAAGGTGAATACTATCTTCCATTTCACACTCACCAAGCAGTTTTGATATTATGTCTCAGGCACACACATTACTTTGTCGCCCAAATTTGCCTCCGGCTTGGAAGTGCGTTGTGCTTTTATACTGTTCGTGAGAATTGTGTGAAAGGGATGCTAAAACGAACGAATATAGGAGAGAGCTCCAGCATATGCTATTCAGTCGCCGGAAGGCCGAAATAGAAATACTGGCTAATAGCCGGTGCTCTAAAGACGTCTCGAGTTCGGTTCCTGAGAATGGGATGTCTATACTCAGTTCCTCATTCAAGGGAACACCCGAGATACCGCTGATCAGATACTTGGTTCATAAAGTCACTACTGCGATTACGCAATCCAGAAGCTCGGAGCATGACCAATAACACATCTGAGACTTGCGAAAGTTCTACTGACTCTTTCGTCTGAAATCATGTATCATAACAGGTTTCATATTTACATTGTCAATCGTGGCTACTCTAACAAAGCGTAAATGTCCATGGTGGGCAAACGTCCATATATTATCATTCAATGTCAACTTCACATGCATACTACGGCTGGTGTGTGTGATCGCTCTCACTGTATCGTGGAGGAGGATCAACCGGTATACCACTTCCACCAACTGCATCTTCGGATTCTTTCCGATGATGGGTTTCCAACCTCTTTTGATAGTCCGCCATAATAGCTGCTTCGGCTCCCGTGCTGGTGAGACTTGGACCTGCGTCACTAACGGAGTTAGCACTCGTAACGCTCTCTGACTCGGGCACTTGTGACAGAACAGGATATGGAAATGACGAAGGTGCGGTAGAGAGGGTACCGAAGAGACTACTTGCTGTCGACGTAGGACGAAGGGAGATGGGACTATCGGGTAGAGGCGGCAGATCACGGTCCGAAAGCATGGACGATGTCCGCATTGTTGATGTTCGGGATTGAGGGATATCACGATAGCTGTCGTGTGGGTTGGGTAAAGTATGGATGGAGCTTGATGCTCGCCTGTGATGCTCTTGGCTTTGGTCACCGTGCTCTGGGTCTGAGCCATGGTCGCTGACCGGAGCGGCCATATAAACAGGAGGAATCCATGAGTTATAGCTTGGGTGTGGATGAGTGGGGCTCGGAATAGAGACGGGATTTTTGGAGATGAGAGCTGTATTGACTTGACTGCCATCGTTGCCATTGGCTGATGTTGCAGCCAGTTGTCTTCTACGCCTTCGCCACCAGAAAAGTAAGAGAGCTCCTAGGATAAGAAGCAATACCACTGCGACGCATCAAGACATGTATAGAGGAGGAACACACAGTAAAGACCCACATATTCCAAAGACTATAGCCACTATTGATCCCGCTTGCAGGCCATGGTTTGATGAACCATCCGAGATAGTGGTAGCGGTAGCACTAGCAGACGCACTACTCGTTGCACTCAGACTTGAACTACGAGTAGACGAGTGTGTGCGAGTGCTGCTGTTATCGCCGTCCTCGCCATCATCATCAGTGTCTTCGTCGTCCGCAGACCTCAACAATAAAATTAGTCTTGAAAAAAGCGGTCCGAAAATTTGTCCTCACTGTGAATGAGAAGGGCTTGCAGATGAACTCGTGCTGGTCGTTGATTGTGCACCCGTAGCAATGAAGCTAGGGGCGAGGGTTAAGGCCAACCGTAAAGACCGGCGGGATAGCAGGGGACCACTAAGGACTGACATGACGGAGGTCAAGACCTGAGGATAGTTGTACACCGGTGGGATGCCTAAAGGCGCAGCCCTAAACCGGGCAGTAAACATCCCATACCCACGAGTAGAGTAGGCATATAGGTTTTTCTATCGCTGCGGATTTACGATCTAGAATAAAACACTATTCAAAAGCACTGCCCACGGTAAGCCGGTGGGAAAGCTATGCTTCTGGTGCAAAAGAGGACACGGATTCCTACGTAGAAGACAAGTGAGCAACCTTATAAACGATGCCGAAAGCTGCCTACATGCTAGGATCAGTTTCTCAGCAGACACTCGATGATCCCATACCCGCTCTAACACCACTTCCTAAAGCGTACAAGAACGCGAGTAACCGGCGCGTGACACCAATCTTCGCGCTCTGTCACACAGTCACGCAGGCACGCGTACTAATGAGTGTCACGTGGGGCGCGACGCGTCGACGCGTTTAATGAGAAATCGGAGTCTGAAAGCGTGGAAACTCCGACGACCATTTTAAGGTCAAATGCGCCGACTCATTAGCCTTGCTCACCACCTCGACCATCCTCCACGCCTGTCTGTGTCCTCTTTCTGAGTATAAGTACACTATGCAGACTCGCGCCTCAACCCGTAGCTCCGTCCTGGGCAAGCGACACGCTGATTGCAGTCCTCAGTGTGACGTAGCGACCGAGGATGGCAGTTCTCAACTATATTCACCTCTTACCCCTGAGGCTTCCCCCAACCCCAAACGTATTAAAACATCGCAAAGCGAGGTCGATGATGGCTCTAATAAGGAGAATATTCCCCCACTAAAGGGACAGGTCATTACTTCCTCACCGTCGCGAACGCGTTCCTTAAGGCGGACGAACACCGAGGCATCTATTTCGTCTACACGTTCAAGTAAGTCTCTTGAAACTATGAACTAGGAAGAAATCGTATCTGATTCTAACGTACGTTACCCAGCTCCTCGTAGACATGCTTCGATGTCGAATCTCAATGGGAACCCGCGGACACCCGCCACGGCGCTTTTGCACATGACCCTAATTACTCCGCCTTCAACGCCTTCCTCACTTCAGTCTGTCTCTGCCAAGGCCCGTGCATTGCTTAGACCAACTTCCAACAGTTCTTCTGCTATTGCTGGACGCGAAAAGGAACGGGATGAAATTCGCAGCTTCCTCCTACCTTTCCTACAAGACTCTGAGGCCGCTGATGGCCGATATCCCGTACTGTACATCTCAGGTTCACCCGGAACCGGCAAAACAGCTCTTGTTAACGAAGTGTTGTGTACTTTGACCACTGAGCTTGCTGATGCTTCTGCTGCCGTTGTTCCTATTAATTGCATGGCCCTGGCCAACGTGGATGCACTGTTTGCTACACTCGTGGAAAGACTTCAGGTCCAGAATGGCAAGTCAAAAACGAACAAGGCGGTTGGTGTAAACAGGGACACATCTCGTCAAACACTCGAGCGTCTGCTTCGCGAACGCAATTCAAAATGGTATCTCGTTCGTCTTATCACCTAAGTTTGTACCCTTACCTTCTCTGTTCTAGCCTTCTCTTCTTAGACGAACTTGACCACATCGGATCATCAACGCAGGCCCTGGCGGAGCTCTTCTCGTTGATTGATTCTCATTCTTCCTTCATTCGCTTAATTGGTATTGCCAATACCCATACCCTAACCTCTTCGTCTTCCAACACCTTGTCTGCTCTTACTACTGAGCATGTCAAGACCCTTCATTTCCAACCTTACACCTCCGCACAACTCCTCTCTATTCTCAACACTAGGCTAGAACCTCTCTTCAAATCGGAAGTCATTGCCAAGTCCGAGGACCCGAAGAAATTCCTACCTCCCCCAATGCTCAACCTTCTATCGAAGAAGATTGCCTCACAGACCGGTGATGTACGTGCGCTGTTTGAAGTATTAAGGGGCGCGATTGATATTGCGATCAACGCGGGTTCATCTGCATTGGACGCACCGACCCCTCCTGTCACTCCTGCACATGTCTTGGACGCTCTTAAAGCATATGCTCCAGCAGCTAAGGTATCTCGTGCGGTTGCACAGTCCGAGCCTAATGTGAAAGCTGTCGATAACGAAACCACCATGAAGATCCGTAACCTCGGTCTTCAATCTCGCGTTGTCCTCCTTGCTCTTCTTTTAGCAAGCAAGCGTCTTGCACATGGTCTGCCTTTACTAGGCCCTGTGAGCTCACCTTCCACTCCACGCACTCCCTCCAAGCGATCCGCTCGGTTCACCAGCGCGTCGACTACCATGGACGTGAGCCAACTCCACACCTATTATTCTGCCATTGTCTCTCGCTCCGAGGGTGGTCTTTTTACGCCCGTCTCTAGGAGCGAGTTTGGCGATCTTATGGGTATGCTTGAAACAGTTGGCTTGGTCACTCTCACGTCACGCGCCGGGGGTAAATCGCCTACAACTCCTGGCAAGTCGGGGAGGAAGTTGCAAAGGTCAATGTCCTCTTCGTTCAATTTGGGCAGTGGGGGAAACCAGGAAGTGAGACTTTCGGACAATGTTAGGATGGAGGAAGTTGTTAGGGGACTCGGTATCAATGAGGAAAAGGTTGGGGAAGGCGAAGATGATGTGAGGAAAGAGGAGGTAAAGGCGATTTGGAAGAAGGAACAGGCGAAAATTTTGAAAGAAGCGAAGGTTGTCGCTGCCAAAGTCTCAGCGACCGCTGAGATGTTTGCAGAGGCGATTGAAGATTAAGTCGCAGGCTTTGCACTACATTCCGCGGTTACTGGTCTCATCCCTACCTTCTCCTTCGACGCCCCTCGTCCTCCACAGTCCTCATGGTTACTCGTTCGCATCCGCCCATGTTACGTGGTCTTGTTTAAGGCTCCTAAGTATTATGCCGACTCAAAAGGCGAAGATTCCCCTAGTTCCCGTTCCCGTCTCTTGTTTGTTTCGTCCTCTATGCACTCTCGTATCATTTGCTCTGCTCATCTCTGTCATCATCACTATGCATGCTCATCTCCATTGTCTCTTTTTTCTCTATCCTCATCCTGACATTTCTTTACCCCGCTCCCATCATCGTCGTCATCAATCATCGTCATTTATTCCTATCAATTCATTGTCGTATATCCGTCGCCTCCCTCCATTGTTCCAATCGTCGTTGTACCGTTCCATCATCCATCATCGTTTTGTAGCATTTCTCCTCTTTCTCTCTCTCTCTCCCTCTGATACTCGTATATTTCTGTGTTCCAGGCTTCGTTCGTTTTCGCGGTTCGTAGTTGAATAGCGAATCGTGATATGCATGTGCAGCATGATGTGCCCGTTTATAGGACTAGGTGGTTACGTTTGCTCAAAGTCCAGTAGGTAGATTCCAGAATCCGGATAGGTCTGTTGATGTAGTTGTCTCCTGTTGTTTCTGTCTGTCTGAAATAAATAAATCCCATATGGGGCTGTAGTGACACTCCTTTAGACTCAGATTCAATCATAGTCTGTGGCACAGCATCGAGCTTAAATAAGTTCCTCGGCCTACGTCACAATCACTCACTCGTTCACTTGGTCTTCTGGCCCCTATCTAAGCTTCTTCAATATTGGACTCATTCTGTGCCTACTTTCCCTCTGTTAAGTCTAGCCCAAGCCAAAGGTACATCCTTGCTCAGCTTGGATATCCAGACATCTCACTTGCGTCAGCACTCGTAGCTCTCGTTTACCACTTCGACATGGATACAGAAAATGTATATGACTCGCTCCCAGTCATATCGTCATTCTCAACTGCCCCCTTTGATATATTGGAGGAGATATTTTTGGCTTGCCCAACACCCCTTGACGAGTTGGATGGGAGTCTGAAGCTAAAGACTTATTTTGGATCTTTTACGGAGCCTCTTCCTGCCTGGGCACTTTCTGGTGTCTGTCAACATTGGAGAGACTCTGCACTCTCAATACCAGCCTTATGGTCCACAGTTTTCGTATACGGGAAGACCATGGGGTCAGGTAGGAGAAGAGAAGGAAATCTAGCTTTTCTGTCTCTACTCCTCGACCGTAGCAAAAACCTACCCCTCACGATCCACATTGACTGCGACGGCTCTAACGAAGATGTACTAAACATGCTGTCACCACACATTTCCCGTGCTCGAGTACTGTACTTCAACCTCGGTGAAAACCCCGAATCAGGGCTCCGCCACCTTCTATCGGGTTCAACACATTTCCCATTCCTTCGCTCACTCTCCGCTTTGAATCATACCTATCCAGAACAACAGTTCAGCCCTATCTCTCCTGCATTTCATCATGCACCACTCCTTGAACGACTGTACACAAAGTCATACTTATACGATGCGCAATGGATGCACAACATCGGGATACCATGGTCTCAAATTCGTCATTTCAAGAGCAGTAGAGTCAAAGACATCGTTGATTTCTTCAAATCCCTACTGCGCATGCCGAACCTCATACGCCTCGACATAGACAACATAGTATCCTTCCGCCTCCCCTCCGAACCCGTGCCTTATACTCGACTCGAGCATTTGACCTACATAAAACTTCAGTATGCAACATCCGGCGGAATCTGGCATCACTTACCCCACCTTGAACTCCCGGCCCTTACGGAGATAGATTTACGGGGAATACCTTCGTTAGCCCCTCTGTGGGGTCTTTTGGAACGATCGAACTGTGCATCTCAGATCTGCGCATTAACTTTAAGGGGCACGGACTCCAACGACGTCAAAGAGGAAGCTCTCAAGAAGATCATACTCATGACCCCCAATCTTCTCTCCCTCAATCTACTCACTACCTATGGGTCTTTGCAGGAAGGCCAAGGTCTTAGTCTTATCCGGCTCTTCACTTCCAACCCTGATGCCGGGCACGACGGTTTGCCCACCAGGATAATATTACCCAAGCTCACGACGCTTCACATTGAGCAAGGTAATCACATACGGCCATCGGAGATGAAAGACTTTATAGATGCGCTAGTCGCCCGGGAGGTGTTACCCGCTGTAAAACGAGCTTCATTTTGTACTAGGGCATGGGGTACCACTGTATACGAAATTTCTGGGGTGCAGGAAGTGAAGGAGACCCATTATCCGAAATAGTGACAGATTCTGTGTTCCAATACTCATGTCAACGATTATGCTACAATATAACGCCTATTCTTATTCCTTCCCTTTTTTCCGAGTTACATCTAGAACCAACTCCTCGCCTTGACATTGTCAATAGCATCTTTTGCTGTCCCCGCCCTCATCTTGTACTTGATTCCAAGCAGCTTGGACTTCTTCGAGACGTCGTATTTGGGAGGCCAGTTACGCATCTAGAATAGAACCCATCCGTGGGGCTCTTTGCAAAATTAATGGTGTCGGTTCTCAGGGAAATGATTCATAATGATAGGGATGAGGGCATATCTTCTATACTGAAATATCATCCGATAGACGGCTTGCCCAATGAGACTATGCTACTTGCTTAAGGTAGTCGATCCTACCATGTGGTGGCGGTGTCACGACATTCTAGCCCTGGGCCCTATCAAGGTTTCTGCAGTCGGCCTTGTACTCACTACTACGTACTCATCTTACTTCTACTCATATTGTGCCTATTTCCCGTCTGTTAAGTCTAGTGCAAGCTAAAGGTACATCCTTCTCTAGCTTTGATGGTATACCGGACTAGACAGCTAACTTGTGTACGTACCCCAGATTGTAACTCCCGTTGACATCTTGAGCATGGATTCAGAAAACGTACCTGGATCGCTCCCAGCCATATCGTCATTCTCCAATGCCCCCTTCGATATCTTAGCGGAGATATTTTTGACCTGTCCGATACCCCTCGACGAACTGGATGGGGATTTGAACTATCGGTGTCATTCCAGATCTTTTACAAAGTGCCTTTCAGCTTGGTCACTTTCTGGTGTCTGTCAACAGTGGAGAAACGCTGCACTCTCGTTACCAGTGTTATGGTCCACAGCTGTCGTAGACAGGAGAACCATGGGGTCAGGTAGGAGAAGAGAAGGAAATCTGGCACTTCTGTCTCTACTCCTCGACCGTAGCAAAAATGTACCTCTTACCATCCACCTTGATTGCAACGGTGATGACGAAGATGTACTAAATATGTTGTCCCCGCATATTTCTCGTGCTAGAGTGCTATACTTCGGGATTAACCTCTATCAAGAGACCAAACTAGGGCTAGCACTCCGCAACTTTCTATCAGGTCCAACACATTTCCCATTTCTCCGCTCACTCTCCCCTTGGATCTATTCACAACACCAATTCAGCTCTTTATTTCCTACATTCGCTCATGCGCC
This sequence comes from Cerrena zonata, assembly GCA_038087015.1. NCBI lineage: Eukaryota > Fungi > Basidiomycota > Agaricomycetes > Polyporales > Cerrenaceae > Cerrena > Cerrena zonata. Next base: position 1,337,586 of record JASBNA010000004.1, read on the forward strand.
ACTTCTCGAACGACTACACGTAAAGATGCTCATGGTCCAAGCACAATGGATAGACAACATCGGGATACCCTGGTCTCAAATTCGCTATCACAACAGTGTCGGACTCCTTAAAGACATCAATACTTTTCTCAAATCCCTACTGCTCATGCCGAACCTCATACACCTCGACATAGATGACATATCTTTCCGGTATTATTACCTCAAATCAAAAACCTTGCCTTATATTCGGCTCGAGTATTTGACCTGTTTAAGACTTCAACATGAAACCACCTGCGAAATTTGGGACCACTTGGCTCAACTCGAACTCCCGGCCCTTACGGAGATGGATTTACGGGATGTCCCATTGGGACCCGTAAAGAGTCTTTTGGAGCGATCGAAGTGCGGATCTCAGCTCAGTGCATTGACTTTATGGGGTACGAGCTCTGGCGAAGGGGGAAGGGAAACCATCAAGGAGATCTTATTCATGACCCCCAACGTCGTCTCCTTCGATCTGCAGTCTATTGCCGATATATTGGAACAGAGCCGAGATTTTATTCAAGTCTTCACGCCTGACCCCGATGCCGGGCGTGATGGTTTGCCTTCTGGGATTTTGTTCTCGAAGCTCACGACGCTTCAGATCCAGCATGGTAAGAACGCAAGGTTAGACGTGAAAGATTTCATGGATAGGGTGTTCGCCCGAGAGGTGTTACCTACCGTAAAGCGACTTTCGTTTCCCAGAGCATGGGGTACCACTGTATATGAAATATCTGGGGTGCATGAAGTGAAAAAGACCTATTATCAAACATGGTGACACATTCTGTGTTCCAATACTTCTGTCAACGATTATATTACGATATAATGTCAATCTTCAATCCTCCGTCCTTTTTTCGACTTGCATCTAGAACCAATCCCACTTAAAATCATCGATAGTATCTTTAGCCGCCTCCGCTCTAGTCTTAGAGATCCAATTAGCGGTCGTATGAAAGTTCTAGATTAGGGACCTCAGGAGTAATCTTATGCGCTTCATAAACTGCGAGTAGATGATACATTAGCAAATGTACCATATGTTCTGGGATCGGGGATGTGCGTACTGACTCCTGAAGTCCTACCAGAGAGCAAGGATATGTGCGAAGGCATAATCACGAACATCGACCCACGAGCCCCTTCATGTAGCAAAGAGCGCAGGATTTACTCTAGTCTGTGATGAAATATATAATAACCTTAATGAGACACGTACTGGAAATGCCCTCAAGCTCTGCGGTGTGATGTTTTCCTCCAAAGCAGAGTTTTACCAATCCTTAGCAGTGGTGTTTAAAGGGTATGATGCTTGCGAATGACGACAGTTGAATGAGAGTGAGAAAACACCCACTGGGAACACGACCGTGCTTTGTATACTGGGCCACTGGTGGAAAAACAAAGATGAGGGAATGGAGGATGAATAAAACAGCATTGAATTTGCGTCATAAGCGGGATTCAACAGCAGTGTCGAGGGGAAAGTAGGGTAAGTATGTACAAGTTCAAGCAGAAACACGTACGTGAGCCAAAAACAAACAGAAAAGAGTACGGTGCATAGAGTAGTACAGCGAGAAGGATAAAGCACAACAACATCCTGAGACAGACCACAAACCGGTATCATGACTGCAAGGGGTACTTTGAACTTTAAACTCGCCAACGGGACGCGACTTAACTTACAGCGGCAACTTTGGCAGGGCCCATACCGAATCGCTCTGCTCGTTTTCTTCGCCGTTCGAGTTCTTCGGCGTCGGCTTCTTCTACTGGTGGTGCAGCCCGTTTGTTGTTACGGCCGCTGGGTTTTGTTGGGGCAGTCTTGGTAACAGGAGTGGCTGTTGATTCAGGAGCAGGCATGCCAAAACGGGCGGCTCTAGCTGCAAGCTTTTCAGGGTCCTAGTAGGGTAATTAATGATAGATAGGATGAGGTCAACGCGAGAACATACCACTGTTCTACCTGCTGGCTTCGCCGCTCTTTTTGCAGGTGCAGATTTGGGCTCGACTAACGGGATACCGAAACGTGCTGCGCGAGCCTTGCGCTTTTCTAGTTCGATATCCTCAGGGGTAGGCCCTGTGGGTGTAGTCGAGCCAGGGGTAGGTTGTGCAGTGACATCTGTTGTTGTTGTCTGCGAACAATAGGTGTTGGTCAAGGGAATACAAAGACAATGGGAAACGCGCTTACGGTGGAAGTGGCGGGAGTAGGGGCAGAGGTCGCAGGTTGAGGGGTGATTTTGGCTGGTGTAGGTTCTGGGAGAGTTTCCTCGGTTTGAGATCTGCTGATGAGGTATGTGAGCGCGTGGCAAGAGGACAATGGAGACGCGACATACTCGTCTACGGTGGTTACCTGTGGTGGGGTTAGTATATGGGCGGACGGTTGATAAAAGAGACGTACTGATTCTGCAGGTACAGGTTCCGGTTGTTGCGCCGGCTGGGAGGGTGGAACGGCAACATTGGGTTTGTACTTTGCGTTGTATGTCTCGATGGCCTGCGGTGATGCGAGGATCTTGCTGATGAGGTCTGCTTTGTTTTGTTTGCCAGAGAGGGAGAGTTTTGCGGTCTGGAGAATGTCCTTGAGCTCGACGACTTTGAGGGCTTTGAGAGAGGCGTCCATGGTGGTGTAGAGGAGAGGAGAGGTGGTAGGCGGGAACTTGGGGTTGGCGCGGGCAGCACGTGACGGGATCATGTTGGAGAAGGAGGGAGGGGAATGCAAGTCTGTGAGTGGACGACGAGGATTTGGCCAATCATAGCGATGGACACTGTCGGTCAGCTGTTCTCTGCTGGCTCTTATCACAACTACCGTACGCATAAAACACAAAACATACCACCGCCCCCGCTAACCCTCGCAGAAACAGAACAATACAACTTTTACCCCCACCATCAGCAACATCCCCCCCAGCACTCCCACTCGCCCTCAAGACACTCCTCGCCCCACCCGTCGCCCGCACACACACCCATCCCCCCCTCTCCCCATCTTTTCATTCAGCATCCACCCCCCGCAGACGTCCAGCATGACCATCGTGAGCCCGAACCGCCCGTCGATCAGATCCAGGACGATCCCCCGCTTGATGAGGAGCCTCTCTACGTCAATGCAAAGCAATACTACCGCATACTCAAGCGTAGGGTAGCCAGGGCCCGCTTGGAGGAGGTCCACAGGCTGTCTCGCCAGAGAAAAGTACGTCTCGCTTTTAGTCGTTCCCCTAGCGTGTATCTCAAATTGCCCGATAACAGCCCTATTTGCATGAATCCCGCCACAAACATGCGATGCGTAGACCCAGAGGCCCCGGTGGTCGATTCCTCACCGCTGAAGAGATCGCTGCCCAAAAAGCAGCCCAGGCGGCAGAGGTAGGCCCTTCTGGCTCACCAAACGGGGATGATGAGGAACTCGACAAGCAATCAGACCCTGACATCGAGATGGCAGCACCCAGTCCTATCGAGCCCATGTCGACTCCAACTATTCCGTCACCTGTTTTAAAGTCTAAAGAGCTCTCTCTCAAGTCTACAAATGTTGGTGCTCCACTACCGCTCCAGCCTAGGCCTCAGCCCGCCCAGCAGCAACACCATCCCGTTCCAGTCAAACACACAATCCAGGCGCCTCCCCTTCAGCCTCCTCAAATATCACTTCAGGTTGCTCAACAACATTCCAGTCCTGGATCTTCGCAGCATCCTCAGAGGTCGCCTCTATCTCCCTCTCACGCAATCTCGCATGCGCATCCGGCTTTGCAACAACAGTCTCAGCAGCTTTCGCAGTCAGGTTCGCCCTTGCATCTCCATCCACATTCCCAGATGCAACAACAAGCACAACACCCACAACCGCAACAACACGTGCAACCCTCGTACGACCATCGTCTTCCCATGACTCTGCAAGGAAACCCTCTCAATATGGCTTTTCACCCGATGTCACATGCCGACACTCCTCCCATTTCCCCCGTGTCCAATTCGGGTATGGCGCAGGCTCCAGATAGTCGAATGCATGATGCGCATCCTCATCTTCATCAACATCCTCACCAGCATCCTCACCAACACCCTCACCAACAACATCACCAGCACCCTCACCCACATGCTCATCCACACGCCCATCCTCATCCACACCATCGTATCTCTCCGATACCCAATATCGCCACGAGTTCTCATATGAACACAGATGTCGGTGGATCAGGTCCTGGTAGTCCTATGACACCGAACTCTGCGAGGTCTCCGAGTGCTGCTGCTACCGCTGCGGCTGCAGCTGCTGTTGGAGGACCTTCTGTGCAGTTGAGACAACCGTATACGCAGATGCATCATGTTCCCCATCCTCATGCGCATGCGAGGCACCATGCGAGCTATGTCAACCATGCTGAGAGGTTGTACAGTGAGTCTTCTTCCATTGCTTCTGTTGTTGTTTGGGGATCACTAATTGCCGAATTCCCCCGTTTTTTGACCTAGACTCGTCTAACATGCCTACTGAGAAGTAATAGTTTCCTCGGTCAATAAGACATCAAATAAATCATGAATTCCTTGTTTTTCTTTCGGTACAGTATTCGTTTAGTCGTAGGTCCGAGAAAACAAGACTTATGGACACTTGTTTCCTTACATGTTTCTTACTCTATTATCGTTTTATGTCTGTTTCCCTTCAATCGATCCACTCACAGGGTACGAGGGCTACCAAAAGTCCATCTAAACCTCACAACATCGCATTCAACATTCAATTTTGTCTTCATCCCTCCTCGCGAACATGATACGATCAGCCGAGCCCTCTGTTATTTCTTGTTTTTACGCCAGGTCGCCTCTTCACATTTTTTTCCTACGACTAGTCAGGTTATTTCATAGCATAGATCCAGGACTGAAAATCCACATAAATCGTCGTTTCTTCTTTTGCTTTCTTTCACTTCACTTTTCCCCTCACTTCTTTTTCTGCTTTCATTCTCGTGCTTTTCACAATCGTGTTATATAGTTTTTCAAAATAGACAATTGTGACAAGCGAAACGTATAACTACTAGTGATCAAGAACAAGCACAAAGAAACTAATATATACATTTTGGGGATTTAGTATTCAATATCCATAGCATCGTCGTCCGCGTGGTCATGAATCTCTTCGATGTGTAAATGCCCCCTCCCTATCTCCTCTCTGAATAATGACGACGCAACGGAGGGTTCCTCGATAATTGGAACATCTTCCGCCTCGATAGCATCGTCGTCCGCGACTCCGATCGAAGGTCCATACGATTCCCTTCGCTTCCGATGTGATTTATGCGTTGGAGGTGATGGTGGTTCCTCCACGGTCGGAATGCTCAAGGGACGGAATAGGACTAAAGCTTTACTGGGATCTGAGCCCGAGTTGTGGAGAGGGGGTAATGAGTCGGATTGGCGGTTATTGAGACGTTTGAGGAGGAAGGAAGGGAGTGAGATGTGGAGAGGTGGTTCGTCTGTGTCGTCTTCTGTTCGCCGAGTTTCGGACGGGGGAGGTGGAGTGGAGGGAGGAGAGGGGCCGAGGTCTGTTATGACTATGCCTATAACACGAAGAATTAAATTCGATAATTCATAATGTAGAGAGGAGAACTCACGATCTTTCTCCGGTTCATACCACGAGTAGCCGACATTATCTACTGGAGCAGGTGGAATGTCAGCCGAAGGGATCTGTACCGGGTAATGCATTTCCGCTTCATGTGAGGTGAAATTGACATTAGTTGGTACAAAGTTGGTGTTATATGAAGCATCAGAGAAGCTGCCACTAGCATGTGGCTGTGAGTATGGTGTAGAAGACGACGCAACAGGAGGTACAGATGGCGTTTGAAGAGCGACAGAAGGGGTTAAGGATAGTTGAGAGAACCCGTGCTCCAGGTTGTCGCATCGTCGACGTTTGGGTTTAGGTAGAGAAGCCATGTCCCTTTCCACAGTAGATGAAGAGGAGTGGGATAAGGGTGACTTGAGACCCTGGAGAACAAGGTCCGAGTCGTATTCGAGGGAGGTTTTACGTTTGAGAGTTGGGAGGCGGTACCAAGGATGCATGTGGAGTGCGGAAGCCATCCTAGGATTGATTGCAATACGTGTATACGGATATCAGTATGAGAGTGTGAATGTGATTTCGGGACACCGATGAGATGTTGGAGGGTAGAGATGCAGATGGTCTTGGGGAGAGTTTATAGATCAACGCGCGCGTCGGGTAGAGTGCGAACTTTCCGGAAAGGTGACGAACCTTTCTATATTTGGCAAACGCCTTGACCCTCAGATCGAAGTTTGGTCCCGCGAAGTTTTGACAAGTTCTTCACTGCCTTTGAACTCTATCAACATGTGTATCGTATTCAGACTCTAAATAAAGGTCTTCTGCATACCGTATACCATTGCTATGAGATAACCCATTTATCGATTCTGGTATATTATATAACAATTTATTCGTACCAGCTGTGTGCAGGGTAAACGCTGGTGGACCGTTCATAACATTCCAGAGTCTGTGCCAGAATGTCTATAGCTTCTAAGGCTCCAAAGCGCCTTCATAATCTCTTCACTATATCTACATAACTCGAGACCCATTTAGCCTAAGAGACCGTATCCCTCAGCTGTCTAGCGCGTTGCCGTCGGCGATTCGGACCCTGAGCCTTCATTTCAGCTTCCTTTCTTTTTAAAAAACCCTGGTAGGATCACGAACCAAGACATCGCCATAAGATGGTGATACAAGATTGACAATGGAAACGTAATAACTACACTGTTGCCATACAAATCCAGACAAATCCGCCCGCCAGCTAAATTGCCGCAGCTACATTCCGATGCGTTCAGTCACGACTGAAGTCGTACCCCAATCATGGTCTATCGTTACCGCAGCGAATTAGAAGACAGATCTGCCTCGCCTTGCAGGGCGGCACATGTGATCGTACTCCTTCGGAATGGCTGTATGCAACACCGCCTCGCTGAACAGCAAATAGATGCTGGGCGCTGCGTACTCTAATATAACATATATAGGGACGCAACATGTACATGCACTCATAGAAAACCCCACATACTGCGGAGACAAAAAGAGCCTCATGATCATTCAACTCGACACGACATCCTTGCCCGATAGCAGCACCGCATCCACCATACCTGACGGCGACTACGTGATCTATAGTCGCGCTCTCAGTAACTTTGGTCAAAAACTTGCTATCTCGTTCAATGGAAATGATACATATGCAACGTTGAAGCCTCTAGGCTATTCGCAGGATCAGATAGTAGGTCAAGCTGTACTTACACAAGTCCTGTGTTCTTACTCTTTATAGTGGACCTTGAGAAATTACAATGGCAGGACTCTATCAGTTAGCCCTAGATGTAGCCTACACCTTCAGGCTGCATGGGGAAGCGAAGGTGTCAAAGTCATGCCTGAAGGGAATTATGTCTGGACGTTCACCAATAATGGCGAGGGATTCATGTACGTTGTCATCCATTTTGAGAACATATATCCGCTAATTTGCCTCGGTGTACAGCATTCAAGATGGTGACATGACCAAATACTGGGGGGTGTCTTTTGCCAATTCGAGCACTAACGTAGGGATTCTGTATACTTAGAATGTGAATGTTTTGCATCTAATCGTTTCGTTCGCAGATTACCATCGGAGATGACGATGGTCAACCCGGACATAGGTGGATCTTGGAGAAACTCTAGGGTCATGTGTTATCCTGGAACGAATAAAGGAAATGGTATCGATGCTTGACATGTACGGAAAGAAGTCTCACAGCGGAATACAGTATGGATTTGACGTGATACGTTGTTGAGATTTGAGGCCGAGGAATAAGGAGTCGTTAACCTGAAACATGAGCAGTATCTATGACAGAGCATCGCACACCAACTTCCGAATGGCTCGGACCGTTCCGCGGAGATGCAGTCAGTGAGAGATCGTTACAGCCTCTTGGCTTCGTTTACAATGCGATCGAAATGCGCACGGCATATGTATTCCCAAAGCATGATGATAAAGACATAACAAGATGCATATTGCATGGCTGAAAACGAGGGTCGGAGATACACAAGCAGTACAGATGATGACAAGGAGCGAGTCGTTTAACCACGCTTCTTGGACACACCGACGGTCTTTCCACGACGACCTGTGATTTCATGATAAGTATAATCCCAAATTGCAAAACACAGTAGAGAAACGAACCGGTGGTCTTCGTGTGCTGACCCCTGACCCGCAGGCCCCAGAAATGTCTCAGACCACGGTGAGCACGAATCTTCTTCAATCGCTCGAGATCGTCACGGAGCTTGGAGTCAACACCGTTGGACAAGATTTGCGAGTTCTTGCCATCGACGATATCACGTTGCCTGTTCAAGAACCATACGGGGATCTTGAATTGGGTGGGGTTTTGAATGATGGTGACGATACGCTCGAGTTCGTCGGAGTTGAGCTCTCCAGCCCTGTATACACCAAACTGGTTTAGAAACAGGAAGCAGTTGGTTGGGTATGCAAGACGGACCTTTTGTTGAGGTCGACATCGGCCTTCTTGCAGACCAAGTTGGCGTATCGACGACCGACACCCTTGATCTCGGTCATAGCGTACATAACTTTCCTCTTACCGTCGACATTGGTGTTGAGAAGACGCAGAATGTGCTAAAATAGCCCAGAGTATAAGTTTCATTTCTTGGTATATTCTAATAGTTCCATTACGCACCTGGAATTGCTGGTGGGGTTCCGGGACGTGGAGAGACATGTTGGAGTGGTCGGAAACGAGAGTTTGTCTATAGAAACAAGGGAAGAGGCGTAAAGTCAGAATCGAGTCCATCCACAGTCACAAGCATTCATCCATCAGCCAATCCACCCATCCACCTCTCTCCACCACGGATTTGAAGCCCCAGACCATCCAAAACATCTCGTCCTTGGTCGTAGTTCACACCAGCAGCATTTCGGGATAAGTACTCACCGTTTCTCTTGAGGATGTCGTTCGCTGTGCCCGACAGTGAGCTCTTCAAACTCGCAGGGGCGCCATAGATTCAGACTCCGCTCCCAAATAAGGTATCTCCCATCAGTCGTGATCGAGAATTGGGCGCTTGATCAGTCATCTTTCCCCGTTTCCGAAATCCTAACCGACTCAGAGCAAGTGCATTTATAAACCCTCTGCTCTTTCCCCTGCAACCTAGAAACTACACATCCTGCATAATCGCCAACCATGGAAGACAACGGATCGGGACAAAACTTGTTCACTTGCCTGTCATGTGCTATTGCATTCTTCTCAGCCGAGGACCAAAGTATGTTTAGATTCAATATATTTTAAGCAAATGCGGAAATAAAGCTAAACTCAAACATTCTTAGGGGTCCACTACCGGTCTGATCACCATAGGTACAATATGAAACGTCGAGTTGCGGGGTTAGCTCCTGTCAGCGCCGAGATTTTCACCCAGAAAGTACTTGATCGTCAAGCGGAGACTGCGATTATGACTTCACCGAAGGGATTGTCTTGCGCTCCTTGCGGGTGAGTGCCGCCAATTATTTTCTCAAAATACCGTTTTTAATGGTATTTTTAGCAAGAGTTATACTACTGAGGGTGCCTACCGATCACATCTAAGCTCCAAAAAGCACAAGGAGAACGAAATCAAGGCCGCGAAGAAAGCTGCCGAACCTAAACAAGATGTCCTTACAGAACTTCCCTCAGCTTCCACCTCTGCTCAAGAACCAGAGAAAGAGCACCCCGCTCCTGCTGCCGGTGTGTCACTTCTTGTCGACGCCGAAGCAACCGAAGAAGATGTCGAACGAACGATCGACGAGAAGATTGCTGCTGCTCGTGCTCGTCTCTCCTCTGCACAATGTCTCTTCTGTCCCACAACATCCCTGACACTAGATGAGAATCTGGTTCATATGTCTACCGCACATTCGTTCTTCATCCCCGATACCGATTACCTTGACAATCTCACTGGACTGCTCACTTACCTCGGAGAAAAAATCGCGGTCGGCAATGTCTGCATTTACTGCGATGCAGAATTCCGTACTTTGGATGCTGTTAGGAGACACATGCTCGACAAGGGTCATTGCAAGATTGCCTACGACACTGATCTTCAGAGACTTGAAGTTTCCGATTTCTACGACTTCACAACGTCGTACCCTGATGCGGAAAAGAGGGCAGCCAAGATCGCAGAACGGAAGAGGAGAGAAGAGGAGGGAGAGGTCGAAGAGTGGGAAGATATGTCGGATGACGGTGAAGAGGCCGATGAAGTCGTTGAGATTTCTGAGGATGACGACTCGGAGATCGACCCTGAGGAGTATAATGCGCGATTAGGTGACACACCCTACGAGCTCATCCTTCCTTCGGGCACGAAGGTTTCCCATCGTCACGTTCAAGGCCACCACCGAACTTCGCACCTCGTTACGCTGCGGAGAACACGACCGGGTGAAGAAGCTTCAGCTGTGGCTGAACTCCGTAAAGCGCTCGGTGAAAAGAACAGCTCGCTTGTGCCCACCAAAGGTGGTTTCGGAGCGTTTGGTTCTGGTATGCAACTTATCAAGGCTAGAAACGCTGGTGAGGCGAGGGAAGCTGGTAGACATGTCAGGGAGTTCAGAGATATGAACCGGAGGGAGCAGTTCAAGACAAAGGTTGGCTTCAGGCACAATAGCCAGAAGCACTTCCGTGACCCGTTGCTTCAGGTGTGTACAACGATATTTTCTAATCGTTATACATCGATGCTGACCCATACCTTCTGTAGTGATTTCTGTGGTTCATACCACATACGTTTGCTTCGCTTATCCTGTAGAGTATATCACCTGTATAACATATATCGTTGGCCGTTCAGCCGAGAGATGTATCCATGATGTTCAACGTTATGCCGGGCAGTCATCGAAACGAAGGATTCTCGGGCACCCGATGAGAAAAATGATCGGTATTTGCAGAACGATAAATACATCTATGACTTGTCGCCCTTCACCAAAAGGTCGCTGAAGTCAACACTGGTTCCAACGGCCTGTACATGAGGAGAATACTGCTCGAAAGCCCTAATAGAAACACACAGATATTACGTTAGCCCAAGTCGCAAAGCGTACAGTACACAATTGTTCAGAAACAAGAGACGCACTGAGGGAATCTGTAACGGTGAACTGGTGGCGGCTTGGCACTAGCGACCAGCAGACTGTCTGTCTGAGCCTCAGCAGTGAGTGCAAGATGCTTGCCGTTGAGCTTTGCCCAGTATTCTGAGGGTGTTTGATACTGAGCAAGGGCGCGGGTGAAGTAGTTATCTTCGTTGGGTGAAGGAGCGAATTTGTAGAAGCCTGCCGCTAGCAAACCGGCGAGAACAAATCTACGCCATATTGGCGAGGAGAAGTCTATAAGTAATGTTAGATGCAAGATATCAGTAAATATTCGAATGCAACAAGGTATACACACCTTCACGAGGAAAAGCAACAGAGTCGGCAGAGTGAGTGTCATGATGATGGTCATGCTCCCCAGCATGATGTGAGGCAGGCCTGGATGTGATCATAGGCCTGCAAAGCCCTTTCAGGCGTACAGAACGACTCGCCCTCGCCAGCGACATATTCGAGTTTGAGTTCTGGAGTTAGACGTGAGGGTGCTTGACGTTCACAACCTGAAAGGGATCGAGGTGGGCATTACGTAATACGAGGCGTCCCGATGAGGCAAGTGCTGTTGAAACTTCCCAACCAACCAGCTCTTTCCTATTCACTTCCACCATCATTTCCGTCTTCTCAACTGGTTTGAGGGGCATATTCCGTATTCTATTAATCACTTTAATCGCTACTGTCACATACAGCTACTATTACGCAAGAGGATACTAATCATGGCTACTTCGTTCAACCCCTACATGTTATCCCTGGATATACCAAAGTCTCCTCTGATTTCCGACGAAGAACTAACACGCAAGATGGAAGCCGCTGGGATCTCTAGGCCTTTACCGACACTATCTTTCGCTTCTTCAAGCCCTGTACCTACCTCGGCGGGCAACACTCCCGTGAAATGTACCACCATCACATCGTTTAGCTCAATCTCAAGTGTACCATCTGTTCGAGACAAAAGTCTTCCGCCTATTCCCCGGATACCTTCGAAACAAATAATCTCGCTGCTAGAACTACTAGAACGTATGGACGACGATGTCTCCAAGGAAGTCCACCGGGTGCAAGAAAGCGTCAAAGAGGCTTACGAGATGATTCAAGAATACGTTCAGGCAAGAGACGCTAGGATGAATCGGTTGGAAACGAGGAGGATCAAGCAGAAGAGCGAGACGAAGGGTGTTGGGGACGAGTTTTGGCTGAATGCATAGTACACGAATTGTTTGGAATCCGACTATCATGATCATGTCCAGATTTACGCCGCAATACTCATCCGAAGAATAATGTTGTCAGGTTTCAAGATGTAATTGTTTCGGCCTGAGTGATAGCATACAAATGGATTGGGCACAAGATTTCCGCATGAATTGTGACTGAGGTGGGTGTGGGCCGACATTATGCAAATAGTTAATAGTCTAGTGGCGTGAATATAGGTAAGATTTAAAAGTCGGTCTAAGACGATGGTTGCATACCTAGATATACCATAAGACGACTCTCTACTGCCGTCTATCCCTCATCTTCTCGCGCATCTCATGAACCGCCCGTTTCGTACCAGCACCGCCTGCCCACCCTCGCTGTCTTAGCCAACCGACCAATCTCGGTGTGAACGCCGCTGTAAGGCCAACCCGAACGGGCAAGAATATTGTTTTGTGAATAGTGTATGCCAGGACAAGCATGGCATAAAGTCCTTCATGGCCGCCACTGCCTGCGTGAGAGTTGGCGACATCCATGTCCTCCCTGCCGGGCTCGGGCGGCTTAGAGTTAAGGAGACCAAAGACGGCATCTTTAATAGATGATGCTACACGCGAGACGTGCTCTGCACCGAGGACATTTACGGCACCGAAAGCGACGGTGAAGTCGACGGCAGAGAGGATGAAGTAGACCCCTAATGCATACCAGCCGTATGACTTTATCAGGTGCTTTAAACGCTGTGTAAGGGTTGCGCCTGGCGGAAGTTTGTAAGACTCGGGATCTGGAGGCGACGGTGACCGTTGGGGTGAGGAGTGTGTAAGACGATGTCGGGGTCGTAGCGGAGAGAGAGCTGGAGGTAGACGGCCAGCAATGGGTAGGAGGGGTCGTGATACACGGGGAAAGATGGCCCGTATGAGAGGGAAGCGGAGGATTATGTTGCGAACCATACAGTATGATGTAGATGGGGTGTTGAGAGAATTAGTGGACTCGTTTTCAGAACCTGTACCCTCGGTGGCAAGAATGAAATTGTTGACGTCGTTGGTCGGCACAGGACTGAGCGGGAGAGGCGGGCCGCGGGGGCCGTGCTGAAACAAGTTTTTGGATGAATCGATCGAAGAAAGTTGGGATGGACAAAGTTGAGAGACTCGCATTAGTAGGCAGTGGGCATCCATCTCCTCCTCCTCTTCTTATGCATTCAGCCTTCCTCCGCTCTCACTTCGCCGCCTCTCGCCCTCGATAGCATCCCCATAATTTATTATCATGGCCGATCACGACGATCACCCGCCTTCAGGGCCTTTCGAGGGTCCAGAGAAGCTCCTTGAAGTTTGGTTCACCCCCTCCCCCGCACACATCCCCGACGCGACTTCTGTCACCGATGGCAAGTTTGGCCTCAGAAAGGTGCCCAGAGCCGTCTGGGAAGCCATGCTTGACATAGTCAAATGCAAAATCCTCTCAGTGATCGAAGGCACCGAAATGGATGCTTACCTTCTTAGGCGAGTCATTATTGCCATTGCTGTTGTGTGCAATCACGTCATTTTCGTGAGCTGACTTGGATTTCTATATAATCTAGTGAATCGTCTTTCTTCGTCTCGCCCCACCGTCTCATTCTCAAGACTTGCGGGACGACCCTCAACCTCCTCGGCCTTCCCCGCATTCTCGATGTAGCCAGAGAATATGGATTCCCTTCCGTTTATCGTTGCTTCTACTCCAGAAAAGCCTTCATGTTTCCTGAACTTCAAGAAGGCCCTCATCGAGACTGGAAAGCCGAAGTTGAGTATCTAGACAACATTTTCCCCGACGGTGCCGCCTATACCATTGGAAAGGTCAATGGCGACCATTGGCTACTGTACATCACATCCCCAGGGGAGGACCTCACCATCACCGCCCACAATTCCCCTGTCATTCATGCACAGTCCCTTTCCGAGGCTGATGAAGAACCCGGCGCGAGCATTCCTCCCCATGAGCTCACGCAAGATTACACTATCGAGATATTGATGCAGAACCTATCACCATCTGCCCGTCAAACCTTCTACACTACCGAGGAACTTTCCGAGGATTCCGAAAATACACCTTCCTCACATGCACAGGGTCTATCGTCATCGTTGGGAATAACCGACCTATTCCCGACCCAGTTCACCACCTTAGATGCCTACTCGTTCACACCCTGTGGATACTCTTCTAATGCCCTCGTTCGATGGCGAGAAGATGCAGGAAAGGAACCTAACCATAACGGTGAAGGTTATTATACCATTCACGTCACTCCAGAGGAAGGCTGGTCCTATGCCAGTTTCGAATGTAACGTCCCCCTCTCCACTCATCCCACCTCTTCCCATTCTCGCATCCCCGACTTGAAAACACTCATTCGTCGTGTCGTGAACATCTTCCAACCAGGAAAACTTACTTTGACACTCTTCATCTCGAGCGAGGACAATGCGAACATCGAAGAAGAGGAGGGCGAGACTGCAGTCGAGCGAGCACAGAGAGTCTTCAAGTCTGCTCTGACACTCCCTCCATTCGTTGGGAAGGAATCAGGGAGAGAGACCCCCAAGGAAAACGGACAGTCCTTCTCTGGGATGTACAGACGAACGGACAAAATCAACTACGAGTTTGGTGGATACGATCTTGCGTTTGCTAGTTTCGAACTTCGATCGTGATGTCATTTCTGCAGCTCGTGTAGGTGGACATTGTATTGATGGATGGTGTCAGCGCGGGGAACGAAAAGACTGACACTGATGACCTCATGAAATTTCCGGCTTCGAATCCTATGTAACACCTTTCTCTCTCTTAGACAGTGTTGTCTCTGTACCCAGTTACTACCTCCGGACTGCTTTGCTTTCAAACCAAAAGTACTAATGATACGCTGTGTTCATATAAACTATACTTATACACCAGATCGTGTGGATACTAAGTACAAATCGCCAGACCAAAGAGTCCGTGAAAACGAATAAATCATCACAAAAGTCCTGATCATCGCTGGATAGCATGAGCCGCTTGCGCCTTTAGGGCTTCCTCATCCAGTTGGGCCCTGTGTGGATTGGCAGTGGTATTGCCCTTCGCCCGCATCTTGCATAGCGGACATAGTCGGTTGAATAATTCAACCATCGGCCATGTTATGGTCGCCTGGATGAAACGCGATCAGTAAAATGAGATCATAGCCTTGTAAGTTACGTACAATCCCTATTCGTCGCGACTCAAATAACATGGTCGATGAATTACCATGAGCTCTATGTGCGTAAACAAGAACGTCATAAATCTGAGGCTGGACAGGTACCCTCTCGAAAACGGCAGTAGACTGGTTGTCGTTCTCTTGAACGAAACCATTTCCACGACCTTCACCATCAGTCTGAACAATATACTGAGCTCTGAGCTTTTCCTCATCTGCAGGGTTCATGTTGAAGAAGGCATCCCGAGGTAACAATATCAGATGGCTTTTCCGTGAGCCAGCTCGGGCATGATGGCATGTTGCCCACATCCGTAATCGAGGTGTGAGCTCTGCAACAGTACCTTCTGACACTGCTCGAGATATGAGAGCATAAGAATCCACAGGAAATGTTGCTGTTTCTCGTAGCTCCTGAGTGAGGCCGGTGACGAATCTCCCTAGCGCTTCGTCAAACGCATGTCTACTAGGCATCTCTATCGCATTAACAGTGCGAAGAGCCTGAATGACTGCATCAGGTAAAGGTGCGAATGCACCGTGTGTCCAGGGGTCAATATGAGGTGTAGTGACTATCATACCCTGTGAAAACGTGATGAGTGAAATGGAGCGCTAAGAAAAGACGTCCTCAATAGGGTATACATACCCAGGTGAAATTGCCATCTCCGGATTGGTGATAGACTTCAGAGTCCAGTTCCATTCCATCGCCATCTAGAGGCGGTGTCCGCGGAGGGACATATTGTCGAATTTGAGGTTCTGTTCGAAGTTCGGATTTAGAACTATAACCACCAAAAGGACCTATAATTCGTACCATGATCAGCACCGGTTCCAGGGCTACCTCTACCCTGACCTGCTGGCATATCCGACACTAAAAATGAGGCTGTCTTGGCGGCATACGGCGCCACGGGGCGATCTCGAGTATTCACGTGGTCGGATGGCACTTTGTGCCGCTTCTTGGGAGTATAGTTGCACTCCGTCTCGTTTTCCTCCGCACAATGATTGCATACTGGGAGATTTCGGTCGCACTGGGTAGAATGGGTTAGAAAATGGACTAGTGGATCGAATTAGGTAATAGAGGTAACCTTCAGATTCTTCAATCGACATCGGTCGCATCTTGGAATGCCCCTATGGGCAGGAGTGGGTAGCGGGGTATATCTGCATTCTCTGCCATTTGCCCATGAGCAGTGATTACACTGAGGAAGGAGACGGTCGCACTATAGAGTAGAGTGGATTATTGAATAACATACAAGGGTTCAATGAATGAAGGAACTCACTTTGAGGTTGTTTAGTCGACAATGATCACATCGTGGCTTTCCTCTACGACCTTTCCACTGAGACTGGCGAGCCATGTAGACTTTTGGATTTGGTATTCGAATGGTGAGTTGCCCGTCGTCGCCAGAATCGCCAACGGATTCGGTACCATCCGGGACATCTGGTAATTCGGCCAAACCGGACATAGATCGAAGCTTACTATGCTGAGTTGTGTGATGATAGTTGTTTGAGGACGCTGTGGAAAGTTTGTGAGCATAATCCGCCACTGGGTTAACTGCGCACTGGCAGACGTACTGACCAATCAACGACAAGTCAACCAGGGGCAAATAGCTCTTTTAAGTCAGGAGGAGTATGAAAGGGTAAAGAAAATGAAGCACGGAGGGAACAAAGAAGAGAATTGAAGGAGGCAACCGTGGTCAGAGAATGGTTTCAGGCAAGCAAGTTTACTTTGTTCACTCGTAAGAAACCAAATTGGGCAGACGAACTTGGTGAGAAGTGTGACTGTCACACGTTGGTGCCAAAAATGGCATGTGTGTTCGCAATTTTCGCCCCTCCTTCTGGCCCCATTTGTCTCTTCCGCCTCACACTCCGTCAATCTGCCAGCTATACATCCATTTTAACTCCATTAAACAGTTGCTTTCGTTCTTTCCGAAGCTCGGAACGATCCCAATGCTTGAATGTAGGGTCTAGAATTTGATATCGATGGAGGCCCAATCCTAGGTTGCCTATTATGGCTCGTGTGGTCTGTGTGGACCAACAAGTTTGGATTCTCAGGCAACGGACGGCATTTTCCGGCCCCCTGTTCTTGATAGACATCTCCGTCACGGTACCGCCAGCTTCCGTCCCGCTCATCTCTTTACGATGGATACCTATGTGGACACCGAGTGAACAAATTGTTTACCATCCGCGAGGCCATCGTACGGCAGCAGTGTCCTGCGATGTTTCGTCTCGATTGTCTGAAGAAGGCCGCCATTCCCATTCGGGTGCACTTTCTATCAATATGTCTCGGACATCAAACATGACATCATGCATCCGAAGAGTAGTATGTAACCATAAGTACTTCTTTCATCACAATAATGCTCAACTGCCAGCGAGTCATGAACTATTGACTAGACTGTTACCTACTGCTACTCTTTCTTCTGTGTATCGCCCTATTGCGTGTAATCTCTATTTCTACCTCACGGGAAGCATACCGCGGGTGGATTCGGATGGATACAAGGCACCTTTGTTCAGGGTTGTTCAAGTTGACGACATATCTGAAATAACTATTGGTGTGGGTCCTTAGCTCCCCTCCCACACTCGAATGGTCATCTGAACTCCAGGAAGCGCACATTGTGTGCTACTGTGTGACGATGGATAGGATCGGCTCCGTTCGCTCGCTTCCTGTCATGGCAAGATGTTAAGTGGGTAACTCGGACCTATCATGAATGCCCCAATAGGACATCTAAGCTGCTCAGGGAGACTCAGGGTCGTTGTCAGTTGTAGGTAACTAACAGAGATGATCGAGAGATAAAAACTAACATAGTCTTCTTCCAGCATAGATCCCGTCTCAACAGCAACATAGTTACTGATGGCAATTACCTTGTAATCCGTTCAAACGGGGAGAGATTTTCTCTGTTCCATGTGGTTGGCCTTCGTTCCTGATAGACAGCTGCGGTTACATCATCTAGGATCTACCCATCCTCAACTGACCGCATGGTTTCAGAAACAAGATGTTGTCCACATGAGTATTTTAAGACCTTTAATGAGCTATAGCTCGAGTACGTTGGAAACGTACTACAGGTGGTGCTCGTGCGTTGCTCGTGCGCATATCTTGTGAATTGGTGCAAAAGGTACGTTACCTGAGAGTGCTGCGGGGTCTTCATCCAGTTGCGATAGGCTACATCCTGATACTTCCTTCCTTCTGGAATATCACAAGCATTTATCACCGCTCACAAGTTCTATTTTTAGGATGGTTCCTGTAGTCACTGAAAGTATAAGTACTCAAACATTGTTTGGCGACCTACGCACCCTGCAGCTCATTTGACCTTGCTAGGTGTTTTCACGTCTCCCTCACATTCCGTGTTCCCCTCACTTACACACTCTTTTGAAAAAATGTTCGCTTCAACGACTGCCCTCCTTGCTTTAAGCATCATTTCTGCCGCAACGGCAGGTTTTGCAGCACCCTTGGCTAAAAGGGCTGTTACATTCTTTGACCCGGTCGCGGGAGGCGGTTCGTGGCTTGACAATGCAGGCAGCGGTGGAGAACCTCTGAATGTAAGTACTTAATTGATTAAGTCGGACGTAAACTGAACCAGGGGGTCTTTGATAGGTCATTGTTTCTGGCTTGAGTTCTCCTGCTGTCCTTACTGACGATGGTATCGTCAATTACGCACGAGCTATCGGCTTGTAGGTAACCGCTGAAGTAGTCGTTGTCACACTACTAATATTGTCACTTAGCTCCACCGAATGCTTTGGTCTTCACTCAGGTACTCCCCAAACTGCTAACCTGGGCGATGGGAATGGCTGGGTCGATCAAACAATCGAACTTCGTCAAGATTACGGTAATGCCGACGTTGGTACTTGTCTCGAGAGTGTGATTGGAGGCAATCATTTCAGGTCTATTCGATTGTTCCCTTTGGTATCCGTCGGATGCTGATGATCGTTGTGCAGGGTTTTCCGTCAAAATGGTGCAAGTGCCAATAGTGGTGCCCTCTTCCTTGCGTAAGTCATCACGTCTTCACCCGTTGAAGAGGTATTTAACCCCCCAATGATTATAGGGTTTCCAAGGAGGAAAATGTATTTGAACACCACACTATCGTTTCGGATGGTTACAATGTCGGACGGTAAGTTATTTCTGAAGTACTGGTCGTACTTATCTGATTTTCAACACGCAAAAAGAAATGAATTGGTAGCAGCCGCAACTGGCTCTCATAGCTTCGGCGGTGTCAAATACGTGACGACTGCGCAGTCACTTCCGAACGAGATGCCTTCCGGATCGAGCGGTGTTAATCACGGTATGAAGTATATCCACTTACATGCAATGCTCTCAATACTCATACTTGACTCTCCGTAGGTATCGCTGTTGATGGAACCGTTGTGCTGCTTACGGTCACTATCCAATAAAGCTTTCATCCCGAGGAATTTCTGTATTTTACTTTGTGAGAGTAGTTGCCCGAACATATATATACCCAGATACCAGTGCATGATTATTGACGTGATAAAACGACGTGTTGGTGATTGTACAATGGTGTGAATGCAAGAGTCCAGAACTGATGTGGCTGGTATGTGACATGGAAAGAAGAGAGTAGGGTCGAAGTCATGAAGAACCATAGAAATCCGAATTGGGAGACATAACGGGGCATAGAGTAAACCAAGGGATATGCAAGGAGGATATGAAGTGACGGATGTGAGTAAGTTACAAGGTGTCATCGTCCACCCAATCACCCCATTGGACATCTCAACCGCCATATCTTCCGACGGCAAAGCGTGCTCGTCGGTGAATCTATCCTGGGATATCTTCCAACTTTGTCGTTCGGCCGTGACTTCTTGTAACGTACGGCGTCTGACTCTAGAGAGTACACGATCGAGTGAAGCAAAGTTGGAATCGTCGGTGGCAAATTTACGATGTTTACGTCCAACAATATGCTATAAGGGGATAATTAGTCACCGTACTCGGCATATAGTGTTTAACAGTACAGCTTACCGAGGAGAAGTCTTCAAACTTGGTTCTACAACTCTCGCAATATCCCGGCTTCATACCTTCTTCACGCTTTGGCAGGCGAAGTGTATTGGTACTTCGGCTCTTCCGTAGCAGCATGTTATTCCGCTTTTCTGGAATCGGCGGGGGTCCCATTACGTTCTCCTTCTTGGCAGCTGAGGTTGTGACGAGAGAAGCCCGACGCGACGTAACAACTTGTTGCTGCATCAGACCCTTGAGGTTGGAATTGAGTTGAGATTGACGGAAAGAATGTCCCGCGGTCGAGGTGGTACCAGTCGTCGACGTAACACTGACACTGTTACCCGAGGCTGCCATGTATGTGCCCGAAGCCAAGTAACCCGACGCATTGGCAGAGGCATTCTCTTCGTCGAATTCAGCGTCCAAGTCTATGAAACCACCACCTCCAGCTTGCGGGAATGAAGCACGTCGTTGGAGGTTATTCATTGATACTGATCGCCGAAGGTCCCCGTTACGTTGAGACTGCTGTTGTGCGCGTTTCTTCTTTTCCGCTACAAGAAGCCGAGCCTTCCTACGTTCGCGTTCCCATTCTCGTTCAGCTTCCATCTTGTCAGCTTTCTCTCGTCGGCGTTCCTCCCGATCGTTATATTCCACGAACGGCCCTCGGGCTTTAGGATGACAGTGGAGAATCGGCCACGATCCCTTCTCCTGTCCATCCTGGTCTCGTTGAACAGGATATTCTAAGGCAGCAATAGTTGCGAGTTCCTGGTTCATGTCCTCCACCAAGACATAATAACTAGACTTCGAGAAGTAGATGTAGTCGTTACGCTTCTGCGTAGGATCACGTTCGGCGGTGCCATGTATACGCTCAGCCTCTAGAAGTCGAGTGAGAGAGCGCTCGCGAGGCCCAGAGAGGCCATAAGATGGATTTGGTGCGGAGGAGGTTCCTGGTAGACATGAGGGGGGAGCACTACAGCGATTTAGGACACTCTCCAGCTTCTCGAGACTCCATATCTTGATGTCAAACGTCATGGCTTTCTTTACCAGGTGATCACCCGGTAATGTAGCCGGGACATCTTTGGTATTTCTGTAAGAGTAGGGAGTTGAAGTTGAGATCCATCAGCTGGGTACGATCTCATGTACGAACCTATTTTTGAGTTTGATAGGGCTCCGAAGGAGGGAAGTGGACGGGCTGTCTTTGGACTGCAATTTCGAGGAGTTCTCTTTATTGGCAAATGATTCCGCAGATTGAGAGGTAATTAGGTGAGTGAGCTCCTTGGAGAAGAAGTCTTCAACGCGCTATTAGCAGAGTACGCGTCAGTATAGCTTGTTAGGGGAGATGGTGTAGCGTACGCACTGCACCCATTCGTTGCACTCTGTCTGTCAGTCGTTCGCAAAAAGCGATCGCCTCCGGATTGGCAGCATCTGGATCAAAGTAGAAGACCCAACTGGGGAATGCACGCGTATATTTTACTCTAAACTCTGTTTCTCTCTCGGCACGTCTCCGTTCCTTGTCCTTCTTCGACTCCTCACGATTTTGAGTTTGGGCGAGTGACTGGTCAACACCTCTTGGCCGTTTGGCCGACTGTAACACATCATGCACAATTTCCGGCGACCGAGAGCGTTTGGTAGAAGGTGGCTTCGTTGTTGGTACCGAGGAGGACGAGACCTGGTGAGAGAAAGGACGTATGGCAAGAGGATGTCGAAGAATTGCTGCCATACGAGCAGAGTTGGGCCTATATCCTTTCCAGACTGACAGCCACGAGTATGAGAAGTAACAAGAAGAGATAAACAAGAAACGGAATGGAGAAATGGGCGTAAAGGAGAGAGCTAAAGTTGCAGAACAAACCAGGCGCGACTTGGGCGCTTTTCTCTTTCCGCCTCACCAACAGTGTCAATTTGGTGTCAATATTATGCAAACAACCGTCTGGCTCACCTCATTCTCAACTGACTGAATGGAACCGACAGAATAATCTGTATTATTTTAAAATATACCCAATTTTCATTCTTTAGTATCTTTGCATTTGTTCTCATTTGAGACGCGTTCATGTGCCACGTGAGAAAAACGTGACCGCGTTCGAGCTGCAGGATCGGTATGCTCAAGTGAGACTTGGAGTTTGCTTGGAGTCGCTCACTAGATATCTACAGTCAACATGCCCGTCGGAGAGCCTGCCTGGTATGCAGATCGGAATCCCTTGGACGGTCTGCATCTCAAGTCCCCGTACGAGGATGAACCCGCCTTCGTACTCGCGCCCCTATCCCTGGAGACGCGGCCTGGTTTTCGGGTAGCAATATTGGCCGACAGGCCACAGAATCCTATTCTCGATACTTTGAATCTTTCTCGCGAAGATAGACCGATGTCATCACGAGGGATGACTCTCACTACCCTTCTGCAGGATGCTAGTCCTAATCACGGAGGATTACAAGCTGCCGATGTGCAAGTCCGTCGCAATAACCAACCGGCAAGTTGTTGTATGGTCAGGTCTATATATGCACTCTAAAAACTGTACAGAATAATGCTCTGAGCTGGAACTTGCTGAAGAAACACTCGGGATCTATCTCTAAAGAGGCAGCCCTCCTTTCGGAACAGTCTAGTTTCCGGTTGTCTGCTATTCGATATCAGTAAGTGTATGTGCGGTCTCATTCCGCGTGTCGGTTTAAACAGACATTGCCATAGTATCGACCCTATACTCAAGGACCCCCGCGTGTTCACCCGATACTGCACAATTGAAGAGCTTCTCGCATCCTTATGTTTAGTGCTAACGGGTTTATCCTCGCCACTTTATGTCTGGGATATCGATTCTGAGTCCTTCCGATTACGTGGTGCCGTTGGACATGAAGAAGGGAATTTGATATTGATAGGTAGTGACGACGTAGTCAGCTCTAGGTAAGCGTTCAACAATTTACGGTACTCCTATATTTACACCACGCTCTACATAGTCTTTTGAAGCGATTTCTCACCATTGGGACCATCATTCGGCAGCTTTCTTCATTCGTGAATCGGGAGAAGTAAGTTGCATTCCTTCTACTGAGGGTTACTACTTCATTGCGTATTACTAGATCATCGGATTCAGTGCTCAACGCATTCACGTCGGCAGTCGGATTTGTTCTGCAATACGTCGCTGGTACTGTAGAGGTAAACTTACCTAAGTCTACAGTAGACGGTAATTCTACTAGCTCCCAATCATTGGCAGCATGGTGGTCAGAGTTTGCCGGACTAGAGGCGATGTTATTAGATTTGTCTGCATTGTGCATATATGTGCGTTCTGTTTACCTAGTTACTTTTCGTCATCTGATATCGTTTACCATGCACTAGTTCAGTCAGATCGCTGTATCTGCCTCTAGCCCTTCGACGTGTCTCCTCTCGCACCTATATGTCCAACTCGATTCGTACATCAGGACCGCATCTCCCCATCTTTCGAAAGCGCTATTCGCATACATCCTTACCGCGACCTCCCATGTGTACTTCAAGCGCATTGCAGCGACCGTTGGGTATGGCACATCGAACGAAACTTACGTTTTTGAACAAGCGGCCATCAAGTCGGAGGAGGACGAACCTTCTGCTGATGAGACCCGTCAGAGCCTGGTATATCCGTCCTTCTTCTCACCTCCCATGTGCCATTCGATCACTGTCGCTCAGAAGTCTCTGAAATTGTTGAAGATCGCTAACATCACATACCGATCATCTGGCTTCTACAACTCTACATCTGATATTGATTGGATTTGGACTGACGATGCTCTCCGAAGTCTGTTCTCCTATCAACGTCTCCCTGTGTCCGGTACGACGACAAGCAACAACCTTCTTGAGCGACATTTTCCTAGCAAACATGCGTATCCCGAGCTATTGTCCCCTTTCCGTACCTTCGATCTTGATCCTGGCTGTATCACTACACGATTGGCCTGGCGAAGGGTCGTCGGCTACGTTTAACCAGTTCCTCGAAGTTTTTCCTGTCGAATTACCGGATATCACACCTAGCCTCCAGTTGCTTTCTCAAACTGTGACTAGCCCCTTGCTCACGCATGTCAACTCTATCTCAAGGTCCTTGGTGGATGTATTCCTCTCCGCATCTAGTCCATATCATCTCCTTCTCATTTGAATCTGTTGAAGTCATATCTCCTTATGACATCATCTGCATTCAAACTTCAGTTGCAACAGGCCCTTTTTGCCTTCGGTGCTTCAGCAGCTGATGGTGGATCTGAGGATCATTGGGTGCCTGGACTATCTTCAAAGCTTACTGCTTCTGGCTCATGGCCACCAGCCGGTTCAAGTCTCAGCCTTTCTCTGCGCACTGTTATTCTTGATGCATTGGCTCAAGAATATGATGAAAATAGAGTCCTAACATGTGCAGTCACCCAGAAGATTGTGAAAGAGGCTGAGTGGAGATTGGGCTTTGCTATTCAAGATCTGCCTACAGACTCTGGTCATGCACAGTGGCTTAATGCAAGAGGTTAGTTTATTGGTTCTTTCTCAACAGTCTATCAGTATCTGAATAAGAGTTATATTTAGCTATTCAGTAAGTACACTCAAGAAGTTTGCTTGATAATCAATTAACCTACAATCTAAAAAGGGCATTGGATTTCCTCTATCTGGATTATAATCCTCCAAAACCTTTGGATGCTGTTATCACACCATCTATTCTCTCCAAGTATCACAGGATTTTTGTATTTTGTCTAAGACTAATGAGAGGTAAAGTGTCAGTGTCTGCTTCCATATTATCAGAAGCTAATAGTATCAATAGTTGAAAGTGTTTTGCAGTCATTAACCTATGCTAGCAAGAGCTCTTTTCATCTCCAAAGTCAGGAGTTAGCTCAGATTTTTCAACATTTCAAATTTATGGCAAATTCCTTTATATCAACTTTGTCTAATTATATTTTCACACATGTTATAGGTGGATTTTTTGACAAGTTTCTTCAGGATTTTGTCACAGAGGGTTCTATAATAGCCTTTGATAGTGTGGAGGATTTGAAAAACTTACATTCTCAGGTCTTAGATAATATTCTTTCTGCTTGCCTGTTAAGATCTCATCTCAAATCCACTGCAAAAGTATCTTTATGAAATATTGGAGATAATATTGCATGCTGGTCTTTTGATGCATGATTGCTATTTGGGACTCATTTTGGAAGACTCTATTTTGGTCAAAATGAAGTCACTTATGCTTTCTTTTTTAGGAAACAGAAATAAACTAGTGAGTTTTAACTACAAAACATATCTATTATTGCTAATGTTATTTAGATAAAACAGCTAAGAAAGATCAATACACATACAAGTACTAATCTTCAGTTGGAAGACTGTATACAGACAAAGATTGCTACATTGTCTCTTTTTCTAAATTAATATTTTATCTAAATTACAGTTATCAATTATTTATTGTAACACCCTTACTTATTTTTTGCATTATGGGAGCACTTGTATTGGGATACTCACCTTCAACTATCTTATATTCTTGAAATAGTGGTGTATTTGTCTCATTTCAATTTTTGGACTATATAAAAAGCCCTTGCATAT
This sequence comes from Cerrena zonata, assembly GCA_038087015.1. Taxonomy (NCBI): domain Eukaryota; kingdom Fungi; phylum Basidiomycota; class Agaricomycetes; order Polyporales; family Cerrenaceae; genus Cerrena; species Cerrena zonata. The sequence continues at coordinate 1,363,337 of JASBNA010000004.1, forward strand.
TAAAGTTAGTTTTTGTTGTTATATTGTAGTTTGAGTAAAAACTGCCTGATGTAATGATTTAAGTCAGAGTGTTAAACCTTGATTTCTGTCCCTGTTATATTGAGACCTCTTTTATATTCAAAAAAAGGCTGGCATATTTATTTTGAGTACTCTATAGGCAACTCAAGATAATAAAAGTACTTCATATCAGGCCAGAAACTGAATTTTAAGCATGATAGAAAGATAAAAAATCTAAGAAATGTAATAATTTGTAAACAACTTTTACAGTCAGAAAAATAAAATAAAACTCAAAGTTTTTGTAGCATTCTGTTATGGTAACCAAACTGGTCACACTTTGTAAATGCCCACATTTACAAGCAAAGAGTGATTCTTTAGTAATTGTTATAACAAATGCACTTTTTCCTTATCCTGTCCAGCTTTTCTTCATCCTATCTATACTATGACATCATTTCCTTCTAGACTTGTTATCTAACTTTACCTCATGGATACTGTAGCACTCTCACAATGTAGCATATGTACTATTCCCACTCTATTGTCTTCTGATCTGCCCTATGACTTTTTATTTTGTACCACGACTCATTCTCCATTTCACATAACTCATTCATCATATGCTGACTCATTTCTCATTTTCATATGACTCATCCTAATTACCTGATTGGCTAGGAAGAGGTCCTTCTCTGACTATATATACCCTGTACATACATCAGGGAAACTCTCCTATCTAACTAGGACAAAATTAGTCCTAGATCCTGCTAACCAGACACATCTAAAATAGGAGCAAAATAGTTAGCATCAATTTATAGCTACTTAGGACTGAATTAGCCCTAGATCTCTTGCTAATTTCATTCTAGATTGCTTGCTAGTTCAGTCCTAATTTGCTTCATAGTCACTTTCTGATTTGACTTTATTTTGCTTAAATCTCAGTCTTTTTCTATTCCGAATATTGTCAATAGTAGAGCTAAATTACATTACAGATAAAATATAAGATAATTGTAATATAAGAATATTAGGAACACCATAGTGCTTGGGGACAGCACATATCTAATCTGGGTACCTATGATGAGTATAAGCAGAATAAGAGACCAATAAGTTTGAAAAATTATCTTGAAATCATCTCCATAGGCAACAGCAAGGGCACAGACACTACAGGTGGTAAATTTCTTGAATTTTTAGAGCTTAACACTGGTGCAAGTGCAAGCAGAGATATGAGAGTGTAGATAAGGAGATGTAGGTATGAAGGGTGTTGTAGTTGACAGTCAGCTTTAAGTTGTTGGTAGTGAGGTGATTAGTTGGGCACCAATAGCAATGATAAGCAAGACTCAAAGAGGGAAGCTGGCATCTCTAGCTCATGGCAAGACCTTCACCACTAAAGGGACAGGAGTGAGGCAAGCAACACTCACCTATGAGTGGATGATCCAACATGAAGCCAGCCTAAAATGACATAATGTGAATCAAGTGGAGATATCAAATGTACCAAAATATTCCTATATTCACAGCCCTACACTAAGCTATCACTACCTGCATACAGTCTATCCAAGACCAACAAGAGCCTTGAGAAATGAGCAACTCTGAGAGATGGAGAGAGAGGTGGAAAGAAGAAAGAGAGACACTTGGAGCCATTTGATTGAGAGTGAATTGAACATGTAAGCTCAAACACATTTAGTGCTTAGTCATCCAATCAGCTTAACATGCAGTTACAGTGCTTTGACAGCAGGACAGGTCCAGAGTTACTTACATGGTAGAGGACCTAGCTGAGTTGCCAGCCATTTTGCAAAGTTACTTGCTGTATACTAGTCATAATAGTCTCTTTCTAGGTGCATTTGAATCATGCTAAACAAGACTTTCTGATGATATTATATAAGCTCTGTTTTACTTGATATATAGCTATTATTGACATGATAAAGTTCTGGTGAATCATTGGGGCTGCACTCAAGCTAATAGGTTTATTTCTTAGGCTTCTCCTTACACAGCAAAGATGCATTGAATAGCAGCAAGTCTCTTCTATATTTAGAGCTCTCCTGCATGTTAATCAAGCAGATTGTTCAACTTCCACACCCCTTATATCATCACCTCTCTCACTCTGACATTAGACTTTGATTAATTTGCATGTTTACTTGTCTTATACTAGTTGTAATATGCTCACACTAGATGTGTTGAATTTGTGTTTAAAGGAGCTTTCAGATGATACATGGAATGTCTCATTTAGTTCAGTATGTAGTTCTCAACTTTGTGATTGCCTTTCAGACTATGTCACAGATTGAACCCTAGTTAATAGGTCAATTTCTTAGGTTATTCTGTATGTAACAGAATATCCAAGAATGTGTTTGAAAGCAGTAAGCCTCCTTTATACTTAGAGCCTCTGTGTGTCCCAATTTAATAAGTTATTTGTGTTCTACAAATTCTTCAACTTGATCATATTACACACATCTCTTCAAAAATCTATCTCATTTATTTTCCAATCATTTCCCTTGGTCATTAGTATATTGAAGCTGTCTTGAAAGGGCCTTTTAGATATCACTAGACACATCCTATATGGCACTCTACATAGTCTTCAACTCTGGATTAAAATTAAGATTAAATGTTGATTATTATTAGAAGGCAAGAGTTAAAAAAAATCTAGTCTAGTAAGCATAAAGATCTAGAAGTTTTAGTAGAAATTAGCTTATATACTAGCAGTCAATTATATCAATTTATTATTTCTAGCTGATATTAGTTAACAAATTAGTAAATGGATATATTAAATTAGTATAATTAGCTAGTATTAGCTTGTAAATTAATTGTTACATGCTCAGATCTGCCCGATCTTTTTCTCTTCCCTTACTCCTCAATCGGGACGACTTGTCATGACCACAGTCACTCATCCCATTCCGAACTCCAGTTCCTGCCACCACCCACATCTCATCGACCCCAGTAGACCGCCTGGCCTGCAGGCCACCCATCTGTGCGATAATCAGAACCAAGTTGGTTATCCCCTCGGATCACCTCGGATCGCCTCGGAGTATCCTCGTATCATTTCTCTTCTATTCCCATCCGTTCCCACATGGTCACTTAGCTAGTATACCCTTATCTAGTAGCTACGTTCTCATCATCACCAAGTTCCCTTACTTAGGTAGTGCTTCCTCTCTTTCCACCTTATTCTCGAGCCTTCCACTTCTCTTCTTGCAAACCTCTCCGTTCTCCTGCCTTCTCCCCAAGATCCCCTTTCCCATTGTTCTCATTAGTATTTAAGATCCACCTGTAACCAGCTACCGATTCCCCAGACTGAATCTATGTGGATTTACCCCTGTAACTCCTGACCCTCTGCCTGCTTGACTTGGCCAGCTTCGCCTGTGCCCAAGGCTCGCTAGAGTCTGCGGACTTGAACCCCAGAGAACCGTACCGAGTGACTAGAGTGAACTCTCGTCTTAGGTTTAGGATAACCCAGTCCCTATTCCTACTCGACATCTTTGACTTAGACTTTGACTACGTTACATCGGCTCTACCGCGTAACAAAAGATTCAGTCTTCCCATCGTGCGAGGCATACCCTTGCACCGAGACCAGACCAGGACCTGCCCTAACGTAGTTGGGCACTGACAGACATCGACAGACACAGACAAGACCAGCCCCAGACCTAGGAAGTCCTGCAGCGGACTACAGACCCCACTCCTGACGCATAGGACGACTCTACCAAGCCCTTCTTGTTACAGAAGGCCCTCTAAAGGAACAGAGGACTAGGGATCACGGAATCCACCAGACGACAGTAAGCCCTTCACAGATTGGAAGGCACTCACAGCAGTTTGCCAGCAAGATAAGGCCTTTGAACGCAAAGGCATCAGACCAGACACCGTGGCGTCCTTCAGAGGACTCAACCAAGACGCAACCAGGAAACAGTATCGAGCGATCTTACAACAAGACGGCACATACCTCCTCCAAGACAAGAAAGTAGTCTTTCAGAATAACTACTGGAGATACCTTGACCCTCAAGGGAAAACAGTATCACCCTATGAGTTCAGACCATTGAACGCATTCCGAAATTACGAATTCGAAACTCCACCCGATCGCTCCTACCTTGCGCTTGAAGACGGAAGATTAGGACTTCGAACCCTTCGAGACCCTGAAACTGAAAGGGAATCGAAAATCCAGTATCACAAGAACCTAGATCTTTGGATATACCGACGAACCAAAGAAACCGATCCCTTGAAGCCGCTTGGAGAAGATCAGTGGCAGGGAGACAATTGGAAACCAGGCACTCAGACTTACCGATACGCCAAGCGAGTTTGGGACCAGAGCGTAGTAGTTGGAACCACTCAGCCACAGGACACAGGACCCATCGCTACTGGATCAGCGGACAGATCCGTATTGCTTTCCACCCAAAGTACAGAAAGGGACGACACACCCCCAGACCAGACCCCTACACCATCGAACAGTGGCGAGCAGCCACCTGGACCCCCATCAGAACCATCCGGTAGTAATCCAAACCCCTTTCCACCGCCTCCACCACCAGACAGACCACCCAGTCCACCACACGGTCCATCCGTCAGCCCACCAAACATGTCCACCGGAAAAGCAGAAGTTGCTAGGCCAGAAGCCTACGATGGTAATCCTGATACTGTATCAGTATATACCGTCCATTGTGAGCTAGTCTTTGCCCTCAACGGCTCCATCTACGACACAGACCGAAAGAAGAAAGCCTACCTCTTATCCTTTTGCACAAAGGATCTCGCCGCAGCATGGGCAGAAGAAGCGATTGGCCAATGGATGAAAGAAACTTCCACCACCCCCGCTTTCACCGCTCTCACTTGGGACCAAGCCAAACACGAATTCCAGAGCAAGTTCCTCCCCAGCGATCTTGTAGCCGAAGCCCTGATGAAACTCAAAACTATCCGCCAAGGAGACGAGTTTGAGAAGTTCCTCGCTGAATTCAAGAAGTACCAGACACGTTCGGGACATACCAGTGTCACACATATTCGGCAGGATTTCCTCAATGCTCTCAAGCCAGGACTCAAGGCCAAGTTGCTCAGTGTCCGATCTGATAATGTCGACACTATCGCCAAGCTATACGAGGAAGCTCGGAAATTCGAAATGCAGTACCTAATTGACACTGCAGGGTCCAGAGGACGAAACAAAGGCAGTAGCCAGAAAGGACAGACAAATTGGAGACGAAAAGGACAAGGAAGGAAGGGAGCGAGGGTCAAGGCCCTCTCAGCCGAAGAAATGGACCGACACTTCAAGGAAGAACTCTGCTTCAATTGCCACAAGAAAGGACACAAGTTGGCTGAATGCAGACAGAAGAAGATTCGCGAAATCGAAACCGCCATCGAAGACCCCAAGGTCCCATCCGCCGAGGTAAAGAAACTAGTTGCCTCTATTGACAGACACGAATTCCTACCAGAAGAAAAGGACCTCCTCGATGAGGGTTTTTAACTGGGGGATCAGAGTCAACATATGTATCCCCCACTCTCGCCGTCAGAAGTGTAATAGTAGCCGACACCCACAATTTGTCAATGAACATTGGCATTACTTTACACAATGACGGGAGAAATGTTGAAACCAAAGCCCTTATTGACAGTGGAGCCAGCGGAATATTCATGGACGAACGATGGGCCACCCAGTGCAGATTTCGGAAGCAGACTCTCGCAGAACCCCTCAATTGCACCAACGTCGATGGAACCGCCAACAAACACGGGTTTATTACTCACTATGTCTGGGCAGATACCACACTAGGAGGACAGAAGGTACCAGTATGATACCTCTTGACGTCGCTTGGAAAAGACAAAGTCATCTATGGATTCTCGTGGCTCCAGTACTACAATCCTTCGATCAACTGGCAAGACGGCACCATCACTTTGCCAGCAGTCGCCCCTACGAGAATCTCACTCATGCGAGTCAACAACTTTACCGAGTACATCCTGCAAAGGACCCAGATTGACCCTATTGCGGTGGCCCCTCAGAAAGAATGCATCGATGAATCCGAACACCTGAAGGCCTTCATGGACGATGTTAGGCCCAAGGAGGTAGAACGAGAACCCGACGAACCCGAGACCCCGAAACCATTTATCAGGAAGATAATGGATGGCGCAATGGAATGGGCCAAGAGCATGCAACAATGGCTGCCCATTCGACGATTTAGCCCGGCCATGGAAATGGCACAGAAAGCTGAAGAAGACAAGAAGAAGGTCCCACTCGAAGAACTAGTACCAGAAGAATACCACGACTACCTAGACACCTTTCAGAAAGGAAAGGCAGAACGATTCCCAGCACCAAGACCCTACGACCACTGCATCCAGCTCAAGGACGATTTTGTGCCTCGACGAGCTAAGAACTATAACCTATCGCATGATGAACAGAAACTGTTGGACGAATTCCTCGAAGAGAATCTACGCAAAGGATATATTCGAAAATCAAGCAGTCCCCAAGCCAGCGCGTTCTTCTTTGTTGGAAAGAAGGATGGATCGAAACGACCCTGTCAAGATTACCGGTACCTCAATGACTCTACAATCAAGAACGCTTACCCTCTTCCGTTAGTCACGGAACTGGTCCAGCAAATGAAAGGAAAGAAGGTTTTCACCAAGCTGGACCTGCGGAATGGATACAACAATGTGCGTATCAAGGATGGAGACCAATGGAAGGGAGCCTTTACCACCAACCGCAGACTATTCGAACCAACGGTCATGTTCTTTGGGATGTGTAACTCCCCGGCCACCTTCCAGTCGATGATGAACGACCTGTTCCATGACGAAATTCAAGAAGGATGGTTGGTAATCTACATGGACGACATGCTCATTGCCTCGGAAGACATGAAGGAACACCGGCGACACGTCAGAAGAATCCTGAAGAAGCTCAAGGAAAACGATCTGTACCTCAAAGGCGAAAAGTGCATCTTCCACACCACCAAGCTGGAATTCCTTGGCCTTATCCTCGAACCTAACCAGATCTCCATGGACCAAGTCAAAGTGCAAGGAATCCAGGATTGGCCAGAACCAAAGACTGTCAAGCAAGTACGATCGTTCTTAGGATTTGGGAACTTCTACTGAAAGTTCATCGCCCATTACTCGGAACTGGCAAGACCCCTCGTTGAACTAACCATGACGGTAGATAAACAGAATTCGACCGAGACATACAAGGATGGCACCCCGAAGAAGGTTTTCGAATGGACAGACAAACACCAGAAGGCATTCGAAGAACTCAAACGCAGGTTTATTACGGCACCCGTCCTCAGGATCCCAGACCCATCGAAACCCTTTGTGCTGGAAACCGATGCATCGAAAGTAGCAACAGGAGGATGCCTGAAACAGCAAGATGACCAAGGCAAATGGCACCCCTGTGGATTTATCTCGCAATTGTTCTCCTCAGCTGAACAGAACTACGAGATCTATGACCGAGAACTGCTAGGAGTTATTCGAGGACTAACGGAATGGAGACACCTGTTGGAAGGACACCCGGAGGTTGTAACATGCCAATGTGACCACAAGAACCTGACGTACTGGAAGGAAGGACACCGATTAACCCCTCGACAATGGAGATGGCATTTGTGGATGTCGCGGTTTAACATCGCACTCCAACACGTTCCAGGAAAACACCTTGTTGTGCCAGACACCATGTCCAGAAACCCGATCTATGGCAAGACCACCGACGAAGACGACACAGAGGTAATGCTGCCAGACAACCTCTTCCTTCGCGAATGCACACTCGAAGATGTCAACGACGAACTCGTATTACCAGAACACATGTTCCTTCGATATGTCAACACTGATCTCAGGGAACGAATTGCAAACACCACGGACCTCGACGAAACACTCCAAGACGTACTGAATGCACTGAAAGGGTATGGCACCCTACCGAATTTCTTTGGAAGAAACACCACACTCGACGAATGGGCCCTGGAAGGCAACATCATGACATACAAAGGACTAGTATATATCCCAAAGGATGAAGAGCTACGACGGGATATCATCAGAATGCATCATGACCATCCCACGGCGGGGCACCCAGGTCACTTCAGGACACTAAAGTTGGTCGGACGAGATTACTTCTGGCCCGGAATGTCGATGCAGATCAAGAAATACGTTGAAGGATGCGCCACTTGCCAACAAAACAAGGTTATTACCCATCCGACAAACCCGCCGCTGATGCCTATCGAATCCAAAGCAGAACGACCATTTGCGCAGATATCATTAGATATGATCACTCACTTGCCAGAATCGGATGGGCACAACTCAATTCTAACCGTGGTGGACCACGGGCTTACGAAGGGGGTGATCTTTGCCCCTTGCAGCGACACATTGGATGCCGAAGGAGCAGCCCTGCTCTATTTTTCAAATGTTTACAGACGATTTGGACTACCCGACAATGCGATATCAGACAGAGGACCCCAGTTTGCATCAAAGTTTATGAAGGCACTCTGCGAGCTCCTAGGAGTCAAGCAATCCCTCAGCACAGCGTACCACCCCCAGACTGATGGCCAAACTGAACGAATGAACCAAGAAGTCGAAACGTATCTTCGCATCTTCACAGCCAACAACCCCAGTGAATGGTCGAAGCACCTAGTCACAGCTGAGTTTTGCCACAACCAAAGGAACCACGAAACCCACAAGCAATCCCCATTCAAGCTCATGATGAGATGTGACCCTATTGCCATTCCCACTGTGGTACCACGATCCAACGTTCCAGGAGCCGCCAAGCGATTGCAGGAACTCCAAGCCATGAGAAACGAAGCCTTAGCCGCACACGATCTAGCCAGAAACCGGATGGCCGCCCGCAGCAACACCAAGTTTGAACCATTCAAAGAAGGACAAATGGTATGGTTGGAAGGAACAAACCTCAAGACGGGATATGAGAACCGAAAGCTAGGACCCAAGCGAGAAGGACCCTTCAAGATTGAGAAAGTTGTCTCACCGCTTGCTTATCGACTCCAGCTCCCAGACAGATGGAAGATCCACCCGGTATTCCACGCCTCACTCCTTATGCCGTACAAAGAAACCGAAGAACATGGCCCCAACTTCCCAAGACCCCCATCTGACCTGATTGAAGACGAAGAAGAATACGAAGTAGAAGCCATCGTCGGACATCGTAAGGTTCGCAATAGGAACAAGTTCCTGATCAAATGGAAAGGATACCCTTCCTCCGACAACACCTGGATATGGGAATCAGACCTCGAACACAGCAAAGAGTTTGTGGAAGAATACAAGCAGCGAAGAAGCATCCGAAGCATAGAAGTCGAACCCTTCCCCACTGTCACAATCCGATGCATTGCCAACGACACCCCAAAAAAAAGGGATCTTCCACCAGCTCCCACTGCCTCTACGGAGTCTCGGACTCCCACGCTGAATCTACCCAATGGTAACGGAACTGCCCCAAACCCGCAAAGCATAAAGAGGACCGCATTGCAGTGAACCGACCAGCCCCCTCACAGACCCCAAGCTCCGAATGCCAACCAGACGTCCCAGAACCAACCACGAACAAAGGAGGGATCGAGACAACCGCCTCTGTTTTCGCTGCCACCGTCCTGGACACCTTGCCAGGTTTTGCCCCAGACAGAACACCCCCAACGAATTCAACAGCCCACTCGAACGCACTGTTCGGATCGAAAAGATCACAGTCCAAGTAAACCTTGTTCGGACCTTTATCCTCGACTCCATCCGCTACCTAGCCAGCGGTACCGTTTCAGAACCAAACTGAAGACTGTACGAATCGGTCATCACCAGACTACTCGACGAAGCCATATCTCTCACCAGAACTCAAGCTCGACTCGAGGCAGAACTCGAGATCGGATCCGCTTAGGCGAGATGCAGAACAACCATGAATTCGAGCATAGCCAACAGCCACCGTCACCGACCAGTCCACTGCCCATGATCGTACCCTCGACCACAGTACCCCCCGCTGCCAATGACCACATCGCAGCATTCACACAGCCATGCTCAGAGATGACTACACAAACTACATCCGACCTAGATCTGACCCCCTTCAAAGGGCCAAAAGACAGACAAACAGCAAAACAGGCCCTAGAGGAGGTAGAAGATATCATCGCTGACCATGGTCCCCAATTCTCTGGAGAACCAATCCAGTGGAAGGAAATTGTCGACCACTGCCAGCAACAATTTGCATTAGACCCTGCTCAATTTCACGACGATATTTGCAAGACAACCTATCTGTTGTCCATCTGCAACTCCGGACCCATAGGATCCTGGACGACGGCCTATTTTAATGAAGGCATCCACCAGATCGATACCACAGGCCGAACAGTTGAAAACGTGTTCAATTGGGACCGAGTCCTGAAAGCTTTTGATGACTACTTCCGCCCACGCGCCCGCCCCACAGCCATGGCCAAGTTGCAAAATCTTCGCCAAACCGATACCGTTCGCCGATACATCCTGAAATTCCAGTCCCTACGAGTACTCTCCGGGATAACTAGAGGAACCCATATCACATTCCTATTCCTGGCCGGACTCAAAGACGATGTACGACTGAAGGTCCTGGAGGCCGACGCGTCGGACCTCAATTCTCTCCCCAAACTCTACGCAGCGGCGCAGAAGGCAGAAAAAGCTCTCACCTTACTCACAGATGATGCCGCACAACAGCGAGAGCTGGCCTACCGAGTTCATTACCAAACTAGTGTTTGAGGACAAACACCATAGGGAGGAGCTAATGTTACATGCTCAGATCTGCCCGATCTTTTTCTCTTCCCTTACTCCTCAATCGGGACGACTTGTCACGACCACAGTCACTCATCCCATTCCGAACTCCAGTTCCTGCCACCACCCACATCTCATCGACCCCAGTAGACCGCCTGGCCTGCAGGCCACCCATCTGTGCGATAATCAGAACCAAGTTGGTTATCCCCTCGGATCACCTCGGATCGCCTCGGAGTATCCTCGTATCATTTCTCTTCTATTCCCATCCGTTCCCACATGGTCACTTAGCTAGTATACCCTTATCTAGTAGCTACGTTCTCATCATCACCAAGTTCCCTTACTTAGGTAGTGCTTCCTCTCTTTCCACCTTATTCTCGAGCCTTCCACTTCTCTTCTTGCAAACCTCTCCGTTCTCCTGCCTTCTCCCCGAGATCCCCTTTCCCATTGTTCTCATTAGTATTTAAGATCCACCTGTAACCAGCTACCGATTCCCCAGACTGAATCTATGTGGATTTACCTCTGTAACTCCTGACCCTCTGCCTGCTTGACTTGGCCAGCTTCGCCTGTGCCCAAGGCTCGCTAGAGTCTGCGGACTTGAACCCCAGAGAACCGTACCAAGTGACTAGAGTGAACTCTCGTCTTAGGTTTAGGATAACCCAGTCCCTATTCCTACTCGACATCTTTGACTTAGACTTTGACTACGTTACATCGGCTCTACCGCGTAACATTAATGGTAATAGATTATATACTAGCAAATGAGTATAATACTGAAATAGTGCAACTAGAAGATATTATCTTGCATACTATATTAATTAGACTGCATATCAGAAACTAAATAGATAAAAATAGGACTTCTAGTTGCTATTAGATTATAAAATAGATGAGAAATAGATCAGATTAGAGTTTTCAGATACTATTAGATAGTATATTATATAAAATAAGAAAAATCAGTCTAAAATTAGATAATAAATTATATAAATTATTAAGATCTAGGAGAATTATCAAATCTAGTACTAATCAGTGCTAAATTAGTACTGATTAGCAGGGGATATTTTTCCTGATATATATAGTTAGATCTTCAACCTGACCTAGGTGCGTCTGCTCTACTTGGAATCTGAACTATGAACTTGACACACTTGAACTCTGAACATCAAACAACTTAGGGCTTCACCTGTGATAGTAATTGCCAGAGAAGCAATGAGTGTTGGGGACCATAGACACTTGTCTGGGCTAGGGCATTAATTGTTAAGCTTAACAAATAGGGTAGACTATCTTCTGACTATATATAGAACATAATCATGAGCTAATATCACTTCCCTCATTAATATGTCTATATAAAACTGATTAAATAAGTGTCATATACTGGCACTTATGTATCTAAGGAGTTGACTGCTGTTGCATTATATATATGACTGAGAGTGGAGTATTAATTGAGAAAATTGGAGATATAGATATCTTATATAGTACATGTGAATACTGTACTACTTAAAGATATTACTCTCTAGTGCCAAAAATAACTGATAGGTGCCTGTCATTGTCGTAGAGAGTAGAATAAAATTCACAGAATAATCATAGGAAAAGTGTTCATCAATGGACACTATTTTACAAATATATTTATTATATTCCTAACTCTCCATTTGTGTCTTCAAAACCCAGTATGATCCCCCTTCACCTTCAAAACAATCTCAACTCTTCGAGGCATCTGGTTAATATACCTGTTGATAGATTCAATAGATATTTTCTCCCATGCTTCATGGACCACTTTCTTGAGTGAATCTTCAGATGTAGAGCAATGGAGCATAGACCATAAGATTGCTTTGAGCTCATGCCAGATATTCTCAATTGGATTGAGATCGGGTGAAGATGATAGGTGATTGAGTATAGAAATACCAGCTTCAACAAACCATTGTTGAGTAGTTTTTTCTGATAGCTGGAAGCACTATCATGTTGAAAGTATATGCATCCTTTCTCCTTCTCCTGCTCTTCCCAAAACTACCACAAAACCCCATCAAGTACCTGCTTCTGGTAGTGTTTTGCAGTTATTCCTCCACCTTTCTCTTCCAGATAGTCCAACATAATCAATGGTCCTTTTACCCCCCACAAGATACATCCCCATATCATCACTCATATAGGTGATTTCTTGAATAAAGGGATAAGACATTTCTCAAGGACATTTCTCATCCAGGTAGCGTGTAACAAAGATACAGCCATGTAGATACTCGAGGCAGATGTAACACTCATCTGAGAAAATGACATGAGACCATTTCTGGTTTCTATGCTTCTCTGTCCACTTCACTCTTGCCTTTTTATTTGCTTGATTGAGGTAGGGAGCCCTCTGAGCTACTCATCAATGATATCTCTTCTGTGCCAAAACTCAACAAACAGTTGTAGCACTAAGTTTTGGCTGAACTTAGCTACCAAGAGTCTCCAGACTCATTCATCAGGATTTTGTTGCATTACGAAGGAGTAGATGCTGAATTCTTTGTGTGACCTTCTTTGGGCAACCTGGGAGAGGCCTTGCATGAGTAGAACCAGTCTTCTTGTATTTCTTTCATAGGTCCCATGCTGTAGTATATTTGAACCTATATTTTTTAGCAGAAGCAGCGATTATAGAACTAATAAGTTGATTCTATGCTGAGAAGTCCCATTGTAGGCCACAGCAGGCCATGATGAATATTTAAGAAGTATAGAGGTGCTGAATTGAGTGAAAGAAATCTACAGTAATTTACATAATTTACAATATCTTGATTGGGTGTCTATCTGATCTATTGGTTATTTTTGGTGCTGGAGAGTAGAACTTCTCTTATAGACTATATTTGTTTTATGAGAATACAAAGCTTTGATAAAGAATGTGACATCATATTTCTGATGTAACAATGTAATGATGTTTATTATATCAATGAATCTATTTAAAAAGTTATTGTAGTTTATTGACATTTTGGTTCTTGAGCCAATTTAATAATCAGTTTTCTTCTAATCTTATCCTTTGCTATATATTTTGCTAATATTGAGTGGTATTTAGTATATAATAATATCATATTTGAATTTCTAAGACTGTGACTTAAAAATATGACCATTATTTCTGATGCTCAACTTAGAAGAGAGAGCATACAAACATTCTTCTAGCTCTCTTTATAGCTGCACTACCTTGTGTTAACTCAGCTAATTACACTCTCATTTATGTCTTCCAATATTTTTTATAAACAGCAGAATATTTCTGCTCAAGAAGCTACTATCATTGTCAGGTCTATGACTGACTTTGATACTAAGAAAAAATATGATCACTGCCAATAGGTTTTTCCTGATAATATTCTATTTCAAAAACTAATAATCAAGCCTAAGCATGTAGGTCAGTTATCAGAGATTTAGCTCTGCCTTGACTGTTACAACTATATGAAGCAAAAGGGATCTACTATAAGCCAATCTTGAGGAAATAATCAAGAAGGTAAGTTCCTCAAAATTCTGTATTATATCTCTATCTTATTTTATCTGATAACTCTATTTAGCATATTCTCAACAGGTAGAATAGGGGATAATGCCACCTCCCAATCTTTCTATGCATGCTCACTTTCCTTCTGGACCATCAACTGGTCTTTTATCTGAAATAGCAGATCCTATATTTGCATCTCAGGCTATTTTATTTAATCTACAAATCTACAAGGTCATCTTACAATTGCAATATGCATATTGCTCCAACACCTCCACTCCTCATCTTGCTATTGCTACTATGGTTGACCCAGCTATAACCTATGAGAAATGCTTGGTAAAGGTTTCTTTAGCATACCTCAAAGACAAGAAACATACACTTGAGAATATTGGGGTATATTTATCTTTACTTATATCTTTACCTATTTTTATTTACTCTTCTTATATTTATATAGACTATTATTATAGCTATTGACTATATCGATACTAAAATTAGCTCAGATGCTCTTTATAAGAAGTGTATCAAAGCAATTTAAGAAAAATGGGTAGAGTAAATTGGTGGCCTTATTTCTATCTTAGTACAAGATACCACATTGCACCATCATAATCATATGACAATAATATCACCTTGTGTTTATATCTCTTATAATAAGGATGATAAAGCTATAGCTATTTAAGATACACTTCTTTATCAGATATGTCTCTCTGGCTGAACCACAAAGAGTCAGAAGTTATAGAAGTAAATTCATATAGATTCAGTGTAGAGGATAGTTATGTTACAGAGAGTCCTTAAATATTAAAAAAGATAATAGAAAGGAGAGCTTAGTGAGAAGAGAGAGGAATAGAGAGATCAATAAGAAGAGAAGATGAGAACTAAAGAGTCAGAGAGGAAATAGAAAAAAACTATCTCAAGAGAAAAAAAAACAGTCATAAAAATATAGCTACTAGATAAGAGTATATTAGCTAAGTGACAATGAGAGAACAAGTGAGAACAAAAGCAGAATAATCTGAAGATATCTAAAGGGGATCAAAGGAGATAAGAGGTCAGAATAATAGTCATATAAACTAGTGAATCAAAGTGGAAAAAGAAGCAGGCTAAGCTGCTGCTGAAAATGTTAAATATGATCTGGGATTATGTGATCTTGTATATAATGAATAAGCAGGACAAGTGACTTGATAGAAAATAAAAAGATTTGGCAGATCTGGAGTATATAACAGATAGCATATATTATAAGATAGAGCTAAAATAATACTAAACTAGAGCTAGAATAGAAAATAAGGTTATTCTAAACCTAAGCAAAAGTTTACATAAGTACTTAGTTTGGTTCTTTAGCAAGACTTAAGTACAGATACTAAGGTCACTATAATTTCTGATATACAAAGGTATTGTTTTTCTTATCTGAATTTTGCTAAAATGTTTATACTATAATGTGAAAATATTACCTAGTCCTAAACTAGAGTTTGAAGCCAATTTTACTTAGCTTATATCTTTGCAACTACTATATATTTTGCTACCAAAACTTGACCTCAGAAGTACTCAAAGTTTGTACTACAAATTACTCTCCTATAGAAAAAAAATTGATAGAAAGGGTGTTGAGATATGAGAAAAATAAAGATTTGAGATGAGTGTGAGATAGTTGTAATAAACAAAATGTTTTAAGTGAAATATATGATATCTAAATATAATAGCTAAAGTAAGCATAGAAACAGCTATAGGAATGTAGATCATATTATATTTGCAACCAGCTTCTTAAACTAATCTCAACAATATATAATACTTGGAATAGCAGTTAAAATCTATCTAGAGATAACTATGAGAAAATAAAAATATATTATATTATATAAATTATTATTTGAAGCTATTATATTAGCAATCTGAGCAGTGAAAATATCTATTTAACATATTTGGAATTTTTAAAGTGGAGTTTAAATTGAGCTCAGGCTTTATACTTTAAATAACTTTCTTTTGCTCTCTCCTTTTGTTTCCTCTTTCCATAGCTATTGTTACTACTACCTCTTATATTTGACACTCTTGAAATATTCTCTAGGTCTCATAGATTCACTTTTCCACACTTTTTGACTCTGGGAACCTTTTGATAAGTAACAAAAATTACTACTAAAAGCTCTTATTTTTAACAAAGATAAAGATTTCTTATTCAGATTATCACTTTTTAGAGAATTTTTAGAGCTAGAAAAGCTGTAGTTAGGGTGATGGTGACTTTGGAGAATATGGAAAAGGTGGTGATAAGGCTTTTGAAGTAGTTTTATAGAAGTGTATCTCTTTGTTTTTAGTTATTTTGATTTAAAACTTATAAATTTCACTCTTAATAGATTTTAGACAAGTTTGAGGATAGTTTAAGAGGAGGAAATAAATGATATAATAATAGCAGTGCTTGTGAGGTAGACATCCTCACTTTGAAGGTAAAATACATATTATAAGCTTAGCTGCTATATCATATTATAAAGATAACTGCCAATTCTTATATTTTTGCTTTAAAGCAGATTTCTAAAGTATACAGACAATGTTTCAATGTAATAAAAATTAGTTTCAGCTTCAAGATAATGAATATAAGACACTTATCATATTTAGAGGTTATTGGTAATCTTATTATCTCCAGAAAGTGATTATAGAAAGAGAGAAAAAGTGAAGCAAAAAGATAAGGGCAAAAAGGGGATAGTGGCTTGTGAGTAATTGAAAGGAGGAGAAATGTGGTTTATAGAAGATAGGAAGGATACTAAAGGTGTCTGGAATTGATAAAAGAAGGTCTGAGATGTGTTCTTGCTTGCTTTTTTTTAAGGTATTTGTTACAGACCATACTTTGCCATCCAGTCAACCCCTAGGTTAGGGTTGGACTTCAGGGATTCCCCAGGGATTCCCCTCGCTTCTATTGCTTTGTGACAAGTACGCTTCCATTTGCTTTTATCCTTTTGTAGTTATAGTGCTTCCCACATATGCCCGCCATCGCCGAAGCTTCTGAGCTTCCTTCGTCCTATTATTAGTTTAGCTTCTGCTTCTCATCTTCTGCCATCTTTTGCCGTTCCGTCTGCCTTCCGTATCTATAGTTAGCATGCACTGCCTTAGTGCATGGATCATCTTAGCTAGTATAAGTAGTTGCCCTTTGTACAGGTCAAGCCAAGCTTGATCTACCCATCGCTACCAGTCTATATACCTTATAACGCTACCTTGTCTTGTGTAGTCTCGGCTCTACTTGGGTACTCATAAGTTATAACCAGGGTTGGTTGTAACAGTATTACTCAAAGCAATTTATTTACTATAGATGCCTATTGAGAGAGAAAAGCTGAATTCAAATCTTTGCACAATTGAAGTCAACTTTTAATAAATTTATCAATTGTTTAGTGATTTTAATTTCAACTGAAAAACTACTTTTAGAAATTCACAGAGTGCTTCAATCTACCTAGAATATACATTCTGGCCTCTCTGAATATTATAAAAGTTTCTAGTTATCACTTTTTCTAACTTTTATTTAAAGCTTTCTTCTTTTCTATTCAAGTATTTCAATACTCTATCATATTGTGATATCTACAATACTAGCTTTCTCTGTAGCTTATTACAATATCTTCTGCAGTTTTTATATCTTCTATATGTATTCTACTTATTTGATCAATATGGACTCTCTATATTCTATCTTTTTACTAAATTTTTACTACTTTCTCTCTCTCAATATATCCTTCATAATATATCTCTAGATTTGTAAAAGTGAGGAAAATACATTGCAACAAGCAAAATATCTATATATAGATATTAAGCTTATCTAATTTTTATATTTTCTACTTTTTTTTCCTTATCTTTTTGGTTTTTATTATAGCTTATAAATGTCAGCACAGATAATATAAGGGTTAAAAAGTCAACTGAGAAAATTATGTTTTGCTAACATTGACCTTCTTTCTAAGTTGAGCCATATATTTAGAAGATATGCTTATCTATCTTATTTATATTTTAGTAGCTATTGAAGAAAATATAATCTAAACTTTCAATAAAAGATATTGTTTATTTCAATCTTAATCATTGAAAAGCAAAGAGCTTACTTAAGTCTCTTTAAAAGATCTTATATCATATTCACATTTGGCTGCTTAACTATCTGACACATTTAAAATAATATCTGCATTTAAAAAAATTGTAGCTTGTGGCTTCAAAAATTACTTATAGATAAGAAAATGATAAAAGTTTTGAAATTCAGAAAGAAAATAAATATTCTCTTTGAAAGTATACTTTGATAGTATTTGCAGTTATAAAACTGAGGTTAGCAATATAATAAAAGCTTACAGTATGTATTATATTATATCCTACATTCTAGCAGTCATAATAGATGTTAGTTGAGATATATGATGTATGAACACATTATAACTACAGTCATATATACTTGAGTAGCATTCATATTTGAATATAGACAACTGATAATCAATTATAGGCCTTTGTTTAGCAGAGATAATAATAGATCTACAGCTTCAAATTGAGCTTCTCAAAATAATGTGTGGCTATATATAGATGCCTGGGATCCTTTACTCATCCTTCACTTTCCTTACATGCTTTATATAAGCCTCTATTATTGCCTATTTTGGAAAATAGATTGTATTAGAGTGAGAGATAGTGCAGGGCTTTATACTAAAGGTTAGAGCATATTCTAGGCTTCAAAAGACTGATATTTAAATGCTAAATCTAGATCTGAGACCACCATGTCAATAGAATAAAAACTAACTAAGTAATAATATAAATAGTGAGGGAAAATTGAAAAAAGAAAGGTTCTAATTGAAATAGAAATAGATGAAGTAGTTTAAATATTAAGCAGTGACTATATGTTGCTTAGCTATGCTAGAGAAAGGTATATTACAATATATAAGTTATTTGGACAAGAACTGCAAGCTCTATACCTGGTAATACCCAGGAAAAGCAAAATTGAGGGAATACCCTGAGCTTCCTATAGGGAATCAGTCATTTCCTTTACTATTGGTGATAAAAAAGTCAAGATATATATTGGAAAAGCTCATATTCCACTCCACAGTGCCACATATTTATTCACCATATATGAACCTTGCATATAGTGTTCAAAATATAAAATATAGGCTATTTTCTATATATATACTCAAATAACTTGGCAAAAGAAGGGATTAAAGACAATTTACTTGATAAGAATATAGACACAATCTACTTCAGGATATTTGTACAGTCACCTGACATAAATCCCAGTGGTTGGCCCTTCAGAACTTTGTTATCTTGAGCAGGTGAGTGTTATGGGTGGAGCTCTATCATACAAGTTCAGGGTCAAGAGAGTTTGTCAGAATATAATAGAGATAATTGCCTAGGTCAGGTTAAAGAATACATCAAGCATACTATGAATTTTTATATAGATAAAGAGATCAAAGGAGGCTAAGAATAAAACAGGAGATAAGGTCATTGATGATGTCATGATAAGGTCACTATAATATCACAATGATATCATAGTTCTGGGGCAAAGGATAAACAAGGGTCTAGGTAAAAAGGGTCTTTAGGGTCAAGTGCTACTAAATCTTTGTGGTACATATGAGAGAAAGAAGTGAAGATAGGAACAAGAAAGGGAAAGCATATGGTACAAGGTTTGAGAAATAGGTCAAGTGTCTAGAGGTTCAAAGAGGGTTTTAAAGGAAGTGATAAGAGAAAGAGGTTACTGTCTGAGTACATTTGGTTATAACAGTGAGCAAAAAAAGCCATTTTTGTGGTCACTATTGCAAAGGCTGTATTTACCCTTCTAATAAACAGTCTTTTTGTGCTTATTGCCCCATTAAGTAGGTCAAATTTAGTTCTTTCATTTCTCCTTAGGCCTATAAATGACCTTCATATTGTGTCTCATTCCTTCTTTCTTCCTGACTTAAAAATACCTCAAATTATACCTCTTTTTGAACCTACAAGTCTTAATATTATACCAAATAAGATAAGGAGAGATAGCATAGATGAGGGACATCAAGTAGTTCTTGAATCCTCAGCTACCATACAAGAACCTCTAGCATGGCCCATAATATAGAGGAAGAAGTGTCTTAGAGAATTGCTATTTGAGAGAAACTTGCAACTAGGCATACTAATCCTAGCGTTAACAAAAAGTATATCTTATAGTTAGAAAAGCTAAATAGCATTGTGGAGGATATCTGAAAACCCACTAAAAGTAGTTTTTTTCTATCTGGATATAACTATATCTGTCTCTGGATAAATATATGTAGGTTTGAATGCAGAAATAAGGGTATATTGGGAAGTGACTTATAGAGATATCTCTATACTTTGAGTCCTATAACTCTAGCTATTATCTGGTATATATTATAATACTAAGTTGCCAGAAGCACAGCCTAGCTGGTGCAAGGGTTGGTGAGATATGAAAACCTGCCTTCTTATCTCCTTCTCAAGAATATCTTCACTCCTCCTTTATCATTTCACATGTGATAGCTAATAAAACTTGTATATATACTGCCCTAACTATTTGACACATCTAGAAGTAATCTTGATATATAAAAACATGCTCTAACATGCTCTATATATGACCTATGACCTATCTTCTCTCTCCCTTTCTATCACCCAGTATTGGCTCTAGTAAAAAGCAGTATTGGGAGATATCTAGTTGATAATATTGTGATATTTTATTAGAGGGACAGAATATTCTATCTATTAGAATGAAAGATACAATATATGTGCTCCTCTTGGTACTCAGGGAGATCATTTTAGCCATCCAGTGTTCAAACTCTATTGGTGTAGCAAGAGAACTGACATAAGCTTTCCCAGTGTATATCTTAACTTTATTATCACCAATAGTAAAGAAAATGGTAGAGAGTCTAGGATACTATCTTAATTTTGCTTTTTCTGAGTATTATTAAGTATAGAGCTTGCAGTTCTTGTCCAAATAACTTATGTATTATAATATACCTTTTCCTAACATAGCTGAGCAACATATAGCCACTGCTTAATATTATGATTTCTGAGATACAAAGAAACATATTAGCATTTTTGACTATGAACAATTTAATTATGGTGTGTAGTACCTTTTGAAATAATAATAACTAAGTTGATATCTGCATAGCCTTATTGAGTCTGCTCTGAGGATAAACTGCTATTAAGACATACTGATGTTTATGCTGATTACAAGTTATTTCTGCAGACAGTGGTCAAATGGATTATTTTTAGAGCATGACATAAAAATGAATGCTATAGACTGGCCATAAATGCTATATATCATGACAAGAGTTTTCTAGTGTTTAAAGGACTGAGAACCTACTCTATTATTGAGGTATTTTTTCTTACATGTAAATAAATATTTAATCACATTCTAGATATCATTCTGATTATAGATATAAGAGCTGTCACTATTTCTATCTGAATTTGAGGTCTTTATTTTACCATCTCAGATATTATGTCTTTATGAGATATTCTGAGAGCTTGCTCATAGAGCTCACATATAACTTGAGTAGGTGCTAGTCTATTTCTCAAGTGCTAGATTGAAAATTTATATTTCCATTATAATCATTTATTGAGACCTCATTTTCACAGATCTGTTATAGTGGCAATCTCAGCTCAAAAAATACAGTATAGTAAGTAGTTATACATATATGCTAAAGAGTGTATCTGGGTATTCTCACATATAGTGGATCTGCATAACAGATACATGGTAATATTATTATTATCATATGTTTACTAACTAGATAAACTTTAGAGGATGTTCAATCTAATATTATCATATCCAAACAGAACTTTTAATAGGAATAATGCTGAAAGTCTCACTTTGTTTATGTAGGCTGATGAAACTTTTTTTGATATGTTTGAGCCTGCTTATATACACCATATTCTTGCCAAATCAGATAGTCTAAATCTCAGTTATTGGATCTTTGGAGAATGGTTCTAGATTGCTGCTGGAGCAACATGTTGTGTAGAAAAAGATTCTTTATATGACATATTTATATTTCTTGGTGAGTGGCATGTTATTCTATCAACATGTTAACTAGATATATTATTATTATTTTTATTATTAGAAAATATGATGCCAATATATCTAACTATCTATAAGAAAACAAAAACTATGCATAATATTTTCTTATATTGTCAACCAGACTAGCTTCATCTGTATTAGCCCTCTGGAATACTGTGCTACTGCCTGACTAATTTACCATAACAATGCAGATAAAAGCAATTCAATGTAAGTCTTTTTAATTTTTTCCCATTATATGTAGAGTTAAGATATCCTTTCAGCCTTGCTGTCTGTAGGAAAAGTTAATCTGTTTTGAGTAGACATCTTTGTCCATGTATTACATATCCTAGTAAAATATTGTAATAATATAAACTATTTGATAGAATCATTCAGAATATTGAGTGATCCTTAATTGAGATACTAACTGACCCTCAATTAAATATGCAGATATTGTACTGTGACATTTGAGTTGGTGTTTCATACTTATATATAGTGCTTCCCCATTTGTTGTTTTTCAATCTGCTCCTTTATCATGTCACTAAATGCACCACTCATCTTGAAGTTGAAGAAATATTATATTATATTATAATCACTGTTACACAGTAGAGCTGATGTAACATAGTCAAAGTCTAAGTCAAAGATTCTGAGGTTCAAGTCTGCAGACTCTAGCAGGCCTCAAGCACAGATGAAGCTGGCTGAGTTGAGCAAGCAGAGAGTTAGGAATTATAAGGGTAAATCCACATAGATTCAGTCTGGGATACCATTATATTACAGGGAGTTCTTATATACTAACTGGGAACAATAGGAAAGAGGATCTTGGCAAAAAGATAAGAGAATAGAGGAAACAAAAGGAAGAGAGGGCAATGGCTAAGAATAGAGGTGAGAAGTGAGAAAGGACTACCTGGCTGAAAATTGGGAGAAGTAGCTGTGAAAATGTAGCTATTAGAAAAGGATATATGAGCTAAGTGACCATGTGAGGACAGATAGGAACAAAAGGGAAATGATACAAGGATACTCTGAGGCAATATGAGGCGATCCAAGGAGATAAGAAGTCTAAGAACAATAGTTATTTAGACTGGTTGGTTAAGGGGAAGGAGGGAGAAGTAGGCTATGCAGCTACTGCAAGTATTGATCAGGTTGACTAAAGTTGTGCAGGCCTTGATGCTAGAAGTAGGTGTGAGGAGTTATTTTGATAGAGAAGAAGAAAAAGATCAGACAGATCTGGAGTGTGTAACAATCACCAGAACAGCAAAAAACTCTCTTGCATCATCTCTTCAAGCTTAAAGACATTATCAGTAAATTTACCAAAGATAAAGGCTCAAATGTAAATAACAAAGAAGAAGAGAAAGAAAGGGATGGTGTGAATGGTAAAGATGATAGTCTCCAAAAGGGGAACTAGCATACTAGGATGATTTCTGCAAAAAGGGTGAAGAGCACTATATATCTGTATTTTAACTTGAAGTGCATATAATCACCTACAGACTGAAGCAATCATATCATATATATACAAGCAATAATATCAAAATTCTATCTGGACCTAATAACATCCACCAACTATATCACTCATTTGACTGATAATTAAACCCACCACTTGAGCTCTCAAAAAGAAGACTTGGCATTGATGTGGGTACCCTAAGGGTGTATTATTACTTCTGTAAAAAACTGGGTATATTTGCTCTAGTTGATTCAACCAAGTATTGATCTGTAGACCAGCAAGCTGCTTTGAGAGAGATAACAACTTTCTTGCTTTCCTTTCTGGAAATGCATGTATTCTTTTATAGAGCTGATGAAATATCTAGCAGCTACTAAAAGATGTTAGGTTGCCATAGAGCAAGTAACTATTGACTTATACATACTTTATGCTTACTCTTTCTAGCACCTTAAATATCTGGCAGAGGCACATCATGGGCACAACCTAATGTCTTATATCCATAGCCAGATTGAATATCTCAAGTTTGCATATGACTGGCAAGCCATTAGCAGTCAAAAAGTTAAAACTGCCTTTCTCCAGATATCTTTCTTTCTTTTGACCTCAGTTATTGACTGTTATCTAGCCCTTTTGACTAAAGAGAGAGCTGCTCTGCTTTTGAGGGAATTAGAGCCTGAGTACAAGCAATGGAGATATTGACAGAAACACTTGTTTACTACATGTTATCATGTTTTGTATCTCTACCAAAAGGTTTTCAATTGTTATCTTTTATTTATTTTCTTGTAGCTAATAATGCTGCAATGTAGTGCTATCTTATTCTTTGATCTATTCTGGGATATCTCCAATCTGTCAATACACAATTCTAAGAGCTTTTTGAATATCTTTAAAGAAATTTTGACTACATACAAAGATGCTACTGACAGATAAAAGTGTCTCTAATGATGTGAAGATGCAGCCAAATCTCTTTTCTGACTAGGCTTTGCTTTTAGCAGACTTGCTACCAAACTTTATATTGAAGAATTCCTTAAGGAATATTTCCTTCTGGTGTAATCCTGGTGTCTATCATGTCCTCTCATATTATAAAACTCTTTGTACCATTGTGATTATAGTCTATAGTTTTGTTATTTTATTGTCTTTAGAAATGAATCCTTTTCTGAGGTAACCATAAATAGTGTTTACCAGTATTATAAGGAAAGCTATTATAAAGGCAAAAAGGTATGATAACAAGCTAAATTATGGTTAGTAACTCTAGTGAAATAAATCTACTACAGGTTTGTAATAGAGTATTGGAAACCCTGACAACAAGTAACCCCCAATGTGGGCTTAGGAAAGTGCTGCAATTATGATATAATCACCTAGAGATGCAATGTAATCAGTGTTGATAGGTTGGTCAATTTTCTGTAGAAAATATATCCATGCACTGCTTGTATATCTTTATTGGCAAAACCTCAAGCTGGTAAAATATCAGAGGTCAAGAGAGATCCTTGCACTCTCAAAAAAAGGTGGAGATATTAGAATCATGCTGGCCTTCAACTTTAAGAGACATGAAAGATGCACTGTTAACTGAGAATATGTTGTCAGAAGACATGAAGCTGACAGCTGGGTACTGGTTTTTGAGAGTCAACTAACAAATAATATCTTCATGCATAGCATGGATATTCTTATGGCAAACTAAACACAAAAGTGTACCTGTAAGTAGGTTCAAGACAGAGAATAAAGCATCTGAATGTCACATATAAATACCAATTCTCATTTGATATCAATAGTACAGGTGCTACATATTGATTCTAAAGCAAAGAGGCATGAACATCCTATTCCAAAATTATGTAGTTGTGAGTCCAAGTCTGAGGCTTTAGAGAAGTGAAAAACTATTGACCAAGTTTTTCAATAGCTTCCTTGAGTGTGTTGGCAAGTAGTAGTGTGGAGTGCATATGAAAGAGCTGAATATGCATGCAAGTATGACAGTTTATGTCTGAGAGAGGTGTTGCCATCAAGGCAGCTTGACTAAATGCTTCTATATAATCAGTTGTGAACTAGTAAGTGAGAGAAAGAGATAGGTATAGAAAGAAGAAGACTTGCATATGAAAGGTCAAACTGAGAGTCTTTAGGCTAGCAAAGGAAATATGAGATGATGACAAGGATAAGAAAAAAGAGAATACTTTAGCAATGCTGCTACCTGCAGGAGCTTTTTGTAATAAAAATGGATGAGAATATGTGGACTGGCATATATAATTAATTACACAGGGGAAATTTGAAACTGCATGCTAATAAAGATAACATAAATATTTCTATTTGTTTGAACTTAGAGATTTGACACTACATGTTATGCAGAAATAGGTTGATTTGAAGCAAAGGAAATTCAAAACTGTGTGCTATAAAGGGGAGTTGCACTTGTAAAGACTGGCATGTACAATTGGGGATCTAAAACTGTATGCTAGTAAAGATTTGAAAATGTATAGTACACAGAAATGCCAGTGGGTTTGGGACTTTTGAGGAGATTTAAAATAAGAATAGATGACAACAGAGCCATACTGTCCATATTGAGAGAGAAAGATGGATAAATTTGATTATGAATGTAGGGATTTGAAAGCTGCATGCTTTAGGCTACATAGGTTAGGGTTTGTTTGCTAGTATTTGGCAACTTGAACTTGAGATGAAGGGGATTTGAAACTGCACATGGAAAGTTGATTGGACTCATAGCTAGCTAGCTTGATTAGAATATTGTTTATTTGTTTGTATTTGATAACTTGCCTTTTATAGACCAAATAACCTCAGCCTAAGACCCAATATGCATTATTAGATTATAGGACACTTATACTATTACAACTTTTTGAACTAGACCTGATCTAGGGTTGAGATAAGATAATATGATTGTTTGGTCAGTCTCTTATCTTGATCATTCACATAACTCAAAACGAATTAGATTAGGGTCTAAAAGCAGAAATAACACTTCATCTCATATGAATGTGAATATCTCTATAGTATCATAAAAAAACTATTGAAAAATACTATTAAATAATATATAATATGATATAATTTGAATTAAAATAGAGTGAGATATAAGGCAATCTTTGCTTAAGGTTAGGTAACTGTTACAGAACTACAAGTGATAGGTCAATAGTAAAGCAGCACTAGGTTGCACAAATCCAAGACTCTTCTACTACCTACAAATCTACTGCCAAACTCTCCTTCAGAAATGAATTGGTAATAGCTAACAAATACCACTAGTCAGTTTAGATGCTTATTACAAATATAGCAATATTTCTATAATCAAATATTTGAACAAAATACATCTCCATTATTGTTATAACAAAAAAAAGGAAAATATATGTTTGTTCTCTTTCACATGCTCAACAAACTAGTACCACCATAATACAAAAGCATTCAATATTAATTCTTCTTTCTAGTTTCTCACTTTGTCATAAAAACATCAGGAACATATTATTGCTATTTTTCTCTCAACTAATCTCATTTTCTCTATCTTCAATTATATACTTTCCTTAGCTTCAACAGTGACAGTTAGATATGGTAATACAATCATCTCTCAATCAACATCATCCTTCTTGTATTTGTAATTAATCTCAATCATTGTATTTTGTCACTATTTTGCACATTTCATCATTTATTCTTGTATGTTGCTAGCATCTATACATCCTCAGTTTGTTCCAATTCAGCATAATATTGTCTTCTACAGTTTCTGACAATATATCATGTGATTAACTTTGTCAGTGCCATCAATGCTTCCTGATACTCAATGTTTATAGACACACATCTTACATTTGCTGCACTAAAGATTGCTCCCCTCATTGAACATATATGTTTCTATGATATCATGCACTCTTTTTACATTTATAGGTCTTTCATTTCAACCACTTTTTCACAGCATATTCTAATGTTTTCTCTTAGGCAATTCTTATAGCTATGTTGAAGTTAGGTCCATGTTTTCTACACATCTTATTGATAATCATGTCTACAATGATAATGAGCATCCTATATTGTTAAAGGGTGACTAAAACCAGTGAATAGATCAACCTGGGGGATGCACAAATGCTCTGGAACATAATGAGAGCAGTTAGAGAGCCTTGAAAGCGACCAGGCATATTAGATAGGAAGGAGAACTCAGCTATAGCTGAGTTAGGTGCTGAAAGCTCGGCAATAAGCAAAGAAAAGCAAAATAAAACACAAGTCCACCCTACATTAGGTGGAGCACTAAATACTGAAGCTAGAGTGAAGGAAAAAAGTTTTACAGAAAGTGGAGTGTCTACAGAGTCCATTTATGAAGTCAAAAGATAGGATAGATAAGGTGGAACATTACCAAAATATGAAGTTTAACATTGTTCCAGTAAGAGACTCTCCTATATTGACACCCTCCAAATATTCTATCATCTGCTGTTGAAATGTAGAAGTCAGGTCTAGCATATGGTCTTGAATTTCCTGCAGGGTCAGACCATTCCTTATTCATAGAAGTAGATGCAGATGTAACAGAAGTCTTCTTTGCTGTTCCACAGTATCATAGTATCCTGAAGTATCTCCATAAAGTCTGCAATAGTTTAAACCTACACTGAGCACATGTCTAATAGATAATTTTACCATGAAGTGGAAGAATCAAGCACCTGCAACTGGATTCTGAGCAATAAGGTGTACCCTGTCATTATACACCTTGGGAATAGGGTTAAATATCTCATTCTTATCTGCAATATAGAGTGCAATAGGGTGATTTATATCTGCAGGAGAGAATGTTATAATTTCTGAGGTACAAAGGTATCATTTTTCTTGTCTGAACTTTGCTGGAGTGCTTGTACTATAACACAAAACTACTACCTAGCTCTAGTCTAGGGTTTAGAGGGAATTTTGTCTAGCTCATACCTCTACAACCACTATATATTCTGCCACTCAAGTTGGAAACTTTTCCTTTCTACAATGTTAGAATCATAGTAACAGTGACTTATTGTGTTGTGAAAGATACTTTATAGATAATAAGTCTGACATTATCTTTGTATATATCATTGCTCTCTACTCAGCTTCTAAATATATATCACACTCTTTGTAACGATTCACTTTTCCTGCTTTCTACTATCTTATCATAACTAAGGCTTAACCACTCTTGAACTATGCTACAACATATCTACCACTTTCACTTCTACCCTTCTCATAGCTGAATGGGAAAATTGTCCTCAGAATCTCATATTATGCTAAACTCTAAACACTTTAACAAATTGGAATAAGAACCTAATAAAGAGCTGGTATATCTATCTCTAAAGGCAAAATATCAAATATATCTCTATGGCTAGTCCTGAAATTGCTATACTTATAAGCACTTTGACTTTGTTACAATTCTTTATTTGTTATGCATCAAAAATAATAGATTGCAAATACAAGTACAAGTTACTGTTTACAAAATATCCCTAACCTGCTTTAACTTGCAAAGTGAATGTTCTAATACAAGTGTATTAATTCCCATCTCTTCCCATTCTTCCTCTGTGAATCTCTCTTTGAGAGCATTATGTAACTTGGTAAAAGCATGAACCACCTGCACAGGAGGATACTTATATCCTTTTTCCCTTGGTGGCAACAGTTGTAAAAATACCAATCCTGCTATTGCTCCTCTGCTGACCTTGGCAATCAAAATGCCCATCTCCTCAATAGTAGGCATTTCTACTATACCTCCATAGACTAAATCTCCTCCTACTAGCAGTTGAAGTAAACCACCAGTATGAAGAAAGGCCTTATGTTTATCTCCTGGAGATCTGACAGTGATCATCCATTGAATAAAGGCAGAGAAGGTCTTTTCTTTTCCTAATATATAACTGTCAGCTTAAGATATACTATTTGTAAATGTAAGTTTGTACCTTGCATATCTTTCAAGTACTTTGGCCAGATATAGTGAGCTGTCTCCCAATAGCGCTCCATAACACCTTCTTCTGTCCAAGCAGGACTCTTGTTCCCATATGCCTTTGGGTTGTGAAAAAATGCCTGATTATTTGTATGGCTTTTTCTGAAGTCATTGAGTGTTGCAATAGTGAAGTTATATGGAAGAGAGCGAGATGCTGGGGTATTGAAACTGAGAACTCGGAAGACCAGGAGATTGAACAGACCAATAGGTTTATCTAATTGAGATAAAGGTCCATTTTGCTGATTACGAAGGTTGGTACGAGAAGGCGCATATTCTCGCAGTGGCATGAAGAAGTCGGCATTATCGGGATGGACAAGTCGTTCGTATAAGCGATGAGATGGCTCAAGCTCATTTTTGGCCGCCTTCAAGGAAGTCTTTAGGAACTGCATGAGCAGTTGTAGCCAGCTTTCAGCAAGAACAGGATTGAGTTCTACATCTTGACCATCGTAGAGTTGCAGGTTAACTCGGGTACCTCGGCCTCCTCGAATAGCACCTGTAAACTTCATGAACAGCCCCCATAGCTCATTCAGAAGCTGGTAATCAAGAGAGTCTGGAGATGCGGCTGGAAGGGCCTGGATGCAAGCAAAAAAATAGCCAAATAGAAACAATCTTATGCTTTGCAGAGTTATCTGCTGATGTACTGGCAAAGATCCACTTCAGAAGTCTATAACACATCTCCCATATGCCAAGTAAAAGAAGCGCGCCTACACCGAGATGATTGTAGAGCTAATTGATAATGATACTGTGGATCTCAGCATCTTGGTTAGATGGAATATTGAGCCACTGATAGAGAACTGATTTCAGCAGATCTATAGCAGGCTGGAAATTGTCTGACTCTAGCAGGTGGATATGATTAGATGCGGGCTTGTAGATGTAGGGGTTGGCAAGGGTAAGATTTTTGAGGTACTGTAGCAGCATAACGGTAAAGCCTTTGGGATCGGCAATAAGGAGAAGAGTATAGATTTTGAAGACAAGATGGATGAGCCAGTGGATATATTGATGAGCCTTGGTAAAGCAAGGACATAGGTCATCAAAAGATTGAGTAAAATGTGTATGATGATCTTGCAAATATGTCCATACCATTGGAAGACACAAGCTAAGGACAAAGTTGTGGATTTGAGCTTCAACTATCAAAATACATTGATAGGTGAGAAGCAAGATAGACGAGTTGATCGATTCCTTTGTCCACAACAAATCAAGTGCTTTTATATATTGAGGAATTCTGAGGTAGAAAATTTAGCTCCTGATTAGGTTGCAATATTTATATAATCAAGTACTTACTTGCAAATGATAGTCTCTGAGACTACCTGTCTATCGGCTTCTTCATCTAGATCTTCAAGCAGCTTCAAGATCGATATTGAGTTTTGCTCCACCTTTCCAATATTATGTAAAGCCTCAAGTACTGTTGTTTCTCAGTCCTTGATAGTATCATAGTTGATAATGTTAAACAGATTCTTGTCTAAATATTCAAATAAGACAGAGGCCCTGCCTGACAAGTATAGCTTTACTTACATTGCACAGTCTCAAAGATACTTTCCCCCTCAAACTCATCCTCATCAGAAGATTCATCATATTGTATGATCTTTAGCTTGGAAGTGCTTTTGCTAGGTTGTTCATATAGATTCAGGAGTTCCTTGTCCAAGTCAAAATCATCTGAGACAAGATAAGATTTTATTTTATCCTAAGAGGAGATATTATAATTACCTTCATCTATATCATCTTCTTTGTCCTCCTCGTTTTCAAGTCTACTTCGTTTATCTGTCTTACAATCAGATATTGCAACCAGGTTGAATAGAATATAAGATTTACCTGAGTTGGTTCGCTGTATTGCATCAGAAGGTGCCCATGGTCGTTTTTTGGAATTTATAGATGTTGTATCTGTGTCTAACTAGATCAGAAACAAATAAACAGCATATTTAAAAATAATACCTGTTAGATTTGAAGGATCTTGAGGGTCATTTTCATCATCATCCTCATCCTCATCAGACTCTGTCCTGTTTAGTCTTGGCTGTTGTTCTTGAGGCACATTCTCTTCATCTTCATCATCTCCAAGGTCTCCATTATCAAAGTCAGATTCTATAACTTTGGCTATGTCAATATTAAGCAGGTGTAGATATAGAGAAGCTTATGATAATTTCTCACCATTTGCAGCCCTAATTATCTCATTTATTCCAGCTCTGGTGTGTGCTTTCTGTTGATCATTTCTCCTTGCCATCCTTTTGAAATGATGTGCAGTGCTTGCTAGAATCATATCATGAGGCTTGTGTGCAGTTTCTGTAGAAGATTAGACTAATTATTACACCAAATTAAATAAAAGCTGAGACATACTCTTTTGAGAATGTGAACCCTCTCGTTGAGCAGGTTCTTGGGTTCTTGAATCATCTGGAATGAAATTTAGTTAGATGCATCAATAGAAATAAAATACATACTGTTCGTAGTAGGTCGCAAGATATTCAGATTATCTTTAGGATCGGTTGGTTTTAAGACTGCTGGTATACGCTCAATAATACCATCCATAGCCATATGAGGCATAGCCTTAGCATAAGAGATGTAAAGTGTATTAACAAACTTGCTGATGATGTTTTGATGACTAGGAAATTGAGAAGATGGTGGGTAATTGATGGTATGTCTGTCTGGTGATGCTATCAATGGCTCTAGGGTATAGTCTGTGTTTATGACCTTTGCTGGTGCATGTGCCCAAGGTTCAGAGGTAAATGTAGAGTTGTCAATCTTGGCAGAAATACAGTCTGCAAACTTGATAGAATCAAAGTGGACCTCATATGGGAGTTGGCGAAGAAGATGGTGAATATAAAGAGTTAACATATACATGGATGTGGTAAAGTGATCCTTTTCACTTGTAAACATGGCACCATCTGTAAAGAAGTTGGCATGGCTGGTAAATGGTCTTGGAGGGCTGTACAGTATTAGCAACTTTGAAATATAATAGTATAAGTGAAATAACTTACTCATGACTAAAAACTTCCCGCGGAAGCGTAACAGGCTCTCCCCGTACTCCAGATCCAGCCATAAAGACTTGAGTACTTCCACTTATCATCTTTGAGGAGGGGTAGAAGATAACGATACAACAATAAGCCCAGTCTTTAATTTCTTCTTCACCCTCTGGTGCTAGCGGAGGCATACCACTATGTAGATGGTGTCCAACAAAATAGAAGATGTCTATCTGATCTAGAACCACATAGATGCCCAGAGAGATCAAGTGAAAGTGACCGCCTTGATAATTACGTGGATGATCTGAAAGGGAGACCATGCCTGACATACTGCAAATAAGATTACCAAGGTCTCGGTGGATACCGCCAAAGAATCTCTGTTCAACCAACCCCTCCACTAGACAGAAATGAGTATTGAGATATACTATGCAGCTACAAATACATACTGGAGTCATATCGTCTAGGCTGGGCAATATTGAGTTGAACAGATGAGCACCACTTGTTTTCTGGGGAGCCTATGTGTGGCATAGCAAGCATATCAGTCATGTCTGCAATAGTGTCCCACATATGTTCAGGAGCCTCTTCCCATCCTTCAAGGTAGACCTGTGTAGTTGTCTAAGATTCAATTAGAGACCAAGACTCTTATGTCAGATAATTATGAACACATACTTTCAAAACTTCCATACGTAATCTGGTTCCATCATTCTCCTTGCTATTCTTGATCTTGGAGTTGGCATTTGGGGCAGAGTAGACTGTTTGCTTTTCATAGGTAACCCCAAGGGGATAGCACCGTTCACTGGAGCAGACGGACTGGATAGGGGTCCCATCTTCGTACTGCTCTACAGGCAGACTGCCAACTTTGCGTATCCTGCTCTCACGAGGTCCTAGTGCCTTTTGCTTGGCTCTCTCTACTTCATCCAGAGTTGTACGACATATATGCCCACTATTATAAGTGAACATCAGATTAAAATTGAGAAATATGCTGAATATATTTACTCTTGAGGAACAAAGGCTTGTACCAAGTCATCTTTGGCATCCCCTCCTGCATACAGGTCCCTAGCAAAGAGCCAATCTCCACGTTTCATCTGTTGCAAACCTGAGATATAATATTGAGACAAGTAACAAAGTAAAATTGAGAGAAACATACCAAGTTCTTTCATTTTGGAAAGTGGACCTTGTGGGATATCCTTGTGAATAGACTCGAGTTTCTTTGCTAGCCTATAGCCATCGGTGGAAGAATCAAAAATATAAACATAGGTGTTTCCAGGTCACTGGATATTGTACTTGTGATGCATGGGATGTTTGTCAGTCTCAGAATGTCCCTTCCATCGGTATAGCATGGGAAGTGCAGGGTGACAGTTGTTAATCACAATCTTTTCAAGGTCGTGAAAAATATGAGCGAATTGATTGTCTTCGTCCCATCTCAGATAGCCTTTGATAACCTCTGCGTCGTCCATAGCAGTGTGCTGGTCCTCTGGATCTGGAGTCCATGCTCTTGTAGCTCTTGGTTTTGATTTCTGGCCCTGCCGATCCTTTCCACATTCTTGTTCACTCAATTTATGTTCTAATTTGAATTGTCAAAATCAAATCAAATCAAATAGACTTCAAGATTTACATGTGATCTTTACATGAGTGGGTTTTCCAAAATCTGAGTCAGGTTCGCTTGGTTCAGGCTCCTGGTCTAAATACATTATTGTTATTGAAGTTTACATGATAAGTTATATTAAACTTACAGTGTTCATCACCGCTGTCACCATTATTGTACTCATCTTCAACAACTTCAATGTAGGCTTTGCAGTTGTCTGGATTTTGTGAACCTTGGTTTATTGATTAGTTTCTCTATTATCTTATCCTCTTATCAACCTACATAGGGTTCTTCCTTTCTGACTACCAGTTTCATTCCCAGATACTAATTTACATTTGTAAGTCATTATTAGATTTGTAAGTTGTTAGATGAAATTTGAATTTATCATACATGGTGTCAGATCTGAATCGCCTTCCATAGTTCAGTAGGGGTTTGCAAAAAAGTCAAGGGTTAAGGCTTAAGACATTATTAGAGACCAAGTGTACCCAGAGATCAAGTCAGAGTTTACCAAGTTCAACGATAGGGATACAACAACTAGAACTAAAAAGAACAAAGTACCGGTAACTACCAGTGCTTTGTTCAAGATAGTGGTAAGGAGGAGAGATTGGAAAACCGAAGTTCCTCCTGTCTCTCGCTGTTTGTTCATGTTTGTATATATGTTTGGGTTAGGGTTTGCTCTGCTTAAGTCTCAACATGAAATTGATGCGTATTCAGCGGGCCAAGCTGTATTAACTAATACTATACATGGTTCATTGCTTTAGTCTAAACAGTATGCGGATACAAATATGCTACATAAGTTTGGTAAAGTTCTCTTTTCTAGCTAATCTAATACTCTATCAGAACATTGTTCAGTCTACATGAGTTTGGTACAAGGAATGGTTCCACTAACTATGAGCGGGTGAGCTTTTATCTGTAAACGAGTTGGCACCGCTAGAAGTACTTGCAATGAGCACATTGGACCAAGAAACTGCATAAAATCCATAGTTAGACACAGCTCCTGACATTCGTTCAAACGAGGCAAAATAATTCTGAGAACATGATACCTTAAGCACTATTGAGCTCATAATAGCACAAGAAGGCATTTGAACTTGCAGGCTTGCAGCTGTAGTGATTTGTATAATGACCTGGCGATCATAACGACCATATAAAAATGACAATCTATATCAGAAGTCATTCATGAGCGGATGGACAGAGGCCACACCTGAGCCAATAACACGGTCATTTATAGAGCCTGATGAGAAGTTCCAAGAGGCATGACTTGTAATCGAGTTCTCCATTGAGTTTGAACAGTTTTAGTAGTTTAGGCAAAAGATAATGTGGGTGAGCATAATGCCTACGCCTATAGACTATAGATGGACAACTTACACTTGTTTGAGTGCTTCTTGCATGTGCTGGTGGACAGAGTATGGTTGAATTGATCTGGCTTTTGGTCATGGGGTTATACTGCTTGTTTATCAATGTCGAGACTCCACCAGACATAAGGCTGAACATATATATGTCGATAAGAGATAATATTAGACCTCTTGAGATGATTCAATGCCAGGACACTTCTCTTCATCCAGTACACTCTGGCAATTGCGATCTAAATATACCAAACGCTAATCCGAATCAAACATACTGGCTTGTCTTCAACAACCCTTCTATCTCTTCTCGATTGATGATGTATAATTTAGGCTAGCACTACAATAAATGGGTAAACTGTAAGCTAAAGCTATAAACAATCACGATTCAAGTACGAAGCATTCATATTCTTCAAGTAAAGAATAAATACTATTCTGAACTTAAGGCAAGCAATCTTCAGTTCAGGGGTTAGCACTAAGCTGATCAGCCTTTGTCCTTCTTTGTCGATAACACTGGATCGTAGCCCAAATTTTAGGCTTCATAAAAGTAAGGTCAAATTTTATAAAAAGTCTCTTACAAAATATGATTTTAAGCACCTAAAAATTGTCAAAAAATGCAGAATTTCAGCAAAATTTGATGAATTGTAAAATCCTTGGCTAATCCAGACTTTTGTATCTCATTTTTAGACTTTAGAAATATTGAATTTTTGTTTATTTTTTATTGAAGAAAAGTTTACTATGCAAAATTCCAAATTTTGATACACTTTTATTTCTCTAGAAATTATAATATAATTGTATATATCAAAATGAAGTGTTATAAATAGAGAGCCTAGAGAGAAGATATAGACTACTATTGTTGGTAAATTATAGTCTCTGTCAATTATACTATCTGATAGAGATGTTTAAGTATGCAATATCACTGACTTTTCCAAATTAGCAGTTTAAATTTTATATTACTTTTGGAGAAACAAAAGTGTGTCAAAATTTTGAATTTTGCATAGTAAACTTTTCTCCAATAAAAAATAAGCAAAAATTCAATATTTCTAAAGTCTAAAAATTAGATACAAAAGTCTAAATTAGCCAAGGATTTTACAATTCATCAAATTTTGCTGAAATTCTGCATTTTTTGACAATTTTTAGGTGCTTAAAATCATGTTTTGTAAGAGACTTTTTATAAAATTTGACCTTACTTTTATGAAGCCTAAAATTTGGGCTATGGTCCAGTGTAAAGTACTTACCCATATATGCAAACTCCTAGAAACTGTGTTTACCTCAAAACCAAGCTCGTAAATTTCTCAAACGTCGGTTTCTTGTATTGGGTGTTGTGCTATTAGAAGGCTAGTTTCTTGTTAGCGATTTTGTTCATGTTTTCTTGCGTGAATTTTGTGAGCGGGTCTACTGCAAGTTGTAGCAGAATATTGGTACGGTTTGATACAATCTTGCGCTACTGGAGTTCTACAAGCAGAAACAGCAGTTATCAGCTTTAACTATCTGATATCGAACATACCAAGCCCAGTTTCTATTAAGCCAATAATCCAAATAGCCTCATCCCTGATTCGAATCCTACTTCTGACCCTCAATCAAGCATGAACATAGTCTCACAGTTAAACTATACGGAAAAAGACATATTAGCTTTTAACGATACTTTCTACATTGCTAGATCTTACTCACAAGAAAACGCAAAGTACAGATGAATACTTGCTTGTGAACCAAGGTGCGGTGTCGATTGTAGATACTGTAGCCAAAAAGTGAACAAAAGGCGAATATAATTCATTCACTATGCTTACTAGCAAGACCCGACCATGGCTTAAACAATGAGCCTGTTCAGAATGGGGGTTATGCTTCGTTGTACAAGAGAAGGTATGGGTAGATATACCTAATCTCATGCTACTTGAACTATCATATCAGTTGCTCGATCTAAATCCAACGATATAGTTACGCACCAGGTTTGAGCTTACATCTCCTCCGTGCACAAAGAATGCTACTTGTGTTTAACTCAATCGGTACGCCTAAGGTAACAACGTTCGAATATGTTGAACGGGACCAACACCCTACATTTTTTAGATATATTCGTAAAGTTGCTTTCAATCTCAAAGTCTGAAAGCAAAGAAGTAAGTCAATAAGAATCAAAACAATTGATATAGAATGATAAGTTTGATCACTACAATGAGCTCGATCACTGCTCATAGCTAGGACATAGCTGAAAGTAGGTTACACTAGAAACAAGCCGGAATTGACTCCAGCTACATCATAATGATGAGCTCACTCAAAAACCCAGCGAGATCAAAGGATGGGAGCCCCCAGAAGTGGGGATCTCGGCGTGCGGATAGAGTCGGAGATGAGTTCACAGGAAGTCACATGCCGTCCAAGCAGACAACAATAATGGCCAAATATGCCGCAACATAGGCATTATGGCCTCTATGTTTGTTTTTGCTTACAAATCTCATTCTCCCACGGTATGTTTGTTTTTCTTATGTTTTTTTTGTTCTATGTCTAACTACTACCTATCTATGATGAAAATATAAAATACTTACCTGAAAAGGCACGCCTGAGACATCCCGAAGGATATCCGAGACAGCCTGCAGACAACGGAGGGCAATGAGGAGGAGAGAAGCAGAGGAGAGCAGGAGGGGGTGGTGGTGGGCAGAGGCAAGAGGGAAAGGCCGGCAATCGAAGAGGGGATAGAATGTATACGGGCAAGGTGGATGGTCTGTGCGTGAGAGAGCTGACAAAGGAATTATACTCAAAATGGCCAGTTAACAGTCTAGACCTCTCGGATTTCGCCGATAGATCACCGGTCTGGAGCCTTTTGACATGATCTGTCACCTTAAACTTAAAATGAAAAGATCGAGATATGATCAGTCGGTCTTTTCCGAGACGTTCCAGACCGGAAATCCGAGAGGTCTAGACCGTTAACTGGCCATTTTGAGTATAATTCCTTTGTCAGCTCTCTCACGCACAGACCATCCACCTTGCCCGTATACATTCTATCCCCTCTTCGATTGCCGGCCTTTCCCTCTTGCCTCTGCCCACCACCACCCCCTCCTGCTCTCCTCTGCTTCTCTCCTCCTCATTGCTCTCCGTTGTCTGCAGGCTGTCTCGGATATCCTTCGGGATGTCTCAGGCGTGCCTTTTCAGGTAAGTATTTTATATTTTCATCATAGATAGGTAGTAGTTAGACATAGAACAAAAAAAACATAAGAAAAACAAACATACTATGGGAGAATGAGATTTGTAAGCAAAAACAAACATAGAGGCCATAATGCCTATGTTGCGGCATATTTGGCCGTTATTGTTGTCTGCTTGGACGGCATGTGACTTCCTGTGAACTCATCTCCGACTCTAGCCGCACGCCGAGATCCCCACTTCCGGGGGTTCCCGTCCTTTGAGCTCGCTGGGTTTTCGAGCGAGCTCATTGTTATGACATAGCTAGAGTCGATTCCGGCTCGTTTCTAGTGTAACCTACTTTCAGCTACGTCATTGAGGTCTCTATCTCATCTCCGATTGGTTCCTTGTCTTGACTTGGTCCCGGTATTGAACTTTTTTCTTTTCTAGATAGCGTTGAGTCGCAGGCTTTGGGAAGCGGAGGATTGGGCTCAGGATGGCTGTATGAAAGGTCGGGATAGGGTAATGAGCGGTGGAAGTTGTAAAATATGTTTATTCTAGCAATACGGTATGTTTTAATTTGTTACCTTGCATCCGTTATTGCTCGTAGCTCAACGACATACCTCTTTTAGGAATTCTGGCTCTCGGGAGGTCTTCTGCCCAGTGGCGGGATGTACGCTTCCATCAAACTTTGTTATCTAAAGGTAAGCACAAACTCAAACTGCGCAAACTTTATACTGACAATTTAATCAACACATTATTCCTTTCGCTCGCATTCTTAGGTTTCTTTCGATGCGTTTAACCAAGCACAATGTCTGCTTCCTCAAACAACAAAGGTAGCTTTTTCGTTTGGTTTGAATGTCGTTTGAAGCTGAACTATTCAGGCAAAGCAGTTATCCACACCTATTCTAGCTTTCAAGACCCCGATGTCCCAGTTGCATCCACTTCAACTTCAAGCCCGCCTCGTAAACGGCGAAGGTACAACAATCTGTTTCTAGATTTGGAGGCAGTGGCTGATGATGATGAGGACGACTCGGACGGAGAGGAAGGTCAAGACGAGTTTATCAATAACGGTATGTAATTGGTTTTTTTCTGTTTTTGATATTCTAACTGGTTGCATTTCAGCATATGAAGACTTAACAACAATCCACGACCCTCTTCCCATCCAGGAAGATGGTTCGAACTTTTGAAATGAGGCTGAAGATATTGCCTTGAATTACAAGAACAAAGCAATTGCCGAGCAATGCGAATACCGGGATCTTTCTATGCTAGAAGATATGTCCGACCATTGTCAATTCTATCAAAACTGGGCATGTCTGGATCCTTTTTTGCGCGACAATGGTGGAGCTACCCTGTTGAGAGCCATGTCTGCTCCTAACATCAACGACAAAGGCCTCTACAAGGTCAACCTGCAACAAGTGAGTCTGCATCGATGCTTTGTTACTAAATAACTGATATCCTTTTGCTTGCAGCGTCATCGAGGGCGACAGAATGCAACAAATCTGATGTTCCACCTCTTATCGGTCCCACTCGATACAGC
Source organism: Cerrena zonata (assembly GCA_038087015.1). Classification (NCBI taxonomy): domain Eukaryota; kingdom Fungi; phylum Basidiomycota; class Agaricomycetes; order Polyporales; family Cerrenaceae; genus Cerrena; species Cerrena zonata. The sequence goes on from JASBNA010000004.1 coordinate 1,403,154, forward strand.
TCATCTTGATGGTCTCTTTTTTTCTGATGAAGTTCCATCTGTATTCGCCTCCCCTGTTGACTCGTATACTGCCCTCTACTTGGAATGTAGTTCATTATCAATGGCAGTCAATTTCATGGCTCTCGTCAATTACCCTGAGAGTTCAGTCTCTTTGGTTTCCATGGATAGTCGAGAGCGGTTGCTCACCTTCAACCTTGAGCAAACGTTATGGGTCTGGCTCAAAGATGGGTCTGTCGGGTATGTTTTGGACCACGAAGATCACGATTGGTTAGAGCAAATGGAACTGGTCACTGTACCACCCCTCCTCCCTCCCCTCAACTTTCCTGCTGGTCAGAAGCAACGACGTCTCTATACCTACGCTGATCTCCAACCTCTTTTGGCAAATCTCGCTGTCCCTCAACTATCTGCCATCGACAAAGGCACCCATGTGATGCACTTGAAGACCCAGGAGGTCATTAAGTTCATGGGTCCCCTTCTTATCTTCAGCATTCCTCGTTCAAAACTGAAGCCCATTGATCACCCCGACCCTTTTGAGCTCCAGCTTTTCTTTGAAGCCAAGGATGCATGGTTGACCCTTCTCGACTCCCTTCGTCATCATCCTGGTCTCAACATTGACCAGGTTGATGGCATTATGGACTGCTGTTTCCTCACTCCAGAGGACATGGTGAAGTTGGCACAGGATCACGCTGCTTTGCTTCTGGCTAACGGCGACCACGTTACTATCATCAGAAAGGGGACAGAGTTGGGCTGGTTGGAAGGCGAGGTGTGCAGCATCGCTGGTGACAAGGTCACCGTCAAGATATTTGTATCCAAACAGGTTGCGACCTTCCGAAGAAAAGATCTCCAGCAGATTTTCCTCCCATTATCTCTGGTGGAAGTGGTGTCTGGTCATCATTGAGGGGCGAGAGGCTTGGTCTTGTACCAGGATGGGGATAGCTTTAACATTCTCAATGAGAACAACACTTCAAATATAGTAAGTCATCTCAGTTCTCTCCATTTTATCCTACTGACAAATTTGTACATCTATAGTTTATTGTATCCTCATTTTGTCTACGATCTCGCAAGGACGAGCATCATCAAACTTGCCTGTTGGACAACATGCTACCCCTCCACGATATATCTCGACGATTCCAAACGTTCACCAGCGGTGAACGTATTCTTGTCCAGTTACCTTTGGCAGTTAAATATTTGTAAACTATAAGGCAGAGTGCCCTAAAGTGTTTTACAAACTTTTAGGCATTCTGCCTTGCCTTTTTGATTTGTGTTATGTAGGGCAGACTGCCTATATGCTTAGTCATCTGTATAGGGCCCAGTGTATTGCCTAATATGGTATATAGGCCCTATTTGGGCGCTTTTTTTGCGAATTGGCAGGCTCACCTCTTTCTGCTTACAAATCTGGTTCCACAGCCACATGTATACTTTCTAAATTGGGTAGGTGGCCCTGGGGTGGGTGGCTGTGGCTGCTACTCACCTTCCGCTTACTGTGGGTGCTTATGTCAGCACCCCCTATTGCCTATTTGGGAAAGTGGTTTGGGATAGGGTGGGGGATGGTGCAGGGGCCTATACCAAGCATTAGGACATGTACCAGGGTGTAAAAGAACGGCATTTTTACGCTGAATCCATATCTGAAATCCCCATGTCATTTGGATAAGAACTGGGGGAGTTATAACAGAAATAGTAGGTATAAATCGATAAAAGGGGGGTTGTAATTGAAATAGGGTAGGAAGGAGCGGTCAGAATATTAAGCAGAGGTAGTATGCTCCTCTACTATGTTGGGAAAGGGTGTGTACAAGATCCCAGGTCGATTGGATAAGAACTGCATGTTCTGTATTTGGAATACCCCTAAAATGCGAAATTAGGGGGGTACCCTAGGCTATTGGTGGGGAACCAGCCATTCCCTTGACTATCAATGATAATAAGTTCAAGATATAGTATGGGGAAGCTCATATTCCAACCCACATTATCATAGAGTCATCCCCCATACTAATACCTCTTTAACAGGGTGAAAAATGCGAAAATAGGCTATTACCTCCACATATACTCAAATAACTATGGAAGGGAAGGCTCTATGGATAGTCCAGTTTGTACAGATATAGATGTAGTATCCCTCTAGAGGTATGTATCTCCGCAGGCCCTACATACCAGTGGTTGAACCTACATAGCTTAACCACTTTGTGGAACATGGGCGAAAAAGCTAGTTTTGTGTCCATAATTTCCAGGGATATACTTATGATATTAATAAGCGGCTTTCTTATGCCTATAGCCCTTGGAAAGTACTCCAATTTCGTCCCTCCATTTGTCCTCAGACATAGAGGTGACCCTCCAAAATGCTACCCATCTCCCCTCTCCTCCTGACTCAGAAATACCCCAAATTGCACCTCTTTTGGGACCTACAGGTCGTACTACTAGACCAAATAACATGAGGGGGGATAGCCTGGATGAGAGACAGTAAGTACTTCCTGAATCCCCAGCCACCATTATAGAACTTCCAGCCTGACCAATGGTATAGAGGAAGGAGTGTCTTAGAGAATTGCAATATGAGTGAAACTTGCATGTAAGGTATACTAACCCTAGTGTTAACAAAAAGTGTGTTCTATGGCCAGGGCAGCTGGATAGAGCTATGAGGGATACTTAAAAACCTCCACAAGCAGTCTTCTTTCTCCATGAATGTTGCTCTATATGTCTTTGGGTGGGTGTATGCTGGTTTGCATGCAGTAATAGGGGAGTATTGGGAGGTGATTTATAGGGGTACCTCCTTACCTGCAGCTCTGTAATCCTAGATATCATCCAGTATATATTAGAACTCCCAATATCCAGAAGTAGAGCCCCATTGGTGTAGGGGTTGGTGAGATACAAATATCTGCACCTCCTCCCCCTCCCCAGGGGTACCTTCACTCCCCCTCTACCATTTCATGTCAGATAACCAGGCCAATTGGTATATGTTGTTTCCTGCATATTTGACACATCTAGCAGCAATCCTGACACGTATAAACATGCTCTGACACGTCATATTACTGTCCCATCCCATGCCTCCTCCTCCTCCCCCTATCACTCAGTATTGATTCTATCACAAAGCGGTGTTGGGTATCGCCTAGGATGGTATATTCCAACATAGTATGAGTATTACAGAATATTCTATCCATTAGAACGGAAGATACAATAGATATTCTCCTCCTGGTACATAAAGAAATTATTTTGACCATAGCATACCCATACATTGTACTAATGCCAAGCTGACTGGAGTATGGGCCTCCCCATACTATATCTTGAACTTATTATCATTGATAGTCAAGGGAATGGCTGGTTCCCCACCAATAGCCTAGGGTACCCCCCTAATTTCGCATTTTAGGGGTATTCCAAATACAGAACATGCAGTTCTTATCCAATCGACCTGGGATCTTGTACACACCCTTTCCCAACATAGTAGAGGAGCATACTACCTCTGCTTAATATTCTGACCGCTCCTTCCTACCCTATTTCAATTACAACCCCCCTTTTATCGATTTATACCTACTATTTCTGTTATAACTCCCCCAGTTCTTATCCAAATGACATGGGGATTTCAGATATGGATTCAGCGTAAAAATGCCGTTCTTTTACACCCTGGTACATGTCCTAATGCTTGGTATAGGCCCCTGCACCATCCCCCACCCTATCCCAAACCACTTTCCCAAATAGGCAATAGGGGGTGCTGACATAAGCACCCACAGTAAGCGGAAGGTGAGTAGCAGCCACAGCCACCCACCCCAGGGCCACCTACCCAATTTAGAAAGTATACATGTGGCTGTGGAACCAGATTTGTAAGCAGAAAGAGGTGAGCCTGCCAATTCGCAAAAAAAGCGCCCAAATAGGGCCTATATACCATATTAGGCAATACACTGGGCCCTATACAGATGACTAAGCATATAGGCAGTCTGCCCTATATAACACAAATCGAAAAGGCAAGGCAGAATGCCTAAAAGTTTGTAAAACACTTTAGGGCACTCTGCCTTAGGATTTCCAAAAAGTTTACAGCAAAGGCTGGTCCAGTGTGGCCAACACCAGGACAGTACTCTGGACCAACTGGGACAGCAGCTACCAAGTCTGTAAAGCTGTAGTCCCTGATGGTTACCTTGCAGACTGGATCTCGCAGAATGGGTACTGGGTGCCCTCTATGCCATACAACAGTGGAAAACCACCCACCTGGAAACCTAATGACCTCTCCCAGGTTATGACAATATTCCCCGAAGAAGCCACCTACCTCGATCCTAGCAAGATGTTCAACGAGCGAGTAGGTCGCGATTTCCTGGTCAGGAAGCAAGTCCTTGTGCAAGGAGCACACGATTTCAAAGGACTCAAGGGTCTTATTACATCAGTTGATATCACCCAAGGCATCGCGCAGATCTCAATCGATGCAAAAACAATGATGACAAACCAACATCACTTCATTGACTTGAGGAACTTGGCCCTTGATGTCTCAAACTCCCGGTAAGTTTAATGATCTATATTTGTTTAGCTATTACTAAAGTGCTTTAGGTCGGATATCTATTTACAGCTGGGTATCAACACATCAAGAACGTATGTTGAACCTACTCAGCTTCCCATCGTCATCCCCAGAGCCCAAACCAGTTGTCCACCAACACCACCCCCTCCTGTCTCTACCAGCACCGATTCCCCCTGGGCCCCTGATGCTCTCAACGCCGCTCCCACTGCCTGGCATGTTGAGCCTCCAGTTTTGAATGGGGCATCATGACTGTTGGAGCCTGAGGCTTACAATCAGCTGAATGGAAGAATATCATTTCAGGTTGGTATTGATTGGGGGAAGGGAGGTCAGACAATGGGATGGACTTGCCCAATATCCCAGAAGCCTGCAGGCTTGCCGGACCTCAAACCTGATGAGGTCTTGGTCGACGTCATGGCGAAAAAGAAACATTTCATCAATGTCTTCCAGGCCAAGGACCTCGTCACTATCTATCTCACGAAGGCCAATGTCTGGCTCCTAATGCCCCAAGAAGGTCACCAGTTTGGTGCACTGATTGCGTTCGATACTGGGCGGATGTTGACAGAGAATGACAAGAAGCAATATCGACGAGGAAGCCATGTTGCCATTGATAAATTCAAACAAGCAATATGTACTGTGATGGTAGTTGACAGACAAATTACCATTAGAAATGACAATCTAGTAAAGTTTACAGTTAGCAAATAGTATAATCTCATAGACATATCATTTTTTCTTGTTATATTGTATCGATAGTATATTTTTTGGTTCATAATAGTAGAATTTTGGATTGCAGACCTCGAGCCCACTTAATAACATATTTGAATATGTACCGAACTATATTTGAGCAAGGTGCATAGTCAACTACATCCTACATAGTATGAGCGATGTTAACTTTGTTGAGTTTTCGACTGTGAGTTACAATAACAATTATTAATTAACATTCTATTGATATGCTTAAAATATAGGTAAGTTGTTTGCCTTATCGCATTTAAGTGATCTGAACATGCACTCCTTTGGCACTTGCCGGACCTCTGTCTTAGGTTTTTTTGCCTTGCCTTCTCCTCCTCTCGACCGCCGCTTTCTTTACCAGTTGCCGGTAGCTACCAGCAGTTGGTATCTTCTCTTCCTCTTCATTCTTTACAGTCTTATGCTTGTTACCTCTGCTGTCAACCTCAACGTTCTTTGTCGTCGCCTTTGCCATCAAGACTCAAGATTTATGTCGCGTTCTTTATCTCAAGTGCCGGTAGCTACCAGCACTTGAAAAGGAATGTTGAAGACTTCTTTTACAATAGGCGGTTTGTTGTTGGGTTGGAAGGAATGTTTTGGTACGCCATTCTTTTTTCGTCAACAACTAACTTCTGTCCTGTATCCTTTCAGTTTATCTTGGCCCACATGCTTTTGACGTCAACGATTTTATTAGTGAGTATCTTCAACTCCCTCTTTTCATTGGTTATTGTGCTTACTGCACTGACTTTTACGTGTGGGAACACGAAATTTGCTATTGCCGGTAGCTATCAGCAACAGTGAATTTCGATGCAACAACAACAGCTACTGCCTAAAGTTAACATGGGGACTTATTCCACTCGAGAATCTCTGGCTGGTGTCAAAGTGCTAGTAGCTACTAGCATTTCAAGTCTAGAACTTGTATCTTGAACGTCCAGTTGAAGTACTAGTAGCTACCAGTACTTCGCCACCAGCCTTCTCTCAATAATACAAGCTAAGTTTTGACCTGCCATTCAAAGTGCCAGTGATAATGAGCATTTTGACACCAAAAAGAGTACATCCAGCAAAGTCAGGCCCCAGCTCAAGGTAAGGAGTTTTGTTTCAAACAAAAAGTTGAAGTGCTGGTCTTTACCAGCACCTCAACATTAACCAGACAGGCCTCTGGTGGACTTGATACCCCACCATAAGCCTGCAGTAGTTGAAATAAGATGCCTAATAGGTAAACAGTGTCCACAGAGTCAATGGGCATTGTTTATCCATTAGGATCTCAATGCTTAAATTAAAATATCCGATAGGTAAATGGTGTTTGCCGAGTCAATAAATACCATTATGGATAACATTCCTCACCCACTTCTAATCCAAGTTCGTTACATAGCTTACCTGTAGTATATATACATATAGACTTTTTTTAAATACCAAATTCAAGTTTGTTGATCTCATTAGACCATATTGCAGATAATGAGTTTTTCTTCTTCTCCAGTCTTACATATATTAACAATGCTTAACTGGATTATTAGTACATATGAGCAGTATGTGTCCTTATTCCAGTCTCTGTCATCTTTTGGATGTCACCAATACATCTCCAACCTTGGACTTCACTCAACAAGGAAGGTAAGATGATAGGGACCGACATATGACCGGGTTGTTATCGAGAATTTCCCATTTATCATCCTTCGCTCATTCGCTCGGTAGGTTTGTCCATATTTTCCATTCTCGGTCTGTTTCAAACCTACGATATCATAACATTGATTGATGGCACAGCCTCTATTTACTGGATAGTGTCCCACCTCTTACACCAACCACCATCCCTGAGACTTGCAGGTAGTTACCAGCACTAGTCTTCCCCAATTGAAACATACCAATGTCAGCAGTTCAAATGTATTTAATATAATGCCCAATCAACACCCTCCAGCCTGGACTAAGCTCTTCACTCAGGTTTTTGAGACTGAACACGCATTTGTCGTGTCCAATGTTGATTACTTGGCCCCTCAGCCTCCTGGAAATGGACTCGGTATCAACCCAGACCAACCATTCCATCTGGAGCTCCTGAAGAATGCGTCATGGGCCAATGATCGATTCTGGTACATGGGAATGATGCCCAAGCATGCCTTTCTCACCAATGATCTGCTCTTCGAAACATTCAGTGGGGGCTTCCATTCCACCCCAATTGTCCAAGTCGAGGGAGGATACCAGCTTAAAAAAGACCTGTGTACACTCTGGGCCGATCGTGAGCAGCTGCTCAATTGCACTCGTAGGATCCTCCAAAAAACCTTCTTGCCGTTTGTTCCTTTACAAACATGTGCACCACCATCCGCGTCCTCTGCAAACTACTTGGCGATATTCGAAACAGAGGATGGCGCCAGGCGCAGTGCTCACCGAGCACGGCGGTATATGATCGCTATGCTTTCCTATGTCGCAGCTTTGATCGCCGCCTCACTCAAGAATGGAGAGGCATTTCCTCCTCATTGGTACCAAGCTCTTGCCGACACTGCACCCCCTTTCCCTCCATTCTGGCTTGACAGAATCATCAACAGTCGGATCCTCACCGACTTCTCTGGAAACCTCCATCGACGAGGTCTTTATGTCAATACTGAGGGAAAATGGCAACTCCTTTCCCTCCTGCATATCTTCACTGACGCCAATGCCCCTGTCTGGCTTGCCTATCCCAAGGGTGGCAAGCCGGTTGGTGACTACGAACGACTGCTTGCTCCTAGCAAACAGGTGATCGAGGGAATTTGCCTTTGGTCCCAACAATCCCAAGCAGGTCCTGCTCGAGCTCCTCCTCTTCAGCAGCAGCAGTCATCAGGTCACAATCTTCCAGGACCTGATTTCGATTTCAACCCTAATGCCCAGGCAGCAAAGATGATGACAGAAATGGCTAGTGTCAGGGCCTTTTTGAAACGCCGTGAGGAATTGAACGCTGGCCATGACATGTGCCAGTACTCCCCCCAGAAGTTGGCTTCTATGCGCGAACGTCAGAAGGACCTGGTGTTGACGTCCAAGGTATTTGTATGGGAGGAGATCGAGATGGAGCCTTGGTTGGTACGCACCCGTGTGGCGAATGCAGACAAACGGTCGACGTTCGATCAGTACGCAGCAAACCAGCGTAGCTACGACATCTTTACAGATGAATGGGACCTATTTGATAACATTGACCCTATTGAGGACATCGACTGCAACATTCCTGGCTGTAGACAAGAGGGCCATGATCACACAGCACAACTTGAACCAAATGAATACCCCGTGGTCCCTCTCCCCCAGCAAGTAGAGCCTCACCTCCGCCCAATTGCCACATACCGTGACAATATTGCAGCTACGCAGGGTGAATGGGCTCTTCAGTCATATTCTAGGATGAACATGGATCCCTTCCTTGTAGTCGCTCACTACCGGTATGGTATCCAGAACCTCCCCCCTCCCCCTCTTCGGCTCGATATTGCTCCTCAACCATTCCCTGTTCCACAGGATACAGTGTTGTTGCTGCGAGCTATTGGTCAGGAACCAGCGCTGTTCGAGCCTGAGTTTAGAAACCAGGATTTCATACAACGTCTCCAGGAATTCTGGAATGCTAGCAGAAGCAATCAAACAATGCCATTGGCTGTCTCTGACTGCCATATGAATCCCGGTCTATTCAAGGCAAAATACAATCGCTGGGGTCTTACTGATATTACACCCTTTGAACATTTTGGGGTCATGACCTTTCCGATCCGTACGATCACCAGCGATGCGTGTGGGTGGACCCTGGCCTTTACTTGCAAGACCTCGATGAGGGAGATGTTCCGAAGAGGATGGGGTCCATCGAATGAGATCATCATGCGTCAGATGATGGAAAGAGGAATCTCTTTCACTATCTTCTGGCACACGAAACCCCGTATATTTTCTCCCTTGAGCTCTGTAGGCTCTATGTATGCGCCCCCCTTCCGTCCAGAGAAATACATCTTCACTCAGGAAGACTACAAGACCTACATTAGTCGTAGGCTTGATCTATTCAGAGACCCAGCTGTGGCAAGGGCCGCTCTTCTTCAAGGTGGTATAGTCTGGCGGCTTGCACTGGAATCCAATGTCTCCCTTACTAGGATTGCTACTGTTGCTTTGGATGACTCCGTCTTTGCAACGGAGGATGCCAAGGTGAGCGAGGTGAGGACAGTATATAGGGAGTGCATCGACTTCACCCTTCTCGAGACTATATCTGGGGTCTACCGATGCTATACTGGTAAGTCACTGTTGCCTCTCCATATTATCTAGTACTGATTCTGATCATTTTCATCCAGGGCATGGCATGCAAACAGCAGATGTATCTTGGTGGCCTGAGACGACTACCTGGGAGGCATCGGGATTGAACTTTGATCATTGGACTCCCCAATGTGAGATATGGTTCACAAACCGCCTTGCTCGTATCAGAGATGGTACTGCCAAACCTTTGAAGGTTAAGGAGTGGCAATCTACCCTCAAGTTTGACAAGAAAGCCGCAAATCCATTCCATTGTATGATGGACGAGATACCCTTCCTACCAGTAAGTTGCTATCATAATTTAGTTATTTGATCTCATTTACACCTTGTTTTTAGAATATTTAAAGGCATGAGAACTGGGGATCCTGTTTTTTATGCATATGATGAACTATTTGTGGTACTGTGTAGTGTGTAGTATGCTTTGTTTTTCTTACATCTCTCAGACTTTTTATTTATATACACAGATGTTATTCTTTGCAGACTTTATTCTCTATGTTTCTACTCTCTCTAACATTATGCTTTGCTCAGACAATTTGTATACTATGTATTACTTCATAACCTTTGTCAAATTGTACTTGTATTGCCTGTGGAAATATGTGTGGTAAGTTAGTAGGGTGCAAGTAAATACAAATAAACAAGAACAAATAAGAGCTGCAAACTTGATGTGATCGTACTCGATCTCTCCTTCCTTTCGCATCCTTCTGCCAAGTGCCGGTACTTACTCGCACTTGAATCATCCCTCTTTACTTTGCCCCACCAAGCTTGGTATGCTTATTTGCCTGGTCCTTCTGGGATACTACTGATATTTTATCTAGCATTCTAATGCATAACTGTCTCAAGATCGGCGAGCTTTTGCTTATGATTGCAAGAAACCTCTTGCTCACTGGAGACAAACATGATCTGCTCTCCTTTGTCCTTACCTGCCATATCTTTCTTGGACCAGGGCTGGATGTGTTATGGGAGAAAATTGATAGTCCACATCTGTTGCTATCTATTTTTCCAGGCAACTCAATCTTTCTCACTCGCTCGGTTGTATCTGGTGCAGTTGAAGAAGACAACGAGGATGATGAGCAAGACAACGAGGATGATGCGCAAGATAACGAGGAAGATGAGGAAGACAATGAGGATGATGAGGAAGACACTGAGGATTATGAGGATGAAGAGTGTGTTATTTACGAGTATACAGTAAGTCCCTTACCTCTAGACAGCCATATCGCTTGCTCATATAATCAACAGTACAAATATGACATTCACGGCATACCTGCCCCTGAGGTGTGGACCCGCCTCTTGTTTTATTCCAGGCGTATCAGGGAGATATCCTATAAATCAGATTATTGCCAACCATTCCTCGCTCAAATCCTTTCCAACAAGCCTTCAGACGTCAACCTTTTTTCCATCCTCCAGAAGTTGAGCTGGAAGAGCAAGAAGACTGGCCCTCCCTTTCTATCTTCCTTTCCCCTTCCCTTTCATCCCTCACTGTGTTTTGTCCTGCTGTTGATCAGGCCCTCAACCTCTCCACCACCATTCCTGGATGTCTGCCAAACCTGAGACGTTTCAAACTTAAACATCCTGAGTTAACTCTTGGATATCCCCAGTTCGAGCTTATTGGCAATGCCCTTCTGTCCTTCAAAAGATTGACATACCTCAATCTCAACTTTCCCTCCATCAGTATAGCCATGGACTTTAGAGTCCTCATCAGCCTCTCTCAGATCCCAAACCTTACCAAGTTGGCGCTTGGCCTCAGTGTCGAATACTTCAACTATCCAGGGATAGTACTCGTAGATGGTTTCAGGTCTTTTTATGTATATTTGAAAACTGGACCAAGGTTTCCAATCATTTCATTGCTATAGCTATCTTACATGCAATGTTTGGGGTATTCCATATGCTTCGAGAGAATGAGGGCCATTGTGGGAAACTAGGCTTGGCTGCAAAGGAGTTTATGGTCACTTAAATAAGGACAATACTGTAAAGCCTAAAGTGCTTGATGATTATATAGCATCTGACTCTTTGGATTAGCATTCTCTCTTTAAATGTCAATACGTAGAGTACATAGACTGTTAAAGGGTGACTTAAACCAGGGAATAGATCGACCTGGGGGACACACAAATGCTCTGGAACACAATGAGAGCAGTTAGATTGAGAGGTAATTACAATACTTGCCTGGAACACAATGAGAGCAGTTAGAGAGCCCTGAAAGCGACCAGGCATACTAGATAGGAAGGAGAACTCGGCTATAGCCGAGTTAAGCGCTGAAGGCTCGGCAATAAGCGAAGAAAAGCAAAATGAAACACAAGTCCACCCTGCATTGGGTGGAGCACTAAATACTGAAGCTAGAGCAAAGGGGAAAAGTGCTACTGGAAGCTGAGTGTCTACAGAGTCCGTTTATGAAGTCAAAAGATAGAATAGATAAGGTGGAACATCACCAAAACACGAAGTTTAACACTCCCCCTTGATGTTGCACCTCTGAAACTCCCCCTGGACCCAGTGTCACTCCAAACCCATCATAGACCGGAATTCCTCAACCTTGGCTCGAGGCAGGGACTTGGTCAGCATGTCAGCAGGCATCAGCACTCCAGCAAGGTGTGTAGGCGCAATCAGACCGCTTTCAACAGTGTCCTTCAGCCAGTGGTAGCGCAAGTCGAGGTGTTTCATTCGACCATGGTGCTCAGGGTTTTTGGCAACACTGACAGCACTGAGATTGTCGATGAAGAGGGTGGAGGAAGATGGAAGGGAGTAGCCAAGTTCACCAAGCAGGTGACGCATCCAGAGGATTTCCTTGCCAGCCTCACATGCAGCAATGTACTCAGCCTCTGTGGTCGATAAAGCAACCATAGGCTGCAGCTTGGAGGACCAGTCGACCGCTCCAGAGCCAATCTTGACTAGATAGCCACCAGTTGAACGCATCTTGGGCTTCTCACCAGCATGGTCAGCATCAGAGTAGACCTGGAAGAGCTCAGAGTGATCTCCAGGCCTGTAGGTGAGGCGGAGATCCATGGTGCCCTTCAGATAGCGAAAGAGGTGCTTCACAGCCTGCCAGTGCGCCTTCCCTGGATTGGAGTTGAAGCGAGCAAGCTGGGAGACAGTGTAGGCGATGTCTGGACGAGTACAAGTGGCCAGATACATCAGAGCACCCACAGCATTGATGTAGGGCAAAGCGGTCATCTCTGCGCTTTCCTGAGGTGTTTGAGCACCCAGATCAGGCGAGAGGCGTAGTCCAGGCTCCATGGGAGTAGAGACGGGGTTGCACTCACTGAAACCAAAGCGGTCAAGCATGTTGATGATGTACTGACGCTGGGAGAGTGAAAGCGAGCGGTTTGGACGATCCCTGGTGATCTCGATGCCTAGGAGGTAGCTGGTGGGACCCAAATCTCGAAGTTTGAAGTGCTTCTGGAGGTCCTGGACAGTCTGGTCGATAGAGGCCTTGGACGTCGCAGCAATGGTGATATCGTCGATGAAAATGGGGATGATAATGCGCACCTCGTCCTTGGCATAGACATAGACAGAGGAATCCGACTTGAGACGTGCAAAACCAAGGGAATCAAGGGTAGAATGGAGTTTCTGGTTCCAGAGTCGACCTGCCTGTTTGAGACCATACAAGGCCTTGACAAGGCGAAGGACATGGCCCTCACCACCGCTCTGGAAACCCTCAGGCTGCTGCATGTAGATCTCAGTGTCCAAATCACCGTTGATGAATGCCTGAGAGATGTCCAGGGAGTGCAGCTCAAGGTCCTCAGTGGCAGCAAGAGCCAAAACTGTCCTAATCGTTGCCATCCGCACTGTGGGGGCAAAGGTTTCGACATAGTCATACCCAGGGCGTTGGTTATAGCCCTTGGCGACGAGTCTGGCCTTGTACCGCTCCAGGGAGCCATCTGCATGCCGCTTTGTGTTGAACACCCATTTGCATCCAATGGCTCGCTTTCCAGCAGGAAGAGGACAGGTCTCCCAAGTGCCGTTTGCGACGAGGTTGTTGAATTCTGTGAGTGCTGCTTCACGCCACTGAGAGGCCTCAGGACGCTTCATAGCCTCTGCAAAAGACAAGGGATCAGCATCACCACTGGAGGCAGCAAATGCGATCTCAGGGTCATCATCCTCAGAATCAGTGTCAGCAGGAGATGGAGAGCGAAGTTTCCACCAGTCACCAGGTGGCTTGCCTGCATTCGATCTGCCTGTGCGACGTGCAGGAGGCGGATCCTGAGGCTCTGGTGAGGCGCAGGGCCTGGAGAAGGCGAGGGAGAGTTGGAAGCAACACGAGGGGCAGCAGCAGCAGCAGGGAGGCCAGAGGGACGAGACTGGATGTGAGAGCGCTGTGGACGTCTCTGGGCAAGCGGTCTGTTGTCCTGAGGCTCTGGGAGTGCAGGGGCAATGTCAGGAGCAAGTGGGAGAGCTGGATGCGGTGGGACAGCAGGGTTATTCTGCTCAGGAGCTGGTTGTAGAGGAGGCTCAAGAACCTCCCCCCCAGAATGAGACGCTGGCACATCATCATCCGAGAACCAAGGCATCACAGAGGAAGCAGGAAGGGATGAAGTGGACGATGCAGGGGTGTCAGAGACAGCTTGGGAGGGCAGGGGCGAAGAAATCGACTTTTTGAGACCTGGGTAGAAGCGTTCGTCAAATTCAGCACGCTCTGAGATAACTACCTTTCTCGTTGTCGGATTGTAGAACTTCCAGCCCTTATAACCATCCGGATAACCAATAAACACACATTTCTCCATGTGAGGCCCTAAGGCCACACGCTTGTCCTTCTGCACATGAACATATGCAGTGCACCCAAAGACCCTGAGATGAGAAAGGTCCGGTTTCTTGCCATGGAATCCCTCAAAGGGCGTAAGACCGCGAAGGGAGGAAGTCGGACAGCGGTTAATGATGTGGACGAAGGAATGGAGGGCCTCACCCCAGAACTGACGCGGCAAATTCGATTCCGAAAGCATGCAAGTAATGCGCTCAGAGAGGAGCCTATTGAAGCGTTCGGCAACTCCATTCTGCTGAGGTCGATTCCGGGTTGTATGGCGTCTGACAATGCCGTGGTCGATGCAGTACTGGTCCATCTCCTTGGACATGTACTCGCCACCCTTATCGTCCTGCAAAGCACCGATCCGGAAGCCTTTGTTGCGCACATAAGCATGGTAGAGCTTGAAAGCGGAAAACTGTTGAGATTTCGCTTTCAAAAGCACCACAACTCGGTACTTGTACTTCCCATCGATGTATGTGACCCAATAGCGATAGCCACCAAAGGTCTGGACGTCTAGGGGACCGTGGAGGTCAGAATGGACGACTTCACAAGCAGAGGAGAGCTCTGTGGTCGACGAGGGGAAGGGATTGGCATGCATCTTGCCAGCTAGACAAGGCTCACAGATGGGGTCAGGAACACCCTCAGAGTGGATGGTGATTCCAGTTGCCAGTTTCTGGTGGATAAGGGCCTTAACACCGTCGATGTTGTGGTGAGCTAGTCGACGATGCCAGAGGGATAGGCTGAGAGGCAGAGTGGAGGCGAGAGCGGCATTTTCAAAGGAGCTGAGAGGGAGAACATCTCCAGCAAGGAAAGCAGTGTTGTTGGAGTCAATGGGAGCGAAAAATGCGAGCTGCCCATGGAGTTTGAAGTCCATTCGGTCGTTGTGGATGTGCACATGAAAGGAATGCATTCTAACGAGATACAGGACAGATAGGAGGTTGGTTTTCAATGCTGGGACATGCAGAACTCGACTAAACTCTACAGGACGCAATCTCGACCCCTCAGAACATGGTGTAAAGCGTACAGACCCCACTCCAGCACTGAAGACAATGGTGTTGTTGGCAAGGCGAATGGTAGTGCGAAAGGGCTTGTAATTGCGAAGCCAGTAACGATGGGGGGTCATATGAGAAGTAGCCCCTGTGTCTGCAGTCCACAAAGCGTCAGCAACGACGTCTAGAGGCGAATAGAGCGAGGAGGGATCAGAGGAAGCACTTGCACTACCAGCAAACTCCTGGACCTCCTGGACCGAAGCAGAGGGTGTCTGCTGGTCCTGGGCAATGTTGGCCTTCTGGGGATGCTTTCTGCCACCTTCCTGACGCTTCTGACGCTTCTCCTGGGCCTCCTTCGATGCAGAAGCCTTGGCCTCACGAAAGCGGAAGCAGGAATCGATGGAATGGCCTGGGAGCGAGCAGAATGCGCAGACAGCGGTTGAAACAACGCTTGCAGAGAGGGCAGAGGCAACAGAGGAGTTGCCAGACTCGACCCTGCGCTTCAGATTGATGTCCTCAGTGATGAAGGCCTGCAAAAGCGTGTTCTTGTCGAGTTTGTTGACCAGCTGGAGCGATGTAGAGAGGTGGTGGAACTCCTCAGGTAGAGAGCGAAGCATGGTCATGCAAACCAGCTCATCATCGAGGGAAGTGAGGTCAAAGGAGGGGGGGCGAAGGTTTTTGATCCTGAGCATGGTTTCGTCGATCCTGGTGCTCAAAGCGAGCAGGGATTCGTCCTCCTTCTTCCTGATGCTGAAGAGGTCGTCATAGGCGTTGAAACGAGCTCCAGGGCGCTGTTGGAGATGCACAGACTCGAGTTTGGCCCAGATCTTGACAGGATCCTCCTCGATACCAGCCAAATGTGTCCTCTGCTCAACATCTACAGCAAGAAAGAGCTCACCAGCCGCTTTGAGGGCCTTCTCATCCCACTTGTCCATCAACCCCTGCTCCAAAGCGGTCACCTTAGCAGGATCATCTGCCTCAGGACGCTTTTCCACCCCTTTCACCAGCCTGTACAGCCCAGAACGCATCATCCAAGCCTTCATTTCGCCGCTCCACTGGGGGTAGTTGTCCACAGAGAGCTTTTTGAAGTTGGGGAGGGTAGATGAGGTGGAAGACATGTCAAAAGCGAGGTAGGGGGAGCAGCAGAGAGCAAAAGCGAAGCAGAGAGGGATAGAGTTGGCCGATCAGGACCGATGTTGGTAGATGGGGGGTTTGGAGGATGGGGAATCCGATGCAAAAAGAATTGGGGCGAGGGGACAAGCGGTTGTTGAATGAAAACTCTTGTAAAATCGGCTGTGGCAGAGATAAGGAAGCCGGGGCCCATAACCTGTTAAAGGGTGACTCAAACCAGGGAATAGATCGACCTGGGGGACACACAAATGCTCTGGAACACAATGAGAGCAGTTTTATTGAGAGGTAATTACAATACTTGCCTGGAACACAATGAGAGCAGTTAGAGAGCCCTGAAAGCGACCAGGCATACTAGATAGGAAGGAGAACTCGGCTATAGCCGAGTTAAGCGCTGAAGGCTCGGCAATAAGCGAAGAAAAGCAAAATGAAACACAAGTCCACCCTGCATTGGGTGGAGCACTAAATACTGAAGCTAGAGCAAAGGGGAAAAGTGCTACTGGAAGCTGAGTGTCTACAGAGTCCGTTTATGAAGTCAAAAGATAGAATAGATAAGGTGGAACATCACCAAAACACGAAGTTTAACATAGATGTATGCCAGATCTTTCTATACACTGTGTGGGAATATTTTGCTTAAAATGGATCCAGGTCAACAAAGCCAAACAGAAGCTGCAAATCCACCAGCAATCAATATTGTCTTCGCTTTGGACCCTCAGCATTCCACAAACCCACTCTGCTGATATATCCTGTGAGTATGACATTTCTCTAGTGTTTAGCTTATTAAACTGACAGTTGCTCTTAGAATATTTCTCACCATGCACTGCTGTCTTGCTGTCTTGGATCTCATCCTGCTTATTGCTCACCAGATCAAGGCCAATGGCTCTTGGAAGAGTGCAGATCTCCTAGCATTTATCTTGACCTGCCGCACTATTTGTTACCCAGCCCTTGATATCCTTTGGGAGGAGCTGGAGGATCCTCATCCCCTTATCTATCTCTTTCCTGAGATCTCAGTCATGAAAGAAGACCAGGGCTTGCTGTTTCCAGATGCACCCCCGAGGGCGGACTCTGATGAATGGAAGAAAAGAAAGGTATGTAGCATGGTGTTCTATCAGAGATCTCAGCTGTTAACACTGATCCTAGATCATCATATACATGACAGACATCCCTGGTCCAAACGATTGGGACTGCTTTATCTTCTACAGCAGAAAGATTAGGACCTTGCACTGCTACTCTGGTTTCGGTCTAGAGTATATCTACAATCTCCTCCCTCACTCCCCACCTGGCATACCTTTGCTTCCCAATCTCAAACATCTTATCTGGACCATACCCAACTTAGAGAACTGGTCATTGGTCTTCCTCTTCATTTCTTCCACTCTTGTCAGAGTCGATGTCACTATTCCTACTGCATACGATGCATTGAGGTTCATAGATATCCTCTGCAACAATGTACCCAAGATCCAGGTCATCAACTTTGACTACCCCAAGAATCTTCTTCCATTGCTCATATCGCAGGAGATGCAACTCAGACTTAGGACAGTTGTCGCAATCCTAGCCATGTCTGCCTAAATAGCTAGATAAGTCAGAGGTCATCTCACACAGGTTTGTTAAATCACCTTGGCCATAGTGGACAGCTGCTTACGCTGTTCATCTAGACTTCGTGTAGCAATACTTTCAAAGAACTTTTCTAGGTGCTGCTCTGTAGTCTACTTAGAAAAGCATAGCAAGCTGCTAGACTGAACATACTGTATTGTTCCAAATTGCCAAAGAGGTGGGGAAGATGGCTGTTCATATTTGTTCAAGAGATCAAGAATATCTTTCCAAGTGGACAGCTAGACGAAGGCAAGGTTCCAGTTCATCTTTTCTGACATGTTTTTGCTTACTCTAGCATATACTATATATCGTATTTAAGATATACACCCGTTAGGCTGACTCATTTTGTCTCTAGATAATATATGATCCCGCATTGTCCACATCAGCTCTTTTCTATTGGCTGTTTTTAAAATGGTGCCATCTGGATTTTCATCTCAGTATCAATTATAAGACTTTTTGTCTAGTCGAGGTTTCCTTGGAGCTTTCTTTCGTCTACTCTCTGCTTTCAGTCTACCTCTTTGTGATTTGATTCCTTTGAAGATGGCACCTCGGTATGTGTTTTACTATTATCTGTTGTCAAGTCTTGCTGATAGTAGATGCTCTAGCGGTAGCGGCAAGAAATCTGTCAAGGCTGCAAGGACTACTAGAGCCAAACGGTCCCCAGTGCCTGCAACACCCAGCCCTGCTGGCAGGTATGTATCTATCTTTTTCTTTGCCTATCTTTGCTATACTTAGCTGTTGCAGCGTTATTGATGGATGGGAGTCTAGTGATTCTGATCTCCCTCTCATGGTCTCTTCGCCTCAAAAGGCTTCTCCTAAGAAAGGCAAGAAGTACGTAAAGTGACTACTCTGTCTAATATATCACTCACCTATTTCTATAGAAAGCTTGACAGCCCAATCGAGATCATGTATGTCACATCTTTATTCTACCTAAAGCAATATTTACTGACTATACGTAGAGACAGTGATGTTGAGAATAAGCCCCCCCCTAAGCGTAAAGGAAAGGGACGTCAGATCCAGTATGTTATCTATTATACCTCTTATGCCACCTACACCTACTGACTTCTACTCTCAGTATCGAGGAGGAGAAGGAAGAGGAAGAGGAAGAGGAAGAGGAAAAAGAGGAGGAGTCTGATAGCCGTCTATCTCCTGAGTATAAGATAGAGCCTCCTACACCGTATGTCTCATTGGCTTATCTCAGACTACTCTAGCTAACATCCTTCATAGCAACAGTGCCAAGGCCAGTCATACTAAGTCTCCCACCAAGCGAGCTCGTGCGTGAGTATCTATGTTAGCCATCATGCTATTAGTCTCCTCACCTTTGCTACAGAGCTATCACTCCAGCCCCTTCTGATAATGAGGACATCCCTCAGGGCTCCCCAAGGAAGCGAGTTGCTATGATGACATAAGTTGTGTTTTGTATTATCATACTATCTCGAGTCTTATATGATCTTACAGACCATCAACTCCCAAGAGTATGCGTAAGGATCAAGCCAATAATCCCTTCCTCACTGGTTCTCCTCTATCTAAAGGTGTTGTTTTGTTTGAGTATGTATTTGTGCTTGAACTATGATAGAAGATAATCTGACATTCTTGTAACAGCGGGGTGGTGATTGAGAAGAAGTCTTGGCAGAAGACTCCTCTGCAGTAAGTTGTCCGTACCAATGCTTCATACATTGCCTTCCTGACTAAGATACTTTAGGGCTGAAGAGAATACTGACAACCTGTATGTGGCAGCCCATCTCCTTATTGTACAATACTCATATCTTTACGACAGTCAAGTTTGTGAGGTAACCATCCCTAACCGCATCTTGGACCCCTTGTTGGATTGGACCTTTGCTGGTGTTCCTCGTCTCAGGTATGTTCTTTATCTAAGTAGAAGACTACATGTAACTAACTGTCCTTCTTTCTAGAGCAAGTGTTAGCTTCCCAGAGGACAAACTTTCTTCTATCTCATTCTCACGGCTTATGACGGCATTGAAGGCACACAACCCTCATATTGAGTACATATTCCTATTTCTCAAGTCTTGCTATCATATTAACATGTTGAATAACTTAGGAACTTTGTCAACTTGGTGAAAACCCCAGAGTGGCCACCTAGGATCTGTAACCCCTCTCGTGCAGACCCTCATGACTATCGGACTAGAATCTTTCCTAGCAAAAACCAGGACTCTGTCTTAGTTGACTCTAATCTCCAACGCATCTCTTGTTTCACACTTGGTGTTATTCAAAAGTGCTCTGTTCTCTCTACTGAGCCTATGGCCTACAATGAGGTTATGGAGGTCAAATCGGTTCAACTCATCCCCTTAGACCATGAGATCGAAAGGATGTTGGCCTTTGCTGATATGGTTTTTGGTCCTGGTATAAACTGTCCTACGTTTATGGATGCACTGAGCTTCTGCACTATCCCTTTGAATACTAGCAAACAACGTATGTCACCTATCTCTCCATGCCATTTGATACTAACATATATTATCTAGCCTATAAGTCGGCAGCAGAGGTTCAAGCTACCACCTCTTCTTCTCAGACGACTTCCCTTGATATTATGGGGTTAGCTCAGACAGCCTCTCGCAGCCAGCCTTCCTCCCAACAGTCCACTCCTATCCAAGCATCCTCTTTCTTTACTCCCAGCGGTCATATTCAGAAGGTTCTTACTACCAAGAACTCCTTGTTTGCATCTGATACTAGCAAGTCTATTATTTCAGCTATACATTCTCGCTGCTAATCTCTACCTGTGATAGTTCCTATCTTGGATGCTCGTAAACACTTCTTAGGAAATAGCGGTGATGAGGAGGAGTTCTCTCTCTTGGATTTTGATTCTCTCCCTCGCTACGAGAAGGAGCTTCAGCCAGGTGATGTTGCTGGCATTGTTTATACCATAACCTCGTATGTGTCCAAAGAGATTCCCAGCTATTCCTTCAATGTTTTGCTTCTTATTCTCTTTGCTGGCGATTATGAAAACCTTCCTTCTGCTTCTGTCAAGAAGTCTCGTTTCAAAGAGCCTGCCACATCTTATTATTATAAATCCTCTCCTTCTAAAGCTTCCTCTTCCAAATCACATAAATAGACTATAGTAGGGTGTTGATATCTATGTTTTCTCTTTGGTTCTGAAATAAAAGTTACTGTGTGTTCCAGAGCCTTCGTCTGCATATGTCCAAGTCAGTGATAAGATAACAGATAAGATGATCTTGGATCTTGATAAGTCATAGTCATCAATCACTGATAGACGCTTGCAACTTGAACTCTTACCACCATGATCTTGTTAAAGGGTGACTCAAACCAGGGAATAGATCAACCTGGGGGACACACAAATGCTCTGGAACACAATGAGAGCAGTTTAGGGAGGGAATTACAATACTTGCCTGGAACACAATGAGAGCAGTTAGAGAGCCCTGAAAGCGACCAGGGATACTAGATAGGAAGGAGAACTCGGCTATAGCCGAGTTAAGCACTGAGGGCTCGGCAATAAGTGAAGAAAAGCGAAATGAAACACAAGTCCACCCTGCATTGGGTGGAGCACTAAATACTGAAGCTAGAGCAAAGGGGAAAAGTGCTGCTGGAAGCTGAGTGTCTACAGAGTCCGTTTAAGTCAAAAGATAGAATAGATAAGGTGGAACATCACCAAAATATCAAGTTTAACAAAGAGATACTAAGCGCTACAAACGTGGAGCTCTAGAAGCGTATTGTAAGCATATGAGACACAAAAAGTCAACAATGCAAATGCCACATTGGAAATCCTATAACAGGAAATTTATTCATATTGCAGGATGGCTTGAGTCTCATAAGAAAATATCTGAGGATGAAAAAGATTTATATTTCTGGAAAGGTATACCTCAGAATTTCAGAGACAAGCTAGAAGCTCGCCTATTGGCTATATATCCTGACCACGACCTAGAAAATCCATTCAAGACAGATAGTGTCTGCAAGGTAGCCAAGTCCCTTCTTCAGCGTAATCGGTTTGACAATGAGCGCACCTTATCGGAGGATGAAACTGACTATGATAGTGATTCAGAGTCAGATGATGAAGAGGATGAGGATGACTCTGATTCTGATTAGGACACTGATCATGAGTCTGTCAAGAAACATAAATTCTGTCTAACTTCTAGGGATTCAAAGAAAGTCTGTTTCAAGCCCAGACTGAAAGACCACAAGGAAGTAGTCAAGTCTGAACCTAAAGCAACAGAAAATAAAATTTCTGAGGACAAATCTAAGTCAAAAGAGGTAGAAGACTTAATTGATCAAATGAATCATTTGTCTATTCATGATCAAAGCTACTCATCACTGTATTATAGAGCATATAGTTTGGATCCTATGGTAGCCGATATCATGATGAAGCCTGTTGAATGTCAGCAAATAGCTCAGAGAGTATCAAGTCAAGCAGCCAATCATGCAGCACCTGCTGTCAGCCCAGGTCCACCTCTATCTTTTAACCGTTTGCCTCCTCCACATTTAAAACCTGGAAATAATGCTTTCCAGCAAGCTCCTCTCAATCCAGAGGATCGCAGATGTTTTGGATGTGGAGGGACAGGACATACTATGTTCTTCTGTTCTAAGATAAGTGATCTGGTCACTAAAGGTATTATCACCAAAGATAGTACAGGCAAATATATTATGGCTGATGGAACTTTTATTCGAAGAGCTACATTTGATGAACCTTTAATAGCTGCCATCGAAAGACTTCGACCTATTCAGAACCACTATATCTCAATAAGTCCAGCAAGAGTAGAGGATTATGAATCAGATTCCAGTGATTCAGAAGATGAAGATGAAGAGGAAAATGTTTTTGTAGCTACTCGTTCTTCAGTGAAGAACAATCAATTCAGAAAAACCACCTCTGAAAAAGTTTTCAACCCTTCTAGGAAAAAGCATGAAGAATCTCATCCCAGGTTTGGAGATAAAAGGAAGACAGACAAGAAGGTTCAACCAGAAGAAATACTTCCAGTACCTACTAACTCTGTCCCGATTTCTGTAGATGACACAATATTTAATCCTCAAGATGATGATGCTTTAATGGAAGATACTAGTGAAACTATCAAGCAAAAAGACCTTTCAGTGGTAGCAAAACAGATCCCAAAACAGTCTGAAGTACAATCTCAGGTAGACCAGAGAAATGTTCTGAGTAGGATTCTAAATCAGCCAGTAACACTAGCCATAGAAGAAGTGTTTGGGATTTCAAAAGAGATGATCTCAAAACTGAGGGAAGTTCTTAAACCCAAACCACCTTCAAAATTGATCTCAAACATACCTGAAGTCCCAAAGGTTAATTACGATTCCTGAGGTATGAAGGTATCATTTTTCTTGTCCGAACTTTGCTGGGGCGCTTGTACCGTAACGCGAAACCACTACCTAGCCCTAGTCTAGGGTTTAGAGGAAATTTTGTTTATCTCATATCTTCACAACCACTGCATCTTTTGCTCTCAAAACTTGACCATAGAACAACTCAAAGTTTGTACTATAAGTCAACTTCTAAGAGCAAAATAAGTTGATAGAGAGAATGTTGAGATATGAGCAAAATTGAGATTTGGGTTGAGTGTGGGAAAACTGGGCGCTTGTTGAACCCTAGAGTGGGGTTGGCCCTATGAGCCCTGGTAATTGCAAAGATGTGAAATTGTAGCAAACTAACCTCACTCAATTGTTGTATAAATAATGTCAATAGGTAGAGCCTAAGAAATAGAGCATAGTAGAAGTAGAAAAAAGATGATCTGGTCAGAATTAACAGAGAGATATGTTAAACAATATATGTTTTTGGAGAAAAAGTGAAACAGAGACTCACTTTCAATATTATTAGAAGTGGTGTATATACCATCAGATAGAGCTCAGAAAATGATACCTGGTAGCCACAAGAAGTATGTAGTTTGGATAGAAATTAGGAGAGCTATAGGGAAAATAACATATGAGTATATGTTTTGACAGAGATTTGCTATATATGGTATGTTTTCTGCATTATATAATCAAAACATACCTTGTTCTCAAATTTCAATTTGCAGGGGATGCTTATTTCAGCTATTATGTAAGCATATTAGTCTATATGCAATAAGCCAAAACAGATGTAGTAAACAAGGTCTCTAAGTGTTGTGTCCCAAGATGCCTAGCTCACAATGTCAAGATTTGGCTTTACTTGCTTATGTAATGTCTCTGTATAGACACTGCATAACTTGACAGATGTGTAAAACTGACTCACCTCAAATAGACCTGCCAGAAGTTGGCATAAGGCTATTTTCTTTCTTAAAACATGCAGTCCTGGATAGAAGAAAATAGTGTAACCATCTAAGTGCAAGTAATACCAGCACTTGAATGGATGACATGGGGGGAGAGAGAGATTGAATAATGATCAAATCAAATTTTGCAGATCATATTTGTACTTATTTGCTTAGATAATAGTGTGAATGTGGCAGTAGCAATGTGAGGTCACTTGATGGTTATATGGAGAGTCTCAATGGATAGAGGTTGAGAAATAGAGGCTATTAGCAGAAGAAAGTAGGTGATTTGGATAGAAACTGGGGAGGATATAGGGCAAACAACATATGTTTTAGGGGGAAAAGCGGAATATGGTATGTTTTTGAACCTTATTGGTGGTGGTGTAGACACCATTGGATAGAGCCCGAGAAATGGAGCCTGGTAGCAAAAAGAAGCATGTGATTTGGATAGAAACTGGGGGAGCTATGGAGAAAAGAACATATGGAGGATATGTTTCAGCAGAACACTACCATATATGGTATGCTCTCTGTATTACATAAGCGATAATATGGGTTTCACTTTGCCGGTTGGCGCTTAATACTGGCTATTATATAATCATATTAGTCCATATGTGGGTCCATTACAAACAAATATAAATAAATAATGATATAGTTAACTAAGCACCTAAAGCAATAACCTCAAAGCACCTAGTTAACTACATCATTATTTATTTATATTTGTCTGTAATAGACCCACATATGGACTAATATGATTATATAATAGCCAGTATTAAGCGCCAACCGGCAAAGTGAAACCCATATTATCGCTTATGTAATACAGAGAGCATACCATATATGGTGGTGTTCTGCTCTATATCTTTGTCAATTTATATCTAAATCACCTCCTTTCTGTTGCTACCATGCTTTATTTTTGAAGCTCTTTTTACTGGTGCTTTTTATTTGTCCCTATCTCTTACCCTCCACTATCATAACATTATTATTTGATTAAACCTGTAATTTCTACTTTATAAATTTGAAAAGTGATATTTAGCATAGTAATCTGCAGGCTAAGGCTTGAGCTCTTCAAACCTTCAAGCCTGATCTACTATAGGCCTGACCAAGCCCAGCCTTCTGTATAGCTTATAAGAGCTTATTGGATAGACTTTGATATTAGACTGGCCTTTATAAGTCATTAAGCTCAGACTTAATTGAGGTTTTAATCAATCATTGGCCACATACATTCTATTGACTATTAACTGCATGCACCCTATTGACATCCATATTCAAGATATTATTTCCATTATCAATTCACATTCTTAGCTTTGATCTGATTCTCAAGATAGCAATATCTCTTCTCTTTGTCTCAGTTAGCTATAAAATACATCACTATAATCCATAGTTCAAAAAATAAACCTACCTCTCTTATCACTATATTTACATATTCAGTTTACCACTGCAAACTAACTGAGAAATTATATGATCCAAATAATTATAGAAAGCTTAAGCTAATATATTAGCATAAAACTTGATCTCTTGCATATACAGAGATGATACAACTAGCTATATCTACTAATAGTGCTTATTAATCAAGGTTTTCTTCTTTCATTGTAGCTGTCTCTTCTTTTATTTTAATAGCAATGTCTTGAATTTTAGCTCCAGCTTTATAAAGCTTTTTAGCCTCTATTCTTCTAAGCTTTTCAATAGCAATTATCTTAGACAATGACTCAGATGATCCCAAATCTAATAAAAATATAGAGAGTGTTTATTCTCATATAATTTTTTTTAAATTGATGCTAATAACTGACTGATACTTATTACAGAAAATGAAAACTGGCTATGATAGAAGATAAGTTTGGGACTTATTATGTTTTGAAGATGATAAATCTAGATCTGAAAACAATGCAGATAAATCTAAACCAGAAGTCACCTCAACTTTAAAGGTGTGAAAGTGAAAGATATCTCAAAAAAGGCAAGATAAATTTTTATTATAATATTACTTTATTAAACTTCTAATAATAATAAAATCATTTATTTAGCAACAAACAAAAGAAAAAAAAATACAAATCCAGAGCTTATCAATGAGAAGGGATTTCTCAAGATATAAATGTTCAATCCATTAGAACTGATCTTTCAAACTCAAGCTAGCCTAGTCTTGATATCAACTACTTCTTTAGATCTCAGTTGCAGAAAATATCATCCTCAGATAGTCAGAAAGACTATAGAGTATGTAAACTTTAGCTATAAATATTTCTATTAACTCAGATATTATCTGTTACTAATATTATATAGTAAAATAAAAGAACCATAATATCTAGTGGCCAATATCTCTATATTATGTTATCATCTAGAGACTCATCATATTGTATATTTATTTATTTCAAGTTTTATGCTTATTATATAGTCTGATCTCAATTGATAGGATAAGTATCACAAATAAGTTAGTGAGAATCACTTTGTGTCTAAATTCTCTAAAGATATATAGAAGTAAAAGATTGCTTAGCAAATACAAATGAAATGTCAATAAACTCTCTATCCTCACCTCCAGAATTGCTTAGGATATAGAGCAATATACCATATTTTGTATATCATTACTAATCTTTTCACTTCACTTAATAATGCTTCTGATACTCAGTTGTAATGCCAGCTTTTTGTCCAGAGATGAAAGATGCTTATTCTCAATAATACTAGTTTGCTCATCTATAGAAAGAAGCATATATCTTAATAAAATCTATTATAAATATTTCTCTATTAAAAAACAGATGATATATCTTGACCTCTCTTTCTCTAGTATATAAAATATTACAAATATATCTATACTGAAAAGACTTAGACTATATTAACAGTGTATAAGCAGCCAACTAAGAAAGCCAAGTTATTATATAAGGTATCTGATAATAATAAGTCTAAAGATGAAAGACATATCCTGTCTTTCAATCTACTCAAGTTATAGCTCAAAGAATTCAACAACTATATTAACTCAATAGAATTTCTCCTTGAAAGCATGCCTGTGGTTTACTAGTGAGGTGTGAGTAATCTGGATATTATCTTAAAGGATTGTTACTATTTTTTTTTGCCTTTTCTTAGTTGAATGCCATCTGATATCTAGTATAAGCTGCTATTGCAAGAGACTACCTTTCTATAATGGCATCCTTAGTCTCAAATAAATATGCCTCCTCTTAAGGTGGGATTATTATTAGCAAATAATGATCATATCTTAAGAGCAATATTGTGGTTTATTTTGTCTATAACTACTGTCTAGGCTATCAACTAGCATAGATATTCTCAGAGATAAAAAGGTCACCGAAGAAATTGTGTTTTGCCAGCATTGGCCTATTTCCGAAGTCTAGGTCAAGTAAACCAGCCAATAGTTGCTGCAGCTATGGTATACAGAGCAAAAGAAACACTCATTAAATTGAAGATGGAGTGTGAAGATATGCCTATCACAGCAATTATAGATACAGGATCTCAACTAAACATTGCTCACAAAAATGTATGGAAAGAAGTCCTTTCAAGACCCTTGGATACCCAAAGCACAGTCAATATGAATGATGCTAATGGGGGAGCAAGTAAACTTAAGGGATTAGTCCCCAATGTACCTTTAATTTGTGGGGGAGTAAAGACCTTTGCAAGTTTGTATATTGGAGAGAAAGTACCTTTTGATTTATCATTAGGAAGACCCTGGCAAAGGGGAAATTTTGTTTCTATAGATGAAAGAGCTGATGGAACCTACCTTATATTCAAGGATCAAGAACTAAATCCAAGGCATGAAATACTGGTTACCCCTGATGAACATTTAGTTGAGGATCCTAATATTGCAGACTTCTTACAGAAAGCTCGCAGTAATAGATTCTATGCTCACTCATATTTCATTGAGGAAGAACCAGAAGAAAATATATTGATAGAGACAACAGCATTTATTGAGGAAATACCTATCGAAAATACCAAAGAAATTCCCCCTATTATTCCAGAAGAAATCCCCTCCATAATTCTAGAAAAGCGCAGTATAACACTGCCGGAAAATCCTCAATCTTCAATGAGACTGAGGACAGACAACTTAGGACATGAAGAAATCAAGTTAGCAAGCAAATCTGAGAATCAGCAAGATGATGACTTACCTCCAGGACTAGAGTGGCCTACTACAAGTTTAGGTGTAGAATGTTTGAACCAATTGTGGTCCCGTACAGAGGGAAACGTACCGAATAATAAAACCTGTGAAGAAAACTTAATACAAACCCGAGGGACTGAAGAAAGTACAGTACCTGACAAGCAGACCTTCAGTCCATTAAAAAAGTTGAAGTTAGTACAGGTACTTACAAAAACAAGTACATCGAAGTGGAGGGAGAAAATAAAATAAAAAGGGGATGAACCCCATCACCAGCAAGTGGTATCTAAGTCCAAACGAAAGCATAGTCCAGCGAGACTATTGGTGAAGGCTGTTGAGAATACCAGAATAAATCGATTTTGGGGCCTATTGAAGCAGCTCTGCAGTTCTGACAACAATACAAGTGGATCTACATACAATACATCAAATGATAGGCACATACCAAATAATGATGAGAACACACAAGACTCCGACGACTTACTGGACATCTCAAACCAAGAAATTGAAAGTTCTGAAGGAAACAAAGTGGAGGAACAAAAAGCCCAACCAGAAGAACAAGAAAACGAATCGGGAAGATTAAGTTTCAAAGTTGATGCAGTTTGTATTGATACAGGCAAAGGAAAAGCTGTGGGACCTAGTCAGATGTCTGAATTGATAGACTGCAGGAAGAAAGAAGCAGTAACAATAAGAGAAATGTCAGTGGGTGGTGAGGAAAACATCATAGAAAGCTTAACTATTCACTGAAAAGAGTATCAAATGGACAAAGTTCTTGGACAGCAGAGACCAGATGAAGTCATAGAGCCACAAGATGATCAAGACGCAGCAAGATATCCTCTATTGGCAGAGAAAACATTACCAGACAAGTCAAAAACTGAGAACCAGAACATGTCAGAACAAGAGCAAGTGATGTCGATAGACTCATCACAAGACAGCGAGGGTGTTATTGAGCAAGTACACCAGATGCTTGAAGAGTTTAGCATCCTAGAGGAATAGCAACTACAGGAGAATCAGTATAAAAGGGAGAGGGAAAAGTCAGTACAGAAACCAGAACCACAGTACACTTGTCTAACTTACCTTTCAAATCATTTACCACTCTTTTACAATAAACCCCTATCGCTATATAGCAATATGGTCAGTATGTCTCCACATAAAGAATAATCACCTGACATTATGGTCTTCGATGACGGAAGGATTGACATCAACCGTGTCTTCTTCGTTGACAAAGTCTTCGCTCATGTCCAGGACTCAAAGTCCTTCAAGACCCTAACTCCTATAGGCGAAATATCGCTCAGTATGAGTGATGTTGAATTCATCCAAGAAGTCATAGGCAAACTGGATCAGTCTCGTCAAGAGGACCCAAAGTTCCTAGTCAACATCAGTACACGGAAGATATTGAAGATCAAGTTACCTCGAAGTGTACCCGAAGGTACTATGAACTTCATTACGAACGAGGCCACCATCACAACCTTCTTCCTGGGAGTGGATCAAGTACCGAATGTGGGCCTTTATCAGGCTACAATCCAACTCATCCCTCAGCAAGATAAGTTCACGTGGAAGGGATGTCAGATGTTGATAAGGGAAGATATGTATGAGGGAAGCGATGAGGAGGTCGACAGTGAGAAGGCAAGTACAAAGGTAATTAGAAAAACAAAGTCTAACATACTTATCAAACTCACTCACCAAGATCGACAGGCTTCCAATTTGGGTGATCACAATTGACAGAATGGAGTTCAGGAACCGCAGATCTCAGGATCTTCAGAATCTTCTGACTCCACTTCGAGCATGCCAATCACACCACATAGATCTGAGAGCCCGAAATCACTAGGTATGCTAGTGGATGATACAATTGACAGCAGCCACAGGACATCTGGTGACAATAACAGAAGTGAGTATGATGCCAATACCGAATCCCTCCCCAAGTATGAATTCACTGATTATCATCTTATATGGTCTACAGACCCAAACCAAAATCCCTCAGTTAAACAACTCGAAAATGGATCGAAGAAAGGTGCAGTATGTCCTGACGACATACACATTATTGAAGAATTATTAGGTCTAGGACAATCACTAGGTATAATACCGAATTTTATAGCATAAAAAAGCAAGGAAAGATTTTAGAAAAAGTCCCAGCTTTTTTACTAGACTTTGCACTCTAAAAAATTAAAAAAGATTCAGAATAGTTGTAAAATCTTCTGCAGTTAAAGAAGATAACAAGATTCAGAATCTTTAGTCTCATGAAAACTTCTATCACTTAATCTACAGGCCTATTGACCTACTTACTAGTTGACTTCTAGCCATATTAGACTGTTAGTAAGTAAGTTGATAAGTTAACAAGTTGATTTATAGGCTAATAGACTGGTTTGTTTAGCGATAGAGAATTTTATGAGACCAAAAATTCAGACTCTTTTCATCTTCTTTAGCTGCAAAAGATTTTACAACTATTCTGAATCTTTTTTGATGTCTTAGAATACAAAGTCTAGTAAAAAAGCTGGGACTTTTTCTAAAATTTTTCCTTGCTTTTTTATGCTATAAAATTCGGTATTATACCCAGTGAATATTCTTCTTCTACTACTATGTTTGCTTCGGAGATCCCTCACCCAAATCCTTTTCTTGTTCATGACAGGGAAACTTTCCATTCAGTTGATTGTCCCTTGTTACCCTTCAAGAAGTCTCACCAGGTTATTTCTCGTCCTCCTACACTACACCCAATGCCTGTGTGTAAAGGATGTAACCCTGACTGTAAGTTGATCTATTTTTACTTCCCTCAGTTAATTGACATCAATGTGGGAATGTTACAGACTGTAGTGTTCCAAATGGGATCTCTCAAACTGATAAGATATTAGATTCTATCATGGAGGATCTCAAGAACCTTTCAGTTGATAACAAGAAGAACCCTACTACACAAGATACTGCTGATCAACTTGCTATAAATGTAGAGTTCGATCCTGACCTTAGGAACTCAAACAAGTCATGTTGACTTCAGCCAGAACCACTATATGTAGTCCCAGGGAGTCCTAGTAAGCATTCTATCCACCAGAATCAAACAATATTGACTGATCAATTTAATATGCCATCTCTCTTTAATATCCCAGCTTCAAATCCTGACAAATGAGATGCACGATTAGTCAAAACTCCAGAAGACTTGTTGCCTCCCAATATCGGTGTTGCCTTCAGAATCTTTATCGATAATAACTGAGACATATGGCTGAAGGATTATACCCTCTAGCTACAATTTGTTCATGTCTTTTTCTTCAAGGTTGCTATCAAAATCTGTAACCAGGAAGGACACATTTCTTACTTGGAAAAGAACACAACATTTCGGGCAATGTGGAAGGAATGTCCAAGGATGCTCAAATATGTCAACCCTGTTGAATGTGATTCTCCATTCGATCTGGTCCACAATATCTATCTTTTCCCTTCGGAGCGAAGAAGCATTCAACAATGCCTTAACTTCATTGATTCTATTGACGGTCTGGACTATGATAGCGACCTAGGAATCGCCTACCTCGTCTTAAACCATTTATTAAATTATTGTCCTAGTCCATCTAAAGCTGCCGGCCTTAACGATTGATGACTTAATGGTGAATTCGGTCATCCTGGGGAGTATCCACCCCCTCCCAGATTCAGTAAGTCTCCACCACTTTCCCCTCTTTCCAATTGTTCCACCGAACCTCTTGTATTGGACAACAACGATCTAACAGAATTTCCAGACTCGTATTGAGGGTTGCGAAAGTTTATTTATACTGACCCCACCCTCAATACCAATGTCCTTGGTGGAAACGACTATATTTAAGTATTATTCGCAAGCCTATCTTCTTGGCAATCTTTATTTCCATCCTGGCCAATTTCTGTGATATTTCTTTGGCCATCACACCAGTATTCTCCTTTATTTCATTGTTTACAAATTCTTCCATGCCTCAATCTACATCCCTTGTACCTTTGAATAACCTCAAAATCTTTGTTCTCCCTTAGGTAATCCCTCATGAAATAGTCCGTACTCTTGTCAATTCCCACCCTTATCCTATGGACAATCTCACCATTTCAAATCTTGGCTAAAGTCTCACATGACTTTAACCCAATGAATACAACACAGAATAAACAATTTTATTCGTGTTTAATTCAACTTTTTTCATTTCTTCTTTATAACAGCATCACCATAGTACGCACCAAAGAGGACATATTTTATGACCGATGTGGAATGGAACCTTTAACTCCCAACTCACATTTTTCCATCAAATTTTATTCCCTCGAAGTATGGGAACATTTCTTTCATATTCTTTCTGTTTTGTTTTGTTTTTCGCTTTATTTCCTTTGACGATCTTGACTACGAATTTATTTAACTTAAGGACAATCTTTCTTTGTCTCTCAACTGGTTTTCATTTTTTCTTTTCTTTCTTTCTGTGTTTTTATGCTTCTCAACTTATGACTTATATTCGACATTTCTTTTAGACCTTCTTTGCATATTTTTTTTCTGTTCGATTGGACTTTGTTTTATGCTTACAACGTAGTATTGA
Source organism: Cerrena zonata (assembly GCA_038087015.1). Lineage (NCBI taxonomy): Eukaryota > Fungi > Basidiomycota > Agaricomycetes > Polyporales > Cerrenaceae > Cerrena > Cerrena zonata. The sequence continues at coordinate 1,435,812 of JASBNA010000004.1, forward strand.
TAGTTTGATGCATGTGTGGACTTTATTCATTGAATAGACACTTCGTTTTGGTTGTAACATTGACTCAGAAAAATGAGTGACTTACCAACCAGAATAAAAATGAGATTGAAAAATGAAAAGCAATATCGGCTGCAGACCTGTTTGACAATTTACTTTTTATTTTCTTTCTTTTCTTTTCTTTCTTTTCTTTCTTTTCTCTTATGATGTTCATGCTGATATGTTCGTATTTTATTTCATATGTGTTTTATCTACTGCACTACTGATTGGCCCATCGCGTAACATGAGATCGAATCCCCTTCAATATCTTTATTTTAGGACTAATAAACTAACGACCAGGTCTATTTACAAGACCTTTAGTTCAAATCCGGGAAGTTGTATTACTTTTCTCTAAAGTACAACCTCTGTTAGTTGTCAGTTCGAATACTTGACATCACAGTTTATTTATCATAATTCTCAAAAGTTGGACTGCACTTTGGATTATTTAGGCCATCAGTTCAAATCCTCCAAGTGACTCTTGTTTAAATTTACCCACAGCTTTGGAAGCTTTTGCGGAAAACTCTGAATGTCAAAGTTGAGTTTGACTCGAGTCAAGGACACGTTCCATTGCATGTCATCTGTAACACATCATCGAGCGTTAAATTTGCAGTGTCAGTTAGCTGACATGGCAGTTCAAATCCTTAACAGAGCAAAACATTGCTTTTAATCTAGCGGCAGGTTCGAGACCAGGATGTTACAATATTCTCTGGTTAATACAAAATACAAGCACAGTTGGTAATTACAAATCCATACGGCTATTTCAAATCCTGACAATACAAGACATAATCAAGAAATAAATGTCCAGAAAATGGTAGCGATGAAGTCGAATTTAATAAAAAGTTGGTAGCGAGAAAATATTACAAGATGAAGATTTCATGAGAGCAAGAAAGAGGTTGAGAGTACAACATCAAGAAAAGAGATGACAGGTATTACAAAGTCAATCAAAAAGTGACTTGTGCCTAAATATAAAGAATCCTCATCAAGAAATAGTTACAACAAGGTCAAAATTTATGTACTCCTTCAGGAATGTTGGCTACAGCCTCCGCAGGTATTTTGATGATATAAAAGAAAGCTGCATACAACTGACAATATATCAGCAAATTATGTACTAAATAAAACAAAGAGAGAACATACCTCTGGATAGGTAATGGGATTGATAAAAATGACAATTCGACTGGAAGTACAATACAGACATATTAGATTGGCTTGAATAATGCAGTAGGTTTGACTCCATTTGGTCAGATTGTCATCCAAGTTTTGGACAACTTTGGCCCGGGCTTCAATATTGTCGATAGACATGTACAACCAATACTGAATATTTCTAAGCATATATAGTAAAGGAGGACAGCGAGTTTTGTCGACATAGTTGTTAAGCACATCCAAAAAGATAATTTGGAGTGCTTTTTCGAATACACCCAGGATGACAAATTCGACAAAGTCTGAAGTCGCGAAGTGAACTCCAATAATCCAACCCCTGATAGAGTAGAGAGATGGTTCCCTAATGAATTCAGGATCAGGAACACCTGCAATATGCAACCAAATTCTATCATTGAATCTAATGAACGGATGATCCATGAAGGGACGGAAAAGACCAATGCGATGAGGGAATTGAAGCAGATTCTTGCTACAATACATAAATTCCCCCTCGATTATGATCCCTGGGACCTGATCTAAATTGTCAGAAGAATATTCGAGGTTTGGTACTTCAGGAGGAGGTTCGGGATAATAGTGCGCAAGACCAGAGGCCTGAAGAAGTCGGTGCCTTAACATTATAGAAGATGGGAGTTGAACGACAAGAAGAAACAAGTAGTCGACAGCCAAGTTACACTATATATTGGAACAAGAAGACTTACTGGTAAGCAGGATCTTGATCGGACAGATTGTTGTAATCTGCTTGCGAACAAAGAAGGACCAGATATTCAGCCAGAAAACCCCATCCTATTTCTGACATAAATCAAATTTGAGGTACCAGATACTTGTAAGCCAAAAGGTATCAGTCAGAACAAGGAATACATTCACTGCCAAGACCATTAAAAGTGTTATTCTATGTTCATTGATATGTTCTAAAATTAACTTGACACCATGGATTAAAGTTAAAGCTATTTCTCTCCTTCGAAGAACGAGTCTAATTGCAACAAAAACCCTTTTTGCATCATACTTCAGAAATAGTGCATGTCTTGCAGTTTCTAAACAAAAGACAGAAAATCTTATAGCAACACCATATAAATTGAAGTCCACCCAGAAAGCAAAAATTGGTACAAGTATAATCAATCCAAGAAACTTAACTGGACATCTAACTCTTGCATATTATTACAAACTGGAATACAGATAAACTTTGGGAGCCCAAGAAAAACCAGTGATAGCAGGCAATTAAAAAGTCAACTTATCCCTACAAATAATGAATATCAGCAAAAATATCTTAAAGAAAATCTTGGTGATCGTATGACTACTGAATCTCCGAAAAACTCCTATTAAAAATTTGATTATTGTTCAAATCTAAAATGGGAAATCAATTCTTACCAAGGAAATAGAGGTTAAAACAGAACCCATCTGCAAAAGTTCTGATGTCCCCAGAATATGTGTCTCCATTCCACAAAGAGCAGGAAGACCGGTCTTGACAAATCTAGACCAGTTGGACATAATAGAATCCACCAAAGGAAGAAGTGCGGATGCACAAGCTTTGTAAGAATGATAGGGTAGGAATATCCATTTAGAATGACCATTTTCCTATTGAATCAATTGAGGGAGATTTTTGTGGTCAATATGACGTCGTAAGGATACTAAGTAGAAGATTTGAAGATGGCCTTGAAAGATCCTGACCATGGTAAAGGTGATGTGAATGGGATTTGCATTGGCAACTCCAACGACAAAACACTCGATTTCTCTGGACTTGTCTCTTCGGAGAGAGGTTGAAGGATTGTCATCAGGCAGCACCAAGACTAAGGACAGACCCAACTTCAATATAGGGACCACTTTTGTCAAAGGGTCAACCTGAAAGAAGTGAGGTTCAAGGTTATCTTTGGCACGGTGATAGAAGTAGATGGGCAGAAACACCCTATCATTGATGATGCAATGGGACTTGAAGTGATTGAGAGAGAGTTCAAATCAAGAGGATACTTGATGTCTTTCAATCAGTTCGAACTGATCTGAGATGGGTGAAGTTGATTTGGTACCACAGCAGCAAAAGAATGGCATAGTGGAGTTTGGCAGTAAGAGAGAGTTGAAGTAAAAGCACATAGCAGTAGTCTTAGAAGAGATGACCAAAGTTGAAGTCAAGAATGCACAGTAACAACTGTTGTGCGCTAATCAAAATTCCATTGGCAAAAAAAGAACATTTCAAATAGGACCCACAAGAAATCGAAGGGCCCAGTAGAGCACTGGCCAGCTACATTCCCATCAGAAAAGTCCTTGACATTATTTGTTTCTAAACCTGTACCTGAAAAGTGAGGCAGCAGATACATGAGTTGTTGACCAGGTGATTTGTATGTATTTCCAGCACTCTATATATCCTGTTCACCTTATGCTCAAAAAAGTGAAAAGCATACAACAATCCTAACAAATTACGTACCTGCATATCTCAATCAACACATTTAACCCTTTCCCTCAACAACACACTAATTGATTCAAACTCCAAGCAAACTACTATTATCATTTAATTTCACTAGACCAAATATGGAGCAGAAATGTAATGTCCATCAATCCCATCAGAACAAACTCATCCATCTAGTTAGGGAATCTTCGAAGCAAGTTGATCCAAATGAACCACTTCAATGCATCTATGCATACCTGGAAAGCGATGACAACATTATTATGAAAATGTCAAGTACAGTCAATACTGCTTACAAATGAGTGAACAAAAAGATCAAACCAGTCCCAGGAGTGTTTCCAGAAGAATCGTGAGTACATAGACGATTCCCAGAAGACCCTTTGAAAAGTCTTCCTCCATTAACCCAGCAACCTCCAGAGTTTGAAAGCAATGGGAGACTAACCAAAGAATGCTTAGAAAAATTGAATATAAACTCTGACAAATTCTTATGGTCAGAAGAAGAGAAGTTGTTCTCTCATATACTTCAACTTAACCAGCATACTTTAGTATTTGAAGAAGATGAAAGGAGAACCTTTCGAGAAGACTATTTCACACCGTACATAATCCCAACCATACCTCACGTCCCATGGGCATTCCAGAACATACCCATTCCTCCAGGATTAAGAGAACAAGTTGTAGACTTACTGAAGGAAAAGATGGCAGCAGGAGTTTATGAACCAAGCCAATCCTCATATCAATCACATTGGTTCTGTGTCCTGAAAAAGAATGGCAAACTGCGAATTGTACATGACTTACAACCACTCAATGCCATATCTATTCGAGATGCTGGCTTACCCTTTATATTAGATGTATTTGTAGAACCCTTTGCTGGACATCAGTGTTATACAGCATTCAATCTACACTGGTAATTTGATGTTAAAAAAATACATCCTAAAAGTAGAGACCTGACAGCGTTCATATCTCCTCTAGGATTGCTTAGACTGACATCACTCCCTATAGGATTTACAAACTCACCTGCTGAATTTCAAGCTACTATGGCTTTTATCCTCAAAGATGAGATGCCTCACAAAGCTGATATATTCATTGATGACCTACCAATCAAAGGACCAGTAACCATATATTCTGATAAAGATGGAAAGCCTGAAGTTCTGAAAGATAATCCTGGTATTCGACAATTTATTTGGGAACATGCTTATGATGTTCATCATATAATGCATAGAGTTGGACATGCAGGAAGAACATTCTCTCCATCCAAAATTCAATTAGCATGAGGAGAAGTAATCATTTTGGGACAAAAATGTTCACCAGAAGGAAGATCACTAGACCCTGCAAAGGTAGATAAAGTCAAGAACTGGCCACCATTGAAGACATCCAAGAATGTTCGAGAATTCCTAGGACTATGTGGAACTGTTAGAATCTGGATTAAGGACTACTCCAGCAGGGCTCGTCCACTAACAGAATTAATTTGACATGGAACTATCTTTGAATGGGATGAATAAAAACAAGCAGCCTTTGAAGACCTCAAGAGTGCTATAACTTCAGCTCCTGTACTCAGACCTATTTACTATATATCAGACAATCCCCTGGTGATGTCAGTAGATACAAGCAAGATTGCAGTGGGATTTATACTATCCCAAAAAGATGAAAAAGGAAGAAAGCATCCAGCACGTTATGGTTCAATTCCTATGAACGAAAGAGAAGCAAGATATTCTCAACCCAAATTAGAATTGTATGGCCTATTTAGAGTGCTACATGCTTTTTATCTCTATTTGGTGGGAGCCAAGAAATTAGAAGTTGAGGTGGATGCTAAGTATATCAAAGGTATGCTTAAAGAACCTGATTTGCAACCCAATGCATCTATCAACAGATGGATTCAGGGAATACTCTTATTCGATTTTGACCTAATACATGTGCCAGCAGACAAACATAGAGGACCAGATGCATTGTCACAAAGAGAGTTAGGAGACGGGGAAGAAATTGAGGACTTTGATGACAGCTGGCTAGATGAGGTGGCTTTATTTATAAGTGACCCCCAGGCCATTTCTGATTATTATTGTAATCCTTTCCAAATAATTCCTTCATACCTAGTCTCTGACTCACCTCAAGATAAAGTAATGCATCAGATCAAAGAATATCTCATGACAAGAAAACTCCCTGAGTATATAAACAATCAGCAGAAACAAAAACTTGTGGCCAGAAGTAAAAAGTTTGTGATCAGAAAAGGAGAGCTATTCAAGCGAAATAGATTGAAACCACCATTAAAAGCTATCTTTTCTCTTAATCAGAGACTTGAAATCCTAAAGGCAGCACACGAAAAACTGGGACATAGAGGAGAACAGGCAGTAATGAAAACACTACAGCTGCGTTTTTACTGGCCAAATATGTGAAAAGATGCTCAACATCATATTCGTTCATGCTATGAATGTCAACTTCGAAGCACAAGAAAAGTTGAAGTCCCACTAAAAGTATCATTTCCTAGTACACTGTTCACTAAAATATATGTGGATATAATGTATATGAAAAAAGGTATGGGATTCCAATATATTGTAGCAGCAGGAGATGACTTATCACGAGTATCAGAAGGACGAGCACTGAGAAACATTAAAGCTAAAACATTTGCTTTATTTTTCTGGGAAGAAATTATCTGTCGATATGGAGCTGTTGGACAGATAGTCACAGATAATGGTTCAGAAGTGCAAGAGGCCTTTTCTGAATTAACAAGAAAATATGAAATTCTCCATATTTGAATTTCCCCTTATAATTCCAAGGCAAATGGTATAGTCAAACGTGGACATTTTATAATTCGAGAATCTATAATGAAAGCTTGCCAAGACAAACCAAAACAGTGGCCAATACATATCAGACATGTCTTCTTTGCTGACAAAATCACTATCAATCAATCAACTGGGACATCACCATTCTATCTTTTACATAGAGTTCATCCTGTCCTTTCATTCGATCTAATTGAAGCTACTGCAATGGTTGATGGATTCTATTCCAGAATGCCTACATCAGAGTTATTGACGCTGAGAATGCACCAACTAGAGAAAAGACCAGAAGACTTAGAGAGAGCTGCAGAATTGTTGGCAAAAACCAGACTCAATTCTAAAGAAAGATTTGAAAAGAAGTTCAAAAGAAGACTATTCACAGAAAACCACAAAAAGGGAACCCTGGTATTAGTACGCAGTACCACTATAGAAAAATCTATGAACCGTAAAAGTAAACAGCAATATTTAGAAACATTTGAAGTTGTATGGAGAACTCAAGAAAGATCATATATTCTCAAAGAATTAGACGGATCGATATGGAGTCAAAAGGTGGCAGCTTTTTATATTTTGCCTTATATCCTCAGAGACGATAAATGATTAAAGGAGTTAAAGAGACATAAACCAGATGTACCTCCAGAACCCCAAGTCATAGACGAATGGAAAGAAGACAATAACAAAGATGAATCAGACAATGATGAAACTGATTTGTTCTTTGACAGTAAAGAAGAAATCAGCTCTGAACAAGAATTCTGACCCACAAGGAATGAGCACAGACAAAAGCATATATATAACAACAGAAATTTCGCGATTAAGAGAACATATAAGGACGATTAGATTCTGCTCCAAAATACTTCTGGTGGACATTAGAAGAAAAGAGAAACTGACCAGAATATTCAACTGGAATATTACTGGTGAAAGTGATACAGTAACTGGTCAAGCTACTTCTGGTGGGTAGACTTGATGAACAATAACTGGCCAAGATATTCATCTGGAATATTATTGGTGAATGCAACATACCTGAAGAACTGGTCAAGTTACTTACAATAAGTAGACTTGATAAAAGATAAATTGCCAAAGTATTTAAACAAGAATAATTTGGTAAACGTGACATATTAACCTGTCTGTGTATATGCCTTAGGAAAATGAATTCGATCAAGAACATCCTGTTATAATCTTATCCCTTTTTCAAGTCAAGTAAGCAACTGGGGACAGTTGCAATTTCAAGTGACCCCCACATGTCCTGCATGAAAATGGTTTCATGCATGAACATAATAGCAAGAGACTCACTATCAATCCTCAAAGAGAATATTATTATTGATAATATTTAATTATCAAATATGGTTTTTTTTTTACATTATAGAAGCCAACCTTAGACTTATCTGTGAAAACAGTAGCTGGAAACTGATACTGCAGATCTCTAATAATGGGACTTTACTACTCTCACAACAAGAACCAGTGTTTCGGAATCAAGACCTGGCAATTCGGAATCAAAATGATAAAACATCAGCTGAGTCAGAGTGATGTGTTCAAGGTTCATCATATCAAAGTATCAGGAACAAACAAGACAATGAGATCAAAGACAATATAGGAATACAAGGTTACCATGACAATATTTATCTGAAACATAGTTACTAAAAACTTTAACTTTATTCTATATAAGTATATCCTTGTATTTTACTTAGCAACAAGTGGAGTAGACACTTGTCACAACCTGATTGGCTAGAGAAAGGAGGCCTCCAAAAAGAGCATAAATAGAGCCCCTCTCTTCCCTCTAAGCAAGAAGGTTGGAAGAAGTTTTCAAGCAAGCCTCTGAACTCCAGTATTTTTCCTATATTTACCTTTAGATTAAAGTAATCTAAAGTGACTCACTAGAACCTGTCTAGTAGTCTTCCCCTCTCAGTTATAAGTCAGTAAACTAGAGATAAAGTGTCTCTCTTGTTTGTCAGTTATATTGTTCAGCGTTTAAGAGTTATATCCTGCTTTAAGTGGACATAAGTTTGTTCAGTTAAAGTCTTTAGCTTTAGCTTTTTATATTCCAGTCTCTTTCCTAGTCCTAAACCCTTAAACTCTCCTATATTCTCCCTACTCTACCTACTCTATCTACTCTTTCACAACACACAAGTGGGCAAGTAGATAAAAACAATCCCAACTCAATGAACAACAGGGAATATTCGGTGTAACGTCTTACCCAAGATTTCTCTGCGAGGAAAGTTCATATTTAGTCCTATATAGACTAATCACTTTCTGAGACTGACAGCGGTAAAACTGGAGCAATGGCCAGATATGGTGGTCAGGCTGTCCAATGACAAAGACAAGTACGTTCTAGACACTCAAGGCTTTTTTGGAGGGTGTGCAAATACTGGTGTTTTCAGGCTCATTGCAGATGCTGGAATGGACATTTTCTACTTTCGGGGGATAGGACCAGTAATAAAGTGGGTTGACAATCACAATTTTTTCTGAGTACTACGTGAACACCTGCAGGAGTACAATAAAAAGCGCCGGAGATGGAGACAGTCAATTCTGACTAACAGAGGTTAACACAAGTCAGGAGGCCAAAATTGGTATAGAGAGAGAGTTCTTACAGATAGAAGCATTGAGGAATTCTCAGAGGACATGACACAACCCATCCAAGATTGTTCAGCTTATTCTCCACACTTTGCAGAAGATAGTCGGTATAGCTGCAACCTAGAGGATATTGACATTATCTCAAATGAATTGGGCTTTCTGTGGGAAGCATCTAAGGACCAACCATCACTAGGTATAATACCAAATTTTTTAGCATAAAAAAGCAAGGAAAGATTTTAGAAAAAGTCCCAGCTTTTTTACAAGACTTTGCACTCTAAAAAATCAAAAAAGATTCAGAATAGTTGTAAAATCTTTTGCAGCTAAAGAAGATGAAAAGAGTCTGAATTTTTGGTCTCATAAAATTCTCTATCACTAAACAAACCAGTCTATTAGCCTATAAATCAACTTGTTAACTTATCAACTTACTTACTAACAGTCTAATATGGCTAGAAGTCAACTAGTAAGTAGGTCAATAGGCCTGTAAATTAAGTGATAGAAGTTTTTATGAGACCAAAGATTCTGAATCTTTTTTGATTTTTTAGAATACAAAGTCTAGTAAAAAAGCTGGGACTTTTTCTAAAATCTTTCCTTACTTTTTTATGCTAAAAAATTTGGTATTATACCTAGTGCATGGAATATGATGATCACTTTCATGGGTCTTGTTTGAGACATTTAAAACAAGACGGTAACTATTGGCAAGAACAAGAGAACAAGACAGTAACCATTGGCGAGAACAAGAGAACAAGATATTTTAATGCTATCAAGGTTTGGCAGTCAAAATGCACCCATGACCTTCAGGAGCTACAACAGCTATATGGGAAGCTTCTCCACATATCGCTCATGATCCACATGGGAAGGGCTTATCTCACTCATCTGGAATCAATGCTCAGAATCTTCCACGACACACCCTTCAAGCTATACACTCCAGCCTTAGGCACAATCTTGGATCTAAACTGGTGGCACACAACACTCTCCTCCCCTCTACAACCATGCAAGCTTCGAGATTCCAAATCTTTCATTCGCCTAGCAGGCTACTCAGATGCTAGCTCTGGGATAGGCATAGGAGTCTGTATTCAGGATAGGTGGAGAGTGTGGTGGCTTCATCCAGGGTGGAACAAGGATGGACGAAACATTGTGTGGGCAGAAGCCGTCGGTTTTGAACTTCTGGTCCGAGCAGTCATTCAATTCAGCAGGTCAACTCGCAACTTCATGGTCTTTGGGGGTCATCCATGGATGGCGGAACAGGCAGAGTAGGGACTCTCAGGTTAACAGTGTCTTCAAACGACTTGATCAGCTCATGAACAATGCCAACTGTGAGGTTGCAGTGGAATACATCCCAAGTGAAGCCAATCCAGCAGACAACCCCTCAAGGGGTAAACTTCCTCCCCTTGGTCAGCTTCTCCCGAAAATCCCCATCCCAGCAGAAATTGAACACTGGGTCATAGAATACAACTTCAGTACACACTCAAATGGGAAAGAACCTCCCTCAACCTTCAAGCATGCTCCACTCAACAAGTCTCCCAACAACAATATACTCCATCAACACATCTAGCAGCAACAAGCCATCGAACATTGGTACCTCTCAAGATGCTGAAACTACTTTTGGGTCACATTTCGATCAGTCACTACGTGAGCTCAGGATACCCACAGGTCGACCAAAACCATATCCCAAATCATTAACACCTATATCCTCTCCTTTATGTCCACACTGTCATGCTCTAGATAGGCTTCGCCTCTGGCATCCAATCCTAGCATTGATAGCAGTGAGCGAAATATTCTCAGAAGCCAATCTAGAGCATCTAACACAACTATTAGAAGGAGGATGGAGTGATGACACTAGACAGGCTTATGGTTCAGGTTTATTAGTATATCATGTATTGTGTGACTGACAGCAGCTCCCAGAGGCAGATCAAGCATCAGCCAGTAATGAAACTATTCTACTTTTTATCTCAGCTCTTGCTGGAGGCTACTTGAGTGATGCGATAAACAACTATGTAGCAGGTGTTTGTGCATGGCACCTTCTTTATGGTCTGTCATGGAACATAGATCATACACTGTACCAACAAGCACTCAAAAGTGCAAGGCTAAATGCATCTGCTTCCTCGAAGACCATGGAAAGGCCGCCATATCTCAAGGTACACTTAGAGCGTCTACATAGTGCCTTAGAAATTACGAAACCTCTCAACACAGCAGTCTGGACATGTGCCACTGCTCTGTTATATGGAATTGCTCAAACCAGAAAACTCACAGTCCCGAACCTGAAAGCATTTGAGACAGGGAAGTATGTGGATACAAAGAGTGTAGGAAAAAAGCAAGATGAGCGAAACAACATAGTCACAACAATTCACATTCCCTTCACCAAGGTGAGGCGAAATGCAGGTAGTATAGCAGGAGAAGATATCTTTTGGGCAGTACAGCACAATATCACCGATCCAGATAGTGCCTTAAAAAATCACCTCAATGTTAACAAGCCTCAGGTGGGAGAACACCTTTTTGCCTAAACCCACATAGACGGTTCCTGACAACCACTCACATGCAACATCTTCAATCAAATAGTCAAAGATTATTTTATCAAAAAGCATTTCGAGCCCATTAGTGGACACTCCTTTTGCATTGGAGGCATGCTAGAATACCTTCTTCGTGAAATCTCATTTGAAACTGTCAAGTCAATGGGCCGTTGGGCTAGTGATGCCTTCTTATAATATCTTCAACAACATAGGGAAGCAATGGCACCTTTCGTGCAAGACAATCCAGCCCTTCATGCCCAACTAACTTGACTGCAAATACCACCAATCCCTCCTGCTTGAGGCTAAGAGTTTCCCCCCCCTTAGGAGGTCATCTCTCAGGACTAGTCTAATAGGATATGTCTATTCTCTTGCATATGTCGCTGAATGATACCTCCTAACAGATAGGGTATCACTTGCTCATGATCATATCCCCCACAGGGCTTGGTTTTTAAGCGCTAGCATCAGGAGGCCTTCAGCCTTTGCCCACTAGCAGCAACTTATGTCTTTCCAGGAGTCATCAGAACCTCACTATTGATCTCTCGCCTATTGTCGTAGTCTCGCTATTCACGTCTAGCACACTTCAACCTGACCTCTTAATTATTATATCTTTGCTACTCATTTCGCTCTCATCAACAAGTACACTAGTTGGTTTTCTGTTGACTCCCAAGTCTCCAATCTTGTTTTACCTATTTCAATATTATAAAACTCTCCTTTGTAGTACCCTATGTGAACACCTCAGATCTGCAGAGACATAGACTTTGTTCATGAAATCCATGAGCTAATGTCTCTATGACAGGTCTCTCTGATGAAACTGATGAAAGCTACATTTTGGGGCAATTCTGCTTGCGTGTCTGATTTAAAGATACAAAATATACAACATCATTTCTTGGGAAATTCGGAAGAGCTTGTGGCACTACTACATACTTGGGCATTACCTCCAAGGGCATACTTAAATTCACATCAATCTGCACCTAATAGTGCCCACAAAACAATGGTTCACTTTGTTATAGATACTGTCAAGTCAACAATGTCTAGTGAAATGGATACACTATTGCCAACCTTTTATTCAGCCAAAGGAACTGCCGCATTTACAAAAGATGAGCTTACAAAACTCCACCCTGATTGTGTCTTGAACATGAGATCAAAACAAATGCCCCAATAAGTTGGGAAATTCTTGATCATGTGTCTACTACAGCTCGCCAATGTTAAAGGGTGACTTAAACCAGGGAATAGATTGACCTGGGGGACACACAAATGCTCTGAAAGACAATGAGAGCAGTTAGAGAGCCCTGAAAGCAACCAGGCATACTAGATAGGAACACTGGGTATAATACTGAATTTTTAGGCATAAAAAAGCAAGGAAAGATTTTAGAAAAAGTCCCAGCTTTTTTACAAGACTTTGCACTCCAAAAGATCAAAAAAGATTTAGAATAGTTGTAAAATCTTTTGCAGCTAAAGAAGATGAAAAGAGTCTGAATTTTTGGTCTCATAAAATTCTCTATCGCTAAACAAACCAGTCTATTAGCCTATAAATCAACTTGTTAACTTATCAACTTACTTACTAACAGTCTAATATGGCTAGAAGTCAACTAGTAAGTAGGTCAATAGGCCTGTAGATTAAGTGATAGAAGTTTTTATGAGACCAAAGATTCTGAATCCTTTCATCTTCTTTAGCTGCAAAAGATTTTGCAACTATTCTAAATCTTTTTTGATCTTTTGGAGTGCAAAGTCTAGTAAAAAAGCTGGGATTTTTTCTAAAATCTTTCATTACTTTTTTATGCCTAAAAATTTGGTATTATACCCAGTAGAAGGAGAACTCAGCTATAGCCAAGTTAAGCGCTGAAGGCTCAGCAATAAGTAAAGAAAAGTGAAATGAAACACAAGTCCACCCTACATTAGGTGGAGCACTAAATACTGAAGCTAGAGCAAAGGGGAAAAGTGCTACTGGAAGCTGAGTGTCTACAGAGTCTGTTTATGAAGTCAAAAGATAGAATAGTTAAGGTGGAACATCACCAAAACACAAAGTTTAACAAGGTGGTGCTATGAGTCTACTTTCATCTATAAGATGTCCAGTCCTGGGTCAATGAAGGTATGACAGGTAAGGACAAATGATAGTAGATCACCTTGGTAGCCATAGAGCTTGAAAAGATTTTGTACAATAATGCTCAGAAGCTCGCTAATCTCAAGACAATGGTGCATTGAAATACTAGATGATAATTTAGTGATACTTTAAAGCAACTAGATAGTTGAGCATACCAAGCTTGGTGGGGCAAAGTAAAGAAGGATGATTCAAGTGTGAGTAAATACCAGCACTTAGAAGAATGATATGAAAGGAAAGAGAGATTGAGTATGATCACATCAAGTTTACAGCTCATGTTTGTTTATATTTATTTGTATTTATATATATCAGATATATTTATCAGACATGTTATTGCAAGCAACACAAATACAAAATACAATTTGACAAATGTTCTGAAGTAATACATAGTACACAGATTGTCTGAGAAAAGCATAATGTTAGAGAGAGAAACATGGAGAATAATGTCTGCAAAAAATAATATCTGAGTAAAAAAAATAATGTCTGTATAAAATGAATAATGTTGAAGTAAACAAAAATAATGTCTGGGTAAAAAAGAATAACATCTGAGTAAAAAAGAAAAAAGTCTGAGAAATATGAGAAACAAAACAAAAAGAGATACAGAAAACATGTCTGAATATAAAAATAATGTCTGTTTTAAAAAAGAAACAATATTCTATATGATATATTATGCTGAGTAATATTTGTCTTATAAAAAGAGGGGGGGCCTCAAGCTGCTACAGCCTAGTCATCCTGAAAACAAGATATAAATCAGAGAATAAAGGCAGAGATTATGATATCAACTTACAGGTTGGTAGGGCACCTGGTTCATGCTGGCATAGAGTTGATCGGTGAGTTTCCAGTTAAACTTGAGATTCCTCTGCCATTCTTTGACCTTGTAGGGCTTGGCCTTACCATCCTAGATTTGCTGAAGATGATTGGTGAATCAAATCTCACATTGGATCATCCAATGCTCAATGCCCAACCTAGAGGCTTGCCAAGTAGCAAATTTTAGCCCCTAAGACACATCTGTGGTCTAGTCCCTCCCATATCCTAAACAAAGAGTGTAAAAATCAGTATTAGAAAAATATCAAAATATGATCAACTTACTGATGTAGACTCTATATATTCTGCAGATTGACTCTATAATACCAGTATCTATAAACTCATAATAACAATATGTTGGTGGTGCCACCTCAATCTGCTGATATGTGCAAACTGTGTTCTCAGTGTTATTCAGCTATTATATAAGCATATTAGTCTATATATAATAAGCCAAAACAGATGTAGTAAACAAGGTTTTTAAGTGTTGTGTCCCAAGATATCTAGCTCACAATGTCATGATTTGGCTTTGCTTGCTTATGTCATGTCTCTGTATAGCCACTGCATAACTTGACAGATGTGTAAAACTGACTCTCCTCAAATAGACCTGCCAGGAGTTGACATAAGGCTATTTTCTTCCTTAAGACATGCAGTCCTGGATAGAAGAAAATAGTGTAACCATCTAAGTGCAAGTAATACCAGCACTTGAATGGATGACATGGGGGAAGAGAGAGATTGAATAATGATCAAATCAAATTTTGCAGATCATATTTGTACTTATTTGCTTAGGTAATAGTGTGAATGTGGTAGTAGCAATGTGAGGTCAATTGATGATTATATGGAGAGTCTCAATAGATAGAGATTGAGAAATGGAGGCTATTAGCAAAAGATGTCGGAAAAATCTTATCTGCATTGGAATGGGGCGCCCATTGAAACCCAATTGGGATGAGAATTCCGATAAGATAAGCTCCATTGCAATCGCATCGTAACATAGGGCGCTAGCATTGAGCAACATTGGGTATACAACATGAATAAAACATGACATATCTACGTGGTTTTGCCATATATTTGGAAAATTTCAATTGCTAAAGAAAGTAGAGATATTTCTCACATATACTATTGTCTCTATGCATAAGTAAAGCACACCTAACAGTCTGGACATCTCAGAAAGGGCACTAAAAGCGAATTTTAAACTTCAAACTCCCTTCTATTCATCATAATATAGTGCCATGGTACTGAAAACAACTCAGAGACATAATGTAAAGTGGATAAAATGAGCTCAGATGAGCCATTCACAAGGATTGCTTGACTTAGGTTGCAGTGCACTACTTGTCAAATGCTTAAGTCCTCTAAATCCGAGGAGTGGGATATACCCCATTAACTTTCTCTGTACCTAAAGGCCTTTTAGACTAGTGGTTAAGATGTGTGGTCTTGCGCGGGTGAGGGCATGGGTTCGAACCCCCAGGTGAGTACAGTCAATATGTAAGTGGATCAATATCTCTGTGATTTACCAAGTAGTAAATATGTAATTAATATAATAATATATCATATACTAAGTAATAGTAAGTAATAATCAGCGTAGATACTAACTAATAAATAGTAAGACCCAGAAAGGTTACAAATTAGTTTTTGGGCACTACCGGACCGCTCATTGGGACGGCATTGGGACGCCCATTGAAATGGGCGTCCCAATGTGATTCCAATGGTTACTCTCATATCTATATGCGGTCTCAATGCCGCCTCGGCATTAAGGCATCATAATGCCATTGAAAGGGATTAAAACGCCCCCTTAAAATTTCCGACAGAAAGTAGGTGATTTGGATAGAAAGTGGGAGAGATATAAGGCCAACAAGATATGTTCTAGAGGGAAAAAGCAGAATATGGGATGTTTTTGAAGCTTATTTGGGGTGATATGGGTACCATTAGATAGGGCTCAGAAAATGAAGTATAGTAGCAAAAAAAAACATATAATTTGGATAGAAATTGGGGGAGATATGGGGAAAACAACATATGAGAGATATATTTTGATAGAAGACTGTCATATATGGTATGGTTTCTATATTACATAAGCAAAAACATGACCTATGTTGTCAGATTTTACTTTGCCAGTGGACACTTAATATCAACTATTCTATAAGCATATTAGTCCATATATAAGTGTGCCACAGATAAATATAAGTAAGTAATGATGTAGTTAGAGTTATCATACCTCAAGAATTGTAATAAGCTAGACAAAATTGACCCCAAACTCTAAGCTAGGGCTAGGTAATATTTTCATATTATAGTATAAGTGCTTCAGCAAAGTTTGGACAAGAAAAATGATATTTTCATATTTTAGAAATTGTAACAGCAAGAAAGACCTTATCAGCTGCTTTAAGAACATTTTTATCTCATTTATCTATTAATCTTTGTTCTAAAGCAGTTACCTTAGTAAGATCAGCTGTCTTAGGACTCTTTTCTTTTACCACTTTTATTAGTCTATACTAACAATTGTTTGATAGATCTCAATAAAAAATAAACAAAACTAATCTCAGAGAGACTATCTCACTTCTATGCTTCTTGGACCAGACACAAGATTAGAGGTTGAGTGCAGTGTTTGTTTGTAGTTATATATAACTTAAGGTTCTTCTCACATACTTAGGCTTACCCATTTGGTAAATATAAGACTTAGTTAAAAATTAGAAGTAAAGTTAAAGATATATTAGGTTTTTAGAGTGTAAATGAGTGCTATAAGTATCAGAGCTACAGATTTAGTGATAGTAGACAGTAATATTAAACAGTAATAATAACAACAGTACTTCAGTAAGAGGACATTTTCCTCTGAGGACAGGTTCCTCCTATGCTGTAATATAGAAGAGATCTATTTATACAAATTTGGCAGAGAATTTCAAAACAAAAAAGGCATTATTATGTTCAAACAATGAGAAATGAAGCTACAATAATAAAAGAAAATGCATTGTGTGTCTTACATTATCTGTACTAAAAAGGAAATAAAATAATGAGGTTTGATCTCTTTTACCATCTTCTCAGACTTATTTGATCTCCACATTTGGGAAACAAAGAGAATCACATATTTTTTAAATTAATTCTAAGTTAGATGATAACATAATGACTACTTAGCAAACTTAACAGAACAAGTCAAAATAAAGAAAACAAGACTAACAAGAGTGAAAGCAATCTGAAAGAAACAGTTTTTAAGCAAAGTACAAATGTCCAAATGAGATCAGCAAAACACTATCAAAAGAGCAACATAAGTAGTAATAGAGACAACTTAACAAAAATGTAGCAAGAAAGGTATAATAAAAACAACTTAAACAAAACTATTAATATTCTTGACCTTATTACTATCAATAGACTTAACAGAAGTTTCCACCTTATTCTTTTTATTTCTAAGACATCTAACTCAATAGCAACTTGCTAGATGGTGACAGTTACCTCTGCCATCCTGGTGAGTAAAAATAGTCAAGTCAATTTAGAGCTAAAGCTCAATTAAAGAGTTGAAAGGTCAGGCTCTTGACTGTCATAGACAGAGTCTTGCTATGGAGATACGTAGAGAGTAGAGGAGTCTTTGAGACACTTCTGGTATTGTCATATT
The DNA here is from genome assembly GCA_038087015.1 of Cerrena zonata. Taxonomy (NCBI): domain Eukaryota; kingdom Fungi; phylum Basidiomycota; class Agaricomycetes; order Polyporales; family Cerrenaceae; genus Cerrena; species Cerrena zonata. Next base: position 1,453,729 of record JASBNA010000004.1, read on the forward strand.
ATATTAGACCTAAAAGAAAGAAATTAAAATTTTCATTTAACACCATAACATATGAGTCAATACAGTCTAAAATGTATCATCTAAGTCTTCATTTTATTACTTTACTAGAGATAGTTATGCACAAAAAGCTTTTTGAAATTGAGGAGAATAGATAAGGTAAAAGATATATCAAAAATGAGGTAAAGAGAGCAGTAAAATGCAAAAGCAAAGCAGAGAGAGTTAAAATTGACTGATATTGATAAATGGAGAATCTGATGCAGAAAGAATTAAAGTGAGAGAACAAGTGGTTGTTAAATAAAACCTCTTATAAAATTTGCTATAGTAAAGATACAAAAGCCAGAACCCATAACCTGTTAAAGGATAACTCAAATTAGGAAATAGATTAACCTAAAGATATACAAATGCTCTAGAGTATAATGAGAGCAGTTAAATTGAAAGATAATCAGAATATTTGCCTGAAACATAATGACAGCCAGTGTCAATTCATCTAGATCTGAAATTTATTCTATATGACACAATTTGGTGTTAATCTTTTGCCTCTCTCAAATTGCTCAACCTCTCCACATTTTCACCTTAAACTAACATTCAACTCTATTCATCACTTATGCTATACATCATCAGTATTTATTTATAATTAATATTTTCTGGCTTCTTACTTTCTGCCCTAGACTTGCTGGTTATGATCCTGAGTAAATCATCTCTTAATTGCTCAACTCTAACTCACTAGAAAATTATATGATATTGAAATCTAACTCTGTTCTATACTCTCTTTTAATAGCTTCAGTTAATATATTATATTAGTTGTTATTAACATAGAATAGCCTTAGCACAGCTAAGGCTCTTTTTACATTAATTTCAACTTTCAGTAAATACTTGATTTTTCAATTATCTTTTTAGCCTATATTTATTTGTTTCTGCATCTTTCTCTTGCTTTCTGAACTTCAATACTTTTTTTAACCTTAGTACATTACCTCACAGCTTCTTCTGTTTCAACATTTTTGTCACGGTCCGTCTTGGAGCGACGCGGAGGTCGCTAGAAGAGAGAGAGAGGGAAGGGAGAGATACGAGTCGGCGACTCGGGACCTGTAACATAGATAGTCAAATACAAATGGGCTTGGCTTCAACTTATGTGTTGCACCCTTCTAGGATACAGCCCTGGATTTCAGAGACAGTGCAAGTCGGGGACGTCGGGGAAGTAGGAGACCTAAGATGCAGACAGAGGTGAGTAGGAACACCGGAATAGTCACTAGGACGTTTTCGCCGGATTACAGAGTGTCAACTAGGAAGTCCTAGAAGACGAGTGGAGAAAGAGATGTTAAGATGGTGGACTAAACCGAAGTCAAGTCCTAGTCGGAGGAGTAGGGAATCACACGGAGATCGGAGGTATGAGGACGAATCAAAGTCGAGTTTCGTACTAAGGAAATACAGCGAGCGAGACAAGTATTTATACTACGAGACTCCTACAAGGAATAGAGGACTTAGAAAAAATACGAAGGGGAGTAATGTGCGAATGGTGTGATAGGGATAGGGTCAGAATCATAGGACATGTGGAAAGGTACGGGAGGAAAGAATACGAGGTAATTAAACAAGAGATAAATGAGAGAGATATTACGGGGCTGATGATCGGAGGCCTATCGGCGATGTCGGGAAGGAAAGACGTGTGATAAGGAACTATCTAAAAGAATCAGCTACGATAAGAGACCATGGATCAGATAAAGGCAAAAGGGTAAAAGGATATCAAAGATAAAGTGGAGGGCGAGTCGAAGGGTTGGGGGTAAATAGAATAAACGGAAGATGGGAGTATACAAATGTGGACAGATGAAATGACTGTGGGAAGAGCACATGGGATACAGAAGTATCGGGCCGAATCGGAAATTGACTAGTGTAGATCGGGTTTAGTAGGGATTAGGTACGTCATGTGATAGGGTTCTAGCATGGTTCTGACAATTTTCTAATATCTTAGTTGCAAATAAAACTTGTAATAGCTCTTGACTTTACTCAATAATCTTACTCACTAGCTATATCATAATATTATTTCCATTCTCTTCATAGCCTTGTTACTTCCAATATTGATGATGTGTTCTATTATCCAAATATATGTAATTATTATATTATACTTCACAGATATAACCTTTTTCTAGAGTGTAGATTTTCTTTTTGTCTCTACTTTACAATTCTTTTGCATCAAAACTTCATCAGTACTATTGGAGAACCTTAGAGTCTTTATAGAAGTGTAACCTCCACTTTAAGTACAATGTTCCAATATGCATATTTCTTGCAGCATCAATCAACTTCAGTCTCAAAATGATATTTTATAATTATCTAGATCATAATAATCTTGCTGATAGTTTGTGCTTTGTTACAGTAGGTGGAACCTTTGATTCTATCAAAAGTGATCACATCTACCTAGTCAATTTATACCTCATTGTTGAATTTTCCCCTGATCTAATAATTCTCATCTCTCTTCTATGATCTAACATGGTAATATTCTGATCTAAGCAAGTGAGACCTGCACAAATCTTTCACTCAGTATACTGCTAGAGACCTGTTCAGATAGATTGAATATAGCTTTAAAATGTAGCATCAGCTTTGAAAAACTGATTGTATGCATTACTTGTAAAGCTGAAAAACAGGCAGAAAAAATGGAAGAACTTTCTAGAATTATTTTCAAAACTGGATAAATTGAAGAATGATCATAATGCTGTTTATATTTATTATCTTATTAACTAGATTACTATATTTTATTATTATTATTCTGCTTTTTTACTAGTAATCACTACAAAAATGCCTATATTTTGGTACATTGTAGAGCTGAGGACCTGTATAATGAGTTGTAGAATCTGCTAACAACTTGAAAATTAGTCTAATTATAAGAAAATTGATATATATAGTGATAATTTACTGAAGCATATATGCATGACAAGATTGGAAAACCTATATTCTAATAAAAGTGTAGAGATGTTGTGATCAGTGTGATGAAACTACATTATATGTTGCTCTGTCCTAACTACATATTGATCCAAATTTATAACATGCCTTCTTAGTGTATATAGCAACAAAATCTATATATTGATTGTTGTGATTATCAAACTAAATCAATGATGACCTAAGTTGATGTCCTATAGCCTGACAAATAGTAGTCATCCCAAGTCTACAGGAAGTTATTGTTGCATAAAATATTTGTGAAATATATATGAGGTCACATGGCCCTTTGAGCCTAGCATATTTCAGGATTTTGCTTTGCCAATAAATAAATAAGAAATTATTACCTCCTAGGGTATATGCTAGCTATGCCTCTATTGAGTACAAAGAGAACAGATGAAGTTTTAGCATATACTTAAATAGCATTGCAATATAGTGACATAAAGACTGAAATAAATATATGATTATTTCTTGCAATATAGCAAGCTACTAGTTATAGTTTTTAAACTATTAGCAAAGTGTCAAGATGATTGTAAAAAGTGATTGGCTTACCCTTTAAGTGGTACTATGGTATTTGAGAGTGGTTTGATCTTATATTTGGGTGTGATCAATATATAAATCTATACAAAGTTTGGTCTCTGTATTAAGAATGTATTTATTTACTTAAGTAATGATAGCCTCTTTTGGCAGAGCACAATTTATCTTGCTTGTTTTGTTAGTGTTAATCACAAGTAGAAAAAGTAAAGTATATAATTGCATAGTCACTTTGAATCTAATGATTTAATTTAATTTTAGAAATATTTATGCTCATATGCACCAAAATCCTTAATTAAATATTGAAGTCACTCAACTCAACTATATTTAAAGATATAAACCAATATAAATGGGAGATATCAAAATTGCAAAAAAATCACAGTATAATAGTCATTAGAGAGCTCCAATATACTCAGCTTATCTTGAAACTTCAATGCCCCACTCTGCAAAAAGATATATATTATATGTTGCAACTAATTATAATATCTAATGACATTATAAAATCAGGGCCTATATTGCCTATTTAATATACTGAATTGGAATTCAATTACCAATCACCAAGTTTACATATCAAAATATCAATATATGTAAGCATAACTGTCTCATTTCTCATACTGTTCTAAATCTGCTAATTCTGCTAATAAGCATATTTACATAAATGTCTAAAGTCCAAGTGCACAATTCTGAATCTGAATTCTAAGTCCAAGTTAAAATATAAGATTATTTACTGAGCTTTTCTATAGTCTCTTCAATGATATTAGTGAGTAGCCTATAAGCATTCACACTGGGTAATTGAATATAAAGTTGAGTATGAGGTTCAATATCTGAAAATGGTTCTTATATGAGAACAGTTTTATAGAATATGGCTTTGTATTCATTTATGAATTAGAGAAAATTTGAGTAAATATCTGTAGCATATAAATGAGAAGAGGACATATATATAATATATCAAATAGAGTAGAGGCTGTGGTTGCTTTCTATTCAATAATATATGAAAATATAAAACTAGATGTATCTTAGTAGCATTATGAGTGGTAGGCTTGATATTTGTGGTAGCCTTCTATAAAGGAAAGCAATGAGTATAAAAATAGCAGAAGCAGCAAGAGTCTTGCTCTTAGTCTGCTTCATTTAGCCTTTTGTAGTGCAGCATTCTTATAGTTCATTATCTCAAATGTGTTTTAAACTTGCCTATTCTATGCCCTCATTGTCTATCCGGCAGACTGGTGAGGAGAACTTGGACTAACTATGTAAGCTCATCTTTGTGACATTTTTATCTGACAAATTATTTACAACAATAATGATAGAAAGTAGCTATATGCAGGTAGTAATTTTTAAAATATAAAGATAAATAGAGTGCATATATTCACATTATTATTATAGGAGGACTGAATATATACTTAATCTCTTCTAAATGCATATCCAGTTCCCTCATAATGATAATATGAGTATATACATATATACAACTTTGCTTAAGCCTAGGGTAGCATTTTTAGATTTAGTAGTCCTAGTAATGTTATGATAGCAAGTAAAGTAGTAGTGTGAGAATATATATTGTCTATTTGAATGTTGTTTTCTTCAAGTTGACTAGTTGTTGCTGATATCAATTGGCAGTATCTTGTTTATTAACAAGAGGGAAGTTTAGAATGAGATAATTTAGCAGATCTGAGATATAAATGTTAGTTTGTATACTACCTATATATAAAATGAGGAGGAACATAGGTGAGAGAAGGATGGATAAATTTGATTGTGAATTTGGAGATTTGAAATCTATATGCTGCATTGGCAAGGCTATTTGAGCTGAATAAATCAGGTTCTGTTTGCTAGTATTTGGCAACTTGTATTTTAAATTTAAGATGAAGAGGATTTAAAACTGTATATAAAAAGTTGACTGGATTTATGACTAGCTTATTTATATTTGGCAACTTGCCTTTTGTGGACCAACTAACTCCAGCCTGAGACTCAACATACACTGTTAGGTCAAAGCTATCATTTTTCTTATTTTAATAAGTCAGAATTGGATCTATTATTTGAGAACTAACTGAGGTCATAATGATTACTTTTATATGATGTACTTTTTTTGTTCTTTTGATTGTTAGAAAGACCCTCTCCTAGATCCTCTTGACTGATGTCATCTTTGAATCTCTACACTATTTACTCAATAGCAGAAATTAAAATACATTCTACTTATAACTATCTGTATCTTTATTTCTCTATGTCAATAGATCTCTTTCAATATACATATGCTATCACTTCTTCTAGGTAGTATATATATACAATATCTTTTCAATTTCAATAATCCCCTGAGCTCTACTAAGAGGCTCAACACTCAGTGATTTCTTTTAGCATGATACTGTTAGATTTTGTTCAGCATCTCTTTAAGGTTAGCAAGTTTTGATAAATTACTAAGATAAAAGAAACTTTTGCAGGCTTTCATTTTGAAATCTACCATCATTGATCAATTAATTATATCACATAGTCTAGCTTTTTTTGTGGTTTAATAAAAAAACAGTATATCAATATGGTGTTTAATATATCTGCCAATTAAGGTAGCTTTAACTTATGTGATAGAATAGAGTTATCATTAAAAATCTGGTACCTCTTTTCCACTACTTTAACAGCAAATATCTCTTCTTTTAAAGTTATTCTATGAGAATAGGCTGAGCATAAAATAGAAGCATAATGCAATAAGAAGCATTGGGTTCTGATGCTCCAATGACAGTGAGACAAGGATCAGCTTAAGTGAGGACATCGGTATAGATTCAATATTCTCAATATAGTTACTGAGTAAAGTGCAGAACTAGCTATTCTCCATATAGATCAGAGATAGTGCAAACATATTTGCATTATAAAGTTGCAACTTGCAAAATAGAATATTAATTACCAATAATGAAAGGGTGATTGAATAAAGAGCAAGGAGGCTAGGGGATATTCCAAGTGCAGATGTCAGTGGTAGACTCATTGATAGTAGCAAAGACAATGGTGGTTTTCTTGGCAGTGGATTTAAGAACCAAGGTGAGAAATAATAATAATAATAAAACCACTGATCATACAATCTCCAATCTTTGGTTTGACATCTCAACTTCTAGTAGTCTCAATATCTCACTACTAGCTCTCAAATTTATCTGTTCCTCTTTTTCTTTTTACTTTTTCTCTGACTCTCACCTCACCACTCTACTTTATTTTAGAGCTGAGTCATAGTGATGCATCTTTGTTACAAATAGACTGGTCTATCTTATCTCAATAATAAGGGTATATCTTTTCATCTAGACTCTGCTCAAGACTGTTTCAAAATTATAGCAGACTTTTTTATCTGTTAAAGACTTAATAATTAAATCAAACTATCTAGAAAGTTTATATGAGTCAAGGCAGAATGTTTTTCATATCACTTCTATCAGCCATACATCATTGATTAGGCTAAAAAGGTATAAGACTATATATTATATTAGAAATAGACTTATATGTAGACTTAAGTAGGTCACACTAATTTATCACTTCCATAAGCTTAAAGTAGTTATCTAACTTCTGTGCTTTCTCTTATTCTTATAGAGTTTCTTTCTTATATCTCATAAAGAACTTTATCTAAAATAGTAGGGTCTATTTATAGCTGAAAATCTTGTCCACCACATATATCAAACTATCAAGCTGCCTAAAGTCATAAGTAAACACCAAATCATAACTCAGAAACAGCAAGTTATTACTTAGAATATAGATTCTTAGCTTGCTAATATGAAAGATAAGGTAAATTTGCCACTTTCTCAGTTCCTATGGTAGATCTAGGATACAAGTAGAAGCCTTGTAATAAGCTTGTAATACTAAAAATAGCTCAGTGAACTTATATTAGATATAATAAAGAATTTTAAGCATAAAAGATTTTAGAAAAAATCTTTTGTACTTTAAAGAGATTTTAAAAATTCAGGATAGTTGTAAAATCTTTTACAATTGAAAAAGATAGAAAGATTTTGAATCTTTAATATTATCAAATCTCTAATCACTTTATAAACTAAACTATTGATAGACAAATTAAATTATTGACTAGTTGATAATTTTACTTATAGTTTAATATAGTTATAAGCTAACTAGTAAATAGATCAATAGGCTTGTAAGTAAAATAAGAGAGGATTTTATAAAACTACTAATATAAATTTTTTTATTCTTTTTCAATTGCAAAAAAATTCACAATAATTATTCTGAATTTCTTTGCTCTTTTAAAATATAAGGACAAGTAAAAAAAGCTGAGATTTAAAAAAAGAAATTTCTTTGTCTCTTTATGCTTAAGAATTATATAGTTTACTTCTTTATTTTATAAATAAATGCAAGTATCAGACATAAGTATATACTATTGTACTCAAATTTATATATTAGTATTTTATTATTCAATTATTATATGCTATAGTCTTTTTTCTACTAAGTTACTTTTGTTATATATACTTATATTTTATATCTTGATTTTTAGTTACATTAAAAAGATTTGTTTTATCTTTTTTATTATCTCTCTTTATAGTCAAACTACCAAAATATTATCTCCAGTTCTACACTTTACCTGGCTACTCTCCTCCCTCCCTGCCTATATTTTTCATATTTCTCTTTTCCTTTTAGCATTGTTTTGTCTCTTTCAATGTAAGTCAATAAGTCTCTAAGTTTCTAAGATTCTATACTATTATGTTATGTAGCTTTTCTCTTATATCACCACCTAATTATACTTTAAATAAAATAAACTATTTTTGCAAATTTTGTTAGCAAAGATTTAAACTCAAGTCCTGCCTAAAGTATTTTATCTTTTTGTATAAGAAGATCTCTCTCTGCCTCACTAATCTGAACCTATAATTTACAATAAAGAGCTCAATTATTTTTTTGTTTATTAGATTTCAAACTAAAAACTATATATCATAGTTTTTTTCAAATATAGTATTCTCTATAGTACAGATTTAAACTTGAAATCTTTCTAATACTCTCTCTTTTTAAATACAAAAAGAAAAGAATAATATAATCATCAAAAGTGACTAGCAGCTATAAAAACAAGAAAAACTATAGATTTACAAATATAAGAAGATATGCAAATTTAACAAAATATGTGAAATCCAGTTAAAGAAATATAAATAACTCAATTATAGAAATGCCACACAATTGTCTATAGCAAGATTATTGCTAGATTTTTTTATTCTCAGTATCTGAAGAGTAAAACATTGAGTCCTCTGACTAATGCCAAGAAATCAGATTTTTAGTAAATACAAAAAATAATAGCTATATATTTTGCAATCTACATGTAGGTTATAGCTAATAATCTCTAAATAGATATAATAATAAAGGCTATTTATCAGAGATTTAAAGGGAAAATAGGATAGCTCTCAGTAACAAGCTAGCATCCAATCTCATTTTAACAGAATATTCAATTACTCTATAATGTTATATAAATATATATAGTTTCAAAAAAACTGACTCTGACAATGCATATAATAAAGAAGAAAATATATATAGTTAATAAATAAGTAACAAATTATAAGAAATACAATTTGGAAGATATGCTGAAAAAAACTACTAGCATGAACTTTACAATCTTCTGATTATCATAGTGGACTCTTATTACCTATCTATTTAATACAAATGACTCTTGATTTAAGACAAATAAAAAGAAAATCTGAGGAGTATCAACTAAAAGATGAAAAAGGTAAAACTGATAAGAAAAGAGAAATGAACAAGTGAGTTTGTAACTGAACTTAATAGGCAAACTGATAGTAAAAACCTATAGAGATAAAGAAAAACCAATTTGACTCTCAGAAATAATGTTTGAAGCAAAAGGTGACAAAAAGAAGAAACTTTATCTATAATAGAATTATAGAGAGACTTACAAAAGGACATCAACAGGATTATTAAATGAAAATTTATCTTTAAAGTTCAAAAGGACCTAGTCAAATAAAACAGGTTATATTTATATGTCTTTTTGTCATACTAGAATCAGAAGTCTAAAACAACCTTGATCTAAATATCATATTAAGGTTCTTACAAAAAGCTTTATATTCTAGTCCCCAAAGCCCTATATAATTAACACTTTTTATAGATAATATTACTAAATTTGCCTATCAGATGAGAATAACATATGTAACTATGAAGACCACTCAACTAAGACTTCAAAAAAATCTTTTTACAATAATAACAAATCTGAAAGCTTTAGAAAAACAGACTATAAAGTATCTAGCTGTTGCAACAGCAGGCAGACAGAAACAACCTTAGCACCAGTTAGCTCAAAAGTAAGAGAATCACTATCATATACATGTTTATAAAAAGAAGTTAGCATATAGCAGAGATAGATAATAATCAAGATAGCTCACACTTTCCAAACTCAAAAAATCTGTTAAAAAAATCTGGGAAATTGTTAAATCTAGAAAGATTCTCAACAAAGAACCAGCACTATTCACAATATTTGTAGAATATTTATAGAAATAAAGAAGCAGTTTTTTCAGAACTTGAATCTTTTGTCTCTAAAAACTTTATAAAGAAATCTAAATTTGACAAATATAATAGTTAGTAATATAATTAAAATTAGAGGAGAAAACAATTACTAAATGATTAATATAGTAATAGATTATAAAGCTCACAAAAGTTCAGCAAATTTCTTGTTAAAAGACCAAGAAAGGTATAGAGAGTTTTTTTCAGTTTATCTGACTTTACTAGATTGAGAAAAAGAAAACTTGCAGATGCCTCCCAAATCAACTATTGAGAATAAATGTAATATAGTTTATTAAGATCCTATCTATCAATGGTCTTCTACCAATCTATTCCCAAACTTTTACTAGGTATAATATAAAAAATTCTAGCATAAAAAAGCAAAAAAAAAAAATTTTAGAAAAAATTTTAGTTTTTTTTACCAGACTTTGCACTTTAAAAACTTAAAACAAATTTAGAATAGTTATAAAATCTTTTGCAGCTAAGAAAAATGAAAAGATTGTGGATCTTTAATCTTATAAAATTCTCCATCACTAAATAAACTAGTTTATTAGCCTATAAATTAACTTGTTAACTTACCTACTATATTAGAAAAAACCTACCCTAATAATTGGTGCTACTTTAGACCTAAATTACATCTAATTGCCTATATATTTTGATTTAACTTTGATAAGTTTACTATTTGTAGACTGTTACAAGTGAAGCTCTAAGTTGTTCTGGTTCTGAGTTCAAATAGTGCAAGTCTGTGGTTCTGGTTCTAAATAGAGCAGATACACCTAGGTTAGGTCAAGGAGCTAACTACAATATGTACAGAGTATATATAGTTAGAGGAGGTCCCCTTTCCTAGTCAATCAGATAAATAATATGAGTCATATGAGAATAAGAAATAAGTTAGAGTATAATAAATGAGTTATGTGGAAAGAGAAGAGTGAGTCAGCATATGATGAATAAGTCATAAGGAATGAGGAGTGAGTCATAGTATAAGATACAAAGTTATGAGACACATCAGAAGATCATAGGATGAGAGTGAAGCATGTGGTATATCATGTGAGTGCTAAAGTGTCCATGAGGTGTAGATAGATAGCAAGTCTAGAAGGAAATGATGTCATAGTACAGATAAAATGAAGAGGAGTGAGATAAGATAATGAAAAAGTAATATTTGTTGTAACATAGACCAAGGTCTTATCTAATTTTGATAAGTTCTCTAATTAAATATAGAGTTTTATCTAGTTCTTCTAATGTCAGACTAAGATTTCATCTAGTTTTACTAATCTCAGACAACTTGATCTAATTATAAGATAGTTTTTATCTAATAGTGTTATCCCTAATTAAACAATGGTTTTCTTCTAATTGAATATAAGTGTTTATCTAATATTGGTAATCTATCTAACTAGAAGCATATTTCTCTCTAACTTTTCTAGCTCTGAGATATATATAACTTATACCAATACTAACCCTGTCTTTATGTGGTATATAGATGTGAACCCTAACCCACTATCATTATTGTCACTGGTTTCTAAGATATCAACTGAAAATATCTATTTTTTTCAAGTTTTATAGAGTATTTATCTAATTAATCATGTAATACTGATAGAAAAAATATACAAACCTTAGACTCATGCTCTCCTCAAAATTCCTGTCTGAATGATATATAATATGTACTTAATCTATAGGAAATAATAGGGAAATCTTGAATGTTCAAAATTGGATGACTTAGAGATTATCTCAGACTAAATTGATCATAGATTGTATTCCAGCACTCTGATCAGCTCTGTCAAAGCTGCACTGGAACAATTCAGATCAGGGCTTTCAAATGCACTCCCACACGCTCTGCTACATCACTTCTACAACTTTTGACATCACCTACAAGATACTCTGCTTTCCTTTATCTTTTCTCTTATATCTCCCTCGGTTGTAGTTGGTTTTTCTTGATTTTTGGCTTATTCTGATGCAATTTCTAGCTGCTATAAGTCTACTGCTAGCATATTGTTACTTTCCCATGCTTTTGGATGATTTTCTGGTATGTTCTTCTTGCTTTTTTCAGGCATATAGCTCAATCTCTCTTCTTTGCACTTTTCTCTAGTGCTCTTCTCATTTAACTTTGATGGTAAGTAGTAATTCTGATCTCTGATTTTATCTCTGTTTATTTGTATAAGCACTTTGCTGCCTTGATAGCTGTAGTCTCATTTGCTGTTATATCTACTTTGTATTTTTGATAGCAATAAAATATTTTTCTCAATATTAGACAAAACTACAGTGTAAATTGATTGAAAAAATAGTTCAAATTAGTAAAAATGAAGTCTAGATTAAATCTAATTTAGACCCAATTAGATATAATTAGATTTAAATTATAAGATCATAAAAAAGGGGGTGTGAAATTAGATATAATTATTCTAATTTTATAAATTGTATATAATTTACTCTTATTATATATAATTGGAGGGGTAGGTTTTTCCTGATGAGTATGCTTATAAAGTATCAGCTGAAACTACAGCCTCTTATAAAGCTCATTGACCTTACTATGGTATGCAACCTCTTTGTAACACTTTGCAACCCTTTACCATTTTGAGTATCTCTTACAACAATCACCTACTTTGGACCTTTTTGCTGGTGTCTAATGTCTATTTATCAGTTTATAGACTACTTATACTACAATCTCAGCCTAATTTCTATTGTGTTTAATTACAGATAACAGAAATCTGATGGCTGTGTGCTTATTAAGCAATGCACTAGTGGGCTTCATTCTTTCAGTGGATACTGGCAATCCTCCACCAAAGGTGCTGACTAAGCTATGATCAGGCACCAATGCCTTTGGCTGGGAGACTATGGCGAGAGAGATAGCAGCTTGATAGGGACATTTCTATATAATACTAAATAACAGGATAACATAGTTTTTGTATTTGATTTGTAATTATCAGAATGGAATTTTGATAAAGGTCTTTGATCACATTATAGTGTGAATATCTCTGGCTATAAGTAGTATATTGAAAATCTGTTATGATAAATACAAATAAATATTCATTAAAAGACAATCCCAAATATTAGTTTGGCAATGCAATGCTCACTGCGAGCTGCTATTGGTAAGGTGTATATTACATGCTCCAGACATGCTATGGCCAACCCCAATTCATTTTCCTCCTAAACTCCAATCTGCCTACCTTTACTTGCCTTGTACTCCTTTTCTTGCCACCTTTTACCCTTCGGACTTCATCAGACTACCTTCCCTTTTCTCTCACCTGCTTCCACATAGTCACTTAGCTAGTATACCCTTATCCAGTAGCAACATTCCCACCATTCTCAATTCCCTTATTTAGGTAGTGCTTCCTCTGCTTTTCATCTTGTTCTCTAGCTTTCCACTTCTCTTCTACTGCTTCTTCTGCTTTCCATCTTGTTCTATCACCTTCTCCCCAATATCTCCTTTTCCATTGTTCTTAGTAGTATTTAAGGACAGCCTGTAACTTACCGATTCCCCAGACTGAATCTACATGGATTTACCCTTGTAACTCCTGACCCTCTGCCTGCTCAACTTGGCCAGCTTCACCTGTGCCCAAGGCTTGCAGACTCAAACCTCAGAGAACCGTACCGAGTGACTAGAGTGAACTCTCATCTTAGGTTTAGGATAACCCAGTCCCTATTCCTACTCAACATCTTTGACTTAGACTTTGACTACATTACATCGGCTCTACTGTGTAACAGTGTATGGAGCAAGGGACAATATGAAATAAATATATACAAACAAATAGAATATGTCACATCCTTGCTCATTAAGGAATTAACAACCTACAAATTATAGCTCTCTTTCCTATGACTCAGCTCAATGATGCAGTGCAATACAAGGGAGATAAAGGACAAGGAGATTGATCAAGAAGATGTGACCTATTGAGAGCAGCAGTCAAGAAGTATGGTGCAGTCCTAAGGGAGGAAATTGATGCTGCACCTTCAGGAGATATCTCACCTTCACAGTGTGAATCAGATATGATTGGGGGACAGCCAGAAATAGAAGCAAGCTTCAAAGCTGAAGACAATTTCAAAACAGATAGTAAGGCAAAATTCTACTCACAGTAATCTTCATTTCTTACACTATCCAGTACTTATTAATATTGCACAATGTTCTACAATCAGTTTAGAGTACTTTTAGAATCTTTATAATTCTTGCTTGATTAGAGCAAGTATCTTTCAGGCCAACTAGACACATCATTTTTTATAAATCATGTGGTCCAGTAGAGCCACGTGTATTAGATGCCTTTATTGTCACCCAAACTCTAACTTGAACCCATTTTTCATTCAATTTGCAAGGTCCTGTTTGTACATATTTGATAATGCCCTGGATTGCTTGTCTCTGCTTTGTTTTGAGCTACCTACTTGTATATATTTGGCAATATTTGGCTAGTCGTGTGGCTACATTTGACTAAGGTTGCTCACATGCTCTGAACACTCTTGTCGTCACTCAAGGTCCAACTTGAACCCATTTTTCATGCAATTTGCAAGGTTCTAGTTGTCGATGCTTACTTGTGCTGCTCCTCCTTTGGTGGTATTTTGCTCATCACATGATTTTGTCTGACTAAGAATGTTTGTGTGGAACTCACACCTTCATAGATGCAAAGTAGCACCCAGTGTGCACATATTTATATTCAGCAGACTGAATATATTTTGTCCTCACTAAACTACCTGAACAGGACAAAAAGCAGCACTCAAATGTGACCAAAACTCTCTATTGGTAAATCATTCAAAATTCACCCTATTCCAAATCACCCCCCATTATCTCAAACTCCAACATTCTCAGTGAGAACTAACAATAGTGAGAATGGGTCAAATCGAGTCATATATAGTGTGTGGTGCACACACAATCTCACTCAAAGCACTTTGAAATGAGGCATGAGGATTTTAAACCATTACATATTTCAATGGTGTGGAATTGTATTCAGTACTGTCTTCAATCGGTCAATTAGACACCCAAATGATGTTTGATTTATTAAATATTTTTTTACAATGTATACATGAATAAAATGTTGGGAAATAATTCAGAAGTGTTATAGATACATTCACAAAAAGTGTCTAAAGGTAAAAGCATGTAGAAGTCAACCAAAGTTGAATAAAATGACAATGGGGAAATTGGTGCTCAGATCAGTCAATTAGACGCCTGAGGCGCTGGTGTGAGAACATAGGTGCTAATGTGCATCTCCGGCATCGAGTAAGTCAGAATCATCCTCCCTTTCATCCTCTGCATCACTTTCCTCGGAAGTAGTGCTCTTGAAGACATCACGTACCTTTGGCTTGGGAATTACAGGTGGAAGCGGACCTCGTTTTGGCTTCGGGACACCAAAATGACATGAAATGTCCTTCCCAGCAGCCTTATCCTGTGTCCACTGCTCCTTTGATGCAGACCACTGCTGTTTTGCTGCTTCCCAGTCTGCATTGATCTTGTTGATGGCTTCCTGCCTGTTCTTCTTCTGTATCTTCCACTCAGCAAGCTTCTCTGAATGTGCCTTCTTGTCAACATCACGTTTCATCTTCTCTGTTCTCTTCTTCTGCTGCTCTTTCTCCCACTCCTCTACCCGCTTCATGAAAAAGTCATCAGTGAGTAGAACTGGTAACCCATCACCCAATAACCGATCGCCTTTTTCTTTTCCCTTCCCTTTATCCTTGAATGCAAGTTGTTCACGTAATGTCTTGCAGTAAGCTTCATTCAATATGTTTGCAGCTTGAAGTTCCATTACTCGGCGTCGCAGGACCTGGTTCTCTTGTTCAGCCTCCTTGATTATCACCATCAAGAGCCGCTCCCGGTCAGTTTCAGCATCTATTGGAAGTGATGCAAGTCGGCTTGGTGGATTAAGCTGGATTGGCTGATTGATGGTCTGATTTGGGGACGTATTGTATGTCCGTATAAGACATTCGAGTGAGGATTCAGCAAGGCACTTGACTGCATTATGAATCTCTTGAAGAGGTGGTGGCAGAGGGGGTATAATGAGAGGTGAGACTTCTTCTGTGGTAGATGGGGTTGATGATGAGGCATCTGAGGTATGATTAGCATTCTCAGTGATTGGGGGAAGAATGAAGGGATTTTGATCTCTGTCAGCATTGTCATCATCACCTCCAATATTCATCCCACTCTCGCTATCGTGATTGTCCTCTAATAAATCCTCCTTTATCTCCAACTGAATCGCATTACGAAGGATTTTTGCAACAGCATGAATGGGGGTTAGTGGCACAAGAGGAAGAGCGGACTCAACTGATGTTTCCTTTGCAGGACCAAGCATGTCAGGAGTGATAACACTCTTGTCCAGTGGCCAAACCCCAGTTACATGGAATGCCAATTTGATTGTTGATTTGGTCATAATACGCTGGTGAGCCTTCCTGTAGATTAGAAGGAAGTTCTTCTTAAAAAACATCTCACCAATGGAACATTCGTATTCATCACGTTCTTGCTGAATGGCATTCTTGAGAGCACCAAACACAGCAACATCAAGCTCTTGGTAAACATGTGTTGCATATGATGGATAGCACAAAACAACAATCTTGTTTTGGCGAGCATATTGGAGGAAGTTGTAGGTGTAATGAGAGTTGTGCCCATCAACAAGGAGAAGTCAGTAATGGCCATGAGCCTTTGCCTTGGTATGGTTATCGAAATTCTTGATCCACTCTACCCCAATTTCTCCATTCGTCCAGCCCTTCTTTGAATACCCAATACTAGGTGAAATGTTAAGTAAGCTATAAAATAGAGTACAGGTTTACTTACGAAGCATTTGCAGGATTGTCTTGTTTCCAGCTAACCTGAAATGCACTACCTTTAAAGATAATGGCAGGAGGGATTGCGGTACCATCTGCACAAATGGTGACAATAACAGTGATGTTCTCCTGACTTCCACCAATTTGCTGATAGTGAAGCTTTCAACCATGTCCCCCCATGACCCTTTCCTGTTGACCAGAGGATTCATTGCATCCGAATTCATCTGTTCCATAAATCATATCTTCTTCGATGTCGTATTCGGCCATCATATCGCTAACAAGATCGAAGTACGCATCATTTGTATTTGGATTGACAGCATGGCCTCTCTTTTGCTCCAGAGGTGATGACCATGCCATGCGGATACGGTCAGACCACTTTTCAACAAAGCGATTTGTCCAACACTTGCCGACACCAGGAAAGTCAGGACCTATACGAGCAGATAGAATCTGGTCTACATGCTCCTTCAGTCCGCGATAGCTTAGAGGGAAGCCACGGTGCCCAAGCTCAATGATGAAAGCTATCACAAGCTCAGTTTCTTCAGGAGTAAGCCATGATCTATTGGTATTCTTTTGGGCCGTCTTTCTCTTAGCATGGTTAATCAGTGTTTGGTGATTGATACGAATATCACTTCCCATCTCCTTCTTACAACACTCAACCCACTTCTGTGCAACCTTCCATGTTCCCAGGTACTCCAACCCTAGCTTCTGACACCCTAATTGCTCCTTGTAATCCTCTACAGCCTGATTGACCCAAGATGCCTTGAATTCGCTAGCAAGTTGCTGTTTCTTGGTCTCGGATTTAGCTCATCCAGGCATTGTGGTAAGTATATGGTGATGAGAGTAGAAAGTGAAAGACAGAGGTAGCTTTCCCAAGGATTGCATACTGCTCTCGTACCTCAAGGTAGACATGCCGGGGCCATATGCCCCAACTCATGTGGCTCGATCACTCAGCTCCTTCCTAATTAGGCCATCAAAATAAGACCCTCACAAAATACAGTCGTTGCATGGTCAATATTGGACCAAAAATGCTCATTTAAATTGTAGATTGTAGCTAGAGTACATAGCATACACTAGGTACCACAGTAGTGTACAATTTCCCCATATTCAATCATTTGTTGTACTCATAGAATTCAATTTTCGATTTTTGGGACATTTTGGGTGTCTAAAAGGTGATGTACAATAGGTATATGATCTAAAAACATGGAACTAAGATGTTTAACAGCAATAACCTTGAAAAATATTTTTTTCTGGGTGTTTATTTCATCTCAAATGGTCCTGTGGAACATATTCTAGGGGGGTGTCTAATTTAAGTGATAGCATCTAATTGACCGATTGAAGACAGTAGATGTTGTATATAGGCCAATATAGTGATTTTGCATCATTTTGTGCCTGGCACCCATTGGCTATATTTCATCATGAATAAATATATTTTGACTGTATTCTACTAGTACAAGTATAAGTTGGTATGTATTCAATGCACCCAGTAAATAAGTCAATAGTAGCTCTAGCACAATGCCAGGATGTACATTCAAATTACACTCTGCATGTCACAGTAGCTGACAACCCAAGACAATGTTATCTGAAAACACAGGGTTGACCATGGCACTTGATCAACACTGATGCTCAAAATCTATTAGATGCATGTACTTCCGATTATCTGAGCAAGCTTCAATGAGATCAAATGTGGCATAGTCACATGAGCAAAGAGGGTAGGCCATGGGAACATGATTAGTGATATGTGACAGTGTAGAAACTATGTACTTTCTCCACCAGGCCTGAGAACTTAAGGGGATAGCTAAAACCTGCTCATATATGTGGAATGAGTGCATATATAATGAATGCAAGGAAGGTATACTTACTTATCTTCATTAGCATTAGCTATATGTGTGGTGCAGCTGAGAACTAGAGTGGGGAACTCAGTCATGAGTGCCCTATAAATAAAGCCCGGAAGAGAACTCACCGTGACCGCCAATATGTAGCATCATTACTAGGACTTGGGTAAGCAAGACACATATATAGAGTCAAATAGTACTCATGGAACATGAAATGACATACAGAGTACTGTGGAAGGATTGTGAGGTGGTACAAAGTAGCAAGGGAGTGGGAGGGAGGATGGAATACTTACTTTTGAACTATCATGGTGCCAGCCAGCATCACAGTATCGACATGACCGGCACGGAGCTATGATGAATAGTGGCACACCTTAGTATAAGGTTTATGTTTATGTGCTTAAGGATCCCTGAAGACGCTAAAATGAGTAGGAATATGAGGAAAACAAGATAAATATATAAGGAGTAAAATAGTACTCACAAAATATCAACATATTGACAGGGTGATGTGAGAAGCATTGGAGGATGTAGAAAGCAGCAAGGAGCTGGGTGGAACGGTGGCAAGTGTAATGGTACTGTATATGGAGAGAGGGAGGAGGAGGTAAAGTTTGGACATGTTCACAGGGTCAGCACAGTTATATGTTACCTGGGAAGGGCTTACATCATTGTTACGGTATGTCTAACATAGAAGTAATTACAGTAGGACTTGTGCTTCCAACTTAGCTGGGAAGAAGACTGAACCCAAAACTGTTGACTTACAACCAAGCCAATCATGACACGTGGTGAAGTATGTAGATGCCCCAGACTCGACTCTGACAGACCTTGAATATATATTTCTCGATATGAATCGATCCAGCTCATTCTGGCCATTGTCGACTCTCACTGGGCTCCAATCTTCATGCCTGAGGAAGCCCAACAAAGGACTCAAACCTGTTAGGAAGACATGTGTAACTGTTGGGTGATGGTTTGCTCAGAGAGGAAAGCATGTGGCTGACAAATTGAGCAAGCATTTGGCACGCAGTGGCATATTTGAGTGTCTATTCTGTTGGAATCCATGCGCGCCCAATTAGATAAGATCGGTAAAATGGTCTTTCAGTTTTTTACTGTTTTCCCTCTGCCCTCGTTCCTGGTAGTGTACAATATATAAGGCCATAGTTTACATCGATATATACTACGTGTTTGACTCGCTACCACCTCGTTTTACCCCTGCCGCTGTCCCTCGACTGTAGCAGACAAACGCGACCCGAAGCGCCCGCCGTCAATCTTTACACAAACGCATCACCTCCCTGAAGGTTAATTCAGGCCGTCGATCGACACTCGCCGATTGTCCCTGATTCCCACGATCCCTTCCAATCCCCGCTGTACTGTTGCACCTGCCGAGAGTGGTATAGCATGCGCAAACCCGTACTGTTGCACTCGTCGAGAGTGGTACGAGCTTTTCCCGATCGAACCGAACCCGAACCCATTCCCACGAACCCCTCGAACCGACAATGGCCCCAACTATTCCAAAGTTGAACGAGACCAACTATCCTGAGTGGAGTATGTTCATGCATGCTCTACTGATCCGAAAGGGTGTTGCCAATGTTGCCACTGGTAAGACTCCGAAGCCTACTGGTACTAACACCCCTGCGGTGAGAAACTGGATCAAGAAGGCTGAGGAGGGTCTTGCCGAGATCATCCTGAACGTCGAACCCTCCCAACTTCCCCATTGCCGTAAAGACACCGCTGCCAAGGTTTGGGACAACCTCAAGAGTATTTACCAGTCCCGTGGATTTGGTACCTGTATGGCTTTCCACCGCCGCTTTTTCTATATGCGTATGTCCGAGGGGCAGTCAATGGCCTCTTGGATTTCCGATGTCCGCCGTGCCACTTTCCTTTTGACTGAAGTTGGCGCCAAAATTGACGATGAAGATACCATGCTTGTCCTGACGAATGGACTTCCCTCCTCCTACGAAACCCTTGTTGTCAACCTCGACACCACTCCCGAGAGCACCCTTACCCTCGATTATGTCATTCAATGTCTCCTGAACGAAGAGTCTCGCCAGGAATCTTCCACCACGTATGGAAGTGGGGGTGAAGCCGCCTTGGCTGCCTATGGCAAGGCCCGAGGCAAGACCCCGCTCGAGATGATCACTTGTTTCCTTTGTGGCAAGAAGGGCCACTACAAGTTGAACTGCCCAGAGTCGGGAAAGGAGAAGGATGCCGGAGATGAAGTAGCCACTTTTGCTTTCTAGGAAACTGGGGGTGTATGTTTTGAATTTTGTATGTTTTCCGTTATTTTATTTTCATATGTCGTACTCGTGTGTGGGGGTGTGTTGGAATCCACGCGCGCCCAATTAGATAAGATCGGTAAAATGGTCTTTCAGTTTTTTACTGTTTTCCCCTCTGCCCTCGTTCCTGGTAGTGTACAATATATAAGGCCGTAGTTTACATCGATGTACACTACGTGTTTGACTCGCTACTATCACTATACCGGTAATGATAATTTTGAGGTCTTGCTGGTCGTTCATATGCTGATCTGGGCGAAATCGGGCGCTATTGGTATCAATATAATGTGATTCTTCTTGGCTATCTACCATATCCGTGGTGTTCGAAATGAGAGAGATCTGACAGTACAGCTGTCATATCTTTCAAGAGCACAGTAATGACAATTTCACCAAGGCCAATGTCACAGCATGTCACATCGGCATTATTCCGGCAACGTCGAAGCAAGCGCTGGAGGGTGCATGATGAGGGAGGAGCGTGATACATGCTTGAGGGCGGAGTATGAAATCCATCTCATACCGAGCTCTTTTGTCACGCTCAGAACTCCTTTTTGGATTTACTTCACAACCATCCATCCTAACCCTTCGGAAAAATATGTACAATATGTTCACTATACTCAGAATCTACCTCAGACTTTCCCGAAGTCTCTGCTCTTCCACTGAGTTGAAGCGAAGCCCATCAAACAAAAAATAAGATTCAAAGCACCCTAATTTTGGCCTTCTTATTCAACTTTCTTGCTGCTCACTGGCTACTTTCGCTTAAAAATATGTAAAATCCGATGAATATGTGCTAGTTAATAACCCTGCCAACTCTGAGCCCAAACGGTTGCGAAGAACTAAGTAAAACCAAGGATTATCATTACTGTCACAGTCATTATTACATTATCATTACCGGTATAGTGATAGTACCACCTCGTTTTACCCCCGCCGCTGTCCCTCGACTGTAGCAGACAAACGCGACCCGAAGCGCCCGCCATCGATCTTTACATATTCCTTCATGTATATAGAATATACTACTCTAGTCTTACATTCAACGCGTTTTCATGTAAGCGCTTGAACTTCTGCTCACGAGCGGCTATGAGGATTGCTGGTACCCACTTTCAGTGTGACTTGGATTTGTGATGCTCATTGTCACACCATCACAGCTCCCAATCTAATTTCGGTTCCTGATTGTGTACCCATTCACTCTACCACACATATATAGACGTAAAACGATCCAGCTAGTATGGCAACAAATATTACTCTCCACCCAGGTATAATGTTTCCCAGCCGAGTATTTCCCCTCTGAGTGACCCCCTACACAGGATCAATTAATCAGTCAGAAAGGACTCAACTTCTCCAACAACGAGGCGTCACTGTCTGGTTCACTGGACTGAGTGCGAGCGGGAAGGTTCAGGATTTCAATCTACTCTGGTACATATGACATACTTAGGTATGCTCCATAGTCAACCATTGCATGCGCGCTGGAGCAGCATTTGATTCACCTCAAGAAGTTTTCTTACCGACTCGACGGTGATAACATCCGATTCGGATTGAACAAGGATCTTGGGTTCGATGAGAAGTCGAGGAACGAAAACATCCGCAGGATTGGAGAAGTAAGTCATCACGGTCTCGTTTGTTTCATTTTTTTAATCGCACTGATGTAGGTTTCAAAACTCTTCGCCGATTCGTGTTGCATATGCTTAACAGCGTTCATCTCCCCTTACCGCGCGGATCGTGCTGTTGCTCGAGAACTTCATGCCGCAGGCGGTCTCGAATTCATAGAAGTATTTGTGGATGCACCCCTCGAAGTCGTAGAGCAGCGCGATCCTAAAGGACTGTACAAAAAAGCTCGTGCAGGTGAAATCAAAGGTAGGTCCAACACAAGACATTCATCCCTTACGACATTTTTACATTCAATTCTAGATTTCACTGGCATTTCTGCACCCTACGAAGCGCCTCTGGAGCCCGAAATCCACCTGAAAACTGGCGAGTCCAGTATTACGGAGTGCGTCCAAATCATTACCGAGTACCTCTCCAAGCAGGGATACATATAAACCATGTGTATAATAAAACTATGGAGCAATGCCTATAGAATCTGTAGAAATTAGAGAAGATGTAACGCTCCTCAAGGAAATCGTCTCATCTCCCGAAATTTGATGATCGTCCGGCTCTTGCTCCTCAGCAATGCCGGCGATAGAATCTCTGGTTGTCTCGTCCAGAAGCTGCGTTAAACCCATCTCCACCACAGATAGCCACTGCGCAAGATCGTCGACTGTCGACGCAAGGTGAGCATGTGTCTTCTCATGGGATTGGGTTAACGGTGCAAAGTCAAGCGGTTTAATGAGTGGCTCTGAAAGAAGATTTGTCGTTATACCCAGCGATGATACAAATCCTTGTGATCGAGACCGGATATGATTCGGGGTCGATACGCTACCGTCACTAACCTGTTGACTCTGTAACGACGATATTGAATTGAGAGATGTCGTTGAAGAGGACGCAGAGGGGTTTAATGGCCACGGTCGAGAGGATGTTTCAGAGGATGGACCGCTAAGAGGCGCAGGTGGGTGTTGCATTTGCTGTAAGAAAGGGGAGGGGGGTAGCAGATCGGCCATGCCCAGCTCAGATGTAACTGCTGGGATCTATGACGTTCTCAGAGTTGGAGATCTTGTAGCTCACAGTCAGAAAACTCACCTTTAGCACGTCCTTCAGACCAGGAACCAAAGGTCGCTGAACTGGACCAGCGTCGAGTACATGGACGCCCTGCGCTTGACGACTAGTCTCCAATACGGGCGCTGACGCTTTGCGGGTAATCATTGGTGGACGAGAAAGAGAGCCGGGAGAAGGAAGACGTATTGGCAAACCAGAGGCATCCAATGAAGCTGCTGCATGGTGCGAAGGACCTGAAAATGTTGAAGAGGTTGGTGAGGGACTTGGGACTATATCAGGATCGAGATCGGACGGAGGCCGCGAGGGGAAATGAAAATCCACCGAGGAGGCCAAATTACGCTCTCGATGAGCTTTGACAACCGGGCGAGTGACAGATTCTGCAGCGCTACTTTGTGACCGTTTCCGATTCAAGGGTCGAACGAGGGGAGTATTTGCGCGCGCAGAGGACGGGGTGATAGGAACATTCTTTGGTGTCACAGTAGCCTCAGAACCGAGGGGGTGTGCATGTTCAGGCGAATTGCTTGAATCAAATGGTAGTTGTGTACTTTGTTCGTCGAGTTCTTTTCCCATAATATCATCGATAAATGCGGGTTCCTGGGTGATGGGAGAATCTAAATCGAATGAAAAGTTAAAGTCGTCGACATTCTCAGACGGTGGCTCGGTGGTCGCGCGTCGGGGAGGAAAGACAAATTCGGGTGCCTTTAAAGTAGGTAACTCTTCCCTTTCCCCTTTCGAGGCACTGTCCGTTCGGCCACGACCACGATGAGGAGTTCTACTCCTAGACGGCGTGGACAGTTCCAGCGGCGGGACTACAGGAAATGGGCTACTATCACTGTTTTCGTCTTCAAACAACATGCGTAGGGTGGGAGGGACTTTGGATGGAGGAGGTCGGACGGTGGAAAACGAAGGACCGTCGTCATCGAAGGAAGACGAGGCCGTTAAGAGCTCTTGCGGGAACGGGATGTCCGATGTTCGCCCAGCACGAACTGTGTCGAATGCCCAACCGACACTCTCCCTCTGTAGTTTTGCAAGCTCTTTTCTAATAGTCGGCCATTTACTAGACGATTCACGCATTCCTATAATGACAGTACTTACTGTACATTTTCTTCCTCTTCCCAAGCCAGGTCGCCAAATACACTGGTACGCGTGTTACCATCCTTCAACCACAGTTCATACCGTGTGATAAGGTCCGTCAGAGTAGAAACTGGAACCTTCATGACGGACCGCATGAGCTTGGTTTTGAGCAATTCATCCGCAGACAGTCGCTGGAAGATCGATATCAGTATTATGCTATTGGAAAATATAAAAAATACAGCGGACGCACATCTTTTGGTGATTCCTTGAGGCAAAATGACACAAATTCTCGAAGGGGAATACTGCCTTCTCCTTCAATGAGGCGTGGTGGTTTCATTCGAGGGATCATCTGAAGGAGTTTGTGCTGGTCAAAGATCTGGGCATGGGGGACATTCCCCTTGACCATTTCGTAGATGACAATACCAAGACTCCATATGTCTGCCTTAATGTCATAGGCAACACCGTGTGCGACTTCGGGGGCCATCCAATGTGGCGTGCCGATGAGAGTATTACGTTTGCTCGAAGTGGTTATCAGAAGAGCAGAGACACCAAAGTCACATATCATAACCTTTCCTGTTGCAGTTACGAGAATGTTAGCAGCTTTGAGATCTCGGTGAATGATACCAGACTTGTGGAGGAACCCCAGGCCACGGAGAACTTCCCGTATTATGATGACTGCATACTTTTCTTCTATAATATTGTCCTTGCAAGCCTTCATCAGAGTACGAACGCTACCACCCTCGGCATATTCCATGACAATCCATACTCGTGGGCCATCCAGAAAGCAGCCGTAGTACTGGGTGACGTTCGGTGCGTCGCGGAGTTGGGTCAAGAGGGCAACCTCCCGTTGGATGTCGCCAACATCATCGTCCTCAGTGTCAAGGTTGATGATTTTGAGGGCAACAACTTGACCGGTCTGTATATTTAAGCCCTTGTGAACGGAGCCATAAGCACCCTTGCCGATAGTGTCTAGCCGTTTATAGAGCTGATGGACGTCCTGCTGAGGGGCCATCAAGCAAGTGGAGGTCGAGTGAATTCGAATGTAGTATTGTATACAAGTTTAGATAGCAGCTGAGTAGAGTAGAAGTGGTATGGCGGTGTGTATAGCCTGAGAGACTCCGAGTCCGAGTCGGGCTGGAACATGGACTGAATGGTGTAAGTGATCGAGATCTGGAAATGCAGTGATCGAGATCGAGTCAAGTCAACTTACACCCTTTCTGCTCTCTTGTTTCAGTCCAACTCTCACTCTCACCATGGATTTCGAGGAAACATCTAGCAATATCGCCACAAAAGAATTCCAAGCAGTCCTCTTGGCTGGGTTCGGAAACGAGTAAAACTTTGTAACTCATCTCTAATTACACCTACTCACACAAGGAGATATAGATTAGTACCATTGACGAGCAATCATGGTGAAGAACCATGCCCAAAGGCTCTTCTTCCAATAGCAAATAAACCAATGCTTGACTATCCCCTCGCGTGGCTGGAAGCGTCAGGAATCAGAGGTGTCTGAACTCAGCTCTCATCAGCATCCTGCCTCTGACCTACCTTCAGATGTCCTTGTCATCTGTCCTGCACCCCATCGTGCATCGATATCCCATTACATCAATTCTGACTCTTCCGCCTCATCCTTTCCCTCTCTTAGGATTGACCTCCAGGCCTACGACGAGTCTGAAAATGACACTGCCGGGACATGTCAAATACTGAGACATTTCGCCAATCGCATTGAACAGGACTTCTTGCTTCTCCCTTGCGACTTCATCCCGCCACCTACTCTTACCTTATCATCTGTTCTTAACAAATTCAGAACAGAATCTACATATGACGGTGCCATTGCTACCACCCTATTCTTCGAACAGTCTAAGCCAGACAAAGCAAATTCTCTGGAGGAATGGGGATCTGGTCCCTCTACAACCTCCGTCGTATGGGATGAGAAGACCAGAACTTTGTTACATATCGACACGCTTGACCAGGTTGACGATGATCCAGAGGAGATGGTTCTAGACATGAACCTTTTGAGAAGGTGCGATCCTTTTCCGTCATAAACTAAGCCAGGTCTCATGTTACCCCTAGATATCCCCGAGCCAAACTCTCCGCAAATCTCCAAGATGCCCATGTTTACCTCTTCCGTAAATCTGTGCTCGACGTACTAAAGGAAAAGACACGCTTCGACTCTATACGGGAAGATTTCATCCCTTGGTTGTGCACTCCCCAATACCATCCGAGAAAACGCAACAAATACGGACGGAGTAAGTTTGGCCTATCACGAGCAAAATCCATCACTAATCCTCCTCTGTAGTCTTAAATCCCCTCAACAACGTGCCTTCACAAACCACCGCCCTCGAGCATAGCACGCTGCACTCAGACATTCTCAGTGCATATGATATCCCCGAGGAGACCCGACCGGAATCTGCGATATCCTCTCCTGTCGATGACTTTGGCCACACCGAGACCTCCAGTCTTCGGGTTGGTGTAGTTGTACATCGCGCCGCTTCAGGCTACACTGCCAGAGCAAATACTCTTCACACATACATTGAACTCAATCGACATGTAAGTAATTGTCCCCCTGTTCATTCTGATTATACCGATCATTTTCTAGTTTTTGTCACACACGACATACTCCCTTCCCAAAGACCCAGAAAGTCGAGCACTAATCGATCCGAAAGCGCAAATATCCACCGACTCGATGGTGGGTCACACCACTAAAGTCGGTGAGCGCACGACGATCAAAAAGTCCGTCATCGGAAAACATTGTGTTATCGGAAAATACGTCAAGATAACCGGATGTGTGATTCTTGACCATTGTGTCATTGCTGACGGGTCAGTGTAATTAGGATGTGAACCTTACCGCTCTCCCACTTATATCGTACTTCAGTGCCAAATTGGAAGGATGTATCCTTGGGACAAGCACGACTATTGGATCCAAGGCAGAACTATCCAAGTGTGTCACTCAGGGTGGGTATGAAGTTGGTGATGGAGGTTCGTGAATTACTCACAAGTTGATCATTATCTCGATACTAACACCGTCATCCAGAAAATTCAAAAAACGAGAGGTTGGAAGTATCCGACTGGACTGCCGCTCAAAACGACGATTCCTCAGAGGAAGACAGCGACGAAGAGTGATGCGAGTATTATGTAGCGATAGACATTACCCAATCTAAATGTATTCTTCACCTCACCGCTGTATCACTCAAAGCATAAAGATAGAAATTCGAAAACGATAATAGCATCGGCAAAGGGGGAGTCAAAATACAACACGAACGAAGGTAGACAAACTAGCGATTTCTCTGAGCACCCGACATCTGGTTACCCAGTCCCTGAGCAAACCGTGCCCCACGTCCGCCCCTTGCGCCACCACGCGCACCACGACTCCTTTCACCTCCCCTGCGTCGCTCTCCCGTTTGTTCGCGCTTGTCACCCTGCCCGCCTTCGCCCCTGCTCTGCCATGAAGTCGCCTGACCAAGTTTTTGGTCAAGGGCCTTCTCGTTTTGCTCGACGAGGGCGTTGACCTTGTCGGCGAGAGTTTGAGAGAGCTGCTGGGACCGCGAGAGCTCGATACGGTGGAAGACAACAACACTAGCAGCTTGGTCGAGAGAAGCGGAAAGCTCCTCGTTCCAGATCATTTTGGAAACAATGGAAGTGACTTGACGGAGAGATAACGAGAACGTTCTTGAAAGGAGGGAGAGTGACAACGTGCTATAGTGAGGGGCATAGGTAAAGAGATATGTTCGGAGACCCTCTTCTTGGATACGCCTGTAAAAGATACGATTAGGTATTTTATTCTGGTAAAAATTAGCCAAACTCTTACTTGGCGAGCATCTCCTTCACGGAAGCACATTCGGGCATCAAACTCCAGATCTTGATATCCTGAATGAGATCACGGCACTTCTCCCATTCACCATCCTGGAGGGCCTTGCTCGCTTGCATGATGTGATCCCTAGTGCTCTCGGGAGGACCAGTGAACACTTGACGGTCGGCAAAGTCCATCAAACGACGGAAAGACTTCGAGATAGTCTTCCGCTTCTGTTCCTCAGAATCGATACTAGCCAACAGAGGGATCTCGACGAGCATGCTCGATACAAGGAAAGCAGCTTCGAGCAATTCCGTGTTGATGTGCATGTGGAAAGGAAGTTGTCGCTGGCGTTCGGCCTTCTCTTGTTCTGGGCTCAAGACCTGGTATCGTTGTTGGTGAACACCTTGAGCGAGTAGTTCCTTGACACGTTGGGTACCGAAGATATCTTGGAGAGTTTGCTGAGACTCTTTGATGAGACCGCATCTGAAAGCGCTCAAGCCGAGCTGTACAACTGTACGGTTGTAAAGGATCTGAGTAGCGACGTCGGCAGAGTGAATAGACTCTTGGAGATGAGACATCAAGAGCATGTCGCGAGCAGTGTGGAATTTGTTGTGGAGAGCATAGTGGTAAATGTGGCAGAGCATGGCTCGTGTACGCAACAGGGAGTTGTGGGACCGGTACAGGAAGGTGCAGAGTGAGTGGATGAGGCTGGTGATGTCATTCGATGAATCGAGAGCGATGGAAGGAGTGAAGTCAGCTGCGGCAACAGCAGCTTCAAGTGCGCTAACAACAGCATCGGGCTAATTTTACGAAGTCAATTATTATCCAAAGGGACGCAAAGAGCGGTGCAAACCTTCGAGTAAATGTGCTCTAACCGTCTCATGACCACCCGACCGAGAGGCTCGTCCTGTCCGAGCTTTTCATAAAGCGCTTGAGATCGACAGATTGTGCAGTAGAGGCCTTTCTCGTCCTTTAGCCTGTCAACATATTCGGTTCCGTGAGGGTCAATGTTCTGCAAGCTCTTGGTGAACTCATCGTCCATCCTGTCGACGAAGCTGATGATGCTTCCACGTATCCGGACGATGCCATCCTTCTCAGTCTCCGGTGAACGCTCAGCCAGCTCGTCGTAATCCTCGGTAATTTCCTGTATCGAGTAGGCAGGGTTTTCGGCAATGATGGCGATGAGTTGGTCAACTTCCTTTTGAGCAGCAAGCCAAAGATCGATAGGTACGTGGGCAGAGATAGAGGAGTTGTTGTCGAAGCGACATGAGACGAGAGCCAAGAGTACACGGATGCGTTGGTAGTTGGTAACAGCGACTTCCAAAAGCTTTTCCAAAATTCGGATTTGCTCGGTGCGATCGGTGTTCTTAAAGAAACTATGAGTTTCAAAGAAAGGATGAACGTAACGAAAGTTGTACCTTTTTTCCACGGGCTTCCTGGACAAGCTGCAAGTTCTTGTAGATACCCTCGGCGGTGAACTGCATCGCCTTACCACCCTTTCCAACAGTGGTGAAATCATCGTCTTCCTCCTCGCTATCACCGGCAGCCTTTTTCACCTTCTTGACTTTCTGAGGTTGGGCTTCGGTGGAAACCAGGGCAAGATAGTCGCTCTCGAATTTCTCGGGGTCCTTAGTATCGACTTGCGTCAGTTCTGGGAAATTGGGTATCATTGGCTGACGAACTCACAGTCTGGAATTGCTTGACGTCATTTTCGTATTCCTTGGTGACTTTCTTCACCTTTTGCTTCATGGCAGTGAGAGCACGGGCATTGCTCGCGTTCATCTTCTTTTTGGCCTCCTTCTCCTTTGCCAAAGCAGAGTTGAGGGAGGTTTCGAGGCCTGTAAGGGTTCGAATGAAGAATGGGGGGATGGGTTCTGCGACATTCTGTTGTCGCTGGACCATACGAATGAGCTTGTCGAATTCTGGAAGGCATCCAAGTCTATTAGGAAGATCCAAGACCCAATAAAGCGACCCACATACCAGAAGAGATGGCGACCCAATCGTTGATTTTCAGGGCATTGTCCATCAGCTTCCCACTAGCCTCCATCTCGTCCAATCGCTTGGCCTGAGCACTTTTGACGACTCGCTTGACGTCCTCATCGCTATCGTCGTCTTCAGAGTCAGAGGTACGAATGAAACGGGACTTTTTCTTGCTTCCTTGGGCCTCGTCGTCGTCGTCGCTATCACTCTCATCCTCGGAATCTGAGTCTGAGTCACTGCTAGAGCTATCGCCTGCTGTACGCAGGAACCTGGACATTGCGGGCTTTGCTGTGGTGGTGGGTTTGGTGCCCTCGTCATCGCTGGACATGAGCTCCTCCTCAGAGGAGGACTCGCTGTCGGAGTCGGAGTCACCTGCTTGTCTGAAGAAACGCGACATAGTGGTATAGTATGGGTGTGTATGTTAGGAGGAGGTCAGACTGTCAGTGGGCAGAGATTTGGATCAGAATAAAGTTTCCGCGGCAATTCCCGCCAAATCGACAAATGCGATAAGATTTTGTCCTCGGAAAGATAAGATAACACGGGTAGACAAGAGGTTGTTCGTTGCCTTCGCCTGTACTTTTATACCTTTTGCTACAACTCAAATACGCATAAGGCATATACGGCCCCGACAAAGAATATGTAGCGAGTCACTTTGCAGTACAGCCTCTTGATGCTATCAGTACACAGTTTTTGAGCGTTCATTGATTCTCAAACGGCCTAGTTTCACCACAGGGGAATTTCGATGAGTGGTGAACAGAATTGACAGTGCGTTCAGATTACTTCATATACAATAAAATTACAGTATGTCCCATCCTATCATCCTTTAGTGTTGCTTAAGGCGGTATTGTTCAGCGATATACCTATCACGCTTCTCAGTATTTTCCCTTACAATTAAACTGATAAGACGACTCACCCTTCACCAGTCCATAACGTGAAGAGACCAACAGAGATAACTGAAACCGTTCGTCTGTCCCAGCGAGGGGCATCCCAATGCAAATAAGCAAAGTAGCCCAATGTTCCCAAGATACCAGCGTTCACTAAAACAAGATTAACATTAGTCACTCTAGTTTACGGGTCCTTGCAATAGTGACTCACAAGCACCGACTAGCCCGCCGAGGACACCTGGGCGCAATATCTGCTCCCTTGCCACCCTGTACAAGGCCGCGCCTTCTTCTTTAGCTCTCTTTTCCTCTGCTTTTCCAGCAGGGGTCTCAAGATAGCGCTCCGTGGCATATCCCTCCGCGCCGAAAAGAGCGAGGATACCGGCGGTAGTAGACGCAAGGAACTTGGTATCTTGACGAAGCTCTGGTCTGGTATAAGCAGCGTATCCCACGCCGCCCAAGATACCGACATTCACTACGAAACATGTATGAGCGCCGGGTGTTAGGTATGACATCATAGCCGTTGCAAAACGTACAGAGACCAAGTAGACCGCCTGCGACAGCAGGACGGAATAAATAATTTTGTGTAACGTTCCAGAGGTGGAACCCCTCCACCTCTGCTTCATGAGCATAACGACGGGCTCTAGCCTTAGCCTTAGCGGGAATCTTTTCCTTGTCCGAAGCAGGGGGAGGCCTCGTTTCAGACGTGATAGTTGCTGGATTAGACTTCCAGTCGGGCGACACAATATTCAGTTTGGCCGCGTCGTCAGCAATGTTGTCCGCGGTGGGGGGCTCCGTGTTCAACAACCCAAAATCTGGCTGGGGCTAGACTACAGTCAATAACACGCTCAGGGGGATAGTCGCGTGCATCTTGGACGTACCTGCTCTGATCGCGGGGGAGCGTTGTGAGCTGCGACGGAAGCGTATGACATAGTGAACAAGATTTAAGGGAAGGAGATGGGAGTCTAAGAGAAAGAAGGAATGCACGGATAGGGGAAGTTGAAGTTGGGTTTTGAAGAGTAGGCTCGGACTGGCCTTTATGTAGGTCCACCGAAACAGGCATGACATCATCGCTCGCGCCCAGGGCGGGCACCAACCCATCGTCGTCACCGCAATCGCGACTTTGAGCAAATAGAATATTTACCCGAAATATGTGGGGCCATCCATAGAGCATGTGTTTCCAGAATTATGGTATAATCATCGGGGGAAAACAAACCATAGGGAGGTATAGAGAGGGGAAAGAAAAATATACAAAAAAGGAGAGTTGGGGAGCATTATACAGCAACGCGACAAATGAAAAGTTTTTCCACAATTGAGACCCTGAGCGAACTAGTCCGTCCATGCTGGAAAAAGTTGATAACTGATAAACTGATAAACACTAAATTCAGAACACATCTTGTGAATGCGGGCACGCCGCAGCGGTATGACCCCGTTCCTCACAATCCTCACAGAACAACTCCGCATCATCCATGCTCGTCCGACTGGGTGTATCATCCTTGAGCAAATCGCAACTAAAGATATCGTGCCCTGGTCGTTCACAGATTTCGCATACTTCTTCTCCGAAGGCGGGTCCCTTGACTTGGGGTTGACTGTCTGTGGAGTCCGATACCGAGCGAAGTGTGGAGGTTGAGCCCTTGGTGATACTTCTTCTGTCACCATCGTCAGGTAAACCCTTCGAAGATTTCTTTTGGCTTCGGGCCAATTTCTCCTGAAGCTTCTCGACTTCACGTTCGAGCTCATCCTCTCGGTAGATCTATAAGAGACTACATTCAGCGTGCGTCTAGACAGGGGATTAATGACGCCTACCTTGGTCTCTATGAGAGTCTCCAACTCGCTAATCTCTTTGTTTAATTGGTGAACAGTACGAGCACTCTTCATCTCTGCCTCGGACAAACGCTTGCGAAGTTGTTCCAACTCGGTCTGTAAAAGAGAACCGTTCAGCTTGGCCTAAATGAAGGCAAGTCTACTTTAAACTTACCTCAGACTTCAACTTGAGCTCTCGGATTGTTTGATTGAGTTCCGCAACGTCCGAAGGAAGGTCAGACGCCATGCTAAGGCCTTCGTTCAGCATAGACTCCTCTCGTAGCAGGCTCTGCTCCACGTTCTCTTCGAGTGTCCTCATTTCCTGTAAAACATGATGATCATTGTTAGAGCCAAACATTTAAACCATCGGATTTCAACTCACATCCCGAAGCTGATCAATCTCGGTTGAAAGTAACTTGTTCTCCGACTCGAGGAGTTTACCACGCTGCAAGATAACATTGTTCTCTTTCTGAAGCTCCTGGATGATATGTCTACAGAAAACGTCAATATTCACATCGAGTATGAAATGAAAAACCATCACGCACTTGAGACCCTTGATCTCTTCCCTAGCAGCCGCAAGATCATGTTTAGAAGGAGAGGAGGGTGTCTTGCCATTCTCATGAGCACCATTGATAGGCATATCTCTGTTAACCCGTTTCCTAACGGCTTCCAGTTCTGCACCGCGCTCTTCCAATTGATATTGCAGATCGACAACAGTTTGACGTTCCTTCTCTAGAGCTGCGATCATCTGTGTAGAGCATAAGATTAAAATTGAAGACGAGAGCGTGATGAGGGGGTGAATGTTACGTACGGCATCTTTGTCTGCCTTGACGTGATCGAGTTCTTCCTTGAGGGGATGCAATGATGCATCGGAACCAGCGCGAGAACGCTGTTCTGCCAATTGAAGTCGGAGTTGAGAGACTTCTTGCATGAGTTGAGCCGACTTTGGAGGACTGCCAGCACCACCGCTAGAAGCGATACCTTCGAGATGCTAAATTCCTCATGAATACAAAACATAACAAAGACAACAACGAAAAAAAACTCACAGCGATCTCGCTTCGGAGACCTTCAATCTCAGCTCGAGCATTTTCCAATGCAGCGGTATTTTCTCTCAATGCCTCCTCGATCTCCTCCACTCTGGCTCTCGCTTGGTCTTCGCCTTTGCTCACCCTCTGGATCTCCTTATGGCCCTCAGTCACCTCCTTCCTCAACTCTTCCTCTCTCTCCTTAGACCTCAACAGCCTCTCATGTACTGCCATTTCTTCCTTCTCAGCAGTCGCACGAGCATCCTCGAGAAGATCTTCGAGAGAACTAATCTTCTTCTGCAAATGCTGTACTTGAATACGCAGAGTCTCGTTGTCGATTTCTGCTGCTGAAGAAGCATAACGTGCGGCAGAGGTGGGTGAGGGAGGTCGTGCTTGGGCGACACGGAGTTGTTCTTCAAGAGAGGTAACGAGGTCTTCCATCTCATAACGTCTGTTATCAGCCAGGCTGAGACGTTCCTCGTAAAGCGCGATTGTTTCCTGTACACAACAAATTCAATAAACGTTTGACAATCCATCGTGAAATTATTTACCTGGCCAGCTTTACGAAGCTCGTCGACTTGTGAACCAAGCTCCCTCCTCTCTTCCTCGAGCTCAGCGTACGCCTTCTGCACACGAGCTTCTAGTAAAGCAATCTCGGCATTCTTCGCCTCGAGGAGAGCA
Source organism: Cerrena zonata (assembly GCA_038087015.1). Taxonomy (NCBI): domain Eukaryota; kingdom Fungi; phylum Basidiomycota; class Agaricomycetes; order Polyporales; family Cerrenaceae; genus Cerrena; species Cerrena zonata. The sequence goes on from JASBNA010000004.1 coordinate 1,488,328, forward strand.
TCGTTTTGGCTCTGCTCTCCCTCCTTAGCGTCGATGAGTTGCTTCAGCTGTGCGACCAGAGCCTCCTTGTCCTCGAGTTTCGATTGAGTATCACGGAACTTAGCCTCGCCTTCACCGCGAACCTTCTCAACATCCGCATTAGCTTGCCCCACCGCCCTCTCGAGGCTCTCAATCGCAGCTTCCCGCTCCTTGAGTAACCTCTCCGAGCTCCTAACAGACGTTTCCAACTCAGTCACGCGAGCCTTGGCTTTATCTCGCTCGTCTGTGACAGTTTCTATCCTAGAAGAGGCGTTCGACTGAGAAGACTCTACCGCGACCCTGAGTCTCTTGTTCTCATCTTCAGCCGCATCTAACCTCGCCTGCAATACCTCAAGCTCATTTTGCAACTGAGCGTTCGCCGCCATACTGGGTAACGGTCCAGGCATAGGAGGGATAGAAGCTGAAGAACCAGGACGGGAAGATCTATCGCGAGATCCATTCATCAACTCTGCAATCTTGTTCTGCAACGCACGACCATTTTGTTCAAGGTCGGACACATCACCATCGCCTGAATGTCGTTCAGTACTCGAACGTCCAGTTATCGATGGCGACGCAGGGGGAGGCATCGCGACTGGACTCGGTAGCCGTCCCTTAGGAGTGGAAATGGAAGCACGAGTTTTAGAGGGTGTGCCATTAACCAACCTCGGTGCTCTAGGTGTCTGGAATGGCGAAGAGGTACCACCCCGTGTCGGTGAATTAATGTTCTGAGTGGGGGAAGTAATTCCAAATAACCTTGATGGACTGGACGTGCTGATAGATTTTCTGGAAGGGCTATTTGGACCAGAATGAGTCCCGCGCGTATGATTATTGAGCTGTTTCGCGGTCATTCCGACGTACTTGGAAGCTCGAGACCCCGGTGTGATGTTAATATTATTCTCCTTGGTCGTTTGCTTTATGGGCGTCTTGTGGAGATAGGAAGTTGAGCTTCGTGTACGATTAGCTGAAGGAGTAACATTGGGTGTCTTGCGTGGTGGGGCAATCGGAGCACCAGGTGTTGCACGGCCAAAGGATGGAGTGACACGTCCGGTACCGAATGAGGGTGTTACTCGGCCGTTGGAAGCTGAAGGTGTCTTCTGGCCCACTCGTCCATTTACTTTGGGTACAGCAGAGGACGGTGTTACTCTGCCGGATATGGATGGAGTCATACGGCCACTTCGTGTGGAAGCCACAGAGGCTGGACGAGAGATGGTACCGTTATATACAGTAGCAGTGGATAACTTGGTTGTTGCGACAAAGACGCCACATAATGGTGGGCAGGTAAAATATCGCTTTCTGAATAGGTGAAACGAAACAGGTTTCAGGGTTCAGGTTTTTAGAAGAGGGCAGTATGGGTTAGTAGACATGAATGTATGTACTCACCCAGCAACACTCCCATCGTTCTTGCCTTTACCAGCAAACCCTCCGGAGAGCTCGACACCAGCCCAAAGACCGGGTTTGCCATCGATTCCACCTAGATATCTTAGCGTACCTTCGAAACCAAGAGATTCTATTCGGACAGGATCTCCGACATCAAAAGTTTTGCCTGCACGACTGACAGATCTTCCAAAGGTTTCGGAAGCCCGACTGGGTGGACGAGCTACAGAGGACGTAAAGGACGCATCGGAAACTCTTGAGCGTCCGACGGAAGATGACGTAGATGCGACAGAAGGGGAACGACCTGCGACAGATCTCCGGCCTGACTGAGCAAAAGTAGTGGAATTTGGTGAGAGGGTGGAGGAAGCAATTGAATCGGAGGGACGGTGTACAGTGGGATCATGGGCCTTCATTGCTTCAGCGAAAGCATGTGCGGCATAATCTTCTTCAGGATTGACTGGTGGGGGATGAAAAGTTGCGCTGGATGAGGAGCGGAGACGACCAGGGGTGGGTATTGCGGACGTCTTGCCAGGGGTAGGTATTCCAGTTAGTCTTGTCTTTGCCGCAGAGGGCGTAGACATGTTTCAGAAAGCAATGGATTAAGGTGAAATGGAATAATAGTGAGACTTGGAGTGGATGTGAATGCTTGCTCAGCAGCAAGGTGTAGCTACGGACGAAGGGGAAGGAGAGAAGGAGAGAGAAAGCGGGAGACAAAGAGTGACTTGAGTGTTTTGGTGAGGAGTGTGTAGGGAGAGATGCAGAGAGGACTAGCTCTGGCTACGGTGATACTAGCACCAATCTCTCTACGACTCATGAACCAACCCTGGGCGCTTCTTCCAATTGCCTAAAACACGCTGCTACGCGATCGGCCAGATTGACGCCCATTCATTCATTCCTCCAACCACTCAGGCGCGACTCGCTGCATTCGGTATACTTCCGTGTTCCACCAGGTTCATGGCTCCAAATGCAAACCTCGGTCTGTTCTCTCTTTCTTTGTTATTGCTTGTTCTAAAGTCTAAATTCACCAGTCGTTTGGTGCGCTCGGTGAATTTGATGACAAAGGCCAATTTCCGTTGACTGTTTACTACTAGCCCAATATGTTCCAGCAAAGTCCCGGAGAATAACATCAACGAGCACATAGACAATGACTGCTCACAACCAGGACCATCTCACCAACAGTCCTCCACTGTTGCTTCAAAATCTAGCGAGAAAGACACAAAGGCAGCTACCAACCTGGCTCCGATCTTCATGAAGCAGTCAAAAGCTGTTTCCTCCACGCAATCACCGAATCAGCCTGTGGCTGGACCCTCTACTGATCGTAATTACAATACTTACCATGACATCACCAAAAAGCGTAAAGCAGGTCAGGAACCTTCTACGCCGTTCAAACAGACACTGCAAAAGCGTTCCAAAACCGGGACATCAATTTCCGGAAATAAACTATCTGCTGCCCCTCTCGCGGAGCGCCTTCGTCCACAGTCCCTTGAGGAGTTTGTCGGACAACCTCATCTGACGGGATCAGATTCCTTGCTTATGACGTTGTCTCGACAAGGATCCGTGGGAAGCATGATCCTCTGGGGTCCTCCAGGGTGAGCAATTTATTTCATCACAAAATGAATTCCTATTTTACCGTGTGTTCGAAAGTTGTGGAAAGACTACGTTGGCAAGGCTTTTAGCAAAAGCATCTAATGCCGTATTTAAGGAGTTGAGTGCGACTGACTCCAATATAGGCGATGTGCGTGCTGTGGCTGAAGAGGCCAAGAATGTTCTTGCCTTGACGTCCAGGTTAGTCGCTAATTATGTCAGGTTCAATCGACATTCTTATGCCTGACTATTCAGACGGACGATTTTATTCCTCGATGAGGTACACAGATTTAATAAGGCACAGCAGGTAATAGTGTTTCGTCGTGACATATAAACCACTCCTCTGATTCTTAAATAGGATATCTTCCTACCGTTTATTGAACAAGGCGTCATTCAGGTTATTCACATTGATTTATAAATTGACTATTGTGTATTCATTCTACGTCTAAGCTCATAGGTGCGACTACCGAGAACCCATCATTTAAATTGACGGGGGCACTTCTTAGTCGATGCCGGTGCGTTAATCCGTCAACATGTAGTATCCATGATAGCTAATATCAGTTCAGTGTATTCGTTCTCGAACCTCTCAAAGAGGAAGACATTAAGAAAATTCTTACACAAGCTATCATCCGAACAGGTGGCTCTTCAGAGGACGACGATCCTCATCCACATCACGAGCCCTCTTCACCACTCCAAATCCCATCTTCCCTCCCCTCCTCCGTCCTTGAAAGTCCCAGATCAAAACTCAACTCCTCACAATCCACATCAATCACAGCTATCGACGAGGAAGACGACCACTCCCAAATCCCTTTCTCCCGTTACCCCCAATGTACATCCAAAATCCTCTCCACCATCACCTCCCTCTCAGGGGGTGATGCACGAACAGCCATCTCCCTCCTCGAACTGGTCCTCAACACACCTACCGACACCCATCCCGACAAACTTCTCGAACTTCTCCGACGTTCCGTATCTACATCATACGACCGCACTGGAGAGTCACACTATGATATGATCTCTGCGTTGCATAAATCCGTTCGGGGGAGTAACGGCAGTGCGGCTTTATATTGGTTGGCGAGGATGTTGACTGCAGGTGAAGATCCTATGTTTATTGCTAGGAGGATGTCCGTTTGTGCAAGTGAAGATATCGGAATGGCTGATTCGAAGGCGTTACCGCTCGTAAGACATTTCCCCACTTCACGTTTAGCATCATCGATCGCTCAATGATAATACTAATCCTAGGCGATGGCAACAATGCAAGCCTGCCAAATGATCGGTATGCCCGAATGCCGCATCAATCTCGCCCATCTCATCACCTACCTCTCCGAAGCTCCCAAATCTACTCGAGCATACGAAGCCTACGCCCGCGCCGAAGAAGCTGCAAAAGCCAACCCAACGCTTCCTGTCCCGATGATGGTTAGGAACGCTCCAACCCGTCTGATGAAAGATCTCGGATATGGTACCGAATACCACTATAATCCGAATTACAAGTTTGTTTATTTCTTTTATTCTGATTTTATGGGTGCTGGAAACTGATGTATGACATAGACATCCTGTGACAAATGAGTACATGCCTCCTGAGTTGGCTGGAGAGAGGTTTCTTTACCCTGATGGTGATACCACTGGGAAGTTATGGGATGAGGATGCTCTCAGGAATTGGGAGGAGAAAGAGAATGGTGGTCAGGAATGGCTTGGGAGGGGTCAAATACCTTGAGGTTGAGAGGTTTACTTGCTTGATGTGATTTTGGACTCATTTCTTGGTTTTCTTGCATGACTACACATTAGACCATATCTTGTATAATACCCACTTTTCTCGATACCACCTAGTTTGTTAGGTGCTTGCTATAATCTATCACAATTTTCTTGGCTAATCACTGTGTCCCAAAGTCAAATCAAGAGATACCAGATAATGTACATAATCCTTCTAGTTGTGTTATAGAAACCAAGAAAAGTCCCTCCTTCAAAAACTACTTCCACATCCTCCCAGTGCATTTCTTTGCCCCACATCTACAAGGAACATGGACAGCATCATTCTAACAAACATAGAATATATTAGCAAATTGGTGAAAAGCACACATAAAGCATCACAAGGTGACTTACATCAATGTTTGCACCAAGTTCATCTTCAGTCATCTCTCCAAAGTAAGAGAAAGCACAGTTCTTCTCCAGCAGCAACATCTCTTTGTGTGAAGATGGTGAGAAGGGGTTTCTCAAGGTCTGGTTCATTGATATAGCATGGATTGATGACACAGTTGGGATCACAGCTGTGATTCTGTAGTGCAACTAAGTTATTGGAACAGAAACAAGAATATTGGGAACAGAGCTTACAAGGTATCTTGTGAACTAGAATAGTAACATTACATGAGTCAGTGTATGAAGTATACAATCAAACTTGACTTACATTCCCAGCATGGTAGGCATCTATGCAATACTTTGGCCTGCCTTTGTTCCTCTTTGCCAAGTACCAGAAATCCAAATCAAACAAATAGGTCCTCCCAAAATTATTGTACAATCTACAAAGAAATCATGGTGAGTCCTTACCAATTCAAGGTGTTCAAATGCTTACCCTCCTCTTTCCTGGGCTTCTGTATCTGTAATAAACTCTCCAGAGTATATACCAACAAATGTGTTGGCTGGTATAGACTGCCCAGCAAAAACACCTATTGATCAGGATCAACCCCGAGCCCACAAATCAGAATAGAATTCAATATGCTCACCCCAACCTTTGAACTCAGTCTTCCTCAGTTCAATAGCCACCTTTCTCCCATTCTGAACAACTCGATTTTGACAATCATCGTCGCAACCGCAAAAGGCGTTGCATTCGAAAATCGGATACTGGTGAACGCGCAACCTCTTGTTCTTATCGTAGACAAACCCGTAGTCCTTAAGTTCAGGATCATAGTCGAGCTGTTCTCTCTGTCGTTTAGCGCACGCACACCTCTTCGGGTTACATACGCCACGGCAGCCACATCCTTGGAGCGCATCAAAGTCGGGCTTCCCAACGTTCTCGCTATGCCACATGAGGTTCGTATAATGAAATTCATAGGCTGGGGTAGGTTCATTGTCGACGGTATTGACTATATCGATAGGTGGCGCATTCGGTTCTTCTTGTTCGGTGTTCTTGCTGATAATAGCCTTGAATATCTTCCTCTTCGTTTCGGCGGTACGCATGCTAGGCTGTAATGAGTTAACATAATCCACTAGCTCGTGAGGAAGATCCTTGGCAAGCATCGTTGTTTGACAGAACTCCTTCGCCACACGCTCGCCGTCTCTTCTCCAACTAAAGAATTCGATACCACAAATGTCCAATAAGGACGATGGGGCGTAACCTTCTGAGGAAGTGTTGCTGCTAGACGGAGAGAGACCGCGTTTTCGTGGTCTCCCACGTGTGCGACGACCAATGGCATTGAAAGAATCTACACTTGGTGACCTCGAACGTGGATCCCACATTCTGAGGTTCGCCATGTCCTGGGTACCACGAACGCCACGGACGACCTGTTTCTTCACCCTTGTAGACCGTCTGGTCTTGCGTTTAGATTCATCCTCGTCCATCTGTTTGGATCGTAAGAAACCAAGCTTATGCACTAAATGAAATCCACAAACCTCGACGTCTGACTGTTCACCTGTGGCGGAAGTTGCTGAGGCTGAAGAAGCCTGTGCTGTTTGGTCGGGATCATCCGCAGGGAATTCGAATTCAGGGTCCTCTTCCATGAGGTGTGCAGGGTCGTGTATTGTTCCAAGGACTCCTTCTTCTTGAGTGTCTATCTCCAGAGATTGTGGCATGGGGACTGAAGCACTTTCAGATGTATCGCCCTCGTTATTGTTGAGAATTGACATGATCGCTAGTGGTGGCGTTGGTGAAGTGAAAAGAAGCTCATCCTTGTCCTGCGTAAGATCCACATGAGATTGTGCATTGCGAGCGTAAGCAGCGTTGATCACGTCGGTTAGATTCATCTTCTTGGGTCGAGGGCTACTAGGATGCATCCTGTGCGATGTCGATTTAGGTGGAGAGAGATGTATAGGAGGCTCCTGTGCTGGAGTTTCCTGTAAAAGGACTATTGGTGAATTTAAAGAATATTGCAATGAAATCAAAAACCTACCTCTCGAGATTCAGAATCCGAGCCGGACGTCGGTAGCATCTTGTCTGCAATCAACAACTCGTCTTCAGAGTCATTATCCGATTCCAGGGATGCTGCAACAAAAGTCTTCGTCGGTAGCCTCGGGACTGGAGCAGATATCGACTCTATTGGACGTGGATCCCTCTTCCACACTGGTATATCGCGAGGAGGGGGTGCAGTTGCAGTCGTAGCGGCAGGCATATCCTCTGGGCGCGTCCGGCGGAAGAAACCATCGCCATACAAAACACCCTTGACCTTCACTCGAGGCTTCAGTGGACCGGTACGTTTCGTAGCCACCTGAATTGACGATGATGACGGAGCTAACTCTGATTCTGGTGATGATTTTCCCAGTGACATGTCTCCAAGAGCAGGAACGATAGGGTCTGTCGATATGCTAGCTACCGATGCCGGTTTACTACTACCACTTTGTCGTGGTTCATCCTCTTCGTCGGTGGAGAGAAGTATTTCAGCGAGTCTTTGCTGTAATTGCGACGCCGACTTCCTAGGAGACTTCTCCTTTATGGGACCGCTAAACGTTGAACGTCTACCAGAGGAAGCGGATTTCCGAGCAAGGCGTTTGACCAGCCGGCGTGGTGGGGACATTTCTGTTGTTGGCGAAGGCGAGCGCTGTGGCTCTGGTACTGGCGGGGTTGGTTCGGTAGTCATACCTAGGAATATATGCAGAGAGTTAAAAGTGTACATGCAAGATAATTAGATAGTATACATACCATCTTCATCGTCGTCACTTATCAGGATGGCATCTTCCTTGCTCTTACCAAGCACATTAGTGTCCATCGTATGCCTGCGTTGAGAAAGTTCTGGCCGTGCAGGAGCAGGAACTATAAAATATGAGAACATTAGCTTAAGCCATAATGAAAAATGGTGGCTATGGTTGTATTACCTTCGGGGATAGGATTTGGGGGATCGTCATCTTCCTCCTCGTCAGATATAAGATTTATAACCTCATGCGCAATCGAGCCAGTGGTTGCCCGTCGCTCTATGATTAAATGAAACCTGTTCAGAAACTGTCAATGATATAAATATTTATAAATCACTTTACCTCTCTGAGCTGCAAGTTTGAATAAATTTAACCGATCTGGTAACTCTTCGTCATCTGTAGATACAGAAAGCACTGTTGTCGGTGCTTTTGTTGACAACTTTGTCTGTTTCATCGGAGATGGTGGTTTTCCCCAAGGGTGATGGCTTCTGACGCCAGCTAGGACCTGCAGCACTCTTTCGAGCGACAGAGAGAGGTCGATGTCCGGGAGATTTCGACCTTCTTTCATCACCTGCAGGCGAAGTTCCAAAGAAAGGCCGTCTTGCAGACTTTGGTGCTTTCGGGCTCTTGGCGCCCTAGACCGATCTGCGACGGTCCAGCAACAGGACTTTCTATGAACATGATATTGGATCCAATTTAGATAATTACGACTTGGTGGCGATGTATCGTGAGACGTACCAGGCTCATGAGACGCATTAGCACTCATCCTACTCCGCTTAGGGTGAGTGGGAGGTGAAGTATCGATATTAGACGGTCTGCGTTTCCTATTGACCTCATTCAATGACGATGAAGACCCTGAAGGCCCTGGATTCCTGTCTGCCATCCCGATGGCATAAAGAGAGAGCGAACTCGCTCAAGATCTAGAACTGAAGAGACAAGTCTAGGTCGCGCGATCCGAGCCATGAGCCACTTGGTAATGTTCGATAGCACAAACTTGAGCACGTACTTGGAGAGTTTCGTAGCAGCCTCAGCCCGACGAAGACGATTAGTCCCAAAGTCGCTGAAACCGAAGTTGACGGAACAAAGCCGCATTCCATGACATCTTCTTGTGCTGGGATTAGCATGGGCGCTTATACATGATCTTCCAAACTCTCTTTATTGGCTCCCAGATTGGACATGGTCATAAGCTGCTCGCCTAAAGCACCACGCGAGCACCGATGAAATTCGCGTCTTCATTTTAAACATCAGACTTTTTTGGTAGTTTGACCTTTATATATCAAGAACCTGGAACTTCCATATAATACAAGACATAAGGATAATAGACGGAGAAAATCTATGTTTGTCTAACCGTAGAAAAAGGATTGTGTGGGTTTGAAAAGAGGAAAGAAAGAATTGCAACTAAACACTCTGCATTATATCGAAAAAGTGATAAGACGGATATAAATGAACAAGATATGTAAAATGCAATGCAAGATGTGATGTGGGGGATGCGCCGGACCAAGAGGAGGGTGAGAGGTAGATGAGAGGTAGGAGGGTCTAGATGGGATGGATGCAATAGAATGTATGTTCGGTCAACAAACGGATGCAGTGGAGTGAATTAGTCGGCAGACCCGTATTGTGATTTGAGGAGGATAAAAATGAGAAATGCGATGCGATGGGGAATAACAAAGATGGGAGTGATATCGAGACAGATGAAATTGGAAATGCCAAAAGAGAAAAAAAGCCGGTCATGCTAGCGAAAGCAAAAAAATAATGCACACAAATTGTCCCAGGTCAAAGAAAGAAAGAAAAGAAGCTACCGAGCTTCCTGACTTTGACTTTGCCGATGGTCTGTCGGCGAAGGGATCCCTGATGTTTGTCGACTATGCCGCGGTGTTACATACATCGACGACGGACTTGTAGGTGTCGTCAGATAGCTCATGGCATGTGAGTCAACGGAAGCTGACGGTGGTCTTGAATGCTGGAAAGACCATCTCCGAGGGAGTGTCTCTCCAAGTGTCGAAGATTCTGTGCTTGGGCTTCCGATATATTGACTCGGACGATCACTTGAGCCTGACTGACTGGCTGCACTCAGCGGTGGTGTGAGCCATGATGCAGTTGACGGTGTATGTGAGGGTGCAGGGTTACTTGGGCGGGGGTAAAAATGCGTCGATGATGCAGGGGTGATGTTCGCAGTGACAACTTTCTCTTGATCCTTGTTATCATCTCGACCTTTCTCCATAGATGAAGTACTGCTTCCCACAACAGTTGTACCCTCGGTATTTGCTCTCTTTTTGCTGAGCAACCATGCACCGAGGTTGAACAACAAGTTCAAGAACATCACCACTACCGAAACGGAGAAAATCACGGCGATAATGATCCCAATGACCACTCGTGGGATAGCTGCCAGCGCGATGGATTGTGAGAACGCGAGCGTAAGCCCGGTGCAAACTATCCGCGTGAGGGAAAGATATCCGGAGAGGACATCAGCCCCTCGGGTTCTATGAGGTTTCATGATACACAGAAGGACGAAGAACATGACTTCGACGACCAATACAAGAATAGCCTGGACCATCCCATGACCCTTGGCGAACGCCTGTCACGAGTGATTTCACAAGTACAGCCAGGAGTACCACAAATCCGTAGTACGAGCGCTGAGGTCTGTATGGGGCAACGAGTGGTTCGATGGTGGTATGGTGACTTTGAACTTCGGGATCTGCGCGTCGGCGGTAGTATGTGTATGCGACAAATCCGAGGGCGGCTAGGGTGGAGAGTAGCAGGATGACCGAGAGGAAGATGGATAGCCAAGAGTCCTTCAGGGTCCATTGGTAGAATGTGAATACGAGAATCGGGGTTAAGGGCGATGAGGATCACTCGGAGGCCCCAAGCTTTGACGTATTCCGGGTATGCTGCGAGAGCTGAATCCAATTTGTGACGTCTCTCTTCACCCCAAGATGTCCTGCGAAGACCGAAAAGGGTTCCATAACCTAATGCGAGGGCGGCAAGAGCGATAACAGCTGTGATGAGGAAAATAAGGAAGATGGTCATGAACGCATTGGCGGTATCGACTCCAACACTGGTGACATAGATTGGTAGACCAGCTTGAAGGACATTGTCGGAGGTTTGAGTGACAGTCGCGACATCTCCGCCGACAAGCAAGCTGTTAGGGTTTAATGTCGCGTCCGTCGCGGGTACCTCATCCGCTCGCGCCGCTGCATTGAAGACACGGGCTATGAGAGAACGCGCGCTCACGTCGTTGTAAGGGCTATTCTTCCGGTTGACTAAGGAGATGGCACTGCCGCCATTGGAGCCCTCCTCTAGTGTACCTCCGGTAAGTGAACGCATATGGTCGATAGAACGCTGCATCGGAGAGTCTGATGAAACGGGGAAGAGTCCCAACGCCCACGAGAAGTTCTGGGTGAAAGCTTGATAGACCAATGGGTAGTTTAGACTCCATAGGCCAGAGACGGCGATAGCTTGGAAGAGGAAGAATATGTCGAGAAGCCGAATTGGCGCCAAGGCAAGGGGGATATAGGAATGCCAGACTGCGGAAAAGAATGACAACAATGCGATGGCACCGGTGGACCATTCTACAGCTCTTTGGCGTGCAGACCAACCATTTGTGAGAGTGGATTGGATACAGGCACGGAGTTTTCCGGTGTTAACGTCGGTGAGGGTAAGTTGGGCGTATGCTTCGAGATCGGGGACCTGGTAGGCTATGCCAGGGATACGAGAGCTGACATCGCCGACAATAGCAGACGGAAGAGTAATTGAGTCTGAGCCCGTGAAGTTGTATGTTGGGAGTGGACAAAGTGCACCGCCGAATACGGAGCAGAGGTCGAGTGTGAGATTAAGGGGCCGCATGCCATAGACATTTACCATGAGATTAGCGGTAACATTGATGTTAGGAATCTAAGGAAAGAGGTTAGTGCACAGGGAGGTAAAAACAATTATTGCAACGCACGACACTAGCAACAGAGACATTAAATGAGACTGAAGAGTTCTTCTGTATGTAGGCGACATCGAATTGCTGAACGAGTAGACTCTCCGGGGGTGCGCAATAAGATACTGAAGATGTGACTGCATATAATGAAGGTCAGTAGCGCATTGGTAGAGAGTTGCAGAAAGACGCACATAGTGAATGCTCGCGAGCTAGGGAGGAAGGGAGGAGAGCAAGAGCAACTAAAGGGAGTCGCAGCCGGGCGACTGAGAAAAACATTGGTTGGAAGCTGAAGCCTGCAGAGGGAGTGATAGACGGAGATGGGACACTCGGCTCTGTAGGGACCCTTTAAAGTGAAAAAAATAAGGGCAAAGGATGAGAACGACGTGCCGAACACGAGGACAACAAGCCATTGTCCTGCACGCACCTGGACGGTCTATTGTTGTTCTCAGTTGAAATCGGGCGGCTGTGAATGAAGCAGTGTTCGTCAAAAAGGATTTCTTTTGCACGAAGGAGTGTGTAGGGAACGTTAAGTGTGAGTAGGAAGAAGGAAAGCCGGGGTTGCCCACCACGACATGGCGTAGTAAGGAGAGCAAGGGATGTATAAACACGCAGCGGTAAGCACCACGGCAAGCACCACCATCCATTTTCTCGGATCGTCAAACAGCCGCCCGCTCCTTCTCGGCAGTCTCACAAACATTCTCTTTCTCAATTAGTCTCGTCTATATTTACATTTCATACTACAGCCTTTGCCAGTCCAAATTTATCGACGACTATCTGCACAATGTCCCTCCACTCTGTCATGGCCCCCAGTCCTGTAAATCGTGTAAGCTGTCTCTGACTCACCGCCGATCCACAAACACACCTACCAACGTCACCACACGCCAGTGTTTTTCCAATCGGTCCAACAACCTCATACTTGATCACTTCCCTTACGGTCCTGATGTGCTCCGCAGTAAGCGGGTGTTCGTACATGAGGGTGTTCATCGCAGGAAAAATAAATGTCGGAGTCGTTGGAGCGAGAGCTCGTAAGAGAGATGTCTTCCCAGAATTCCGAAGTCCAACGTAAAATAAGCGTTCATCAAAGACTTCCATGAACACACTCACGACAAGGTTATTACAAAGCCCATGCGCAATCTTAGACAAGGTATTTGCCGAACATGGAGCGACGAGAACGATGTCTGCCCAACGACGTAATTCAATATGGAGAATGGGATCTCCTATGCGATACTCGCCCTTGACTCCTGTCAGGTTGTATTCTGCTGTTGTACTACGACGCTTACATCCCATTCGTCATCGTCTGTCCATACGCGGGATCCCGCCTTTTCTATGTCCGCCTTGGCAAAGAAAGACAAGGATGCCTTGGAAGACACGACTTGCACTTTGACTTTCTTGTACTATACCAATCAATCAATTATTGCCTGGAGGCGTGGAGAGAAGCCATGATACAGACGGAGAGCAGCTCAGAAACTATCAGGGGTGCTTTGATGGATGCAACGCTGCCCGTGGTGATCAGCACTATATGGGTGTGCCCGTCTACACGTTCTTGCTCAGCTATAAACTTCATGATGGAACGACAAAGGAATTGGACGAGGCAGTACAGTCCGTAAGATGGATGACTACGCACAGAAGAAACATAAGCTAGTGAAGGATTGCCATATTGAGTAGACCGGATCGACCCGCAAGCACTGGCGGGGGTTGCCGGAGAGTGTGTCGTGGTTTTGGTGCAAGGTGCTGCTCATCGTCGCTGTTCACTGCTCACTGTTCTCTCCGTCATCGGCCATCGTACAAAAATGCTGCAGTCAACAGCCCGCACTACTCTCGCTCAGGCAGGTCTCGGGCGACGAGCTGTCAGCACCATCGCCTCCAAATACTCCAAGGCCGTCTTCTCCGCCGCCCTCAACAAATCACCTCAAACCTTGACCAAGGTCCAAACCGAGCTCAACGCTATTGCGACCTCCATCAAGGGCTCCCCGGAGCTCAAGACCTTCGTCGCTAACCCCACTCTTTCCTCGAAGGACCGTGCTACCGGATTGAACGTGTTGTACTCGCGTGCGGGCAAGGAGCCTGTCTCTGACATCACCAAGAACTTGTTCGTCGTGCTTTCGCAGAACGGAAGGTTGGGAGAGACAGAGGGTGTCATTGAGGGCTTCAACGAGTTAGTTTCCGTACACAAGGGAGAGCTCACAGTTACCATCACTTCCGCTGCTCCCCTCCCGAAGGATGTTCAGACACGCTTGGAGTCTACCCTCAAGCAATCTCAGGCTGCTCAACAATCCAAGTCGTTGAAGATTGCCAACAAGGTATGCAGATGTCTAGAACCATGCTGTCCTCGTGTCTCTGATGCATATATTGGAAATCTCAATCAGGTCAACCCTGCGATCATTGGCGGTATCGTCGTTGACTTTGGCGAGAAGAGTATTGACCTTAGTGTTGCGTCCCGGGTCAACAAGCTTAACAGCCTCTTGCAACGTAAGCTGAAACATATGATTCTTGTATGGACTACGTTGTTGACATATTTATCCCCGCACAGAATCCGTATAATACGTCATTTTTGTATAGATCGCATTAGAATTTTGACTTTGGGTTTGCTGCATACCCTATCATACGCGTGCCCATGTCACGACAGCTATCCAGTGGTTTTTATCGTCAAGAAATACACATTCATTCACTGTCAATATGTTTAAGGTATACATAAAACACAAATACGCAATAGTCCCATCAAAGCAAGTCTACGGTGCCCCGTTTAGGCGAGATGACAGCAACCACTTTGCTCTCAAAGTCTAACAGATCTCCTCCCTTCGTTGCAACCAAGTCATGAGCGGCCTGAGCACTAGCACCTCCACCACCAAGCAGCTTTTCTAGATTGGTAGAAGCGAGTGCGATTGTATCGGCTTTAGAGAGACGTCCACCCGCACCGATGGCAACCTACGAACAAAAAATAGCAATCGTTATTTCGGTGCCCAAAAGATAGGTTTTGAAATGCATACCCAAGCGAGATCGAAACGTGTGTTGTGCGCAGCCCAGTTCTCGACAATACCCAGACCTACCGTAACATTGTGGTCCAACAGTTCCATGATAGAGCTCTTCTCGGTCAACGGTGGACCTGGCAAGCTGAAAATAACATGGGTATTAATAACCACGAGTCTAATGTCGATAATAATAAGATGACCTTACATTCTTCGTTGTTCCCAAACTCCAGGGAACGGCCGTGCAGGAACTTGAATCACACCTATGTGCGCACGAGCAAGCTCCTTAGCCAATAGGTATGCCTCGACACCTCCGCTGATAGTGAGTTTGATCTTCGAATCGTGCGCCCTCTCGACTTCTCTCTTGAGTACGACGAGGGTCGCGATGATATCGGCATTGTCTGCTTCGACGACCAACGTCTCCTTACCCTGTCCACAATATCAAATTCAGCAATCAGTGTAAAAACAGAACAAGAAAGTGTACGTACCTCGGTGACTTTCTTGAACCATGTCCCAAGAGGTGTGTTCTCGTCGGGATGAAGTAACAAATGTCTTAAAGTTCCAATCTGGGTGCTCACACTCGGAGAACCGAAATGCCTAATCGTCACATGCAATGCGTTCACATCCTGGATGACCGCCCCTGAAGCTAACTTATGCCGAGCACCAGTGGAGAAGGAAGTGCTAAGTCCAGAGAGGAACCCATCATGCATCGGTGCGACGATCCCCGCAGTGACACCTGCTCGATAAGCCATGCTACAAAATAAGAACATGTCAGTTGAATCATCACGGCGATCATACCAATAATAGTAACAATGTTTAATAATAGGGAAATGTGAAGGTAGAGGTGAAGTTAAAGTCGGGTTCCAAAAAAAGAAAACTTACAGAGCATCACGACCTCCAAACTGCAGGCCGTCGACGGCACGTATCAGAGCCCCATCTCCTCCAACGACCTTCGGAACAGAACCCATAAGTGGATCGGGGACATATCCATCGGTAGTCGAAGGTTCCTGGTTTATCTCTTCTAGACCCACCGGGGCACCGTAAGTTATCAAACCGGGAGACAAGGAGCCACCTTCGAGGTCGACCACAGGGATAGAGGAGGACTGTAATAGAGATTGTGTGTCACAGGATAAGGAACTGCCGAAGCATTTCAAAACACCCTTTTCTACGACGGCTACGCCGTAACTATCGGCTTCTTGTGCAAGGAAGGATTCTTGAATAGATTCCTCGGTGCGGGAGTAGATAGATTTGACGTTTGTGAAGACTACGATTTCTTTCACAGTTTCCTCGGGTTCCAAAGGGGGCAATCCTTCGTACTCGACCTAGAAGGACACCATTTGGCAACATATTAAAAAGCATTTGAAAAAATCTTGACGTACAGTTTCGTTCGCCTCTTTGTCAAAATTGGGGACCTTTGGGGTTACTTGGAATGCCTGCGGCTTCTCAACGACGAATTGCCCAGGGAGCTGAGGAATTCCATCGATGATGACCTGAACAGGGGTGGCACCAAGGGCAAGTGGATGACTATCCCATATCACAAGGTCCGCATCCCACCCTACACGAGGCATTACTGCTTTAGAACCGCCACTAGCAGACATAATATGAAAAAGAATGTACCCTCTTTAATGTAGCCAACACGATGACCTATCCCCATAGTGTCAGCAGGAGTAGTAGTCACGGATGCAAGTGCTAGGTGCTCGGGTAGACCGTAATAATGCGCCTGTTGAGCTTCGAAAAGGAGATCCCTAGAGTGTATGGCGGCAGGACTGTCACTCTTCATGACGACTGGGAGACCGTGTTCTGCGAGGATACGTGGAGCGAAGCCGGAGCCTCGGTAGGCTTCACGCTTGTACCTGGCGACTGCTGCGAACATGGCTACAGCAGGCGGATGCTCTGTAGTAGATTATAGTTGGATTCAGAATCTCGAGAAACATAATCAAGTTTCTTACCGTAGGCTTTCTTGAGAACATCTGGTACCAAGTATGCTTCGTGAGCGTGATGGAAGGCAGCGACAGGAAATTGGAACTCTTGTGTGAGCTTCAAAATGATGGTGTTAGCATGTACGTCTAGGATATTGCAGACATTCCGTAAGTCACTGACCCGAACAAAATCGTCCAAGTCGACAGCCTCATAACAGTGGACTTGAACTTTGACTCTTCCACGAAGGACATCAACCAGAGCTTCCCATTGCAAATCCTCTGGGAACGGCGATTTGTTCAGTGTCGCCCAGTCACCGCCAAGAACGGCATTGCAGTACTGGTCTTGGGTAGTCTTGATCTCTCGTGCCTTGTTATAACTAATAGGTAGAATGTCAATATTCTAATTTAATAAATGCATTTTGGAAACTTACACTTCTCTGAATGCCCAGAGGTTGTCCATGCGAGTGTAATGGTAAACACTACCTAAAACACAACACAACATTAGAAACACTTCCGAACACAATGTGGGTTCATGGAATCTCACTTGGGTTTTCTCCTGGTATGATTGAAGACATTCCGTAATTAGATTCTAACCGGGAGTTACATAACGTTATACAACATACCACATGCATGTCTGAAACAAAGTTGAGAAATGACGTCATATGAATATACAATATACTACAACGTACTTCATTTGTCGCCAACGGGGCCGATCGTTTTCCGCAAAGAACGACGAGTTGATTTGGTAAGGCGGCTCAAGCAACATTGACGATGGAGAACGTTCGGTAGTGGACCGAAGTTTGATAGTAAACCCTTGTCCACCTATCGCATTGGCAGAACCAGGGAGAACAAGTGCAGTCGTAACACCTCCTGCAATTGATAGCAAGAAAGAATCGTCATGCGTGTTTAAGCCGTCCAACGCTCTCAGCCAGGGCTGAGCTGTTCCCAGAAGAGAGTTGTCGTCTTGCGCTCCGTTCAGGTCTGGGAGTGGCGAATCTCCGACATGCGAATGAAGGTCAACAATTCTGTCATGAAGGTTTAGCTATTGAAAACCACAAATTATAAGTATACATACCCCGGAGTGACCCAAGCATTCTTTGCATCAATAACGACAAGATCATCCTTGAAGGCTTTCAATTGGAAGGTTTCAACCCGACCAATCCCTTTGATTATGCCTTTGTCAAGCAAAACATCGGCACTAATGACTTCGGTGCCATTGATATCTCCAGTCCAGATCTTTGCGTTCTTAATGAGGATGGGCTGAGTGCCTTCCTCGAACCGGTCCGATTGTGAGCGTTTGTAGAAATCTCGAGACGGACCAGGTTTTGCTTGAAGAGAACGGCAGCGAGCGAGAGATGTAGCAGCGTGCGGAGGAAGTTTGACAGCGGACTGAGTAGACGAAGACCAGTAACCTTGACCGAAGTAGAACAGAGCTCCCGAAACAGCGAGTAGAAGGTATGCATGAAGTAAGCGAACGCGGCGCGTTGAAGAGCGTTTGGTTCGCCCTGTGGGATCCAAATTATCCTTTTCCATTGTACTGAGTGAAACCAAAGCGTCACCAATAATAGCCTGAGACAAGAGGTATAAGGTTCACTTTGCCTGCCTCAAGCAAAGTGCACTGTCAACTGTCCTGTGTGACTCGAGACTCGCACACGATTGACACTAATCGTGCAGCTTAGACTCGGAGTCGCGCACACTGAACGCGTGAATAGAGGGCCTAACGCGCACGAGATCAATTTAAACGATTTCAAACTCAGCGGTCCTTGTGGGCGCGCGTTGAACTAGCTCTCTGCACTGCACAGGACCGTTTCAAGTTCTTTCTCCAACATTCCGGTAGGATACCCCTTCACTGACCGTGGGCCTGTAGAGCATCGGCCAGCATGTCTGAGCAAGTGGCGGGGCCTTCTTCAATGAACATAGACGACGTTTCGCAGGCTGCGGAAACGACCACTGCTGGAGAGGATGGTGTGGCTGTCCCCAGCACCAATGGCAATGTCGAGACAGCTCGTTATGCATCTTATGCTGTTGGATACGTGTATGACCCGCGTATGATGCTACATAGCTGTGCTTCTGGACACCAGGAAGACCCTGAACGGATCTCCAGAATTTTTGACATGCTCAAAACATCAGGCTGTATTGCTCAAATGGTTCCTATTGCCATCAGGGAGGTTCGCCGTCAGGAGGTCCTTCTAGTTCACAGTGAAGCACTATGGGATAAGGTTATGTATATTGCCTGTATGTCCAGGGAACCCGGCGGTAGACGTAATACTAATACACAATTTCACAGCCATGACCGAACAGGATTTTACCGACGCTGCCGCGTACTATGAGGAGCTGTCTCTTTATGCTCATCCAAGCACACCTCTGTGTGCCAAACTCAGCTGTGGTGGCGTAATAGAGGCTTCCCTGGCCGTCGCCAAAGGGCAGGTTAAACGATCCTTTGCCATCGTTAGACCGCCGGGTCACCACGCGGAACCAGAAGAACATATGGGGTTCTGCTTCTTCAACAATGTCTCCGTAGCTGCTAAGGTTGTCCAGACCTTCACGCCAATTAAGAAAATTCTGATTCTAGATTGGTGAGTGGCTAATTGGCGAAAGCGACTTCGGTATTATTGACATATCTTCAAGGGATGTCCATCATGGTATGGTCGCTTTCATCTCATTTGGAATACTCTTTAAATAAAATGAATAGGTAACGGCACTCAACGAGCATTTTATGACGATCCATCTGTGCTTTATATCTCCCTACATCGCTATGATGGAGGTCAGTTCTATCCGAATGGACCTTTTGGAAGCATGACATCATGTGGTGAAGGACCTGGTCTTGGATAGTATGTATTTTGACCAGTTAGGCCAGCATAACTTAAGTTACTCCTAGCTCCGTAAACATCCCATGGCCGACCCACCATATGGGCGACGCGGACTACCTTTATGCGTTCCAACAGATCGTAATGCCTATTGCGATGGAGTTTGCCCCAGAACTTGTGATAAGTAAGTATATTTACTGAAGCCTAAACACCTCTTACTTATCAAGACTTAGTTTCCGCTGGATTCGATGCTGCAAAGGGAGACGAGCTCGGTGAATGTGACGTCACGCCCGCAGGCTATTCGCACATGACGCACATGTTATCCACGCTAGCGAATGGAAGGATGGTGGTTGCGCTAGAGGTGTGCTCTCGTATTCTCTCATATTCCTATTTTACACTGAGAAAACGAACATTTAGGGAGGTTATAATCTTGACGCGATCTCTAATTCCGCCTTAGCTGTTGCGCAAACTATTCTTGGAGACCCACCTCTCGAGCTTGGACCTATGGTTGCGTCTGAGATCGCAACAGAAACTGTTTGGCAGGTTGCCCTGGAACAAGGCAAGTACTGGAAGAACATCAACCCCAAGGCGACCGATCCGTTAGAGCGTGCGTAGTATTCCCGTTATACGTGTGCATCTGAAGTTTACGGTACTTATTAGCTGAGGATGAAAACATAACGTGGTCGATACCTGGTAAGAGTATTTCAATGACCATTGGTTTGAGAAACAAAACTCACAGAAACAAATTAAAAGAACTCCTCAAAGCTCACCGACAGGATTATCTCTATCGTCAACAGGGGCTACTACAAATCCCATTCGCTACTGAGGCATTGGACGAACGGTTCAATGCTCAAGCAGCTTGCACGTTAGTCCATTATGACCCATACGTATGAACTCACATGACATAGTCACATCCTTAGACCTGATATAATGGAAAACAAGACCCTGGTAGTGTTTGTTCATGAACTGTAAGTAACTTCACTTTCATTGAAACACGTCCCTAACTCGACCACTTATTCTCAAGGGGAAACCTTCGCGTGGAGCTGGACTCCGTGGTGACATGCAACGTTCAAATGGAACACTCTTATATGGTACACATTGCTCCTTATGAGACCTACTAATCATTTTCTAACTGATACTTTTAGGTCGACATGTCTAAAGACCTTATTAAATGGGTAAAAGACAAAAAATACGCATACTTGGATATCAACACATTACCAAAACCCTTTGTTACTAAAAAGGTGGACATCTCACGTTGGAATAGCAATTAACTAGCTTTAAGACTAAATCCAACTCAAAAGGCAGCCCGTGGTACAGGAAACTGGTCGGGAGATATGTTGACATATGTATGGGACAACTATATCGAGTGAGTTCATTGATTCAATCCACGATTGGCATAGTTAAATTAGAGCATTGCTCAGACTGGTTGGTGCACGACAAGTCATCCTCATTGGCTACGGACCAGGTTGTGACACAATCATGCACCTCATTACGCATCGCAGTAAGAGTATTTTAACAATGTCTCCCACGGGTTTAAACTAATGGACCTTAGCCGTTGCTGTAATGAAATTGACTACGGCCGTTATCCAAGTCGTGGGCCATCACCACATACCCGTTACCCCTCGGGACGCAGGAGACATTCTTAGCTGGTATCTCAAGGTTCGTGTTTATATTCTCCGTCTATTACCATACTTACAACATCTCCAAAGCGCTCCTTTGTCGTCGCGCCCAAAGACCACCGAGTGTTTACGAGTGGAAAGGTCTTAAAGAGACATGGGAATGTCGCTCGAACAGGTATGTATCGTGTAGAATCTTCCAGTAACTCCACCTCATATCTGGTCTACAGAGGAGACCAAACCGATCAAGGTCCTCCACAAGGCTCTGCCAGCTATCTACGATTTTATTGGAAGATGACCGACCGCACCGCTTCAAAGCAATCATGACCCTTCTAGCCACATCTTGAAAACACGGAACTTCTTGGGGGTGACATTCAGGTCCATATGTATGCATACACCGTTCATTTGCCACTATATATTCCTTCATTACATCACAAGACGTCAACCAGACCTCTACGAGGTGAGATAACGGCTACCACTTTGCCACCTAAATCCAATAGACCTCCGCCTCGTGTCGCAACGAGGTCCCCGTAGTTGCCACTGTCTACACCAAGGAGCTTCTCGACGTTGACTGATCCCAGAGCCAGAGCTTCCTCTGGTGAAATATTTGTAGCAGCCAAGGCAGCCTAGAACACTATGAGTATCTATCATCTCGACCGCAGAACAACCAAGACGTACCCAGCCAATATCAAATCGTAGGTTCCTGGCGAGAGATGGGTCCCATTCACCTATACCCACAGTAACATTATGTGCTAGCAGAATAGAGACAGGCGTCTCTGCACTGAGAGGAGGTCCCGGTAGGCTACGAAAACAAGTTAACCTTAGTTAATGTACTGAATAAAATGCCCTGAACTTACATCCGTCTGTTCTCCCATTCCTCAGGGAAAGAGCGTGTCCTGCGAATGATTACCCCAATATTTGCTTCAGATATTTCCTTGGCAAGTAAATGAGCTTCGGTGGCACCGCTCAAGGTCAACCGTAACTCTTTCCGGCTTTCCTCCTCAATCTCGCGTTTGAGTTGTATCACATGCGCGATGATATCGGCACTCTCAACGCTAACGACCAAGGGTATTTTTCCCTACAATAACTTTAGTCCTCAAATGCTCTTTTTCAAATTTCTAGTATAGGTATGCGTACCTTCGTTACTTTGTGGAACCACTCCTTGACCTCGCCCTCGCCGTTCCCGAGTAGAAGGTTCCGAAGAGCGGCAATTTGAGTACTGATGCTAGGCAAGCTGGATGAATGTGTTATTTCAACGTGCACCGCAGCATCTTCTTGAATCAAAGCACCACTCTTGAGCTTGTGTTCGGTACCAGTGGAGAACGCCACGCTGAGACCAGCAAGCAGACCACGATGTTGGGGGGCGACGATGCTGGCTGTGATTCCGGACCTGTAGGCAATTCTGAAGTTCGCGGATAGTCAGTAAAGTAAAGAGACATTATTATCCTTCAAAGGTCACATGGAACTCACAATGCATGCCGAGTGAAGAAGGACAATCCGTCTGAAGCTCGAATGATAGCACCGTCTCCACCAACAACGCTGGGAATCTTATCAATGAGCGGATCGAATACAACACCGTCCCGTGTCGAGCTCTCGGCCTGAATTTCTTCAAGCCCAATATTCGTTCCATACGTAACCAGACCTGGGGAAAGAGAACCACCTTGCAAATCCACAATGAAAGCACCTTCGAGGGGAGCTTCGGTTAAACATGTCGCACGAGCTCCGATACAAATAATATTGCCATTGTCGACATGAACGACAACGGGTTCATGATTCATCAGCGTACCATCAGCAAGGACTCTTTCAACTTTGTCGCCAGCCCTTAGGTACACGCTACTAACGTTCAAGAAGATCACGGAGCCTAAAACGGCATGTTTCGGTGCCAAGGGTGGCACACCCTCATAATCAAGCGCTTCTTGAGCCTCTTCGTCGAAGTTCGGTGTTTCGGGTACCACTTGTGAAGACGCAGGCTTTTCAACCACGCATGGGCTTTTAATCTGAGGGATACCGTCAATCCAGACTTGCTTCGGAGTTGCACCCAAAGCTAGTGGATGACTATCCCAGAGGACAATGTCTAATGGTCCGAAATTGTTAGAACTGGCAGGACACGTTGAGTACTATCTCTCTTACCCGCATCATAACCTACAATGAGATATTAGAAACCGATTCCAATCGTATTTATGAAACCTCGTACCTGGCTTGATAAAACCAATACGATGATCTTGGCCAATGACTTCGGCAGGAGTGCTGGTGACAGCAGCCAATGCTAAGTTGCTTGGCAGCCCAAAGTAATGAGCTGTTTGTGCTTCGTTCAACAAATAACGTGAATCCAGGACAGGATGATCAGACTGCAAATGGAATAAACATGAAGTAATATATCAAAACGCCACTGTTAAGTCGCACCTTCATTATAACCTGTAATCCATTTTCTGCTAAAATTTTGGGAGCAAATTCAGAGCCTCGATAGGACTCTCGTTTGAATCGGGATTTAATTGAGAACAGAGCGACTGCAGGAGGGTGACCTATAAAGTATATTATTAGCTCAGAGGTGCATTCACTGAGATGATGGAATCCTGTGCACCATAAGCCTTTTTGAGAGTAGAAGGAACTAGATACGTCTCGTGCGCATGATGGAACGCAGCGATAGAGAATTTAAATTCATTGGTAATCTATAACATCGATGAGATGTTTTCCATAGTATTGGTTTAAAAATAAACTTACTCGAACCATGTCATCCAAATCAACCGTCTCGTAGCAATGGTTATGAACCTATAAGAACATCGTATCAACAACTTGATACGATATGATACTGCACAATAAACGAACCTTGACACGACCTCTGAGTACATCGACCAAAGCTTCCCATTGATAATCTTCTGGGAATTCCCCAGCAGCATCCCATTTACCAGCTTGCGCATTGGCACAGAATGCGTCCTGTGCAGTCTTAATTTGACGTGCCTTGTCGTAACTAACACAATGTTTGATGAGGTTTTGGATTTGTAATTGTTTCCACTTACGCTTGTCGGAATGCCCATGTAGTGTCCATCCTGGTGCCAGAATAGACTCGAGCTATTTTGGAAAAGATAAGAATTCTGTGCAAACCATTATAGAGTATGAACATACCAGGATTTTCGCCTTCACAGAAAGAAATGGGGTTAGACTATTTAAAAAATAGAGTATCAAATATTCCGACATACCACACGCATGTCTACATGATATATCGATTTATAAGCACTTGTTGTATTTAGGATAGACGATACGTACTTCATTTGTCTCCACCGTAAACCAAGAGAAGGATCATATTCTGTTGTATTAGTCGAATACGGGTTCTCTAGAAGCATTGCCGTTGGGGAACGTGCTGAAGTCGGTCTGAGTTTGATGAGGATACCCTGTCCTCCTACATACAGTAATCAGAAATGTAGAGAAATTAGAGAAAGCAAGAGATAATACCTATCGCATTGGCAGAACCTGGAAGGACTAGAGCCGTCGTAACACCGCCTGACACACTTAATCTGTAGGCCTCATCGTGGGTGTTCAAACCGTCCAGTGCTCTCAACCACTAGCAAGCCAAGCTTAGTACCATCTGAAAACAGATGTGAGTTTGGAGTGAAGTGAACTCACAGGTTGAACGATTCCCTTACGAGAATTCGTATCTCTCGTTCCACCGAGATCGGGAAGAGAGTCGACACCCAAATGAGAGTGTGTGTCTACAATACTGGGGAAATGTAAGCACGGTAGGCTAGAAGTTACAGAAGGAGCAAATACCCGGATGACAACCATGCGCCATTTGCGTCAATGGTGACCAAATCTTGCAAATGTACCCATGAGCTCCTCGTGATATTGCCAACTTCCCGTATTATACCACCATCCAGAAGGACGTCGCCTTTAAATTGCTCCAGGCCATTCAAACGTCCAGTCCAGATAGTAGCGTTCTAAAGTAATGTTAGTAGGTATGACGAATGAGAAAAAGAGTCAACATTACAGTAATGAGGGTTGGTTTTGTCCCTGCTTCAAACCTATCTGACTGCTTCCGTTCATAGAAATCGGCAGGAACACTAGGTTTCGTATTTAAAGTACGACATTTATCAAGAAGCTGTTCCGCGTTCACAGGGATGTTCACAGTCTGACCACTCCCAGACGAATAATTAGCTAGTTGCAAACTGAGATACGCTGCACTTGTCAGGATCATCAGCATGCCCGCCAAGACACGGAATCTCGACGTAGTCCGCCTTGAGCGAGGAGCATGAATGCTTCCTGGTGCAGTCATGTCTGGACCAGAGGGTCCTGGTAAGAAACCCTTGCTCGACATGGTGGGTAGAGATCAAGCCGGGTTTGCAGTTGAACGCGATACCATGGGAGGTACCATATGGTAGTATCTATTCCTGACAGTGACTCTATCATTGAAGGAGGAACGAACACTCACACGATCGTGATCCCAGATCGGGTCAGGACTTTCCGCCCCACGCGGAGACCTCCGAAGCGAGTTCCAAGTTTGGCAACATTGAGCGGTCATTGCAATTGACTTTCGAGTTTGTGACATACACCGTTGGCGGTACGTGTTGGTATTCAGTAGACTTTCAGCTGACGTCTTATGGGAAGATATTTTCAACCCTGCTAACAAAGTTCGAAATCTGACTCGCTGGCCGCGAAGCCTCTGCTAGATGGCCCAACCTGCACGGCCTCCTGTTGTCCAACCAGGCACAGGTAATAACATAATCGTAAACCCATGTCAGGTAAGTAGTCCATCCATTCAAGGTACCGTGGTCCCTGATAGTTGTACTTGGAAGCGAGGTAACCCAATACTAGAATGCATTCGAAATGTCGGTAAGGAGTTCGGCGACGTGGTCGTGGATTACCAAGTCGGTAGGACTACCGGCATACTCTTCTTGAGGTATTCATTCCCACTTCCTCATTTCGAGTGTGGGTTTTGGGTCAAACACACCACACAAAGTCTACGTTATCATAGGCTACACCCCGAATACATTCATCAGCGAATACAGAAGCTTGGACATACTTACAACCTAAGAGTACTTCTCATTATGTGTGATGTCGTAAGTGGCAGTCGTAGTGTTGAGTTCTTCATATCAATACTAAAGCTTTGTCTCTCTACAGAACGAACACCAAGAATCCATCCGAGAACTCACGAAGGTACCTTGTACTTTACATATCATCAGCCGCCTGACCATACAATGAAACCTCCAGATCTGTCTACACAACAACATCACCGTCATGGTTGCATGGACGTAAGTTGTCGCTTCCACCACTGTATTCGAATTCAACCTCTGAAACCGAGCACTTCACAGCGCAGAAGAAGCCGGATTCTATCTCTCAACATACAAACTATACGAGAACAAACCACCTGACCTTATCAAAGAACGCGTAGACAAAGACTACAACTCGATGCTCCGTACTTCACTCACAAGTATCAGTAAAGTGAACAAAACCGACGTCGAGACCCTCAAGACCACCTTTGGCGCAAGTATCCCTTTTATCTCGGTGCACGAAATCAGATGGAAACTAATAAATGTACAGAGTATTGCGGATATCTCGAAAGCCTCGGCTGACCAACTACAAAACCTTCCTGGGTTCGGTCAAGTCAAAGTCAAACGAATCAAGGACGCGTTTGAGAAACCATTCAGAAATAACGCTACCAGTGCCCTTCCATTTGGCTCTCAAACCCAAACCCAAAGTCAACGAAGTACGTCAGCGCAGAATACCACAACAGATACTGGTGCCGAAAATTCTACGACTCGGAGAGTGGCCTCTTCAAGCCAACCTATCGTTCCTGCTCCTAGTCGACCGCCAAGAGAACCCAGTCCTGAGTGGGACCTTGAACTCGACCTAAACGCATCTCCGACCACGACTCCACCACCACCTGAAAAGTCTACGACCCTAGATAAACCGAAACGTGCACCGAGCCCGGAGTGGGATATCGAAGATGATATTGAAATCGACGACGATGAGACTTTTGGGCAATCATCATTACTATAGCCTTAAGGACCTGAAGGGTCCACTCAAGTAGGCACTAAAACATCGAATGATGAATTGACGAAAACGCTCTATTGTACTACTCACTACGAAAGGATTATGTACGGTAATCCGAAAATGGTATAATAGGACTGTATCTATGTAGGCATTCGTTGCGTACGAAATGTATACTACAATTTTCTGTTCTGAAAAGCACAGCAAATGAAGCAAAAAATTATGCATATAGTAATGTTTATTCGGCTCAAAGGCACGAAAACGAAAAGGGACCAAGAAAAAATCGAAGAACGAAGCAAACAATAATACAATAAAAATAAACAACTGCATTTACGCAAGGTAGCATGTAATTAGTGCGGTGTCCCGAAATACGATTCCAAATTTTTCCGTCTAGGCTTCCCACCTCCCCCAGACCCGCGTTGGAGGTAAGCTTGTCGTTGATAATGTATCCGGAAGGACAACTGTTGTAGCGCAGCTTTCGCTCTCGACCGGTCGAGATGTGCCGCACGTGTATCAACTACCAGACCCCCCGCTAAGTTCCCTCGTCACAAGTCGATTGCACACAAGGAAAGAGAAACGCACCAATCTTCCCATGCAAAAGATCCAACAACCTCTTCACCATATCCAAATCCGAGCGTTCCCGCATCTTACTCGGACTATCCAAGATCGAACTCCTAGGCGCACCACGATTCGCATTCTTCTCCTCTTGAGTATACTGTTCGATATCTGTAAGGGCAGCACCGAGAACCTCGACGTGACAGAGAAGTTCTTCGTAGTACTCTTGCTTGTCCGAGTTCCCTGGGATGTCGAAGATACCTTTCGAGCCTACAGTCGGTGAGAGGAGATCTGTGTATGGTTTGAGGGATGGGAGTGATGAATACGAGCCCTATGAAAGACGATAAAATGAGTACCACCTGAATCGTTGACGGGATGTAAGGTCACTTACAAGGTGATAGCTTCTCAGGAACCAACAGCAAACTCCTTGCAATCCACCTCACGATCCGCGTAGACGACGGAGAAGCACGCATAAAGAAGGATACCACATACGCCTTGTTGATAGGCTCGAAACCTTTGCAAAGCTCCGTAACTCTATCAGCAACGCGCTCCTCATGTCGTTCGTCGACAATATTCGAACAAACATGTTCGATCGTCGATTTAATTTCTCGGAGGACATCTGGTGTGGTGGATGGATCAAGACCGATGAGGACCAACGCCAGGATCAAGTCGGGGATTGCTTGGTCGGAGAAAGCATGCCGACTAGATATTTTGTGGTAAGTCATACTGATTGCAATTGGGAAAGGGAGAGAAACATACCGAGAATACACAGAAATGAATTTCATGAGCCGTAACAAAAGTTCTTCACGCTGTTCCTTCGTAGGTTTTGATTGTGAGGAGTTAGGGATAGGTGACCAGCCAGCCTGTTCTAAAGCGGGACGTTTAGCACCCAACTGGGAGAGTGCTCGAATGATGATATCGAAGGGGATAGGTGTATTTGAAGATGCAAATAGCTTTGGACGTTGACAAAGGATAGTAAACGCCTGAGAGCCAAGGGATGTTGAAGAAATCGAGAATGCTAAACAAATTAGGAATTAGAATATTATTATATCTTATGATGCGAGAAAAACATACCCAGATCACAGATCCATGCCAGCAAAGGTAAAGTATTATCTGCGCCGAGAAGCTCAAAGGTATCAGCAAAGAGAAGTGTCGACAACCGCCGAGTATCTGAAAGGTCTACGTTAAAAAAGTATTCCATAACAACGAAGGAATCAACTTACTTCCATCCTCAACGGCCTTCTTCAAAGCACCCATCAGCGGACTCTCTTTCCCCTTCCCCTTCCATCTAGGCAAAGCCGGCAAACTAGCCTCTTCATCCCCATCCATCTCCACATCCCCATCCGCCTGCTTCACTCTCTCCCACAACAAAACGCCCTTCACAGCCTTCTTTATCTTCTTCTTCGCCTTCTCCACCTTCATCTCCCTATCCTTCTTCAAGATATTCCCCACCGCCAACCCCTCCTTCTCACCCAATATCTTCCTATACTCCTCCTCATGCAAACTCTCACTCCCCCCTTCACCCCCGTCCCCATCCGAATCCTCATCCGAATCACTATCATCCACATCACGATCCCTCCTCGAGTTACTCGGAAGTTCAATCGGACTCGACGACTTCAACCTCAACCTCCCTCCCTGTCTCACAATATCCATCGCAGCCTCCTCATTCGCCCAATTCACCTCATCCTCATCCTCATCCCCACTATCCTCCTCAGCCTCCATCTCATCCAACAAACTCCTCTTCGTCGATACGGGCGAAGACAAAGTCGAAGCGAGTGCTTCTTCTGCTCTCCTGAGAGCGTCGGTTCCACTTCCTTTCCGATCTGCGGTCGACTTTTCTTTGATTAGTGCATCGAGAGGGTTGAAGAGTTTCTTTTTACGGGTGGGTTTGGGGAGGGTTAGGGTGGATGGACCTGCGGTGGCGTTTGGTTCTTTGGGTGAGTGACGACGGAGGTTGTAACGTTGGTTGGCGGAAGTGGGAGAGGCTGAGCGAGAAGGCTCGAGTGAAGTTAGTGGGGAGCTGCTGCGAGTGGTAGAATCTTTCGTAACAATAGACAGCCTACACACCGAAAAAATTAATACTCTCGACAAAAAAGATAGGAGAACAGACGACTCACATTTTCTCTTTACCCTTATCCTTTTTGCCGCTATCTAGTTTCTTGAAAATATCGTCGTCAAGGTCATCGTCGTCGCTACTATTACTATCCAGAATATCCTTGAGCTCCAAAGGTCTATCTTCATCCGAGTCATATGACACCTGCATAGCCCGAGCATGAATATCAGCAAGTATCTGCTGAGTTCTAGTTTGTTGTGTACGAGGAACGGGAGTTTTAGTCAAAGACATGAGGAAGTCGGGTACCGGCGAGGGTGTTCGTACACGGAATGCGTCTTCCATCGGGACATCTTCATCGATAGCAACCTTGGAAGTCTCAGAAGCCTTGTTAGGTCGTTGGGGCGTACGATTAGTGATTACTTTAGGAGATTCTAGAGGAGACGACAAATCAATGGCCTGTAGGTGATTCTTGACTTCGTCCTCGGAAGATGGTAACGACGGTATAACATCTTCCTCAGGAGAAGTTAAAATATCCGGATCCGAAGATGGTATCGGATCCGCATACAAAAGCTCTCCGTCGATATCCATTGGAATGGTATCCAGGACTGTATCCATAAAGTCAGGTTCCGAAGGAGCTACGTCGTCTTGAGGAGGCATGACCGAAGACCCCTGAGTGGCGACAACTGAAGAATCCCGTCTCCATTTATCCACCGACTGCATGACTTCAACTGGGTTGACATCAGGGACCTTTATAAGATTCAGTTCTTCTTCGTCTGATTGACTACTAGGGACGATTTCTGCGGTTGCTTGACGAGAAAGAGTAGTTTTTCGGATAGGACTGTTCCGACGTGCTTTCTTGGGCGGAGAAGCATGACCATTACGACGAGCCTTCTCGATGGGTGATGGGATATTGCTTTTCCTGGGAGTAAGAGGAGCAGAGGAGGATGTCAAAGTAGAAAGTCGAGATAAAGAAGTGGTTGACCTGGTCCTCAAAGCAGGAGGCTCATCTGGGAAAAGATTATTGTCCTCATGATCGCTATCATGTTTGCGTTTGAGCGAGGCTCTGGTCTTTGCTAATTGTAAGACACTAGGACCTGAGGATCGTGTGGGTGGAGGATCGAGATTGCGGCGTCTGACCGTTGTCTTTGCGGCGGATGGAACGATTGTTCGAGGTCTAAAACCCTTCTTCTTTGAAGGAGCGACGTCCTCGACCTTGACTTTGGAGGAGGATGCCTTTCGCTTTGGCATTGGGCTTTCTTGATCTGAAACAACGATCACAACATCCGACTGGGAGGTAGAAGCACGAGCACGGGAGTCTGGAGTAAGAAGAGCGGGGCTATCTGAAGAGGATGAAGAAGGTTCTGGTTGCTTCTTTTGCTGCGAGTTTTTCAAGCTACCTACAGAAGGTTTGGGTCGAGTTGTGGTTATGTTCTGGGAGGCAGATGGGGCAGCGGGCGGAGATGATGGGATGGAAGGAAGAGAGGAAGTGCGCTGGAAAAAGTCTGTAACCTTTCGGCTAGGGCGCGTCGACTGGCTCTTTGCTGTTTTACTCATAGCGATGGAGAGAGATGGACGGCGTGACAGTAGATTGCTGTGGCGGCCATGCCATATTGGGGACAACGCGCTGTGACACGACGCGTTATGCTGCTGTGACACGTCGCGTACTGGTGCAAGACCCCGGGAACCAGGCACGCAAGCAGGGACAAACAGGCAACCACTCCGGCTACTCCCCACACCGCTTCAAGCAAGCACTCGCTCTAGCTCTGAGCTCTGTGGCAGCTTGGCGTCCTGCTCGTCAGATTCATCGTCCTCCGTCTCGTCCTCGACCCCCTTGCCGCCATCATCACTGGGCTAGCTATCTCGCAGCCCCCACTTTACGACTCTGATACATGTCATGCATGTACGCCATGCCCAGCGCAAGCACATCGTACACTCGGTAAGCACCCATTTCTAAACCAGCCTAACCCATCATAGCACACAAGTCCTCATGCCCGATATCTGCCTTAGCTCAACACCCTGCTCTATCAACTGCATACACTTTCCTTCTTCCTCTCACCCTCTATATGGGGCTACATATGCCGGGTCACCTCACAGTACCAGTTCGCACGACCAAGAAACACCGATGCAAATAGATCTCTCAAATTCTGGTTCTTCCTCATCATATTCTTTAACCTCGGTATCATCTGGTCCCATGCATTCGAAGGTGCCTCGTCCGGTAGAGCGGTCATACTCGACTTTGTCGGTATTGGTGCGTCCCAAATCATCCCCTTTCGCACGTAATCACACACGACTAAACCTAAATTGATGACATAGCCAAAGCCCCGTCCAAATTACACCTCCTCTTTCTCGACTTCCTCATCATCTTTCTCGACCTCCTACTCGTCGTCATCTCTTACGAAACAACCCTGGCCACCGAACAACCATCCGCCGAAGATACCCATGATGCCCTCCTCCCCATCTCATCTATACCCCCCTCACGACCACCATCCACACCATTATCCACAGACCTCAACGACACGAATAAATATCCACAAGAAACAGCATACGCCATTGACCTCCGACTATCTACCATCATAAACCGTCTCCGAAACCCTGCCCCACCACCAACAGCATCAGATCTACTCCCACTCCCTAACCTGACCAGTATCTCCGCAAGGATACAACTCTTGACCCAAGCTAGGACTCGATTACAACAGCTTCGTAATAGAGCTACTGAACAAGCCAGGAGGGATCCACCGGGCGTTAGGAATGCGAATGGAGGAGAAGTAGACGAGAGAGAGCAAAGGCTCCCAGGTACGTTGGATGTTAATGAGAGGGATTAAGATCGGACTTTTTGTATTGGGTTGTTCGAGTCATGTCGTACACTATATTTCTTGTTATTAGTTTGCCCCCCAGTCACTGCTGTTTATTACTTGCTGTCGGAATCTTGCATACAGACCTATTATAGTATTTTTGGAAACGCACATCAACTTCGAGGCGTTACGGTCACCACTTCCGTTTCATCTAAGCGGGGTCGATATGCATGAGTGAGAAGATTCAGAAGGAGAGAACGTGTTTGACGTACGGTTTGGCGTAGGCATGCACCAAATTTTGCAAACTCTTCTTTACACGCGTCTTTCTTCATGTCCGTGTAGGTTTGAAGGATGCATTTTCCGTAAGCAGAGGCTTCGGTCGAGCAGTTCACGGTAGACGCGACAGCGAGGCGGCGGAGGGGAGTGGTTGCAGTAGCTGCTGATGTTGCAGGCATATTCTAAAAGTTCTATGATGCGAGGAAATAAATGATGCAAGCCTTGAAACAGAACAGTGTGGTGAGTGTAGAGTAAAAGCGCTACCAGGGAACATTGCGTGAAGGGTCCGGCTAAATGTCGGCAAAACATCACTCACGCCTCTCGGCAACTCAAACGCAAACCTTCCACTTGTCATTCCCGTCGAGTGCCTTGTCGCACAACTACATATCTTGCGTGGCCTCGTCAACATCCTACTATCTAGTTGGAAAGTCATACGATGTCTTAACGGTACCTTCGCTTCTGACACAACTCAGTCAATCGCACTCAGGACATCTGCATCGACTCCGAAACCTTCAAATTGCTCCGTTCCGAGTACGCTACTATACCCCTCAACTCTTCTTCACCTGTTTTTGCAATAATTCAATACCCCCATCATGCTCAACGTCGTCCTACTCATCATCTGCATATGCATCATCATAGCCGTCATATCCTACCTCTTCTATCTTAACCGTTTCGTCGGCTTCCTCCTCGGTCTCGGATGCAGGATAGCATTTTGGAACTCTGGAGAAACGAGTATATGGGTATCAATTGGTATGTCCCATTCTCCACTTGTTGCTATCTCTCTTATAAATATAAATTCGCGAATGGGCTAGGTTCTATATCCTTCTCCGTTCTCGCAGGGAGAATATCATTCAAAGATCTCCGGTACCATTCCGCCAACCAGACTATCCTCGTAGTTAAAGGTCAGATTAGTTGGAGGTACTGGATACGTGTCCCAGTTGAGGAAGATGACCTTATACATGCCCGTGTCATTGGTGAAGGTATACAACGTGCGTACATCTGTCCCTATATTTAGTTTCTCTGACTGAATATCTCACCTGCTTGTTTATTTTTGTTCAGTCAAATCCAAGACACCATTATCATGTCGAGTGAATATCTCACTTCAGGGTCTCGAATGGTCCCTTTACAACCGTACAGCAGCCTATGAGACTATCATAGCCTCCATGGAGGCCTCTGATGAACACCCGGAACACGAACACGAGTCTCGCAGACCTAGTGGGGACGGAATTGCTTCTGTGCGCAAGATCTTCAGTCGGTCGTCCGCTGCACCTGATTGTAAGCTTACACTCTTACATTGAAATGACCGTCACTCGCAATATTAACCTGGGTCAATCTATAGCATCTATACTGGGACCTCCCGGTTCACTCATATCCTCGTTATACCGTAAAGCACCTTCTTTCCTCAGAAAGACTGCAGCTTGGATCCGTGCCCAGTTGCCCAACCTAGATCCAAGAGATTTACTCCCGGTCGGTTTAGAAGCTACCACTGCTGCTATAACCCTTGGCAATCCGTCTACCCCACATATGCTGGTCGCTGAGTTCTCGAAAGCGAATGGAACCTACGGCGTCGTACCTGTAAGTATCATATTCTTAATGTTACCTATAATCTCGCTGATTAAAAATATAATATACAGGCTAGGTCGAAACACGACTTCTATAGACAAGTACTCAATATAACCTTCAAAGATGCATCCATCCGCTACCTCGAGAACGCCAACTACCAACAAAAGATGTCTGACCAAGGCCGTCAAATCCACACCACCATCCAACGCTCCCAACACCCCACCTTCCGCCACCTCGGACACCTCTCTTTCCCCATCTTCCAAAAACTCTGGAAACACCTCAAGCTCTGGAAACACTCCACCAACCCCTTCTCCAAGCCTCCCAAACCTACCTTCCCCCACCCAGCAGCTTCATGGAACAGACGCAAAGCGGCGAAATCGTCCGAGGACGCTACACCGCTCGGGGCTGATTTTGAGAAATTGGAGTATGCGAAGGAACCGAAGATTCTGGAGTGTCCGAGGTTGGAGTTGTTGTATTACGCTGATGTGGTTGGTGTAGTACCTATGGTACCTGAAGCGGCTGCTGCGCTTGACCCCCAGGATATAGGGAATGGGGATGTCCCACCGGAGTGGGGGATTGATTTGGCTTTGAATGGGGGGTCGTTGAGATATGGGCCCTGGGCGGATCGGCAGAGGGCTCATTTGCAGCAGACGTTCTTCCCTTCGATGTTTCAGGATGTGACGCCTCATGCGAGGCTTAGGCCTGGTGATATGAGGATGTGGACGCATTTCAAGTTGTTCTTGGAGTTGAGGGAAGGGGTTGTTTTGCAGGTACCGTTTCGAGAGGCTTCAAAGGTAACTATCGAACTCGAGCACATGACACGTTCTTATTGGACTAATGACAACTACTAGAACTGGCAATGGGACGGTAAATTCAACGTACCTAACAGACCGAAACTACGTGAAGCAGCATCTATCCACGTCAAAGCCGGAGACACCTCAACGATAACCTACCTCATGCCCATGAACGCAAACTCACGGGGTTACGAACCCACTCTCGAAGTCCATCTAGACACAGTATCCATCACAACCAGTCTCAACGATATCCGACTCTTACAAGCAGGTTCATGTCGTGTTCGTGCCGATCTTCCTTCGCCTTTATCTTGGAGAGGAGAACGTCAATGGACTTTTGGGATCACACTACGTCAGCCTGTCATCTATTTACTCCGGGATCATGCGAATATGCTTTCCGATCTTGGAAGGGATTGGGCGTCGGGTCCACCTGGGGATTATCATCGCTTCATTCCGATGTTGTATGCGGTGGAAGTCGATTTGCAGGCTTATGAGCTCAATACTTATGTCAATGATCAGAATATCATTGATAAGCCTTTGATTCGTGAAGAAAATGGTATGTACTGCATTGCGTTCTTCGTTATTTAATTCATAGCAGCTAATATTTAACTCAATAATTAGCTCTGTTGACTTTACACGGTGCCCGATTAGTGAACAGTATTCGTATTCCTCTCACCAAGTTCAGACCTGTTTCTACTGCTGTGTCGTTCACGATCGATGCCCCCGACGTTGGTGTACGTCTATCTTTACCAAGATGGAATACACATAGTATCTACCCAATTCCACATCGAACGGAGATTGGACGAATTGGGAACTTCCACCTTGATGCTTCATATAGGTATTTTGCGGAAGTACACTCGGAAGATATCGACCAACTGATCCTTAATTTTACCGTGAGTGCAAGGCTTGCTTGCCTGTAGTGGAAGAATGTAATCTGACAATGGCTGTAGCTTCGAGACATCGCCTACAAAGCATGTGGATGGACGATGCGGCATTTCATGATTCTACGAGACAACTACTTTGGCACGTTTACACATTTCTCGACTCTCATCGAGTATTTGCACAAAGTGCGAGAGGGGAAACCGCCGGGAGATCCTATAGAGATGCAGTACAGAGAGGGAGCTGTGAGTAATATCGTTTCTTAGAATCATAATAATACCTGTCCCTGACATTCTGGTTGTAGTCCAACACTGTTCAGGTGCAACTAACTGTAGACGTCGACTACGGAGTGATGGTCTTGCCCGCTGGTCTATCTGGATATGAAACTTTCAATGTGAACGAAGCGCACAATCTGGATGACATTGATATCGGTGCATCCTTAGTTCTCGTCTTGCCATCTCTACAGCTCCAACTCAGAGCTCACCGGTACTATATGGGTATGAATTCACCTTCACGATCTAAACATTGCACCGTTAATAAAATAACGTAGAGATGTCACTTGGAATTGATACTATCTACGGGCATTGTCGAGAACATGTATCTGAGCGATTGCTACTTCAACCTGCTTCGCGTATCCAGGGACGAGAGGACCTAGTCATCGATGGTTTGTTTCATTTAATGCCATTGGTCACAACATGCTCATACCCATATTTGTACTATATAGGTCTACATATCACAGCGAATCGTCTATTCGGTCCTCAACCACACACTACGACGTATGTCTGCATCTGGGAAATTCAAATATTGAGCATAAAGGCCATCCTGTCTTCATTGAAAGCGAGGATCCTCGGAGCTGCGATTTCTGCTTTGGGCTACTCATTCATCGATCCACTTAATGCTCCTGCATCCGAGTTCGTCGTTCCCGTAGATCCAGATGGTGAGTACTGCCCTCATCATATCAGATAAAACATTCACATTTGCCGCTAGTCAATTTCCTCAAGGTATCTTTGGGAAGTGCGAACATCGTCTGGAATGCGGGGAGCACTGCCGTCGAGTTGGCGATTCCAAATGGACTCAGATTTGAAAGTAACGATGCAGCAGGGAAGTCGTATGCTAAAGTGAGCAGTGTCAGAGTACCTTCAATGACTGCAAAGGCGTTGCTCGCATCCCCAACCACCTCGAATCTTTGGTATGAAGCCGCACAGGCAACAGCAGATGCATACTTGGATATCTACTCTGCCCCTCCTGGATGGCGAGAAAGGGCCGCCGCGCAAACTGCGTTTATTGCCGAACAAGATGCGGAGACTCGTCGTGTCGCGTTCCTTTATGACCCTCAGGCTAAAAAGGATCCTGGTAGTATGTCTTCAGTATCCCTTCCACTTGTTTTGGTGCTAACGTAATCTATAGGATATGCAACGTCAGATATCGATCCATATCTTCCTCCTCTTCGTGTTCCAGGGATGGACGATGCACCAAAGTCTCGTTCCCGTCGGATGTTGGCCGGGTTCGGCCAGACTCTACATCCCCCACAGACTGATTCTGAAGATGAGCCTAATGATGGTGTAGATCCTGATGTCAAAGTGGCGTAAGTTGATGTGTTGTGACAATAACCTGCTTTCCAATGCTTACATTGTACTACAGCAATTCCCGCCCAACGACCCAGCGAACTGAGAAAGATGTCGACGCTGAGAGCATGTCAATCGGAGACGAGTCAGACGATGCCGACCTGACAGAGCTCGACACGGATAGCGAAGATGATATTGCCTCGATAGGTGCGATTGTTACTATTTTCCCAGTGGTTCTAAGCTGGACAGATACTGCTTTCTAGATAATGAGCAAGGTCCTTGGTCATCGTTGCGAAGCTTCACGCGTTGGACTACCCGATATTCGACTCCGTCTTTGCTCAGGCCATCATATTGGAGGGGATCGCCGTACATCAAAGAACGAGTAAGAGACCACTCAATTTGATCATCTCACTACTAATGCTACACCAGAGTTGTCTTTTCCCCAGGCTGAAACCGTTGGTCATAAACACGGAACACATTGACCTTCCTCCGCAGGAGCCTCTCATCCCAGAAGAAGACCGCGACACTAGTGATTCTACGTTTATACGATTTCACAACAAGTCGGGGATCTGGCTACAGATCACTCCTTTGATATCTCCAGTGGTCAAGGTATTGGTCGCAGAAAGGCACACAAATGTATGTTATTTAAGTCATTTTCTTTCTTTCAAATCATTCATAATGAGTAGCAATTGGGTCCCGAACTCCGTTTTGATTCTATCATGATCAACTACGTCAAGTCCTTGTCAGCCGCAGCCATCCCTTCCATGTCTTCTACCGGACTTGACGTGGATATTACGTCGCTTCAGCTTGATATGTCGCAGACCTTAGGAGGTCAAATCATCAGTAAGGAGACTGGTCTCTACGCTGCACACCACCCGCTGTCCTTTGTCTCCCTTCGAACGGATGGGCTCAAGATTCGGATAGAAACAGCAACGAACCCGAAATCTTCTGAAACACTCGCGCTTCACACTTCATTCGATCTGCTATCACTTCGGCTAAGCAAGTTGTCTAAATCCACTGCCTTGAACGAGTCAATGCAACAAGAGCCTTGCTTCTCCCTTTCGCGTACGATAATTTCGCTGAACCGTAAAAACGTAGCGATATCCTTGGGACAAAGCTCTGTTGTGCTTGATCATTCAATACCTGATCTAGCTGCCAACGCTGCTCTCGGTATACTACACTATGCCCAACCAACCCTTGAAGACTTGAAACGGTCGTCTGAAGCTGTACGTCACGAAGCCGAGCAATATCTTTTCACTATCATCCACCTGTCTAGAGATCGACCGATCGCCGACTATCTTTCCGCGTTCCAACCATCGTATCTAATTCAAAGTGGTCGACCACACCATGCTCGAACCGACATTGCGTTCAAACTTCTTGTGTACTTCCGTCTTTCTTTACCCAACTTAGAGCCATCTCATCGTCAATACTTACTGAGACCCTCAGCATATGCAGCCTCGAACCACACCCCTCTCGAGATTAAATCCATAGTAGAAACCCAGTTGCAGCAAGCAGGCATGGAATACGAAGACTCTGTTTTTCCCTTACAGACAGTGTTTCCCGATGTCTTCCGAGATGATCAAACCAACGTACCACCTTCGGCCAAATCAGCTATTCCGCTGGATTTGGTACGGCTCAATTTCGAGGGTCTTCAACTTGTTTTGAATCATGGTCCAGCATCCATCCGAACCGAGTTCTCGGGTAGTCACCTTGGATTTTCGGGATCCATGCGACGCGGACAATGGCTACAACCCACTGATAGCCCCGTGAAGACTACATCAACTTGGTCCGCCCGCGAGAGTGGTAGTCAGGAAATGAATCATATAGCTGTAGTAGCGTCGTTCGGCAACGTCACATTCATGCTTTATCCCCAGATTCTGGAATTCGTCCAAATACTCATCCGAGTCACGAGAGAATTCACGAAGTCCCTATGCAGCAGCCAGCCAGTTGTTTTACCATCCGATGACCAATCCTCGACCTCCAAAACCGTTCATCGACCATTATTATCGATCGACGTGGTACTGACATCCAAGACATTCCAGCTAAAAGCTGCTGCAGAAAGTCTCATCATTGACTACAGGGCTACCGATGTAGTTTATTCATCCAATACCATCATGAATAGCTCTCAGACATCTCAGGATATGTCTACGAATCAGACCGTAGCGTTTCGTGAGCTCAAACTCCAAGCATGCTCCACGATAGATCCCTCGAAACTGCAAGAAAGTGTAGCTTTAGCCTTGATTACGCTGGACCGTGGTAACTTCAATGTCGTCTACAAAACGGAGGAGTCCTCTACCCTTGATACACTGAAGGGAGTTGCAAGGCTCGAGGGAATCCACCTCAACGTTCCCAGGAGTGCTATGCGCCTGTACCGGTTTGCGGAAGAATGGCAGGCTGACTATTTGCCTAGGTTCGATTCCACGATGCGAGCATTATTGGCAGAAATTGGTGCAAATGGGTCGACGCCTCGACCTCAGCTACCAAAGCATGAAAGCTCGTTGTCAATAGCCCTTCATCTTGAAGTCACATCCCTTCGTGTATCGTTACAGGTGATGCGAGGAACCTGGCTCTCTTGGGAGATCTGCCGCATGGTATCTTATTTCACTTCGCCGGGTAATTTGCGACCCAAAATCCAGGCCTTCGGATTACAAGTTGGATCCCAGAACTTCCGTATAGTGTCACGCCCAAAGCGAGACGCTACTGAGGATATTCGCGTAAAGTTCGACTTGCCGGCATTCATTCTGACTGGTCGCCATAATGGAACACATCTGCACTGTCTTGCCTTGATTGATTACTTCCACTTCATAGTCAAACCGTCGCACTGGGATACACTTCTATCCGTCCAACAGAAGTTCGGGAGAGATTTCAATGACTTTTTACTTCTTGTCGAGGAAACTCGCGGGAAGAGAGAAGTCAAACCATTTTCACCCACATCTTCTCCTCTCCAGTATGATGTGTCCGTTAAGGTGGAAGGTTTCCGAGTCGGTCTGGAGGGTCTGACATCTACACTATTCTTGGAATGTGAAAATGTCACAGGAGGTATCAGTGACACGGACATGGGCACCAAACGGCAGTTCAATCTCTTCGATATCACTCTTTCCCTTGCATCCCAGTCGACTTCGGTAAACAGCAAGACATCTCTTGACAGAGATCGTCGTTCCGCGTTTGTGTCCATCGATTCTCAAGTGGCCATGGAAGGCAAGGGCGAACAGAAACGTTTGAACATCAATGTCGCAAAGATACATGCTGTCATGCAGCCAAGCTCGATCGGCGAGATTGGAGACTTTGTGGATCATTTACAGGTAAGGGGTTATTATATTTAGAAATGCAGATATCGACTAAATAAACCACAGGCAGAAATTGCTATACGTCAAGAGCAACGAGCCACCGAGTTGGCTGAATTCAGAGAGAAGACTCGCAGTGTTATGCGTACGTTTGAAGCAAAGATTGGTGATCCTCAGCAGGACGCTGACAGGGTCTGGTGGGACGAGTACAACATCAAGGTTGCGGTTCATAACATTGGAATCGCGTTTCCTCTCGCTGCGAATCCAGACTTGCAGCTCCCGCGATCTGGCAGTCTCGACTCAAGTGCTGTCCGCGCATTCTTGTTTTCCACAAAATCGGTTGTCTTCGATACTGAGAAGGGAGAGACTGGCAAAGTAAAAATTGAAGACTTCTCATTCCAATTCGTCTCAAGGTGAGCTGATTGGCATCATATCTTGCTGTATATTTTATATGACCTGCCCCATCATTTAGCTTCAGACAATCTGTGTCCTCTGACTTCTCGGGACACAACCATTCCACTAGGAATCGGTTGGTCTATCCTAAAATGACTGCCAAACTTAGGATGGAGCGCATGCAGGACTCCAGACGTATACGCGTCGGTGCTGATGTCGACGGATTCATCTTGGATATCGATTCTTCTATACCGGACTACGTATTTTCCCTCATTGATGTCTACCGCGAAGGCAAGGAACGTGTATCAAGACTGACGGGGGCCATACCTCGGTCACCAGCCGAACCACAACCACCCGTTCGTGCTCAATCACTCCCTACTTCGCAACAGTATGGTGCACTTCTTACATCCAATCTTTTGGCGTCGATGGTTTTTGCTAGTGGTAAAGTGCGAATGTATAGCAAGAAGTCTAGACCCGGAACACCGCGTACTAAATCCGCTTCGTCCGTTACGGATGCTTACGAAACAAGTCGAATAGAACGCGATGCAGAGGTATTCAAACTACCAGTAGTTTCTGTGTGGTGCGAGTATCGTGCTACTCCAGCCTTGGCCAAGTCAGGAAATTCCAGCGATTCCGTTCATCCATCCATCCTCTTGTTCAAGAGTACTATCCACTCAAGTCAGAACACCCTTCGTCCTACTCTTCTACCTTTCCTAACAGAGCTAGTTGGGAGAACCGAAACCCACATACGAGGAAGCAACCTAAGGGATTCCCCGCCTACCTCCCAGACTCTCCTTGCTTCCCAGTCAGGTCCTGTGGAGAAACCAGAGCCTGTCGCTGACACTGTTTCCAGCATGCAGATCAGTCTCAGCCTCCGGATTGACCAATCCAAACTTGAGCTAACCTGTCAGCCTGACGTGAATGTCATCGCCGGTCTACATTGGGACAGTGGTGGTTTCGTAGTCAATATCTCGCCAGGCGCTCGGCGAGTAACGTTCACGGGTAGTGTGGGTGGTCTCACTGCGGGACTCAAGCACGGATTCCTCAGCGAAGATTGCGTCAAGCTTGATGCCAGGAACCTCGCTTTCACCATGAACTTCGCCAAGGTCGATCACAAATCTGGAAAGTCAACCAGCTCTGTTTCCGTTGTACTGGATACAGAGTTTGGAGGTGGTGTACGCTTTTCCCGACTTCAGGACGTTCTCTGCTTCAAGGCCGTATGGCTCGACAGAATTCCGCTGCTAGCAGGGCAGAATAGTGCACCGGCGAGCACCATATCCAGATTCCCAAGTGACATGCCTGTGCCTGAGACCCCTAAGGAGGAGTTAGTCACTGCTGTTCTTATTCGTCTGCGTTCTGTGAAGCTTCAGATCGATCTCGGACAATCGATAACATCAATGGAGCTGACTCTGGATAACACACTCATTCGCACGAAGGTGTCGGACGCCAGTTCTGAATTGTCACTCTCCGTTGCATCGTTTACCGTTATCGCCACAGGAAACCTAACGGGTTCCTTCCGGGTACCAGACTTCCGCTTCGAGACCGTTCGGCGAAACGGCATGGCATCTCAGGACGACAAGGGCTGGATGTTGAATCTGACGATAACGAGTGGCCCGTTAGACATTGAATTGGATTCAGAGTATCACAAGCTCTTAGTCTATAGGTATGTCATACCGCGAAGTAATAGAGTATCACACTTTTCTCACCGCATTTGAATTGCAGAGCGGACCCACTCAAGGTCATGATCTTCGATGATTGGTCGAAGCTTTCCCAATCACTACCGCCCGCTGAAAGGCGCGTTGGTATGATTTTCACAGTCACAGGCGGAGAGGCTCTTGTTGTGATGAACGTCGGCACGATTCCGAAGTTAGTCATGTATGCGAACAAGTTTACAGCAAACCTGGAAACTCAGCGTGAGGGCGCCAGAAGGGAATCCCAGACGGTCAGGAGAGCTTTTGCAGCGGAGCCGGATAATCCGCTCTCCGCGATGGCCACGGCAATGCTGAATACTGCAAAAACTCGTGTCAAGGAGGCCGAAAATGCTCTCACTTGCATTGTGGAACAACGCATGAGCTTGAGGCTCAAATTCCTCCGTCTAGTTGTCTTCCCTCGAAATATGCGGGACGTTGAACTAGCGCATTTTATTGGCTCCGACATTCACGCCCGTTTGGATCGCGTTGTGGAATCTGACCTATCGCCTGCAAGCCGAAAGTTACACTTGTCGTTTTCATCAATGTCCGTATCACGGATGAGCCAACTTAATCACTCGCTCCCAACACAAGAAGCGGCGGCAGCAGCAGACAGCAAGAAGTGGTTGGCTTCCTTGCTCAACGGTTCTTCTGAGGCAACCATTTTCGGTCTCCCTTCTATGAACATGTGGATGCAAAGCCAAGAGACGACGGTGGGAAATCTACGCTCACTTGAATATGATTTCAGCAGCACATTCAAAAACGGAACGAAAGACCCGGAGGACATTTACATCACCTTGAACATGTCGCTATATTCTTGGCTGACGGTTTTACGAAAGACTTTTGCCAGGGAAATGGATCAGCTGCAAGCATCTGCTGAGGCGCGCAATACAGGTGCTCCTAGCGTGTCGTCCTTGCAGCGCAAGCGAGCTACAGCCGACGCAGTTACTCAACCTAATCTCCCTGAACCTCTGGACCTTCCCAAGACTGGGTCGAGAATGACGCCAGCTCTCTCGCACTCCAAATCATACTCCCTCGCAATCCCGTCGGTTGGTACAGGCTCGGAGAATTTACTCCCACCAACAAATCCAGGCTCCCCTATCACAAGTGCGACGACCAGCTCACATGCATCGAACTCTATTCCAGAAGAGAATTCTGCGGCAACGGTGACAGGCACGGATGAGAAGAAACGTGCTACTATCGTGTACAAACCCCGTACTCGGCATATCGAGCGCCTTACGATGCGCCAGTTGGGAGAAGCAACGCCAGACGTAATGCATCCGTTCTTCATGAAGAAGGCAGGTTTTAGCCTGGAAGATTCCCTACCTCAATATGTGCATGAGTATGCGGCCCTGCCAACCGAGGAGATAATGAAGGTTTTGCTGAGGTTGTACAGTCGACAGCTAAAGGTGGATCAGACTCATGAAATGAAATAGAAGAGTCACCGTTAGATCTCACCCTTGATCCTTCTTCTT
Source organism: Cerrena zonata (assembly GCA_038087015.1). Lineage (NCBI taxonomy): Eukaryota > Fungi > Basidiomycota > Agaricomycetes > Polyporales > Cerrenaceae > Cerrena > Cerrena zonata. The sequence goes on from JASBNA010000004.1 coordinate 1,532,663, forward strand.
TTCATTTGCTTTTACAATAGGATATCGATGGATGGACACGTAACTTACTAGTATCTATTATTATAATTCAATGCATATCATGGCTGTGCGTATTACGCACAAGACGTTTGGCAGGTTGGGCGGCGATGAAAAATAATAGTCCAGGTCTATTTCGCGGAACCATGCGTGCCCACAGCGGCATTGAAGACACTAATAAGAGCAAAACAGCCATACAACAAGCCGACTGGGTAAGCTACCAGTAGCCGCTGATGTGACATCTGCAAGACAGCAACAAAGATACCGGAGGCTGCATACGTGCACCATAATATCGAAAGTGTAGATAGAACATAGCCCACCATGCCGCTGAATTGCGCGATTAACATAATAACCCGGACATGAGGCAGGAATTAGACGTACTCAAGAGTTACCATGACGCTGAGGGCTCCGACCCCTACCATTGGTAATAGACAGTATCCGAGTACCGAAACTACTCGATAAGCATCAATGCCTCTTTCCGACATAAGATTCAGCAAGGTATATATTGAGGCTGAACCAAGAAGGCCGACACCATAGATATAACCGAATTGCGGTTTTCCAGACTGGAATGGAAGTCAACTGGTTATCACGAGTACTCTAGTGACAGTACGTACGAAGAGCAAAAAGACTCCGAAGCAAATGATGAAGAGTAGCGGACCTGCGAGGTCCGCATCATCCATAATTCTTTCATCGACTCTTTGAAAAGGGTTTAACACGGTGAGGGATTTTGCGCGAATATGTGAGAAGTTAATCCCAAGCTCTTTGACACGTAAGAATGACGAACACATGCTTTATTTGTAAACATACCTTCCAGCAGCGGTGGCTCCCCGTCCAACCCACCAGTTCCGAACGCCGTCCACCACCCAGCGGACTGGATATTACCACCGTAAGCTGGTACTGCGCCTTGTTGCATGTTTCCCTGGGCAGCTACATTTCCTTCCAGACTAGATCGGGAACTTGTGTAGAAGGTGCTGCCTACGGGACTCGGCGCGTAGAACTGTAACGGTACACCGGGTTGAGCTGCAGGCTGCCCGTAGTATGGAGCCTGCTGTGAACCACTTCCGTAGAGGTTATTATCTTGCCACATTGAGTAGAGGTATCTGTATGCTATATAAAAGAGTCAAAGGAGGAAAATAAAGAGATGAACACGACAACCAGTGAGATTCGGTTGAAGGTATGTTGTGAGTTGCAGTGGCGCCTACCCACTATACGTGGACACTGTAAGCTGGCTAGGCGCGCAGCTACTCCATTATTATTTTGGGCGCTCACTGGTTCGATCACCTACCTTCCCCCACCATGGTTAGTTCCGCTATATTTTCTTTTCAAGCAAGAAGCTGACGGACAATTCATTGTTTTACAGCCTCAGGTACGTTATGTTCTCTGATGCACGTTATTCTGATCTCATCCCCCATCTAGAACGAGTATATCGAAGAGCATATCAAGCGACATGGTCGGCGGTTAGATTACTTCGAGCGAAAGTGCGTCCCTCGCAATTCTACTGCTTAGAGAAAGCTTATCTAATATATTCCAACAGGCGCAAGCGTGAGGCTCGTGCTGTTCACAAGTCGTCTGCCACTGCCCAAAAACTGTTCGGTCTGAAAGCCAAGCTGCTACATGCTAAGCGACATGCGGAGAAGGTTCAACTCAAGAAAACCCTCAAGGCTCATGACGAACGGAATGTCAAGCAGAAAGACTCTGGCTCCGTTCCCGATGGTGCTCTTCCCACGTACCTTCTTGATCGTGAAGGACAGAGGGATGCCAAGGCGTTGTCGACTGCTATCAAGGAGAAGCGGAAAGACAAAGCGGCCAAGTATGCTGTGCCCTTGCCTAAAGTTAGGGGAATTGCCGAGGACGAGATGTTCAAGGTCATGCGTACTGGTAAAAGCAAGCAGAAAGCTTGGAAGCGGATGGTGACAAAAGCGACGTTCGTCGGCGAGGGATTCACAAGAAAACCTGTCAAGATGGAGAGATTCATCAGACCGATGGCGCTACGATACAAGAAAGCTAACGTCACCCATCGTTCGTCCCATTACTGCATCTTCTCTTCTAAAACCGTACTGATATTCCGATTAACCCCTATGCAGCTGACCTGAAGGCCACCTTTCAACTCCAAATCCTCGGCGTCAAAAAGAACCCCCAATCACCAATGTATACTCAATTGGGTGTCCTGACCAAGGGAACAATTATCGAAGTCAACGTGTCTGAGCTTGGGATGGTAACATCTGGTGGAAAAGTCGTATTCGGTAAGTATGCCCAAGTTACCAACAACCCCGAAAATGATGGCTGCATCAATGCCGTTCTGCGTAAGTTTCTGATCTGGATCAACATGTCCTCGTGGTTGGCTGATCTCTCCTTTCTAGTTGTCTGATGATACCTCCGTTGTGACCCTTATGACTCTGTTCCATATGCTCATGTATAATTCGTGCCCACGCGTCGGTTGACCTTGAGGATCGCTATGCGTGCTACATAATAGATGGATGTACTATGTATTGTGGAAGACGGTCCACATGGTTTTTTGATGTTTGTTTTTGTGGTAGCGAAACTTGGGTACGCGATCTAGGGCGGATCAATCTGTTCGCTATATGTTTTCCGTCAAGCCAGTTTAAGGAGATCGCGGGAATCTATATAAGGCAATGGCCTGTGTTCCTAACAGGGACAAACATCCGTTGTTTGTGCACTGTTGCTCTCCCGAGGGTGCGTTCAATCCGGCTACGCCATCAATATTAGTATTTCTCTGGCGAGATGGGGTGGCATCGCATGGTCACTCCGGTATAATAAAATTTTGCGTTTTCACATACTTTCACAAAGACGCCACGAACGGTCATAGGGGAGATTCGCGATGCAGGTTTTCCCGACCAGGGCTGACACCGGTAATTTACAATATGTAGTAAAAACAGCAGTCAAGTGTATGGGTGATATGAGCAAAATGTTAATAGCTGTCTCCGCCTGATGGATGCCGAGCACGTAAAGGACTTATGATATCGGCTTATCAGGATCATGGGTCATGACAATGATAAAGTTCAAAGTCCCATTAAATACTGCCTTGAGGACGCTCCCAGCATCCAACATTGGTTCCCATAGATCCACCAATCAGCTCGGAGATAGGGATAAGGGCGGATATGTGAAACCGGACGAGACTCAGTCCAGATTAAGCTTATTCTAAGGTCAAGTGTCACTGACGAGCTTCGAAGAATTAGATTGACTATCCCACTCGGAGATGCAAGGCAAAAGCGCGGATCACAAAAAGTGCGGTCCGACTGGGGGTGTAAACGGGGTATAGAGCTTGACGTCTGAACATGAAACCGAGGGAGGCAAGGGGGGGTTGGCGGACGGAAATTACAAGCCAAAAGGGTCAGCAAACTCCGCGCAGCACGATGACATTTTCGAATGGAATACGTGCACAGGTCCAGGTTCTGATTTTCATGTACTGGCTGGGACCAGCCTAACGATAACCGGCGGACATGAGGATCGGAGGCTCGGGAGTAGTCCGGTACTAAGCAGTATTTGTATGCCGCTTGCTGAGTGGATTTGGTATATTTGAACCGAGGTCGTTATAATTGTCTCGCGGGAAGGTCATGTTATCCATTTCTCATCCCTGACGCACACCTGAACGCACACTAGTGGGCTCGATCGACAATCTACGGAGGCACGGCCTCTGGTCGTGAGGGACCAATATGCCACTGATGCCATGTGTTCCGGGTTCACGCTGAATCATCTGAGAGTTTAGTTCACGTTTCCGTAACGCAATCGCGACCACTTACGCGTCAACTGTTCACTTTATCGATGGGTCAATGGTCGAAGGATTCGTGTCCCTATATATGTCTGTCTTCGTGAAATTTCTGAAGGCTCGGTTGGGTAATTGTACCTACACGCCGTAACAACATGTGGAGGCTCTATACGCGTGAGATATATTCAGCAATTTGACTGTCAGCGCGGGCAGAACCTACTGTCTCGCTTTAACGAACTTACATTCGGAGCCTTCGGTAAGTTCTCCGCTTCATCGGTGTAGTGTCTGTAGTCTAATAGTGCTCGAGGGGCATACCCATTAGTATACATGAGTTCTACTCTTCCCGATGGTGAGGACTAGGACTTTACCTGGCCTCCATATAGCTCACGCAGGAGCACTTAGATGGACCTCTCCTCACCCCAGAACAGGACCAAACCAAAATCGTCAACGACGACCCATTGATCGTACAAGCAGACAAGCGACTTACAGATGACGATGCCGTTGTGCGAGCGGTTGAGCAACATCGGCAGCGAGAAGGCCTCATTGAGACCAAACCGCCTTGCTTTCTCTACTTGCCCAAAGACCCGAATTTGGCAAGGACAAATGACATAGTCTATATCGACAAGTACGCACACTGCGAACATGTTGCTGCCCTGGGATGTTTCAGCTCAAATCCTCCGGGACCACCTCGACAACGCTGCTTCGATTTGCAACCCGTAGAAGGAAAGGGCATAGGGATGATCGCTACTCGTTCCATCGATCCAGGAGAGCTGATTTACAGAGAACGTCCGGTTTATTCTAGTCGCCGGGATCTCCTCGTGCTCGCTGACCAACTCGAAAACGGGGTTTTCAATAGAGCTGCTCTTCAACGACTTACCCCGGACGCTCGAAATTCAATTCTCCAATTACACAATGCCGCTCCCCCTGGATATGACGTTGTCCGAGGAATCCTTAAGACGAATTGCTTGGAAATTCGCATCACAGAGTTACCCGATACCAAACCTGGCGAGGAATTTCGAGGCTGTTTCCCCATGCTATCGAGGATAAATCACGCATGCTCACCTACTGCCCATTACTATTTCAACTGGAAGACCTTCCAGGGTGAAATTCGAGCACTCCACGTGATCATTCCGGGCGAGGAGATAACTATAGCGTACACGGACCTCTGCCTGCCTGCGCGCGAACGGCACACGAGGCTTAAGGACGAAAGATTCATGGAAACGTGCATATGTCGAATATGCAGCCAACCTCCGCACCTCCTTGCAGAGAGTGACGCACGTCGATTGAAGATACATGCGTTATTGGAACGAATGCTGCCTGTCGATTCCAAGGAAATGCCAGGAAACATCCCAGTTGAGCGTTTCCGCGAGGCTATGTCGGCTGCGGAGGAGGAGGGGGTAGTCTACGACTTTTCGAGGCTCCTATTATTCGGAAGTCAGCTGCAAACCCTTTACGGCAGTCTGAACCTAGCCAAAGAGTGGGTGGCTAGGGCTCGGAAATTGTTTAGGGAGAGCGAAGGCAAGGACGGGTATCACTACGTGAAGCTCGGGCAAGCGATGAGCATCCACAGACAGATGGAAGCGAGTGGACAAGGGCCTATAGGAGTATGACGTTCGGGGGTCGGTGTTGAATTCGAGGCGACGGTCACGTTCCTAGACGCCATTACCAGCTGTTACCGGGGGTTTGTTGTAGGAATATTCAAAATTTTCTGTCATGTCGTCATGGAGCTTACCATCAAATTATGTACTGGCTAGGTAACTGCCTTGAACGCCGATATACCTTTTAGGGATGGTACGGGGGTCATATTCCCATTTTTCTGCACTCGGCATGGGCGAAGCGACGAACCAGGGTACAACCGAGGTGTGCCTGGGTTATTTGTCCTTGTTAGGATCCAAAGCACTTGCCTTTTTTGCAGATCGCTTAGGCGTGTCGTTGCCGTAAGTCCGTTGTTTACATCAAGCGTTGTGGTGCATCAAATGACACGGATCACAATCAAAGCTCCCAGTTCTAGGTCAATGATGATGCGACAAGAAAACATGATTTTATAGGACAAGTCGAATCGTACTTAGTACACATGAAGACTTTGTCAGATTTGAACATCAACCCGGGAACCCCACGTGTTGGGGTAAATCTCCACTTTTCCCACTGAACCGAAATTTCCCTCGTCCACCACGAAATCCTTCTGATCCACGTTACACTTCGTCTATTTAAACCAACACGATATTAGGGGTCACCGACTTGTCATCATTTGACAGATAACTCCATATACTAGACAATAGTGGTCAGCTGAGCAGTCGCGCAATTGAACGTTACGGCAAACTCACCTCCAGGTGTGCTGAGCAGGAACCCTTACGGGTGATAAGCCTCAAAAGACTTAATCCCGCTCAGGTTCCAGACCGCCCCTAACCCCCCTATATCTAAGCCATGTGTCCTATTCGTCCTAGGTCTCGAGCTCGAACGAAGCGACTTTGAATTAGAAAGGGGTGAGAGTGGGAATTGGCTGTGATCTTCCCGTCCCAAAAGACTCTAATCGTGCGAAAAGAATCTCGTCCTCGAGGGGTAGGTGCGCGGGAAGTGGAGTGTTGATGAAAGGATAAGGAAGAATGGTGCAGACGAAATAAATAAAGGCAGCCCTGTCAAAGGGGCTATAGTACGGACTCAAGTCCGAGTCCGTGTGCCTTAGGACAGACCTAACCCCATCGTAATGGAGTCATCTTAACGTATAGATCTGTTGTATAATTCGTGAGGAGATAAATTCGTGAGAACGTATTCCATCCATTCGACCAATCGATTCATCGGAAGCTTAACGGCAAACGACTCCTTCGTTTGTAAGCGCTAGCATCGTAGCTAGTATCGTAGAGTTAGGAGTCTTGTGCCAGAGTTTTCGTTTTTCACGGCAATCCAAGCGTGAAATTGCGTGCCAGCGAGATAGTTTCGATCCCCTAATCCGTAGGGGAGTTCTAAGGGCCGATGGAAAAAATCCGAAACGCCGCCCAAATGTGTGCCAGTGGCATCACTCGGTCCCGGTATTCGATCGTCTCTCGTCCCTTTACGCCCGTCTTTGTAAGGCAAGACTGCTTCCAAATACTTAAAGTTCAAGCTGAAACGGCACGGTACCGGTTATCGGAGGGTGTCAAACCTGGACGGTAATTCCGAAAGCGATGAAATAGCAACGAAACCACGAGATGAGGTAACCGGCCAAATGGCCGGTGAGTCGAGGGACGAGGCGAGACGTATCGAGAGCTAGGCTGTAAGGGTAGTAGGTAGCAGGCAGCAGGTAGTGATAGGTAGGCGATGTCGAATGGATACGACGGGTCACTATTAACGATAGAGTGAGGTGTGTAACGGACTAGGGCGTGGGGTTGTCTGGGCGGCGGCATCGAGTATGGTGCGCCGGATCGCTATTACCGAGAGCTTTGGGGACCGGGGGAGCTGAAACTGTTTGAGAGAAAAATTACGGTGTGAGTGACACGAAGCTCGGCGGAAGGCATGAATGGGTGTTTGTACGTACCAGATAATCATTATTTGCATATCAGTTGGTTGAAAACCTAAAAAGAATCGGGCACTGCAAGCCGTTTTGCGTTGTGGATTTTTATCTTTTATGGTTTTTGTATGAGTTTGTTGCCTTTTGTAGTTTTTTTGGTCGTGCGTAGTCGTGATGTTATGTATATAAACACTGGTGAAGGAAAACCCCGACTGGAAGCGCGTAATAAATAATAATGATCAGCATAAAAACTTTTGACACAATAAGCAAGAAGTAAACCACGGCGACTTACGACAAATCAAACAACGATGACAACTGGAGCCGGAGAGAAATTTGAGCCGCGTTAGAAACGAGCACGTAAGTTGGATATTCGATATGTCGACCATAGACGTAATTATTGCAGTGGCCCGTCAAAAGAAAGAAAAAAGCTGCAGCGAGAGCACCCAGTGAAGACCTAGACGCGAAGCATAATTCAGATTAGCCCCTCGAGCGCCCGATATAGAAGAATGCAGAACTCATAACTTACCCAAAAAGAAAAACCTCCGAAGTCGATAGTAACCGTGACCCCCAAAAAGAAATAATCCCAAGACCATGGACCGGTACGCACACACCGAACCACTCACTCCGAGTCCCGATCCGGGACGTACATCTTCCATTCAATGGGCAAGTTGAGATGTGCGAATCCCATTTCCGCCAAGTCAGACTCCTCTTCCCCGACACCAGGAGCGGGTGCGGGTGCGGAGGCGGGAATTTGGTAGTAGAATGGAGGTGGGCTGTAGTATGTCGGAGGAGGCGTCCCAGGGAAGATCTCGCCGACCGCGATCGAGAACACCGGGCTATGTGTCTGGGTGGCATATTTGCCTCCTTTCTCCTTGGTGTTTTCTCTGACCGGATCCGAGTACTTGACATCCACCTGGTATGCAGAAAATGGGAGTCCAGCGGTCTTTAACACCAACTCGGTAATGTCCACCGATCCATGGGTGTACAGGCCACCATCGGTAGGCGAGAATGCGTCACTCATCAGCTGTGGGGTATTGAGAGGGGTCCCGGAACCTTTAGGTTTCATCCAGACCCGAGGGATAAGGACATTCGCCCCATGTCCTTCAAGACCACGGGTGTTCTTGATGTAGGTGTGCGCCCACTGCGAGTCTTGTGGTTCGGTATAATCAGGGTAGTAATCATTATAAGGTTTCGCGGGGGTAAAGAATTCCTTAACGTCCTAATACGACACCCAATCGTCCCAGTCAGCCTCCATCCCTTCCAGTAGGAAAAAAACCACACACCTTAGGAAACTCCCTAACCCACTTCCTAAACCCTCTCTTCGGCTGTACAAATTCCCCAAGCTCAGGATGCCACTGTACGCCTACCGCCTGCTTAATCTTCCTGATCAAGAACAGGAGCGCACCGATGATGGCGATGAGTACGAAGAGACCGAGGACGGCGATGATGGTGAGGACGAGGGCTTGGTGCGATTGAGCTTCTTGCTTGAGGGAGCTTGTGTTGGGCATGGTGAGGAAGTTCTTGGCCGTAGGGATTTCCGTGTTGACCGCGTGGGCGGAGGCGGGGGCGGTGGGTTTGTAGGTGATAGGTGCCATAGCGTCGACGAGATAGAGATAGAGGCAAAGTAGGTTCCGATAGAGTAGAGTAGGATAGAGTAGTGAATTAAAGCGAAAAATAACGAAACCGAGTAAAAAAGCGACGACGACTTGAGGAGAGTATGTGGTGGATAACGAGCAAGAAGGGGACTGAACGAACAAGACGAAGGACCGAGCCTCTCAAAGCTTCTGCGGTTGCGGCTGGAGGAGGTTGACATCGAGGCTGGCATTCAAGGCGGTTGACATTGGTCTGAGAAGTAACATAGTCGGGATCGGGATACTTCTACTTATGGAAGATATTCCAATCTCGACTATGCTACCTCATACGATGAAGTAGGAGGTTAGTGGCAGTCTGGCGGAGGGGTAGAACGGAGAGCGGCGAAGAGGGAAGAATGTTGCAGTATTTGACCAGCTATTGAGAGAGGTGACGAGCGTCCCTTGGGGTTGACGAACCAATGAGTGGTGCTGGCGCGGCCACGCGCTCCCATTCGCTGGCGACTCTTAAGCTGCGGTGTACAATCGAGCCAAGCGTCGAGCTTGCTGTTTCAAGTTGCGGCGTCGGAGTCAAAGAGGATGACTACACATTCGGCTTTGTAGCGGCCGTGCACTATACAATGTATAGCACCACCACTGAATTGAATTAACGGATGTCCGGAGGGAGGCCAGACGAATGTGAATGGCCCGGTGGGTGGTGGATGTTGGAGGGAGATAGAATTATCGATGCTGAATACTGCGATTTATCGTCCAATGGGCAGGTATTCGGAGGCCAGGGACCCGTTCCAAGAGTGGTGGTAGGGGTGACGAATGCTGGAGGGACGGACATGTATCCGCAATGTATAACACCGCTACTGAAATTTGAATTATGAAGTGCCAGGGAAACGTAAACGACCCGGTAGGTAGTGACTATTGGAGTTGTCGATGCCTCATACGTCGACCAACGAGTGAGTATTTTGCAGGCAAGACAAACGTAAATGACCCGTTCCGCAAGTGGTGGTAGCGTTGGTGAATCTTGGAACGACTCGGACAGAATACCCGGCAGTGTCGGAATAGAAGATTGCCAGTTCCCATATTGTCCATCCAAGTTCCTGGTACGTCAAAAGCACCATTCAGATGATTTCTCGATAGCGGGATGTGGAACGAGATAGAAGCCCAAGTCCGAGATGAAGAGCAGATAGCGGCATGCATATGAAAGCAGCAACGCGAGAGATTAAATGGTCGATGATGATAATCTCGGTATGGTCCATCGCATCCAATCCATCCATCTGCTTGACAGGCCTGGAAAAACCACACCCTTGGTCGAGAAAGAAAAAGAGGGACTCGGAGAGAGAGGAATGGGCAGAAACGGGCAGAAACGGCAAGAAAGCCCAAAACAGAAACGGGGAAGAACGAGGATCTGCTTTCGCAGCCCTACGTTAAATATTTGGAAATTCGATCACAAAGAGAGGGGGGTAGGGGTGGGCGGTGGACGGTCCCGAAGGGACGGTAAAAGTACGGAAAGTTGGGACAGCTACGTTCCACAAGGTCGAGAAGGGGTCGGGAAGGTTACAGAAGCTGAAGAAGTCGGGAACAAGGTCGCGTGTTAGGGCAGGGCAGTGTGAAGAAGTGCCTCTGAAGATGGGGAACAGGGACGGGGGGAATCCCCTTGTTGCTTTCTGAATCATCGTCAGTGTTTGTGTTTTTGTCCCATCGTATCCTGCGCCATCTCCACCCGTTTTTTTAATCCCATGCGCGGGTGGTATGTTTGGTACGTAAAAGTTATTCAAACCCGCCCCCGCCCCATTGGGAGTGGGGGAGGGAATCCGCATGTATGGAATATCCATGGTTAGGTGGGAGGCGAAATGAAAGGAAGGGGACCTGAGGGAAATGAGGGGTAACTTGGAATAAGTGAACAGGAAGAATTGTTGTGTGGGTGGAAGGAATATACAGGATAGTGAGAGAAGGACGGTGCGGATGGACCAGAGGATGATGTCAAGCCAACAGGGAAGACTCAAGAGGGTCATGCGGGACCTTTGGAGTGTGAGTGTGCGCGGGATCCAAGTCTCACACATACAGAAGAAGTTTGTGGGGGTCTTTGCGGGACCGAGGAGGGGTGGAAGGAATGTGAAACACGGTGTGTTGAGGATATTACTAGGTTACGAGGATGGACTAGGGTCCACAAGGGACATAGGAACAGTGGGCGCCGAGCAAGGAACGGATGTTGCTTAGGAGGCAAGATGGTCAGGGGCAAGGGAAGAGCAACGAGAGGATCATGATCAGTGGAATTCAAGACTTAGGTGAGTCGTGTTTCGAGGGAAGATGGAGCGTCAGGAAGAAGAGATAGGGAGTAAGAGGGATGTCTGAGACAGGGTCTGAGGAGAGCGATGATCGAAGACGGGGATGAGATGCTGTTTGATGTTTTTGCAATAGGGGATCAATGGCTGAGAAATCCGAGACGGTCGGGGTGGGGGTAGAGAAAATTGAAAAAGCGTGGTGTAAGCTGTAGAAGGGAGAATGAGACGAATATGGAGATGATCGTCTAGGGCGGGAGAAGGGAGGGTAGGATAATTTAGGACACAGAGACGGTGGTATTTGAATACTGAGGATGAGTAGTAATTGAGTCAAAGAGAGACATAATTGAAGGACGGGTGAGGATGAGGATGATTGGATGTGCCCCGCGAGAGATGGATCGCGGAGGTCGATTGCGCACGCGACAGCACCCTCGCTCCTTATTGGGCATCCACTGGGCGACACGTGTATATGAAACGCGTGACGGCGACTGTGACTGTGACGGGTGTCACGGCGACCTTGTACTCTGTGTTGGGAGCCTAGAGTGTGGTGGAGAGAGAGTGCTACGTCCATTATCATGCAACACCGTCTCTGACTCTCTCTCTCCTCCTCATCCATCTCCCATTCACGCCCTCGATGCTTCTTTCAACACAAGACCGACGACTTGACGACCCTCTCTCCGGAAACGCTCTCCTAGCTTATCGTCGCACCAGCATCCCCTCCATCGAAGCAATCTCCATCGCTTCCTCCTCCTCCTCATCTTCCTCTGCTGCCTCCTCACTCCACCGCAGAGCTCCTCTCGCGCCCCTCCCCACTCAACCCTCTATGCTTGACGACCATCTCTCTGCCTCGGCCCAGTATACCTACCCCACTAGTATCCAGGACCAATCTATCCCAATGGACACCGACCCCAAGCAAGACTTTGCACGCTTGATTGCCCGTCCCATCGTCTCAAGCCGCCGCTCTTCTGTTCACGACGACTCTATGCCTATTCCTCCACGCAAACGCTCCATTCCCGGACAGTATGTCTTCTTCCCTTGTATTTTTCTCCCTTCTCGGGTAACCCACAATCCCTTTTTTGACCCTCCCTTTCTTCCATTTTTTCCACCACAGGAACTCAAACCGTGACCGCGCTGCGCCCTACCCTGCTTCTGGTTCTCGCTCCAGCCAGCGCCGTCCTAGCAACACCTCTATTGCTACCGCCTCTTCTGGTCGTCGCACCTCCCTTCCCACAATTCACGCACATGCCCCCCAGTCCACCGCTCTCCATCCCAACAACTCGCCCTATCTCCTTCCCAACACTGCCGATGACCTCTATTCCGGCCTCTCCTCCTTTACTTTTGGAGCAGTCTCCTATCCCTCTGCCTCGATCCCTACAGACCCATCTGATATGATGAGCCCTCACTCTAGACCCTCGGGCAACACCAGTGCAGACAGGACCCCTCGCCCCTCCATATCCGGTCCCAGCGGCACAAAGCCTTCCTATTCCAAAACCCGTCACGGGAAACAAAAAGCAAAAGATTATCTTGATGCTGAAATGGGCGATGTCGAAGATGAAGACGAAGATGATGCTGCCCGACAAAAGTCTCGTTCTAAAATGCGCGCTATAGATGACGGCTCTAGACGTCCCTCTCTCCCTACCAATCTGTACATCCCTGGCTCGGGCTCTGCTCCTTCCTCTGCGACGATCCCTAGCGACATCAATGGCGGGAGCAGCAGTGAAGCTTCACCCATTTCGCCAATTCAACGACGTCGTTCGCGTGGCACAGGATCAGGACTTGACAGCGGCATGGATGATTCCGAGTCTGATCCTCAAGCTGGCGATCATCCAGACCTCGACACGGACGTCGAGTTTGACCTTCGAGGATCCGACGGCCTCCCCATTACCTCTGACGCATCTTCTGAACGCACATTCGGATTCTCTCACGACTTCGACCACTATGGTCGTCCTCATCCAGGGCATATCGACACCTCCGGGTCTCCAAGTGAGAGAAGCGATCAGATGAGCATCAATGAAGATGACCGAGATGATGATGACGACGATGGACGGGGTGTTTCTGTCTCCCCTGTAACTTTTAGCCGACATGATTATGATAGCGAAGGTCCCGAGGTCGATACGTTTTACGTTGGACCTGAACAACCGTCCCCGCCGAGACGCAGCAGTGTGCCTTGGGATGGCACTCCTTCAGGAAGGGAGAGTCGGGCAAGTAGAACGAGTCGGGGCAGTAGGAGGAGTCGAGATAGTAGAGACCAGGATGGGAGTGGGTCTGATACCTCTGCTGTCGTTGCCTCTGTTTTGAACTCTGCGAGGGAGAGGGAAGACAGTATAGCTACTATCACTGGGAGACGAGCAAGTAGAAGCGTGGATGATGGTCTGAATATGTCTGCAGAAGTGGACCCGTTCAATACATTCAACCCACCGAACGGGGCTTCTCCCTCCAGCCATCCACAAACCCGCGCCGATTTCAGATCACTCGAAGCTCAAGTCCTTGCATCTCATTCATATCAACAACAACTATTACAACAACTCCACCACCCTCCTCCCGAATTCGACCACTTTGCTCAATTTGATAAATTCGACTTCCAACAACCTGCTAGCCCTCTTACCGACGACGATCAACCCCCACCAAACCAACGAATCCCGCATGGATATCCTTACGACCCACTCAACGCACACGCCCTCAACCCCCTCAACCCACTCAACCCGGTCGAAGAAAACGCAACACCCACAGACGTAACCAACGTCCTCGACGGCTTCAACATGGACTACATCCTCTCCGGACCCAACGGCAGCGCCTCATCCTCCTCCCGCCGCTCCTGGGCGCCCTCGATGGTCAATTCGTTCAATGGCAGTGGTGGCAGTGGTAGCGGAGGACCCGAGGGGAGACGGCCGAGCACGTTCACGACGGCGTCAGGGGAAGACGCGTTTACGAAACATTTGGCGAAGAATGATGATGGGTATTTGAGGAAACGGAAGGAGTGGAGTTTTAGGATGGAGTCGACTGATGGGAAGGGACCTAGGGAGTTTGGCCCGAATCCGACTTGGGGAGCTCCGGAGTCGGGGGTGTTGGTTACTGTTGAGGTGGGGAGTGTCGTTGGTGCTGTTGGGACTGGGACGGGCGCTCTGGGGTCGGGGAGTGTGGTTAGTGCTGGGGTTGCGGGGTTGAGTGTGCCGGTGCAGAGTATGGGGAATGGAGGGAGTCCGAATGTTGGAGGTGGGGGAGTGTACAGGCTGGACCGTTGACGAAGATGGATAAGAGGAAGCCGATGGAACCTGGGACGCAGGAACTTTGGAAACAAGCACATGTGGGGAGGTTCAAGGTCTATCGCTTGGTGCTTGAATGTGCGTTTCACTCTCGTCTTTCATGAATTGCTTGACTGACATGTTCTTTCGTTTATAGCTGAACAACAAGACAAAGCCCCTCAACAGCGTGTACACGTCCGACATATCATCGACCCCTACTCGATCGAAAACAAACGAGGCGGTCCTCAAAGTATCATCCACAAACACTCTCGCGTCACCGCTTTCTCCATCTTCCGAGTCTACAACCTCTTCAACAAAGCCAGTCGTCGTCGAGAACCCGGATACATGAGTGCAAGTGGCAGCATCCTCCTAGCCACAAAGGAAGTCCAAGAACACTACACTAGCACACGATCAACTGTCCGGTTAAACTCGCATGGTCTCCTCGAAGATCGTCCCAGGGGATCTTCAAAGAAGGCAGCAGGGTCTTCATCTTCCATCGCTGGGTCTTCCTCATCTAGACCCCGACGAAGTAGTAAGATTAGGAAACGGAACGAGGAAGATGGACATACGTCAAGTACTGCATCTGCGTCTGGGGTTGGCAGTTCCAGTCAGACGAATAGTGCGAGAAGCACTGCGACGACGAGGACGTCATCTGTATCTGCATCTGCGATGGGCAAGTCACCTTCACGGTCGCCTGAACCCCCATCACCTCAATCACCCGTTGTGAGACATGGGCTTCCTGGTCGCGTGCATGCTCAAGGCGACCATGCGATGTCGATGTCGATGTCGTCTACTGTGACAGATCCTTTCGCGTCGCCTGTCGAGTCGTCTAATCCTCATTCATCGCCGTCACCTCCTCACGTCTCAACTACCAACTCTTCCGGCTCGGGCTCTAGGTCTTCCACGAGTGCCAAAGCTTCTTCGTCAGAAATGACAAGGACGTCAACGTCAACGACTCTGTCCCTGACAACAACAACTACATCTTCCATGCCAGCTTCTAGAACACTCACAAACTCTACCACATCGACTTCTTCACCCAACAGACGCATGGAACTCGATGACGAACAACCCCCACCTCGGACTTCCCATGCAGAAGCTTTCGCCACCATCGACTCTGCGTACCTGGAGTACATGCGCGGTAAACCTGATCGTGTGCATCAGGATGATCCTTCCAATCATGGGTTCGTAGGTCTGTTTAGGAGGAGACTTCTTGGACAGAGCGCTGGGAAGGCTACTTCGAAACCTCCCTCTGCTGGGCCGAATCCAGCTGTTTTGGAAGGGAATTATACTCCTCCTTGGTTGACGATGGCTCCTCGGTCGAAGCAGGAAGAACGTGAACGGGTGATCCAGACATTGAACGAATCGTTCAAAGATGTCGGGCTCTTGCCTTCATTCAAACCTCAACGCTCAAATAACCCGAAACACAAACCGAGGAAACACGCGTCAAGTACAAACATCTTCATGAACGTCCCTTCCGAAAGCGTGTATATGCTTCTGCCACTTTGGCCTGGAGAGACGGATCCGGCGAGCGCGGAGCAGGATGAAGACCCGGCTTCGTATATCGTGCACATTGAAGATAGGCAGTATCTGTTGGTGTATTATGTGCCCTTCCAGGATGACCCGAAGAAGAAGAAAGGTGATAAGAAGAGGACGAGGGCGGAGACTCATGCTGCTCCTACCCATTCGTCTAGTC
The DNA here is from genome assembly GCA_038087015.1 of Cerrena zonata. Taxonomy (NCBI): domain Eukaryota; kingdom Fungi; phylum Basidiomycota; class Agaricomycetes; order Polyporales; family Cerrenaceae; genus Cerrena; species Cerrena zonata. The sequence goes on from JASBNA010000004.1 coordinate 1,548,686, forward strand.
AGAAACCTCCTCATATCAACCTCTCCTCATTCCGCGTGTGCGCTCGACTTGTCTGCTACTCCGACCTCCGAGAAACAGGTGTCCGACTCCCCGATTACGGACTAAGCATCACAGGCTCCATGACCGAAGCCGTCCAATTCCTCCCGCCCAAATCCATTCGAGACAAGGCGTTGGATGATGTGATCATTGGGGTATGCCATTCGAGAATGGACGGGATGGAGTTCCTGACGGAGGGGTTGACGGTGCTTGGGTTATGCAAACCACCAGAGACTGAACCGGTGTTGCCTGTGAGGGAGGAAGACCCGATTGAGGATTTGGAGGCGTTGTTGACCCCGATTGGACGGTCTGCGGTTGAGATGGCTTGGTTGGGGTGTATGGCGTTGACTTGCTTCTGAAAATGGAGTTTGGTCTTCTCTCTCTCTCCCTTTGCCCTCTTCCTTCACTCCGTCTGATGCGCTTTTTTGACTCTTGATTTTTTGTTTGCACGCTTTACGTCCCCACATACGAACTATTCGTCTTGCTTGGATATAAACGAATCATGACAATGTGTAGAAAAATATCTCTCCTCTTTTTCTCCTTTTCTCTTCCGGTTTGCGAAATCTCATATATCTCATCTTTCCCCTTTCTTTTCTTACCCCTTGTGTCAAATTAAAGTATCCCTCTCTCATCTCTTCACCAGTGTAGCAATTTGTTTGAACGAACGAACGATTTCTTCGACCCTTCTCTCTCCCTCTTCTCTCCCTCTTCCTCTCTTCCCCCTTCTCATGCAATTCGCATTCTTAGCTTCCATGTTCAATGTGATACCCGGCTACGTTGCGAATCCTGTATACAATTTTTTTTTCGATTCCACTACTACTCTTAGTCCCTATCCCTCCTCAATCACCCCTCTCCGTCTTTTCTTTTTTTGTTTGGTTGGAATAGACCTTCTGTATTTTTTGCAAAGTTTATTACTCTCTCTATCTTTTCTGGTTGATGACGTATGCAATATGGTTTTTACAACGAGTTTTGTCTGAACACGATTTCAATAATAGCATTCATACGAACTGGTGTGGTCCGAGAAAGTCGGGAAGAGTAGGTGATCGAAGTTGTGATCGACCTCGGAAGCGGCTTCAAGCTTGTTTAAATAAATGTCGGCGTCCACACAAATGATTTGCCATCTTTCCTTGTCCCTCAGTTGATCATCGTCATTTTAGTGCTGCCAGTGTTTCTAGTTGGTGGTGGTCTGTTGCTCATTGCGTAACTACCAACAATCAACTCTAGGTAGACTTGGAAAGAAACCCGGATTGCTGTCCGACAACTTGCCACATTTCAAAGTTGAAGTTGAAGTGAGATCGAAACGCTGTCTGCATCTAGTCTAGCACGATCCTTCTTACCCCGGACCATGGAGTTCGAAATTCTGGCAAGATGTCCGACTACCAAAGCCAGAGTGTCACGGATGAAACTCGCTCGTAAGAACCATTCATTTCCAACTCAAACCCTTCGATTTCTGATTCGTATTATTTTTCTTCTTTCGCGCCACCTACTACCCTACAGATGGAGTTACAGCCCTTCCGACATTCATGCCTGTAGCCACCCAAGCTGCCATCAAGGGATTGACAGCGCAGCAGGTGGAGGCACTGGGGATCAACCTGATTCTCAATAACACTTATCACCTAAATCTTCGTCCCGGTATGAAGATCTTGAAAGAGGCTGGTGGAGCTCACAGGTTCCAGGGCTGGAATCATAATCTGCTGACGGTACTATCCCACAAAAGTTATCCGAATTACAGAGATCGCGATCCCTAACGTGATTCTTCTTTTTAATTCCTTCCCTCTTTGTAGGACAGTGGCGGTTTCCAACTTGTATCTCTAAGCAAATTTACAAAGATTACGGAAGAAGGGGCTCTATTCTCAAGCCCCTTTGACGGCGAATTGACAATGCTGACTGTTAGTATTAAAAAATAAGGTTTTCAACCTTCCCTCGTCATAATTAACGCTTTCCTGTCCTTCCTTCAGCCAGAAGAGAGTATGGCAATTCAACACACCATCGGCGCCGACATTATTATGCAACTAGACGATGTAGGTACGCAACTCCAAGCTATCTCTATCTCCCAGCCGCTCATATGTGTGGGGTTGTTGCCGCATTTCTAGTGTCAAGTTTGACAACTGGACCTCGTGTCGGAGAAGCAATGTGGCGAACTATCCGATGGCTGGACCGCTGTATCGAAGCACATGAACAGTCGGGGAAGACTGACGTACAAAACCTGTTCGCAATCGTACAGGGAGGTTTGGATCCGGACTTGCGAGATCAGTGCTTGGAGGAGATGATCAAGCGGAGGGATCGTGTCGCGGGTTACGCCATTGGAGGTCTCAGTGGAGGCGAAGAGAAAGGTATGTGTGTTGGAATGTGATATTCTGTAATGGAGCTATTATTGGTTCATCCGGAGTACTGACTTCCGATGTTTGTAGATGTGTTTTGGAGAGTGTAAGTTTCCGCGGAAATAGCATCTGCTTCTTTTCTTGCGGCTTACCTAGTTTCGCATAGAATCAAACAGTGTGCCGATAAACTCCCCGACGATCGTAAGTATCACATTCCCGGTATATTTTGGCAATGCTAAAATAGTTTTTATTCCTTCTCTGACTGACAGGTCCGCGATACTCAATGGGGATCGGTTTCGCCGAAGGTACGTTGTTTGTCTCCAAGAAGCTTTCCGGCGGGCACCTAACACGTGAATCAGATTTACTTGTTTGTGTGGCACTTGGGGTAGATATGGTAAGCAAACAACACATCCAGGGGTCACAATGAAACCCAAACGCTAACTACTAAAAAGGCCGATTGCGTCTTCCCCACGCGTACTGCTCGATTTGGAGTCGCTCTCACATTCAATGGTCCCATGAACCTACGTATGTCACCACAAAATAAGCTAAAACTGTTTCATCACTCAATACACATTCTGATCAGGGTCTGCTAAATATGCATCTGATTTCAAACCCATAACAGAGGGTTGTCCTTGCCCAACATGCTCGGATGGAACTACACGAGCCATGCTCCATCACATCGTCGCTCTAGAGACCGCCGCTGCACATGGTACATCTGTTCATTCGAAACATAGCCCTGCCTGCAACTGAATTGCTGACCCTTTGAATAGCACTGACGCAACACAACCTTGTTTTCCAAGCGAGGGTCATGGGCGGTGCACGCGACGCTATTATGGCTGGTACATTCCCTCAGTACCTGAAAACCTTCTTTGCGAACTACTTCGGGGATGATGGATACCCGGAGTGGTGTGTCAATGCCCTGAGAAGTGTCGGTGTCGATCTTTTGGAAGACAGACCGAATGTGAAGATTATTCCAGGACAGGGAGTAAAATGGGACAGAGCGGAACCATAGTAGATAGAAAGCATGAAACAAGAAACCCGATGTAAATCTACTATCTCCTGCCTCCTCCCCTGCCTCCTCCCCTGCCTCTCCGATTTTGTCCCCGCGCATTCTTCGCTTTCCTGTTCTCTGCAATGTTTCTTGCTTTCCGAATTTGATCCACCGTTTTGAGTTCATTCTTGACCCTGCCAACTGTCTTTCCGGCTGATCTCTTCCCAAGTGCCGGAGTCTTTTTCCCTCTCGCCCCATTCGATGACCGTTGCTCTCCGTCGTCGCCACCAGCCCCCTCGCCCCTCTTCGTCTGCTGTCTGACCTTCCGGTCGTAATCCTTGTTGAGCTTATGCAACGGTTTCGCAGCCACGACTTGATTATGTTTCCACTTTCGTCCTCCCGGTCCACCTTTCCGTTGTGTACTTTCGTCCTCCTGTTCACCAACTCTAGGAAGGCTGACACGACTTTTGGCTCTCCATTCGTCAAATCGGCCACTTCGGTACGTAGCAGGCAGTTTGAGCCCGGACTCCGTTTTGACAAGCTTGACGTTGTCTGCACCCTCGCCTGTACCCTGGGTGAACTTCTTTTTCTTCTTGTCCCATTTCAGTTCGCGACGTTTCAGTTTTTGGAGGGATTCGTCTCCGGCGAGATCGAATGTCACGTCCTTGGCTTGTTCTGCGAAGGAAGCTCCGTCACGGAGTGAGTATCTGACGGATGAGTGTGTCAATGATAGTTCAAACCAGTGCGTTATGTAGAATATGAACATACCCTTTTTCATCGATGGCGCCTTTCTGGTAATGAGACATGAAGTACTCAGAGTCGCGACGACCATGTCTGCCCTGCTTGCTACTTGACGGGTCGAAAACAGCCTGTAAGACTGTCACAATTAAGTGAATGTACGAAAGGAGAGGTGTAGATGAGGACTTACCGCAATCGTTGCCTCATCGGCCATCTCCACCTCCTCACCTTCATCACTCCCATTTCCATCCTTCCCATCTCCTCTCAGCCTCCTCGACGATAGGTCTTGACGAAGTCGCCGCATGAGCAGCCCTCTCCACCGCTTTACACAAAGCCTTTCTCCGTTGCTTCATCAAAGTCGCAGTCTCTGTGTTTCCCCTCGCACCAATCTCCAAAACCGTCTCCAACGGCTTAAATGCGTTAACGGTCTGAAGCAATGCCTTCCTCTTGTCTTCTGCTTCCAGTTTCTTCACAGCAATACTGACGTCCTTGCTTCGGAAGAACACAGGATGGATACCAGAAGCCGACCCAACAATGCCCTTGCCTTCCTTGATCATCTCCTTCGTACGTTTATAGCTAGGCTGTGAAGCTTTACCTTTGCTACGTTCGTACATACCATGACCTTTCCTCATGACTTCACGAAGGATAGGAAGATTATGGTTCTCCTCGTCCAACCTCCTCACATATTCCACTTCTTCATCCACCTTGTCACGTTCGAATGGTCCCAAAACGAGAGACTCTGTATAGGCTTGATCACCACCTTGAGTGAGTTCACTTTTGATCGGACGGCCCAAGAACAATTGGAGGTCGAGAACGTAAGGCAGTTCGGTGTTGGTGACGAAGGACCAAGCCCAACCTTGACGTCCGGCACGAGCTGTACGTCCAACACGATGGATGAAGACACGGGCACCCTGAGGGAAGTCGTAGTTGACCACGTTCTCGAGCACAGGAATATCGATACCACGAGCAGCGACATCTGTAACCACTAGAACGCTGGTCTGTCCACGGCGGAATTGTTCCATTTGTTGACTACGTGCAGTTTGGTCGAGGGCACCGTAGATATGAGAGACAGCATAACCAGCAGTAGTGAGCAGGGTAGTGAGATACTCCACATGATGCTTAGTCGCAGCGAAGACAAGAGTCTGATGAGGAGCAGTGGCAATTTCTGAGTGCCTGAGTTTTCCTTTGCCTTTGTATTTTGTGTCAGTCGAGGATTCAGCCTCTTCCGGTTTTGGTGAGCCCAGAGGAACGCCGATGACATCTCGTAAGAGTAATAGGAGACATGCATCCTTTTCTGCTTGTTTCACAGAGAAGAAAGCCATTTTGAGGTCGGTACTGAGTTTACTTTCTGCGTCTAGACGAACGAGTTTGGGATTTTGAAGACCAGCTTTGGCGAATTCGACAAGGGATTTGGGAAGGGTGGCGGAGAAGAGAAGGGTTTGTCTCGAAGCTGGTAGTTTGTGAACAATCTCAGTGAGAGCGGTCTCGAAGCCCATCTCGAAGAGTCGATCAGCTTCGTCGAAAACGGCGTATTGAACGGATTTGAGGTCAAGGTTCATTTCGACAATAAGATGCAGAAGTCGACCAGGTGTTGCGATGATGCTTGAATAAATATTTAGAACCACATCTTCAAGCAAAAAAGTGGAATTCAACTCACACATCCGGATTACTTGTAATCATCTCGAACTGCTCATCCAATCCTTCACCACCAACCACCAATCCCCATCTCAAGCCTTGTCCCTTCTTTCCAGAATCCTCAGCTTCTTTGTCTCCAGCATGGTCTCCCTCACCAGCATGGTAGCCTCTAGACAGCTCTTTACCGACTTTCAGAACCTGAAGGGCAAGTTCACGAGTTGGCAATAGAATTAGAGCTCTAGAACCAAAGATTGAAGAATGTCTTCCCCCAAGTCTTTGAACGAGGGGAACGAGATAGGCTAGAGATTTTCCTGAACCTGTACGAGCCATGCCTACAAGATCTCGGGGAGGATTGGTTAATAGGGCGGGAATGGAAAGTCGTTGGATGGGGGTAGGGATACGGAAGCCTTGGAGTGTTAGAGACCGCAGGAGCCATGGGTAAAGACCTTGAGGACATAATTTTATTAGAGATCTCGCTATACCTCTGAGTAGCATCTAAACATACCCATGCTTTGGAAACTTCCACCACCAACTTCACCCTTGACAATCTTCGTCTTTCCTTTCGTCTTTTTCAACATTTCTGTTCCACCCTTAATATCACGTTTCGACATCGACTTCCTGATAATCTCCTGTAGTTTATCGTCATCGTCGTCATCACCACTGTCGTCTGTCTGTTGTCTGTTCAGACGGGGTTTCTTTCCGGCAAGTGCAGAAGAAATATCAATGTCGGAGTCGGACTGTTCCGCTATAGAATAGGAGTCAGAATCAAATTCATCTTCCTCTGCCTCTTGAGTTCTTTTTCGTTTCGTGGGTGCCATCGTGGAGGTATCACTTGAAGCAAGCTGGGTAGAGTATGCGCACTTTCACTCGATCGCCGAAAGCACTTGGGCTCATTTCGATCGCAAATTTGGATTACTTAAGCAGATGGGAGTGGCGGTTACCAAGTTAGGAAAGTGTCGTAGTTGGTCTGGATGATGACTTTATCTTTTCGCAGGTAGCTCAGCGCGTTTTGTCTCACTTCCGGCATGTCCATTATCCTCCTGTTCTGTAGCCTCTATGATGAGCAACCATCAAGCACCTCTCAGTCTATCTGGTACATAGTAAATCTTTGACAGCTGAGTTGCCCTTAATGAGGGGCATGGGCAGTCAAAGGACGGCTTTTGGGGGAAAAAGAGCATTTGATTTTATGATTTTAGCAATGCTTACACACTGCCATCTCTGCCCTTTCTTTCAATCTCATTTGCTCTCTGCCTCTACAGCTGCAAAGGCTCTACAGTGAAAAGCCTAGGAGACGCTGGAGCCACCACCACCTGCCCTAAACTTGTCACGTTCCCTGTGTGCGCGTCAAAGCCACGCAAAGCAAACAAAGCCAGGCAGCTGGGGCTGAAATAATGTCGAAACTCGGCGAGCCTTCAGGCTCCTCTCTTGCCTCTTCTTCGCAATCTGCAACCCCATCTATCCATCCAACTGATCTTCACGCAGATGTTTTGTCTCGATCGGCCACCTGTCGCGACTCCTTCGAGGGCTGGATCCGTGATAGACATCCAACCGACCTCATAACAAACGGAGGTAGACCTACACCTGAAGGAGGAAATGTGAAAGTGAAAGTAGAAGCCGAAACTGCTAGCACGAGTGGACAAGCGAATACCCAGAATGGGGATGGATCTCAAGTGAACGGGAGACAACAATCTGCTCCGAGGAAAACGATCGCACTTCACGTTGACAAGGCCGTAAACGAAGCTCAGAGACGAAGTCGATTGAAAGGTCGGGGGTATTACGATGAACACGCCACCGTCCAGTCTGCTGCACGGTATGTGTCTGTCGTTTTCCTTCATTGCTGATCTTTTGTGCCCTTGCCCTGCACTCAGTTCATTATATCTCATTTTACTCATGATTTCATCATCCCCGCAGTGTTGCAGTCAGTCTCAATTCAGATCAAAACTCTGCCCTCAACCCGGACGTCGATACTCCTTTCCGAGATGCTACGGACGTAATTCAAAGGCTATTGCCGTATCATATCTTCCAACATCCCGCTGAAGATATAGCCGTGTTGTGTCGCGGTAGCATTAGCAAGGGGAAACGCAAGGCTACAGAAGAAGATCTTCTACGGGAAGAAATTGCTGGTAAGATTGTCCCTCACGCGTTTCATTCACGTTTCTTCTTACATAGCAAAATTTGCGACACAGAAACTAGATTTGCACTAGAATGCTGGAAGCGACGGAGAATGCTCGAGAAGCGGTTTAGAGATGCGAGGACAGGTGCTGCTCAGGTGTGTATCGATTGTACCTGACTGTCTACTTGTTTCTTGAAAGCTTATTGGACGTTTGATATCCAGCGTACAGCTCCAGATGATCAAGCCTACGTTTTGGCGCAGGCTATTCTAGAATCCGATAGACACGAGAATGCTGCCATCAGCGCAGAGTTACGGGCTGCAAAGCAAGAACTAGAGAAGATCGAACGCGAAAAGAAAGCTGCAGCGGCCGCCGCGAATCCGCCCACTCCGCGCCCAACATATTACCCTCCACAAACAGCAACAACACCAACAGCATACCCAACACAGTATCGTGGATATACTTACGCATATGGCCAAGGATATGGTTCGCAGTATACATATTCACCATATCAAACCAGTCCGGTTCCAGCAAATGCATGGAGTACATCGGTGTTCTCGCATACACCACAACGATCTGCCACAGCGTACACGACACCGACAACGCCGGCGACCACATCTGCATTTCCCTCGACGTCAACGCCCATTGCTTCCACCTCCGCAGCACCTTCCACATCTACACCTGTCGTTCCACAACAGGCCCAACAGTCAACACCAGCAGTGCCTCTGACCTCCACATCACCGATCCCTGTACAACTACCCGTGTCTTCTTTGACGGATCTTATCGCACTAGGAATTGTTCCTGTTCCTGTTTCAAGCGCACCACCTGCAGGCCAACCACAACCAGCAGCCGTATTGAAGGGGACAAGCCAGAACGGGCAGACGGTAAGCTTGGAGATCAACGTGTCGTCCTTGCAAGGGACCCAGCTGAGCGGACTGGCGATGGTCTTGAGCACGCTGACGTCACGAGGAGTATCAGTCTCGAATACGGGTGGAGTTAATGGTGCAACAGCAGCTTCTGCCAGCACACAACCTGCAACCGGACGAAGTAGTGGTTCATCGGTAGCTAATGCTCCGAATGTAAACGGGTCAGGAGGAAGTAGTGCAACATCAACGAATGCACCGACGTCTCACGGAGGAACAGGGATGTAAAATTGGTTCAACAGTAGGAAGAGATACATGGTTACTTGTCTGTCTGATTGGTTGAGGGGTTTTGTTTCTGTTGGTAAACTTTATTGATATCTAGTGCCCTTGTTTGCGGGAGGGGCGTGTAAGTGCATGATACTGGATCCAACGATCAACTGTTATTTTTCGAGTACACTTTCCGTATTTGACAACCCGGGGGATAAGATGGGATTAGCCGCGACCATGTGGCCGTTGATGCCGTCATGATCTCGGTGGCGCGCAATACATGACCTCTCCTACTGCCACCCTCTTTCACAAGCCTCGAAACGTTCCTGCCAGCAGAGCACGTTATACCGAACACTGTCTTTTTCGTTTTGGCCATTGTCAAATCTGACAAGACAAATACGAAATGGGGAGTGATCTAGAGAATGCAGAACGTCGTGATGGACGCCAAGCGCGTCCACTAGCCCGAACGGCGAGACAGAGATACGGGGAGAGGGCACTGCAACTGCCGCTCCACAACAGAAAAAGAAGGCGTTCTTATAAAGTTGCAAATACAGACACGCTTCCATCCTTTGTTCCTGCTTTGATATCACATTGCATGCATACTTATATACCGCACTCCGTCATTATACCGCCCGCCACATCTTCCATTCGTGCTTCACATCCTACTAGCAGCGTTACTAGTACTCCACTACGCCCCCTGTATTCACGACGTAAGTATACATGTCTCCTCTATTACTTCCGTTATTAACATATCCGTATGTTACGCTCAGTAGTATCATACTAAACGTCTGCCACAATGGCCCAACCGTTTATATTCAGCCAACTCCCGCCTGAACTCCTCCTCAACATCTTCGAGCATGCGGCTGTCGGTGACATGAAGACTGCACGGCAACTAACTCTCGTCTCATCCTGGATTCGTCATTGGATCGAGCCTCTACTGTATCATACCGTCGTCCTGTCCACCGCACCAGCGCTCCGATCCTTTGTATACGCATTGGAGCAGAAACCTTCCCAATTTGCACACCATGTCAAGAACTTAGGCATCTTTGCGTTAGGTCCCATGGAATCCATCGAACACGTCCTGCACGCATGTACCGCGGTCGACAGTCTCGCATGTGGATTTACGTTGGCGAATACCGCCCAATTACAAACGCCACACCCAGAGACCTCTGACCACGCGCCTGATTTCCCAAAAGAGCAACATCTGCTGGGTATAGCGTGCAGAGACGGCTGGGATACTTCTGCCGTCTCGCCAGCCGTAACTCATCTTCGCGTTCATCTTCCTTCCCAACCTAACGCCGTTGCACCATTTGCTCGACCCTATCCTGGAACGGAGGACGCACTCGGATGGGGTGTACTCTCCAGTTTACAAGCTCTTACCCATTTGGCCGTCGTATATCGGCCATCCCAAGCATATCCTACCAAATCTCTATTCACCGATCTTCAGCATCTGATTCTTCCGCGGCAATCCGAAGACGAGGCGAAACCTAAACCTAATCAACGACCGAGACTTCAGCTAATCCTGGTACAGGTCGTCGGGTTAGCTTCATCCCAGAGAGTGGCTGTTGAAAGGCTGAATTCAGAAGCTCTTATGGCAGGGGGATCGTCCCTAAAGATCGTCGCTGAACGCGCCCCTTCCAGTGCCACTGTCCAATGGGAGGAGTCTGTGCGTTCTGGGAAAAGCGTGTGGCAGGATGCTGAAGGAGTCGTGAAAGAGCGTGTAGCCAAGGAGGCTGCAAGACGAGAGGCAGGGAAGCAATCTACTCCTAAAACTTGCGAGCGTGATCATACGCTCATCTCCACCACTGTCTACTAGTTTCTGCTTGTACGTCATGGACAGCCATGCAACTGTTACTATTTTATGATCTTGACATCTTGACGTCTTGTACATGTACATATATTACAACATTTATGGTTCTTGTATCACTACTAATAGCTATATAAGTATGCCTTACCTATCTCGATGAATCGATGGCTATGAGTTTGACACAACATAGTACACCAGTATGTATGAAGCATGAGTTCTCCGAGAGAAGATAGCGATGAAGATGTAAGCCTCGATAGCATAGAATATTATCAATGGAAAAGATAAGTAAATCGAAGATCCACAAGCAAAAACCCGACCGGAGAAGTAAACAGTCTACTAGTACTAGTAACCTTCCTCCTGTTCCCCAAATTCCAAAAGTCGGGATCCGAACACGACTAAACAGCGACAAAAACGCCAAGACCACCCAAACGAATCTTCTAGCCCACGAACGGCCACACCCGGGCATTCAACAGCTTTCCAGTCATGACTGGAAGGAAGCCACAAATCCGAAGGAATCTATCACGATGGACCAGAGAATGAGTTCCTCGGTCCCCAATTCCCACTCGTAGCTTGTTCGCCTTCCATCGGGGTGTACAGGGTCCCGTATCCCACATTGCGCAGTTGCGGATGATGTGGCGGCGGTTGCTGCTGAGCTTCTGGCGGAGTAGCCATGCCAGGGAGACCACTAGGACCCACATGTGAATGCGGGGAATACGAGGGTTGAGAATGAGAATGAGATGAAAGAGGCTGGTTGGGATGAATATGTGGATGTGGGTGTGGACTAAATGACGAGTTGCGACGGTCTTTTACGCCAGGGTTACCTGCGTGAGAGGCATAGTTGCGCCAAGATTCCTCACTGCGATAGACTCTGTGGGTATGGAAAGTAAAAACGTATAAAAGAAAAGTTTAGCGAGGCGTGTAATTCGATGGGAGTAGGAGAAGTAGACTTACGGAGGATTCCGTGTATAGCTTCCGGTCCATTGTTGGTGGAGACTGCCTTGACTTCTGGACGTATGAAGTAGAGGGCTGGGGGTAGAATGTAAGGATTGGTGGATGGATATAGCCGGGCTATCCATAGGTGTATAGACTTCCCTAAGCGAACTATTACTATGTTCACGTTTCAAACCTTGTGGTGGCTGGTACATCGAATATTGAGGTTGTAATTGTCCATAATAGCTAGCAGAGGAGCTCGCAGAGCTCTGTTGATCCATAGCCAGACTTGAATGATCACTGGGAGTATACGGTGAAGGCATATACTGAGATGGAATAGTGGGTGTGAAGCCGTGTAAATCAGACGAGGAACGATACTGTCGAAGGGAATGAACACTTTCAGCCAGAGGTTCAATAGCCTCCGATGTTGTTCCCGTAGGAGCCAATGAAGCTCTTCTCATCACACCCCGAGAAGCAGGATGGGCAGACTGGAATATGTGTCCGTGACTAAATCGACGGACCGCGGAGATTGGTATCTGAGATGAATCGTTTCTCGAGGTTTCCCATGACTGCGCAGGATTGAACGGATAGAGGGCATTTGCTAGTGATGAACTAGAGTCGAATGTGATAGGCATGGGTGTCGACGCAACGATCGAATTGGTTGAAGGAACTGCATATGCGAATTCCTCTTGACGAACTGACATCCCTGATGTGTCCATTGCGTATGAGGGGATATTTGGAGAGAAACCAGCTCCGCCGAAGGTTTCTGGTTTCGAGAAATCGTAGGGAGCATCGGAAGTAAATGATTTCTCTGAGCTAGTAGATGCGTAGGTATCCGACTGTGGTTGAGATGATGATGGTTGAGGTGATAGACCTTCTGGTGGAAGTGAATTCTTTATCTCTTTCCTATAAGCAGATTAGATGTCATTTTTTCGAGTTTATGATCAGGGAGAGACTTACAGCCATTCGCGCGCAATCTCGAAACCCGAAGATATCTCCTCCATACGGGTTATCAGAATCTGAAGATGTTCCATCAAGTCACTCATCCTGTCGGCGAAAAACTTTCTCCTCTCTTCTGATATTCGTGGTCCTTCTGCTTTCTCCATCGCCCTGACAAGCCAAACATGAACCAACAGAGCACCAGCAGAAATGTAGGATGAGTTGGCGAGACTAGTCATGTTGATGAATCTCCTATGCTGAACATGAGCATTCCAGATTTGTGCTGTTGCTTTGGCGGCATTGGTGCATATCGATAGACAGGTCCATGGGAAGTCTGGTCGATCTACAAGACTGTGTCTCTGCTGTGACTGAAATCCACTCAGCGAACCGGTCGCAAATGGCATCGGAATGAATGGCTTATGAATGAAAATGACCACCATATAGTATGTCGTGACAAGTGTTGTGGCTTGAGTGGCAAAGAGATCATCTTTGACCTTCGTAGACCATTTCACTGGAGACAGAGTAAGTGCTTGTGACCAATGGTTAATTGAGACGAACATACGATACGGTGGTAGTTCGTCTACCCACTGCGACAGTGCATCGTTCAACCGTGAAAGAGTCTCTTCTCGCCATCGAGCTCCGACCAAACCTAGCGGAATTTTGGACTTTCCAATGGCATACTTGAGCGGTAGCCGTCAGCGCCAAAATTTTGCTCAGCCTCAGTAAAACGTGCCCACCAGAGTTCGTAAAGCAAAACCTGCAATTTGTGTCAACTTGATCCAGCAAACGAAAAACGCCTTGCGACAGGGTTTGTCGGGTGGTTGCCGAAATGCAAGATTAGGATCCTCGTTCTCCCAATACTCATCATCGACTTGAAGAGGCAATTCAAGATCAGAGCTATGCACTAACTTAGTCCCGTTTGGTCAGCGAAACCCAATTGGAAACTCACTCTTCATCTCGCGAAGCGCACGGTCTGCCATTAATCACGCTACCAAGGCGATCAAACGTGACCAAACACCAATACGTCCTCTTCCAAAGCTCATCTTCCGACGTGCGGTTCCGACTGTATACCTTCTTACGATGCGCACCAATGTCTTGAGCTCTCCTCAGACCTAGACTGACGATTTTCCAAGCATCACTATAGTATGACGTGCTGCGCAAGAAGAGCCCGATTAACTAGATGGGAGAAAAATGTCAGCAAAACGTCCATCAGAAGTATACATGGGAACGACTGACATGATATGACTGGATCTCGAATAGACAGGCAGGAAGGATAATATCAGAGTGATTTCGATGGATTTCTGTAGAAATCAAATTTCTGAGCCTGAGATCTCCGCCGATCACACAAAAAGCGGTCAGCCTACCGAATGTTACTTGGATGTACTTCCAACCTGCCGATCCCCATAGAGGTGACGACGGGTCCGGTACTTCGCTCAGACCCTTGTCATCATCCCAAAGCACTCCAGGATTTTTACTCCAACGAGCCCCCACGCCAAATACAGCCATACAAAGACAACCGAACCATATATCTCGTTCGTATAGTCGATCCTTCAATTGCCTCTCAAATGTAGGTCGATGTATCAGAGGGAAATGATCATTCATGACATTGAAATAACCATCCATGATAGAAGGTAACAGGTCTGGACCTGGAAATCTCCTCTGCAAGAGCTCTCGGACTGAACCGTCTGAGAAATGGGGCATGGCTTTGGCTTCATACTAAACGAATGAATGTCAATAACTGCTATCAATGTGACCATTTCGCGAGTACCTCGTCCCAATATTATTACGCACCTCTGGTGATTTCCAAAAGTAAGGCCTACGGTCCATACCCATTCTGTGAGAAGCGTCGTCAGGAGGAGATTCACCGGTGGCTTTGGAGGCTTCAGTCTGGAGTTTCCAAGCCGTGTTGATGAGCTTGAAGGAGCTACTCTTGCCATGAAATCTCCACTGACTGTCTGGAACAGTACCACTTTCGTGGGATTCCAAAGGTCTTATGTTTAGGTTCTGCAGACCGCGAATGAGACTCAGTTCGCCATAATCTTCATTGTCAGATGATGAGGCCGACGACGGCTCGTCCTCGTCGGAAGAACCAGGGGAGGATCGCATGGTATCTCTGCTACTTGCGTGCGTGAGGGAAATCAAGATAGGTCCTGACCCAGGATATGGGGCGGCATGACTAACCCCGGAACCACTGGAGACTGCCAGTGAGGGTTGGGGGGGAACTAACGAGTTGCCTTGTGTATGAGAAGATGTGGACAGTTGCCGGGAAGGTGTGTGTTGTAAACTGTTCGATTCGGATTTCCAAGAATCCCTCTGTAGTGGGGGACCAACCTCCTCTGTAAAGTCAATTTCTGGTCGTAACTTTTGGAATAATTTGCGGCTTCGGTTCAGATAAACATCGCGCCAGATGGATTAAGGAACATACGCGTTTTAAAAGAGTTTCTAGTTTCTCCATCCGGTCCTCCATGCCCTGGATATAGCTAAGACGCTTTATTTGAGTGCATTGAAAATCAGTTTAGATGGACGCCACAAACGCTTTTGGAGGACCACGCGGTCTAGAGACTTCTCTGTAAAAGCGAGATATGAGCTCAACATTGGAAACATTCCAGCGCTACTCACACGTAGGTGCATTCACGTCCGTTCTCAATGCAATTCGTGCAGCGAAACTCTGCCATTTTGGGGCCGTCACATCTTATCTTTCTGCGACGGCAGAAATCACATGCACGTTCTATCTTGCGCTTCTTAGAACCGGTCTTGTCGACAGAAGTGTCGAGCGAATAATAAGGCTCAGGAGCCCTGAAGGCGGCCGTCGAGCTGATCTCAGATGGGGATGTGTGATTTGCCGGATCCACGCCTGCTTTGGATGGCCGCCGGGAGAGCGGCTTTGTTTTTGGAAGAGCGGCCATGGTCGCGGGAAGCAGACAAGGGGAGGTTAGGATGGAGGGCAAGGAGGAGGAGGGGGATTAAGAACCAGGCATAGAAGAACGAGTGGGTCAGGAAGAGAGCGCTTGGCTGTTGTCTCAATGGCCTGCCGCGGCAGAGCGAACTGACATCCACTCGCGGGCCAAATCTGATTCCTCCATCTTTGATCTTCATTCGTAGATTGACGGTTCATTTGTTCTCGCCTTTTCTCTTTTTTCCTCTTTCTCCTGTGCTCGTTGAAAATCGGGAGATCACCAGATGCTTCCGCAACGTCATTCGCATACCTACATGTTGTCTCATATTCTGTCTGCACGCACTGCAACCTTCAATATTTCGATAGCCGAATCCGGTTCGCTTATGACCCAGCTTCGGGATCATGATCGAAGCGTAAGCATATTTGTGTTGTGTCTCTTCCAACTTCCCGTGCAACCATGTAGCCAACCTGGGCCTACCAAGTCGCTTTTCAACTAGACAGCCTCTTGCATCTTTCCGTGTTGTATTATTGACAAACGGACCGCTATCTGCGTTCTTTGATGTCCTCAAACAGAGGCGTCTAGCCCCCCATCACAACCGGACTGATAATCCACAGTTGCAACATAACGTAAAACTTGTAGAGAGGTTCGTACGTCAAAGGCTATACCAGTTGCAATCATCCCCACCGACTTAATTGTGTTTAGCATCGTCTCTATCAAACTCCAGTGCATGACCACAATCGAGGACAGTGTATGAGCTCACAGAACTTCAGAAGTCTCCTCCTTCTATTCTGATGTTGATAGAAGCTTGACCCACTCTGCCTCGTTAATGAGGCTTAGTCTCAGCTTCCAACCGCAGCTTATCGTCTATTCCGCCGACATTCGCATCTGGGCTATCTGTTTCGTTTGCAACGGAGGAGAATCCAAAAGGTCAACAACAATGACAATTCAGCTACACTTTGTCAACTCCTCTATGATCAGCATCGTAGAGTTGTCAATCGGTCAACTCGGCCAACTCCGAGTCCGACCCTGCAGCTTTACGGAAGGTAGGTCGGAAAACTTACATCCCCTACCGTAACAAAGCTATTACTGTCAATCATTTCATGAAGGTTTGTCGATGTATCGCACAGAATATCTATCATTGGCATTCTTTGACCCATTAAGCACCGCGCCCACATCCTCCGCTGTTCTCTTGTTGGGATAGGATAATGCATGACAGTGAACACTCTTGATTGCTTCCTACAGCCTAGGTCTCACGCGGAGGCTCTCTATTGAACCTCCTGCCGGTGAGCGGACCAAGGATTGGTTGGTTAATCTTCAGAGATTGTTCTAGTCGTTCTCCGTAGCTCCGTGGTTCTAACCGCAGTGCCATCCGTGAACCAGCACCTAATTTGCAACATTTAATATCTCTCCTTACTCCACAATTGACAAAGAATGCCTTACGACGTTTTACGACGTCTAAATATCGGCAGTCGAGAACAATATCGGATCTAGCAATATGGCTATGTAGCTCAATTGATATGCTCCATTGATGACAAAGGCTAAAAACATAACTATTTGCCTATCTGGTGGTGCGGCTCGTCTTACAAAGACTCTGTAAATAAGTTTTACAGTGATACCAACAGTCAGCTTTATAACATGGCGACATATCGGTATTTTATGTGAGTTGGACTCCTAACTTGACCCACTCCGGTACTCCGTCTTGCGAATCGTCAAATTCAATTAGTACTCTACCAGACGGTTGAAGCTCGGCATGGTAGTTCTTATGTTAGTTCATGATCGTGATCGATTCTGTCAAGTATCGCGGTCGTAAGCATGATTACGATCAGCCTGTGACAATCCGTTCATTATAGGCAAAGACCACTGGAATTTTACAAAGTTTATTTGTCGGAGCCTTGCACTCGCAATCATGCAGCCTGAAAGCACCCTTGCATGTTCGCAGACCATACACTCCTTCGTCACTTGTGCCTCATTCAAAGGCACGCATTCTCAGCCCGACCCTCGACTTCTTTTTTGCGGTACCGTCGTAGAATACACCAGCGCTCCGTCATGTCTGATCCCACATGCACCAACAAGTCCAACCTAACAACTGCCCAAGAAGAGAGAAGATGGAATCGAGTGAGTAGATTCACAGGGCTGTACATCTTCCACTGATAAATGTGATCTTCGTACCTATGTAGATGAGTATACAAATGCAAAACTTCCATAACCACTTCAAGCTCGAATGTACGTGATTTCCCACCCCGCCCGGACCTGTGTGTTGAAACAATCAATGATGCTATTCCGCCCGTCATAGTCAATGCTCTCTACGAAGTAAGTTATTAACTACTTGTGGCGGCCGTTTTGCTGTGATGAGACTCCAACCCCTCTCTAAACTTGAACCTCCGCCGTTCGACAGATGGCAGATGGGTCGTTTAACAAGAGAGGCTTGTCGTTAGGTCTCTATCTACGACAAGCAGAACAGTTGCAGAGACGTATGTATAGCCTATCTCATTATTGCAATTAACGACTCGAGTTGCTACTCATTGCCTTGCTTATCTCGTAGAGTTAACGTTGCACCATACTATCGAAGAACGACACATCTTCCCTATACTAGCGAAACGCATGCCTTCATTCCGTAACGACGAAGCACACATCAAATCGCATCATGGCATTCATGAAGGTACGCTTCGTTCGCTGATGTTCAAGTTTCGAGGTTCTTGAGTTCTGAGAATGAATCAACTCGGCCGCCGTTTTGATTACAGGACTTGACAAGCTTGCCCAGCTCTTACACAAGTGGAAGGTAGAGCCTTCGGCGTATTCTCCACAGGAGATGAGAGAAAGCTTGGACAGCTGGCGAGAAGTCCTGTTCAAACACTTGGACGAAGAGGTATGTGATCGGAGTCGGAGTATCATCCATATAAGGGTGACGTGATTCCGTGATCAGCGTCTTACTGTTTTCGTTTCAGGTGAACGACCTCTCGGGAGAAAACATGAAGAAGTACTGGACCCTTGAAGAAATGGATATTCTACCCATGTAGTCCGAGCTTGTATCGGACCATTGGGGATCTCAACTTGACCGTGTTTGCTGTCTTCTCTATAGATATCTCCACTATAAACCTTGTCCCATCGCTTCGTTGGAAATTGTGGGGCAAAAAAATGATACATGCTTGATGGTTGGCTTCATACAACAAACCTTATGTATTTGTTGCTTCCAAAGGTCGCGGGAGAAAGAAAACACCAGCGATAATAGAGAGCACGCCATGCGTTATTGCATACACTCAGTGCTTGGTGTGAATTATCGCGGGACGTAGATATCCCCAAAAGTCATTATACAAATCCTGAGGAGCCCCATATCAATGGTTGTGCGGGATGTGACATTTGTCTTGGAGGTGGTTCGGCGTAGTGGAGACGACGTCAATCAACTTCTGCTCTCGAGCATGCATCGTTGTCAGATTGTAAGGAACATCAGCGATATTTGTATTCGAATCAGAGAGACTCGGTCCGCACGATTAGTGTATTACCGGTGGACATAACTTTGAAAACTTACTACGAGTGTACGGTCTAAATCCGTTATTTTACTCAACCAGGTTCCGAAGAGGCTCAGGATCGCGCTCGGCAGTCTCAGGGACGACGTTGTTTTTTTCTGTATTGCAAAAGGTATCTGGTACCAGTACAGTGCAATGTATCTGCACAAATGAGACGACGAATAAAGCATGAAGGGTCGAAGAGGCGGCAAGAAAATGCAACCGAGTTCATTTTATTTCGCGCCACCGCCACCTTCACCTTTCAAGGAGTCAGCGTGTTGTTTTTGGGCAATCGAGCTCCTGATCCGTTTTAGCAGTTCCGCCGCTTGAGTAACCTCCTCGGACTGACTGGATGCGACAGCTTCCATTAACTCTCGTGCATGGAATAAATCGCCGCCGCCATATAATAGGTGATAACGAGCAACGTAGACACTCGACGATGCGTGATCTGCTACGGTTTTGTCTAAAGAATCGAAATGGACGATAAAACGATACAAACGGAGATCGAGATCAGAACATGGACCAAAAAAGAACAAATAGACTCACCCGCAGCTTTGGATACGTCTATCACGCGCTGGTGATAGGCTGCGGCTTCTCTATATTCCTCCAAGTCATTGTGTAACTTTGCGAGACGAAGATGAATCCCAGTTTCTTTCGGTCCAGCTCCAATCAGAGCGCGCTTGTTGCATTCGATTGCTTCTCGTAACCTATATGTGGAAAATGCGGAGTCAGAAGAGGATCGCGGTAAGTTAGAATGAGACCATGAACGGTTTGAATAGAGTTACTAGCGACCAATAAATCATTGATCTCATGTCGACTCCGTGTGGCAATAGAGCGGCGAGTAATAGTTAAAGGGATGGGGAAGGTGTTATCAGACAAGAACAATATACTTACTTGCCCATCTCCTCGTAGCATATGGCTTGAGCTTGCCAAAGACGGACATCATACGGCCTTTAAGAATCATCCATTGGATACGCGCGACGGGTTCGGGGGGACAGATATTGAACAAAAGGGTGACCCAATCGCGAAAACAAATAGGTGGCATGATAAGTATCAGGAACAAGTTTTCGGGGGTTATCATATGCGAAACTTTACTCACCGTAGGGCAGTAGCGTGTTGATAGTAATACACCGCGTATTGGTGCATACTTAGCAATTCATACGCCTGTCCAAGTCCATACCATGCACGGTAATCTTTGCGATCAACATCTACACAGATTGACAGATGTCGACGTCATTGTCAGTGGTGGATGAATGAAGAATATGCAGAGAAAAGATCAGAGTTTGCGAAAATACAAATCATGACGTAGACTGCGGAATAACATACCAACGGCTTTCCGATACGCCTCGATGGCAGCATGAGAGTTCTTCATCTCGACATATTCATGTCCCATTAATATCCAAGCTGATAGATATGTTCTGTCCAACTGTGTGGCACGTTTGAAATACTTGATAGCCTTTTCATGGTCTAGATGCAGGGAGTAATGGTTTCCTATAGAAGAGGGGCGGGCAGGTTGAGCGCTGGGACGTTTCGCTCCTATCTTTGTACCGAATCCTTTGAAGAATGCGCGAAAACGTAAAACGACACGAACCTACGAGGCAGCAGATCTCAGGTCTGTCACGTTCGAGTGCCAGAACCTCATGGGCTAGCTTAGACAGTTCGAGCCGGTTCTCGGAGACATAGAGAACATTAGACAGTATGTCGATGTCATCAATTCTGAAGGGATCGAGTTCCCGTATCTTCTTGAATTGAGATTCTGCCGAGCCATATTCTGTTACCGGGGGAGTCAGAACACCGACCGCCAGGTCGAAGATTGTTAGAATTGCAAAGTGGAACGAAGGACGCACCATGCATATGGTAAAGAACACACGCTCGTTGTGCCATCAACCAAGAACTTTCAGGAAAGAAATCGTTACTAAGAAGCTTGTCACACAAAGTCAATTCAGCATCGGACGGATTCCCTAGGGTATTCAGGGTCTTGATCTGGAAAAGCCGAACAAGCAGATGTGTCGCTGGAAGCGGCAACAACGCAATGAGAGACAAAAGCTGTTGCGTCATCAAGGGTCAAAGATAACCATGGCACGATGATCCAAGACACTCACCTCATCGCCGTCCTCGAGACAGTCTCCCAGTAAAGTCCACGCAGACCAGTTCCAGGGGTAGCCGGCAATCGAAAGTAGGCAGGTTTCGATGGCCTCTTCTCGGCGAGATAACCGTCGAAGAAATATAGCCCTTCTACGATGGGAACGGGATGGGTTAGCGTTCAGCTAGAACTTCGGAAGTAACATACAAAAATAGAAGCCATGGATCAGTGGCATTGTGCACCTCTTGCAGCAAGTTGACGATGGACGGGTTTACGGGAGTATGCGGCTGATTTCGAGTCTCTGAAAACCTGAGTCATACAACGCGGAGGATAATTTCATTTAAACTTACTGTCCATTCGATACCATTCTCTTAGTGCATTTTTCTCGCTAGCCTGTTACATCTTAATCGAATCTTAGATGTCATTTTGTAGGTATTTCTCTTACCATAAAGTCGCTATAGATGCGCAGGAATTTAGCTTTCGCGCTCTGACAATCTTTGAGCCAATGGGCGACTCTGCTAAACTCCTTAGCATCGAACATGGCTCGTGCAGCGGCAATGTAATCCGCATCTATATTTTCGAGTTCTAGCTCCCGTCCGCGTTCTTCATCGGACTCAGAGCGTAACGGCGGAGCATGAGGATGTCTCGGTGGCAGCGAGGATAGATGATGTTGGGCTGAGGCGTGTTCTGTAGGTGCATTGCTATCAAAGGAGAGCGAATGTCGCGATGAATGTGCTTTCGCAGGGGTGGAGGTATGAAACATCGGAGTTGGATGTGGCCTAGAATGGTTAGATGTAGAGAGAAGGAGTTCAGAGGCCCTAGCAATGAATAGATGAGAGGTAATGTCACGCATAGAATGTGGTATATAGCTCACCATTTAGATGCCTTGTAGAGCATTCTGTCTGAACATTCTCGTACAGCGCCGCGCAATGCGGGCAAGGTTTCTGGGTCCATCGTGTTGGTTCAATGTAGACCTACGTGATAATGAAGTGTAAGTTGACCTAGAGAAATTACTTTCCTGTTTGTCTGTCTATATACAACGCGTTATAGTGTGGCGACAATGAATGCACTTTTGTAGAGTTGGACGCGTTTGACAACTTGGAATTCAGCGGGGCCGAATAGCCGCGATATTGAAGTGCGCAGCGGGCCGAGCATTCCGGCCACCTCGACAACATTTGGCATCTACAACGCCACTGCTAGTTGGCCTCTATCTTCGTGCTGCACAAGTCCGTCATTCCCTGTTGTTGAGCCTACAGTACAGATCGTTGTCCTGTGTTGGCCTATAGCACTGAGGACTTTGCGTGGCGTGTTGACGACCGCTTAAGACGCCAACAACTAATTTCCATTAAAGTCCTATCTAGTTCCAAGCAATATTGACAGGTAACTATCATATTTAGATCCCCAACAAACGCGTGTTTACCTCAGGATATATCCATAGCATCAGAAATGGTATACACTATCTTTTTGATTCTCTCTCTAGCCTTGCTATGCGTTCTCCTGCGGTTTGTATACATAATGCCTCGTGCGAGAAAGCCTATATCAGCCGAACGGCGATCTACTCCTAAGACCTTTTCCTTGGCCGTATTCCTAGGCTCAGGTGGGTGACCACTGGTAGGCAAGTACTACTCTCACTGAACGCTCGTTAGGTGGCCATACGAGTGAGGCCCTTACCCTTCTATCGGCCTTGGACTTCACCCGGTATTCTCCACGATCATATGTCTATAGCCAGGGCGATATCCTCAGTGCCAAGAAGGCGGTCGGTCTGGAGTTGCTTAAAACCGCCGAGTCATCTACCCACCCCGTCAGAAGAGTTCCCTCCAATCGGACCGCTGGAAGTCACTCTAACTGATTTGTTTATCGTTCCTCAGGTCCATGGAGCAGATTCGAACCCTCCATATTCTCTTGTGTGTATCCCACGAGCACGTCGGGTGCATCAGCCCCTCATAACAACCCCTGTGACGGCTGCACACTCACTTGCTTTCTCCCTTTACTATTTCGCTCTTGCTCCCGCTTTCACCGGCAAACCCTTTGCTGATGTCCTCATTCTCAATGGTCCTGGGACATGCTGCATGCTTTGCTTAGCAGTATATTTCAACAAGGCACGTTTCCTTCGACCTATAATGTGCTCGCAGAAATTGAGGGTGGATTATCTTGACAGTTCTTCGGACTCCCTGCACCGAGGATGATATACGTCGAGTCGTTTGCGCGTGTCAAGAGATTGTCACTCTCTGGCAAATTGTTACGCCCTTTCGTTGACAGGTACGCAGCACATCATGGGACATGGGGCCTAGCCTAAGTGTCATTGTCATTTGATAGATTCATCGTCCAATGGCCTGACTTATTGAACGATGGGGGTCGCGGGGAGTGTCGTGGGTGGTTGGTGTGAAGACCCAGGACGACGTAATATGGTGTGCTCGGCGTAAGATACAGGAATAGTTGATCACGCTCAACGGGGACCTGACGACATATGACTTCCGAAGGTCGATGGCAGCTCTTCTTATTACTAGAGTCATCAGTCAATTCACTAGGTAGGCAACTGGGCTCCCATACTCGCATACCTCACTCCCTTGAGCAAAAATCACACTTATACTCGAGTTCGTATATTCGCTCGTAAGTTTTATTGAGACTGAGGTTTATAGATGGAAAATCTCTCAGTACATGACAACAAACAATATAGCTACAACGATAACAGAGAAAAAATGACTATCGCGGAGATGGTTATGACTGCTTCCTTGTCCACCTATCTTCACCATCATTTCTTCCTCGTCTCGGTGGACTAGCGCTCCTGTTCCGCTTGGGAGGTTCCCAACCTCCTGCAACCTCAGTCTTCACTGGGTTGAGACGCCGCTCGACACGTTGACCATGTCTTAGTGACCTCACAAGTTCTTTTGATGCAAGTCGCAAGTGCATGAAGTTACAAAAACCTCCGCGGTTGCATTCGCCATTTTCGTTCTGCCGACAACACGCTTCCCTGAAATCCGTAACAGGAGAGAGCTCTGCGTATAATGGGCGGCCTGTATTTTTCACATTAGTGTGCTCATACAAAAGATACTCCGTACATACCTGCATACCACCTATCGTTCAGGTTATCAACAGCTGCTTGTGCTTCCGTTTCCCATTCGTAGCGCGCATAGACATTGCCAATTAGGTGGTCGCCTACGTTGTCGCAGACCTATAGTTGAAGAATATTAGTATTGAATTCGCGTTTTCGCCAGTGTATAGACTCACGTGGAGCTCTAGAAGGTGTCCGAACTTTGATAATTCGCAGTAAAGATCCTCATAGACGGCATCGAACCCACTCTGCAGCTCTTGTGGTGTTTGCTGGCATATTGGGTCGTTTGAAGGATTATGGTATACGTTCGGTAGTAAGATGGTTTGTGAGAATGATGGTTTGATATGCTTCCTAGAGCACCTGTCACCGTGACGGCATGCACCAATCTAAGGCGAATGTCAGTCCAATCCGAGGGAATGAATCAAAGCACATACTTTGTAGTAGAACGAGCAATTAACTCGATCTTGTTCGGTACCAAAGATGTTAGCCTAAACAATGCATCTGTTCAATTACACCGTACATCTAAAGAGGGAAATAAAGAAGGGTGCGTACCAAATGAGAAGCCATAATACAAAGGTGTTGAGATGAAGTACTGTTCGTCCAAGTCGTTGCAAACGATGAGCACCAGGGATGCCGGCGCTTCATCTGCTTATATAGGTGGCTGAAGTTGCTGAGTCAGCGTCGGAGTCTCGATTGTTCGGTAACATTCGTCACCTTGTCACAATGTGGGTCCAGATTTGGACCACGGACCATAGTGACTTGCCCCATCTTAACAGCATTGACAAAGACTCCGTGTAAGGATATAGAAGTATGCAATCAATACCCCGGTACGCGCATTTTTTCCGTCATGTAGTGCTTTTCGTCTCAACTACTCTACCTCCAGCTTCCCATTTCGAGTGGTGAAGGTCAGTGAACCATGCAACCTTATATTGAAAGTTATCACAGGTGCATAGCCAGTCCCTTTCGGTATACAAACGGCTTTGTTCAAGCTTCAAATATTGATCAACTCTCAGATCTCATGACACCTGTGCCGGCTTCGTGACGGTTGGTTTCAACGTGTAACCTCCTTGTGTCTAATACTGTCTATCACCTCCTTACGGGGCCATCGCGTACTGACATAACAAATAGATACGTGTTTCGACAAGTAATTTTAAATGCTAACAGATGCTCAAGTCTTGCACTCACCTGCTCAAGCTCCTTTCCATTACCGGCATCTATTCGGAACATATTAGCACCATAATCGGTTTGAATGGAGGCTGTGAGTCGTGAACAATGCGATAGGCTTTAGAACCGTGGAATCCATTTCCAGTATGATCCTCCAGTGCCACCAAGCGAGTACAACAGACGAATTTCCATCGTTCTATGTATTTCACAATTGAATACAACCGACAGATTGTGTACAGATACCTTCACTCATCCGCCGATGCTGCGTATCTGATAATAGAGTTCTCATGCATGCTATGTTCATTGTGTTTACTTACCTCTCCATTGTTTTTTCCTCATTCTTCTGGTGCGCTTTCCTTGACACCGAAATTCTTCGAACTGATCGTTTGAGTCTAGAAACGTAACCAGATGTGCGGCTTTTCCATATGGCAGCATCAGATGATGATTATCTACGAATACTTGCCATTTTCAACAATAATTCTCTAAACATTGTGTGGCACGGTAAAGTGTGAGCTTCCCGCCAATGGTATCGCTCTCTTTGTGCCTTGGGGTGCAAGGCACAACGATGAGGAATTATCACCTCTTGATAGCGGTCCGGGATCTTCGGTATTCTCTCCCAATCTCATATCCTTCATGATACGTAGTGTGGGCTCCCCTGGGCACGTCAAAAGGTTGTCTTGGCGTTCTTGGCCTTCGAGAAGCATTGAATAGCTTGGTCCTAGGAGCCATACGGACAATATTCGGTGAAGATAGAACAACACAGGGTAAAACTAGTTGCTCACTCCTCTGGTGCAAGGGATGCCACGAAGTACCCCAAGTGGTATAAGCGAAGGGAATCCGTTAACGAGAGGGGTATTTCTGAACCACCGAATTGCATCCCCTTTTCTAATAAACTGACGGGTAGAAACTTCTCGTGGGTAGTCATGATTTGTGTCACTATATTACCCAATCGCTTTGTTCATATCCTTATAAGGCCAGTGTGTGATATTTTTACTACAAGGAAACGGCATGGGACGTGATTTATCGATGATTCCTGTCACATTCTGGTTCTCGATGCTATGCAAACACCTACCAATGGAAAGAAGCAACCGGCTTTCATGTCACTATAACCCCCCTAGCTCAACGTGACCAGAAGTAACCGAATAACCGCATTGGCTAGCACCTCAGAGTCAGTGGACCCCGGAATAGGTGGACCCACGGTGATCTGCGCCAAGAATGTAGTTTCATGCAACCTGGTTCGTCTTTCGCAAAGATATAGACCTACCTGTTATGCTCAATAACCAATTGGCTCAGCATATCAAATAAGACTAGGGTTTGAACCATTGGAATTAAAAGAGGAAGACGCTTCTTTAATTTTCAGGCATTTCATATAAACTCATAAGATCACTATAAGCTCGCCGACGTCACTTGGGGGAACGGACATGCATAGACACCGCTCGGTTTATGGGCCGTTCCCTTTAAATACTAATTCATACAGACGAAGTCTATCGACCAAAATATATGAAGGGAAACTCTAAATGCTACAGTATCAGTGTCATCCAAGAATAGAACAAATAACATCGTGGAAACTCTGCATGCAATGTCACCGTCTTCCGGACTGTGGCCAGTCAGGTCTTCGAGAAACTGGCTCCCATGACATGAAGGAATCTTCCGAAGGTGGAGATGGATACGAATTCGACTGCCCCCTAAAATCCCAGGGACGCACGCCTTGTAAGGCTTGGGGTGACACTGTGGGCTCCATCGTGAGGGCGTTTGCAGAAGAGCGGGAAGAAGCTGCATATGACATTTGCGGTTGATGTTGATGTTGGCTAAACGTGGGATAAGACGCTACGGGAGAGCTGATGTTTGCCAAGATCTCGCTGTCGATGTGAAATTTTATTAGCACATTCATTTAATACATCGAAGGAGAGTAATGAACTCACGTGGTAAATTTATCAAGAGCAGAGATTCGTTGGTGCATTGAACAATCACTTCCATGTGAGTGCTTCGGTGAACTGGCCAAAATATCTGCCGCGCGACGAAGTCGAACTGAGAGCTCTAATATGACGTTGTAGCTCTTTGTATCATGCAAGCAGCCGCAGTGACCACCGGTCTCATGCAGGCGTTGGTCGAAACAAGGTTCCGACATAGAGGTACCATCACATCCCAAGAGACCGTCGAGAATGCCGTTAAGCCCAGAAGATTCGAAGTATGGTGATAGAAGTGAGGTAAGATCACAGCCATGTGGGATAGACCCATGCATTGGAGGATGTCCGTCAATGGGTGTTAGGGCTAAAGGTGACGGTGGTGTAGGTATAGGAGACGGGCTGTTGCCCGACGAGCGAGAGGACGAAGGGGACGATAGGAGATTGGATGGAGAGGGAGGTGATAGGTGGGGTACCGGATCGTTGGGTAAGTGGAGTTCGATGGTGGGAGAAGAACTACCCGATGACCCAGCACGCATGGCACTGTCTCCATCAAGGTCGGCAGGATGGATTGCAATAGTTGGCGGTGAGCGTTTCGAAGGTGTGTCAGACCCTGGGGGCATATTTTGTACCCAGCGTGGATGTGGTTTATTCTTTAACTGGATGTTCCATGTCAGGTCGGCGAAGTAAATATAACATGGTTAACGGCGACATACTTCTCGAATTACACTTTCGAGTTCAGCTACACGCTTCTGCAGCCTGGCCTGCTCATCGGGAACCTCGTTTCTGGGAAGATATATCAGCATCCCATGGCGCTTTAGCAAGTTCGAAGGGAACGTACCGTTGGTTTGGGTCATCTACTTCATACACACAAAGGCCGGTCTGGAGGAGGAGTGAGTAATGAATGACTGAGCATGATGTACAAAACGTACCAGGCCCAACTGAGTACACCGACCACAAGGTCGTTTACGATCACACTAAAGCATGGTGAGTTATGGTAGAGTACGAAGCACTCGAGGACAACCTACCATTCGCTTCGACGTATGGCAATTCAAGCATGATTGTGTCATACGATTGCGACGCTTCCCTGAGAAATGTGAGATGGCTTCGACGATAGAGTCCGAATAGGCACATACGACGATGATCATCTTCGGAAGAACGTTTCACGGCGTCGACGGACGCCTTCTTTCTGCGGGTGGTAGTAGTAGCAGTGGTAGTTTCAGCAATAGCGGACATGGTGACAAGAGAATGGATTCGAAGAAGGGAGAGGAGTAACAGACCTTCGTGATGGGCAGTAGTTATATAAGTTCAAGGCTTGGCATTGCTAGAAATCCGTCGATGGAAACAGACCAATGTGGAGTACAAAACGACGTTTGGGGCTGAGAAGATGCATCGAATCTACCGCACAATCCAGGCGACCCGCTGGAGGACAGCATGACCAAGTCGGGACAAGTCACACTGACGTCCGAGCCTGTATTTGCGTTCCCAGCGTCCGTGAGCATGATTCGGAGACCATCAATAGCTTCTCACCGAAACAAGTTAATTGAGCCTACAGGTGGATAACATCGGAGGTTCTACTGTGAGTGACTGCGTTGGGTGACTGCCAAGCATATCCCCACGTCAACTTGTTGGGACCATGTTCGGTTCTGGGCCAACACCGTGACCCCGAACACCGTGGCCCGGAAACTGCGTTCCCACCAGTATCTGACTGCCAGGGTGCGCGAGTATTCAGGCGTTCAGAACTCACGCACAGAAAGACCCTCCTGATAGACTTTCAGGAGCCGCCCGTCCATAGGACCCGTCTTATGATGGCCGGAGATCGTTTTCTGACCATTTTCCTCCTCCGACAACCATTCATTCGTGCGAACCCGTGAACATTTTCAACAGTCAAATGTTGATGGCTCCTCCTCAAGCCTTCAACAAGGACGCTCAAACGCCAAGATACCTATCCGCGACCAAATCTTAATTAACAATATAAACGTCAAAATGAAGAAAGAGATCTCAACTGTGATGTAATCGATCAATTGCATTTTCCTGTTGGATATAGTACCAAGTCCTGCGCTAGGGAAGAGACTACAGGACAAATACACGTCCTATACCATCGGTTCTATGTTGTGAGAGAAGAATACTGGGTCCCTGAATTGGCGACAATCTACAACGTGTCAGGTCCACGAAAGGAAAGTCGATCAGACAAGGAAGAGCAAGAACGAATGAGCTCGCTCACAGGAAGCAAAAAAAGTATCTTGGCGTAGAGTCAGCCGAGAGATTGTTGATTATACCGCCGGAAGCTTTCACGTGGAGTTGAGCCCTTCCTTGGCTGCTTGGCCCATAGTGAACCGGTATTGACCCGGGCTATAACCTCGGAGCGGAGTTTCTCGACAACTCAACATGCGCGGATATTGTAACTCTTGGCAACACTGGCTGAATACGGACATCGTATTCGTTCGAGTCAATGACTCTGTGATAGATTTAGGGAAATCACCAATCACAACAAACGTTAAACCGCATAGCGGTACGTACGAGAAGATCAGAAAATGCCCAGCTAACGGCATCAAATTTCAAGTTGCGGGGGAACAGGTGTCGTTGTGTTCGCCGTTGAACCGTGTATTCCGATGGTTGCATCGTCTGCTGATGAGCAACTTTGGGTAATAGTTAACAGAATTGCTGGTTCGAGCTCCACATTCATCATAGGGTCGGTGGATCAGCCAAGACGGCGGGTTGTCTGTTGTTGACTGACACGACAATATGGCGGTGGATTTGAAGGATAACGGGGTGCTTGACATACAGGCAGCTTTCTGATTTGTGATCAGTCCAAGGGTAGCCAAGCGACGATCGTCGGTTTGCTATGGGACTGAGGTTATGAGAGGTTATGCTGTTGACGATCGCAGCCCCAAAGCTTGGCACAATGACCTTCATCAAGTGGAAACACGACCATACGAAACGGAGAGGTCATGAAAATATTTTCCCAACGTGATCTCATCCTAGAATGATTCTTTAGGTATTCACCTAAGAAGTATTGTACAATACGGACCGTAGTAACCTATAATGGCGTTAACGGCCTATGAGAAATGGGCGTAACCCTCGAATCAACGCTTTCGCCGACGACGGTAAGGCCGGCGGGAAACGCCGTCTGGTCGTATGGTCCTTCTAGTCGGGGAAAGGCAATAGAGAAGAATTCAAACATTATCCTATGGCGGTGCCGTTTGTTATGGCTTAGTTGGCTGATGAGAAGCAAAGCTTCGCATGCGCCTCGGTTCTCTACTTGCTAATAAAGTGATGCTTCGCACCTGGGACCTAGCCCAAATTTCTGGGTCCTAGATTTATCATTGTTAGAATCGTCTATAGGAACGAGAGGCTCTGAGGCTGTGAGTTAGGTCATATCGGTTCGAATACAATTATTTAGGGATGAGAATAGACCTTGTAATGCGTGACTTGCGGACCTTGGGCAACTGTCAGAAGCGATAGTGGAAAGGGAAACGATTGGGCACAATTTTGCGGAACGAGCAAAACCGATGCCAAGCCCAACCGCGATCTTCAACAATAACCTATTCGAGCATTGCTGTTGTCCAATCGCGCCATAGTCGCATGAAATCGGGAAAGACAACGACTCCTACTGATAGGAACAGGATCAGCAACATCAGGGACATAGAGACAGACGGCAGATCAAGATGGGAAACATACAAAGACGCCGGCAAGACTTGGTCTTGGCAAGAATCGTAGGGCAAGAGATCAGTCAGGGTCGTTCCGATTGGCGTCCGACACTATGGAAGCCGAATGTAGAGCTTCGACATGAGATCCCTCGATTTAAACGTCAACGGGATCTCAGGCTGTTTCTCATGATGTGGACAGTGGTCCAAGCAGCTTGGCAGGCGCCACAAAGACGTCGCATTACGGTTTGCCTGTTTTACACTTTTAGCCAAGGTTTGGGACATTTGCAACCCCTTTTCAGCACCCATTGAGTTCGACGAATGAGCTGTTCCGACTCACAATCTCTCTCTGTAAGATACCTCGCAGCTACAGTCAGCTGGGTTCACCTAACGGATTTTTGGCGGCCGCCGACCATTCCACCTTTCTATCGGAGGGAAGCTATGTCTAGTCATCCAAAACCCATTGGAAGAGTACCCGGCTAACCTGACAGGCCCCGGACATACTTTAGGACACTGTCCACGAGTACAGTGCGTGTATACGAGGCTGTACGCATTACTCACAATCTAGCCCCCTTGACTCGTTGATTGTTAGTGCTTCTCTGTCGTCCTGCTTCTTCTCGTAGAAGAGAAAACTGACAACTGGCACCAACCGAGACAGGTTCTAGGAAATTCACTTCATTGTTAGTCCGCTCATGACACTGAGATCCAGCCACAGGGTTAAGTTTAGACTATCCTGGTGTAACGTCGGTCGTCTCGGAGGATACTAGATTGCCTAGCGCAGCCGCAGTAGTCTTCGGTTCGGACAAAACGCTGATATCAAACTCATAAGTCGTTCTTGCATTGACGAATGGGTCGTACACTACACAGGAAACGGATTTGTGACACAATACAGATGATGATAAATCAGAAAACTCTCCTGTATCCCCGGTTGCGATAACGGATACCTCAAGCAAAGGCGCCACTGATACCAGCGAGACATGTAAACCACCAGGCTCGGTAAAGAGCGGTCCAACCCTCCTCCTGCGCCACTGTCTTCGCGCAGTCGACGAGTCCCAAGTAAGGGTCTTTCTCATGACGCAGGCTGGAATCACGAAAGGTTAGAGTTCGTTTAGATAGAGATAAAGGTATGACTAACCCGATCACATCCTCATCAGAGCCAGAATATTCCACGTATTCTTCAGTAGCGACATCATCGCCTTCGACTTCTTGTTCAACAGAATTGTATTCCGCAGCGGCATGGTTACGTTGAATTGCCAACTTCGTAATGATAACCTCCAAGGGGGAAAGTATGATTGTACTTAGGGAGGCGATAACAAGATAGATGGTAAACTTGATGGTGTCATAATCATAGCCAACAGGTTTGTCAGGGTTCCGGGGAATTAACCAATTGCGTAGGCTACCCAAAACAAGGATCGTGAATATGGCATGAAGGAACTGCGACAGGAAAAGGCCTGGCGTCTTGTAAAGAATCCATGGTCGACGACGTTCGGTGGGCGTTAGTAGAACGCGTAACGAATAAATCGGATTGAGCCATGGAAGTCTGTAGGGCGTCGTGATGGAACTGTCAAAAATATCGAGGATTAATGAGATGAATCAAGCACAAAACCAGCCAAACTAGTGGCTTACCGATAGGTGATAATTGTGGCCGGCAAGGACACAGCAATGAGGAATACAGAGTATAGAAGGAGTTCAAGGACGCCAGAAGCAGGAGGGTTCCCTTTGCTGCGGCGATAGCGGACGTCATCACTCAAGGCAATAATAGCAAAGAATGTGAGAGTCATGGTTTCAATCAAAGCC
Source organism: Cerrena zonata (assembly GCA_038087015.1). Classification (NCBI taxonomy): domain Eukaryota; kingdom Fungi; phylum Basidiomycota; class Agaricomycetes; order Polyporales; family Cerrenaceae; genus Cerrena; species Cerrena zonata. The sequence goes on from JASBNA010000004.1 coordinate 1,581,371, forward strand.
GGCACTAAAACGTTATGAGCAAAGAAGTTAATGGATTGGTTCTCAAAAGACATACTAATCCCCTTGAAGAGTCCTGACCATCCCTAATGCAAACATATCCATTCAGAGATTTTGTAGAAACAAGAGGTATTTTGGCCTACCTCAATGCGCTTTACCCGGCCAAGCATGGAAAAGAACGACGTAACTACTGGACCTGTATGTGGTTCGGCATTGCCTTCGTCATCTAGTTGCAGACCTTTGGGGTTGTAATTCGCCCTCAGACGGACGAGTGCACCGGTAAGGGGCACAGTAATAAGCAGCCCCGCAAGGACTGTAAGCAATACAGTGAGGATAAAGAGGATCATGGTGGTACAGAGTCAAGAGCAACGAGTGCTCGCTGCATCCAACGACGCCGAATATGCGATGCGCAGTGTCTGAACCACAGCCATGACCTCAGGCGCTCTCGGCCGCTGCCGTGCTTTTGTCTCTCCGCCCCATCAGATGAACTCTCGACTGCTCTTTCTTCTCAACCACCACCATCTCCATCCCCATCCCCGAAAGCTTCTTCATCTTCGCGGGCTGAAGGCTGTTATTTCCGAAATGGACTACGCACCTCGGTCCTGCGTGGGCTTTGATGGTCTTCGGGCCCGCAGGAAAGTCGCAGGGTATTATCGGGAAACATCTTTACATTTCGCTTTTCCCTAGGTCATCTTTTCCGTAAGTGACCGTAGGACCCCTGGTTGTGCTTCCAGTTTACTGGTTGTATCAGTTCTTCACCCCATTCCTGTGGCGCAATCCTTGTTGACGGGCCATCAGCAGGGCAAGTGGGATCATGGGCACTTTGCTGCTGCGAGTTTCCACGTATGGGGTGATCCTGGCACGCCGAGAAGTACGATCATTGTCTTATCGCAAGATAAGATAATCTCTTCCCTTGCATTTTCTCATCAGCCATCTGCGCAAAGACAAAATGACTATGAGGAGCATAGTCTTCGTATGGTGATTCTCATGCGTATATTTTTCACATGCCCTGAATGTGACTTTTCTCAGAGGTACGGCTTGTCCGAATGGTTTCCCTCTTATCCGACCTTCGATACAGCGTCTGTACGTTGACGTGCAATAAAGCCATCCTCGAGAACAATTCTGTTCCCCCAATAAGCTCTGGTACCCGACCAGTTCTACGGGGTCATAAACGCTGCAATTTGTCGTTGCATGCTTCACATCTTCCGCAGTCTAACCAACTCTGCACCGGTTATATGCGGCCGAAGATCAACGCTCCTCATTTTGGTCCCGACTAGAGCTCAGGTTATGCGTACGATCCAACAAGCCAAACGTACTCGTCGATATAGGCTCTATAGGTCTTTCTCTTTACTTGCCATTCATATTCAGCGCTCCTGGTTCTTATAGTGGTGCTTCTGTTGGACTAAGTACTGCGTCATTGAAACCGTGTCGAACTCATTCTGGGTGGCTTATGATGGCATAAAGCTTTTTCGTACATGGTAAGCCTTATTGCATCACATGTTAGTCGTAGTTGACCTTGATTTTGCTTAGAGTTACTCAAACAAGTACTTATGAGTTCTGATCTCACAACATTTCGTGGTGGTGGATAATGTTCTCCCTTGTGTTTGCCGTACGTTCGTTTGTATTCCATGTACTCATCTTGTCTCGCAAATATATTCCTTTACCGCTTTAACATTTACAATGGCGTGATACTTGCTCCTGGCTCTATACGTCGTGCACTCTTTCTATTGTTTGGGCTGTCAAATTACGCTGTGAATAGTTACTCTATGAATATCTACTAACATGTAGTTATAAGTTTGTACGACACGAAAGTATTCTGCCTGCTGTTTACGGGCGACTTCGTATTGGCTCTCCGACGTGGCCTTTGATTGTCCTTGTCTACCCGTTTGCTCTTGTCACTCGTCTCCCACAGCTGTGCTCACCTGCCGGCCTCTTTGCCTCAAATACCTTTCTACTCTTTTACATATTGTTTTTCTTGAGTTATAAGCATTGCTGCCATGTCTAACGGACAGGCTGCTGTTAGAGTTAGTGTCAAATCAATTTTTGTGTTGTCTGTGTCGGTTGTCTCATAATAGGCGTAATCCACTTCTTGCAGAACGCCGCCATAAGCAGCCTCAAGTTCAAGAAGAACGCTAACAAAGACCAACCATCCTCTCCCCAACCTTCGTCCTCTTCACCTCCGTCGTCGTCGTCGTTGCCTTCCCAGTCACCATCGTACGCTGTGCCCCCGTCGCAGTCGCGCGACGCTACCATGCCATCGCGGTACTTCCACTCAAACACTTTGCCTTCAGGCAACGTTCTTGTTCCTAGCTCAAGTCCTCCACCAAGCGATTTCCATTATCCTGCACACCCGCCGGCTTTTCACTCTGAAGTGTCCGATGTGATACCTGGCCTTGTGTCGGACCCATATGGCCACTCGAGCTCATCAAGTTTTGGACACTCCCTGTTTGCATCAAGTGGCTTCACAGATAACCGAAATGGATCGAACGCGTCATTTACGCGTCCTTGGGAAGCTAGCAGCCCCAGAACACCTCCCGTATCACTTGCTCACCGTGGAGAGCCACCTCGCAAACGTGTAAACCGCGGGGACTCTCCCGGTCACGATCCTATTGACTTACTTCGTACTCCTGATTCGCCGCAAATATCACGTCCTGCTCAGCGACGTAAAGGTGCCAGCAGAGTCGTTTCCTCTGCCTCGGAGGAGGAATCTACGCCAGAGACGAAAAATGGCATCGCTGGCCCATCGCAGCCTAGGATACGTCGCACCTCGAACTCCGATGGTCCTGGAACACCTGCCTCGGACATCTCTACCGTCGATCATGAACGATTTACAAAGTTCAAGATGATTCATCCTGAACATCCCGCTGCACGAATCCAAGCCGCATGGCAACAGGCAGGTGGGGATGAATTCAAAGCGAATGCTTTCCTGAACAATCCTTCATGGAGTCCTCCGTCCTCGCGGTCACCGTTGCTGCAGCGACCAAAGCTGCCCATCGAAACTGGGAGAGTTAAGGAGGTCGACGATGCCAGAGAAGCTGAACGTATTCGTCTGAAGGATTTGGGCAAGAAGTCGTTGATTCACAAAAACCGTGTTCTTGAGACACGGCCGATTGCAACTACCTCAACACCTCCAAGACCTAAAGCTACTATCGACCTCACGAAACCTTCTCCACAGTCACCCGATAGCCCCGAAATTCGTGTCCGTCCTCCGATGAGGTTAAAGCGCAAAGCTATAGCTTCAGACTCAGAGGAGGACAACGATGATGGTGACGACAACGATTCTTCGGCGGAGGAAGCGAAGCGTGCTTTGAACAGTCGCAAACATGAAATCCAGGCTTTGAATTTCTTCAACACTGGTGCGGCTGAAACACTACAGGAAGTAACCGGTACGTTCACTATGTGCATACACACCCTTAACATACTAACTCTATCTTGCTCAGGGTGTTCATTGGTTCAAGCTCAGAAGATTGTCGAACTTCGTCCTTTCGGTTCAATAGATGATCTCAACACCCGACTAGCTCAAGGTCGCAAAAAGCCTGGTCCTGCTGGTGTAAGCTCTCGATTATTCGAGGACTGTTCATCGATATTTGAAGGTTATGGCAAAGTCGACGGTATCCTTGAAGAGTGTGAAGACATTGGCATTGAGCTACGGAACGAGATTGCCACCTGGACAGCCGGTTCTGCTTCGAAGAAGGCAAGCACCAGTAGCTCACGAGATTCACCCCTCGGAGCCGACGTCATGGAAGACGGTGCCATAACACTAAGCACGCAAGCCGTTCTCAGCACCAAAAAGCCAAAGTACTACATTCAGAATCAGCCTTCGTTGTTGAACAAGGATGTCCAACTCAAGGAATACCAAATGCTCGGAATCAACTGGCTGAACCTTCTCTATCAGAAGAAACTCAGTTGTATTTTAGCTGATGAGATGGGTGGGTGATTCATTCTATTTACATTCTCAGGCGTTGGTCAGTAATGACCGGCTATATCGCAGGTTTGGGAAAGACCGTACAAGTGATCAGTTTCTTTGCCCACTTGCGAGAACGTAACCGTCGTGGTCCCCATCTTATCGTCGTTCCGTAGGTTTCATCTCATCTCATCGCTCTTTTGAAAAGATCTTGCTGACGATACGTGAATTTACAGCGCTTCCACTTTAGAAAACTGGCTCCGAGAGTTCCGTAAGTTTGCCCCTGAAATTGTGGTAGAACCATACTACGGGTCCAAGGAGGACCGTGTCAGGACCAGGGAAGCCCTCAGGCGCGGTTTGGCCGATCATACCTGGGAAGTCCTCGTCACGACGTACACTATCGCTCAAGGCGACGAAAAGGACCGTAAATTCTTCAAGCACATTGACTGGGATGTATGTGCTATGTCATATTCTTACTCCTATGACAACTCTAATACTCTCGTACAGACTTGCGTCTTCGATGAAGGACATATCCTCAAGAACTTCCAATCCCAACGATATCAGGCGCTACTGAAGTTCCAATCGAACTGGAGACTCCTGCTCACTGGAACACCTTTGCAAAATAATTTGCAAGAGCTAGTGGTATGTTCTACCTCAACCGTTTAATTTACGACGGAGTTGACGAATTCCTTCCAGTCGTTGATGAACTTTATTCTGCCGCAAAAGTTCGAAGGTGAACTGGATGCCGTCAGACAGGTATTCAAGACGAAGGGAGACACTAAAGTGACGCTGTTAGCACAAGAACGTGTGTCAAGAGCCAAGAAACTTTTGACCCCCTTTGTTCTTCGTCGGCGAAAAGACCAAGTCCTTCAGGATCTCCCCAAGAAGACTGAGCGGATTGAGTGGTGCGAGATGACTTCATTACAAAAGTCTATCTACAACGATGCCCTTCGGCGGTCACGGAAAACTGTTTTCGACGAGGAGTCCCCTGATGCCACAGACTCTGCCGAGGCCGGCAACAAGAAGGGGTCGAAGAAGAAAACTCGAGCGAATCCGCGGACCAAGGACAAGATGTATGTCGAAAACAGTGCCAATGTCCTTATGGACCTACGCAAGGCCGCCCTGCACCCTATGCTATTCCGCCGACGGTTCTCAGATGCTATTCTGGATTCGATGACAAAAGCTCTTCTGAAGGAACCTGATTTCAGGCGACGTGGTGCCCTATTTGATTTGGTGAAGGAGGATATGTCGGTAATGACGGATGCCGAGCTTCAGGCCTTCGCTGAGACATACAAGGTATAGATTCCATGCCACCTATCCAATTTCCGTGACTAATATTCTCGCAGTCTACTAGGAAGTTCCTTCAAGCCGAAGATTGTTACATGCAGGCAGGCAAGGTCAAAGTCATGCTCAAGTTACTCCAACAGTATCAGAAAGAGGGTCGCCGGATACTCATTTTCTCACAGGTAGGCGTAACCTTACAAGTTCATCTCTTCTTGGGCCTGATAGATATCTTCGATAGTTCACACAAGTGCTCGATATTCTACAAAAAGTTCTCGATAGGGAAGAGACTAAGTATCTGTTGTTGACCGGTTCAACGCCCGTAGATGCACGTCAGTCGCTGGTGGACCAATTCACCGAGGATGAATCAATACCCGTCTTCCTTCTGTCAACTAAGGCAGGAGGGATGGGTATCAATTTGACAGCTGCTAGTGTCGTTATCATGTGAGTAGATAGAGTTCACGTCTATCCCAACCTAAGTCTAATGGCCTTTCATCGTAGGTTTGACCAGGATTTCAACCCTCACAATGACAAACAAGCTCAGGACCGAGCGTACCGTATCGGCCAGAAACGCGATGTCGATGTGGTGAAGTTGATCATGAAAGGCTCTATAGAAGAAGATATGCTGGCGCTTGGCATGACCAAGCTAGCACTAGACGAGGCTGTCGCAGGCGAGGAGGGCGATGAGAAGGTCGAGCGTGAAATGAAGACCTCTCTAATGAATGTCGTTAGGAGGAAGTTGCAAGACTTGAAAGAAGACGGGGACTCGGAGAAGGAAGAGAAAGCACAGGGATCCAAGGGTAATGAGACGAAGATGGATGTGGACGATGATAGTAGTCTTAGTGAACTGGAATAAGACTGTTTGCTTGGCTGTACCTCTCGGATAGAGGTTATTGATAGATCTTGTATAATTACCATCACCATTGATACCAAGATTGTCTGCATTTTGTGCAATGAATTATTGAAATACAGAAAGCCCTCTAACCATCCTATCCGTACTGGTGCGGAAGTATTCATTGTCTATCCCGCGCTCCTTTGAATCCATCTGCACTAGAGGATTTCGGACTACGTATTCTATGAATGGACCAGAGTAGATCTGACGGAGAACGAAACGCAGCGAGTCGGTACCTGGATCGCTAAGCATGACGAACTTGTATCCGGAAAGTGTTTCGTAAAGATGCATCTTGTACGTTGATGTTTTGTAGTTGACGAATTGTTCATCCCTGGGACAAAATTAGAGTACGTGATTATTGAAAGTTAAACTGTGGACATACTTTCCGGAGAGTTTCTTTATCATATTACGGAGAGATATAACGACACCATAGACCAATTTTGCCTCCTCGTCGAAGGATAGACTCGACTGCGCTTGTGGCGGTACAGGAGTAACACTCCTTTGTTGATCCTCACTAACGGCCACAATCACTCCGGAGGATGACGATAGGGTATTCCTAGGACTGCTATAGTTCGATAAAGTAGCTGCATTGACAGATACCTCCTGCTGCTGTTGTGGGTATACCTGACGAGAAACGGCTGGAAGAAGGCCGCCTTCGGCTGCTGGTTTTGGCAACTTCGAACGATGCCAATCCTGATAATAAACACAGGTGCAATGTCTAGACATAGAGTTTTACTGAGGTGGTACAACCCTTCGAATAATAAAAGGCCACACCTGTCGTAAATGTACAAACTATAGATAGTCATGGTATGTAGTTGACATCACTGTGCGTCTAATATCCGAAGTATTCTACCGTCATCCCAGCGATGTCGGACCCGGACCATCTCGACCTCCAACTCCAAGCACGGAAATAATTAGCTACACAAATTGCAACGGATACTCACAGGCCGAATGAGGTACACCAGCCAAGAAAGGCTTAATCTTCACCGATGTTTGTGGCTGTTCAACTACCTATTACTTTGTCCGACCATGACTCGGATGATGAATCGGCACCATGGATCTGGGCTTGTTCAACTCAAGTTCACCTTGCGGTTTAATAGGTAAGTGATCGCCTGAAATGTCGAATGAGGAATACTGTTAGGCAATCACGGTGCGATTCGGTTTAACGGTTTTCAGGAACTCATACCCACAGCTCTCCGATCGCCGTCAGCCTAGGCGATGATCAGGGAACATTGGGCTTGTTCAATTGCCTTTATTTTTTGGAAACACCCACGTTGATGCCTAGTACTCCTCTAACGCTAAAATGTCAAGTGCAGCACAGCGAAACATTGCCAGCGCCCCGCAGTTTATCTCGATTTAAATGTCCTAGGTGAAAAACGATCACCACCACGGCCCCTCTTATACATTCCCCTATACATTATCTGTACCCTGTTCTATATTTAAAGGCCGGCAATATCTTGCTCCCTCCCAAACTCACCTCATTCCCTCCAGTACTATTCCCTAGGCCCTCAATATGATTATCACGTACCGTTACATCAAAAAGCAGATCGACAAAAAGAAACAAGAGAAAGCTGCCCAGGTTCAGGGGGAACAAGTGTCGCCAACTGTCCCCGATGAACCTTTAAGACAACCGTCCTCGCAGATCGTGGAAGCATCTCCTGCCCTCACTCAAGCCAAGAGCGATGATGGTACTTCCCTGAAATGGAAGATTATGCTTATGGCTGCTCTTGCTATGCCTGTCTTTCTCGAGACATTGGACTATACAGGTATGTTTGATAATGGTGTCTCATTCTCACCGCTCTAATCCCTGTCGGAATAGTTGTTGCAACTGCACAAGTCCATATCGCTGTACGTTCACTCTGTTTCTTGTTGAACTATTCTATTTTAACTATTTCTCGCTCGACAGTCTATCTTCAATAGGCTTGATTTGCAAAGGTATGCTACGCCTCCCGCATAACGATAAACATAACTTAACGTTGTTCCTGATCCTAGCTACATTGGAACGGTCTACCTCCTGACGTCAACCGTGTTTCTCCCTCTCTTTGCGTCATTTGCTGATGTCTTTGGGCGACATTGGACACTCCAGATATCACTCCTCTTTTTCATAGTAGGCAGTGCAATTAGTACAGGCAGCATGAATATGCCCACTATGTTGGCTGGTCGTGGTGTGGCAGGCATCGGTGCCGCAGGCTTACTAGCGGTACGCCACCAACGTCAGGTATCCTCTGGTATCACAAACGTGCTGATGTTGTATCCTAGGTGGTCCGGATTATCCTGACAGACTCCAGGTCATTGGACGACAATAATTGGCAACAATCTATCATGTTCCTGCTATACACGATTGGATACTGCTTGGGGCCCTTTATTGGCGGTGAATTAGTTACTGTGTCTTTCCGATGGGTATTTGCTATCAAGTAAGTAAATACACTCTCCTCTTTTTCAACCAGGCACCGAGCCAACTGGATTATGCTCTAGCCTCCCTTGCGCCGCACTTGCAATGGTCCTGGCTTTCTTCCTTCTCCGAGGACGGGTGAAAGGTGGACAAACTGTACAGCAACTCCCATTATCGTCGGATGATTCTCTTGTACGACCTGTCAAAATCCCCTTCTTTTCTAAAGTCTTGGAAATTGATTGGGTAGGCGGAGCGCTGTTCATGGCTGGCGGGATTCTTATCCTCTTGGCTCTCAACTGGGGCTCTACGGAAGAATGGGATACCGCAAAGGTCATCGCGTGCTTTGTCGTTGGTGGAGTTCTTTTCACTGGCTTCATATTCTGGGAACATCACATCGACGACGTGTGGGTTATACTGGCGATTCAACCGTTCGTCGCGCTCTATACACCCAGCCCATGATCCCTCTGGAGTTATTCAAGTCTTTGGATCTATGCGTCAATATGTATGGCGTCTTTGTCTCGGGCATGATCATGCTAGTCATGTTCTACTTCGTCGCCATCTTCATGACCATCGTGATCAATCTACCACCGGATCAGGCTGGTGTACAATTGCTGTACTTTGCCCCTGGCATGGTAAGTTTCTCAAACATGACGTGGATTGAGAAATAAATAATTGACTATAATGACGCAGGGAGGAGGCTCGTTGATATCTATCGTTTTCATCAGACATTTTAGACAGGTGACTCCCGCGGCCGATATTCACTTGAAACATAGCTAATTGATTGTGTGGATCTATTTATAGCCCAAATTCCCAATCGTCTTCAGTGGTATAGTGAGCACCGTGGCGCTAGGGCTTATTTCGATGGCAATGGAGCAGAATAAACAGAATTTGGTAAAAGGGTAGGTCGTTAACTTTGTGAGAGGTCATGGTCACCAACGATCATGTTTTCGCAGATTCATGGCCATGGCCGGTGTGGGCGTCGGTCTTGGAATGGGACCCCTCGCCGTTCACGCAAGGTTCTCTCAACCAGAAGAACGTGTTGCAATCGTTTCTGCCCTATCGCTTTTCGTACGTAACCTTCATATATCAAGAGGGGTTGATACACGTTCTTATGTTTCTGACATCATTATATCAGTTCCGTGCTCTCGGGGGTACTGTTGGTCTAGCACAGTGCGGAGCAGTCCTCAATGGCAAAGTACGGGCTTTCCTCACCGACATTATCACTTCTGGTGCGATCAGTGCGTCGGATGCGCAAGCTATCTCGAGCACGACCAGTAGCTCAGATCTTGGCTCCGTCGACAGTATCGATTCGCTCTCGCCCGAACTCCAATCACTCGTTCGAGACGCATTTAGAGATGCATCGAGGTGGTGCTTCATTTCACTCATCCCTTGGGCTGCCGTTGCAGTCATCACAAGTTTATTTTTGTCAAACATCAAAGATCGGACGGGGCTGCCAGATGGGAAAGTTGATAAGGAAGCTACCCCTGTAGAAGTTCTAACGGAGGAGAATAGGAAGACCGAGATGCAGGGACCTGCTTCTAACAAGTTGCAGTGAAGGTTTATTACTCATGATCATGATTACGACCCGGAATATGTAGTGCTCCCATTTGCTAGGTTACGGCTTTGCTAGTATAATATGATATCCGTGCCTTTCGTTTGCATTAATCTTCACGCAGTGCTGTTACCGGGGGACGAGAAATCATCATTACCAGGGGTCCAACTCGTGACACAGGTCCTACACAACAAATATCTAAACGTCTAAAATACTCCGTCTCACGAAAATAACGCTTCCTCCTTCTTCCTCCCTTTGCCCATTAAACCTTCACTTCTTCAAAGTTCTCAGTACTCTTCTGTTTGCTAACCTTCTCATCCTTCTCGTTGTACAAAGGAATACCACTCAGACCTGTGATAGGTGCTGTGGGGTATTGGGTTATAGGACCCTGAGGGTAAACAGGTGCGGAAAGAGGGACTTGGTGGCCGTAGTAGAACGCGGTCATACCACTATCGGGAGCTCCATTGATGAGGTACTGTGGAATGTTAGTTAACGTATTTATCATTGGTATGCCTGTTTGTATAACTTACAGCAGGGAGGTTGGCCGCGGGATGGAAAGAAGAGACTGGGATGTAAGAAGAGGGAAGTCTGACTTGCAAACGCTGAGAGAGGAATGTTAGACGTGATGAGGTTTAGGCGAGGTGTAACTCACGATGGTGGAGCCAAAGATTCCAATGCGCAAAATCTTGAAAACCGGGACATCGTTGCTTCCAGAACGAGAGGCACGATCTTCCTTCTCCCATTTATCCAGTTGCTTATTAACCTGCTTCTTTCCCTACAAATTATCAAAACACCCCACAAGTCAGGCTTCCAATCAACACCACACCGATCGGTAAAGAGCACTTACATGACTTTTCCACATCAGCATAGGAGTGTAAAACAAGACCATTACAATAACCCAAGAGGCGAAAGCGATCAATCGAGCTTTCCAATAACGGTCGAACCCGCCGTGCCAGTAGAAGAAGAAATGATCCTTTTCTTTCTCCTCAAAGTCCTTCTCTTCTTGAGATTTGGGAAGGTGATCGAGGGCCACGTAGAACATGCCAATGGGGACGGCGATGGAGCATGCTATGAGGAGACAAAGCCATAGGGTTGAGAAATGCCTCTTGTAGTACCTGGAAGCCTTGCGGGTGATAGCGGGAAGTCGTTTCTCCCAGACCTCCTTGGTATACTAAAGATTCCTTAGTTCGGACAACACATGAGAGGACGAAGGTGATTATAACTTACGTAGGAACGCAGCTCCCATGGGACATCAGTAGGGGGGTATTCGTGAGGAGTATATTGCTAAACATACAAGACGTGTCAGTATCACAGCTATGTACACAGGAAAGTATTGCTCACCAATACGATTGTGTTCATGTTGGGCCTTTCTTAACAAATGTCGTTCAAAAATCGGTTGGACTTCGGATATCGTAACAGTTTCCTAAGCAGCACAAACCAAGTTTTCGTTCGTTCGTTCGTTCGTCAAGGAAATAGTATCCCAAGGCAATGTTTCGGTCGTTAAAAAGTCAAAAAAGTTCAGCAGTAATACAATTTAGTCGATCCAGCGACTGCAGAAAAAGCAACAAAAAAGGAGAGAGTTAGAAAAGGAATTGGTGGTTGTCCCGCCGGCGAGGAAAGAAAACCTGAGCATGGCCAAGGGACGATGGGGGTTATATAGGGCGGGAGGGCGGTCGATCAAACAGATGGCGGTGGGTTGATGCCAATGATGCATGCGGTGCACCGAGTTGCTTGATGTGAGTTGTGCTGGGAAACCCGGGTCATTCGCGTCAGCTGGGGTAGCCACTTTATATGATAGCACAATCATAGACCAGGCGAGTGAGGTCGATGCAAAGTAGTTTTGCCATCATAAGTAAGATGTTGGTCGTCCGAGTCGGCGTTGACATTGACAGATCATGGTCATGATGACATCTGCCAATGGTGACATTTCATTTTCCGTATATATATGTTAGATCTGTGGAGGCTCAGGATGGGAGCTGTCAGTATCATGATATCATAACGAGCAACAGTGAAGAATGCCGAGCGTGTAGAATCTTCAATCTGCATGGATATTTGAAGATCACTCAGGCTTCGATCAAAGCTTGGAGTTAGTAACCCACGCAAATGCCGGTCGTCTGTTACTGTCAATGCTATGTACTCTCCACTTCTGAGGGATCTGATTCCGAACATGAGTGCAGCAGACAAAATAGTTAGCACTTCACCTCGATTCTATAAATGGTGTTTCACTACCCCAGAAACCATATTGAATGTCACGCATTGTCGAGCCTAGTGGAAAAGCATGCATACACAGCGGGGATTCTATTCTACGATCACAGATTGCAGAGAAATACCCCCGCTATGGTAGCTGATGTATAAAGGTACAAAGAAAATGAGTGATGGGATATTGTACAACCGCAATAAAAGGAATATAACGACGAGTCCGATGACATCATTAAAAGGTCATGAGTGAAAGAAACGAGTAAGTTGAAAGATAAGCAGTACGAGAGCAAAGCGATTAATAACCAAAGAAAATGAATGAAAGAGAGAGATCGTCAATCTCTAGTCTCTAATTACAAAGACCCTCGTGTATCGAAACTCCACATCTCTTGCACTTCACCCTCTTATCCAACAAACAAAGACCGATGCCTAGCGGGAACCAGAATACGGCAGCAAGTACGCCAAGTAACCCATATTTCGTCTCCCTGACATGTTGCCCTTGTTGTAGACAAATCATTGCAGGATGGCCAGGAGGTAGAAGAGATGCAACGTGCTCTCCTGTTTGTGGGTTGACGTAGTTGTATACGGTTGTAGGAGGCATTCGGGGTACCGAGGGTGCTGCGGGTGAGGAAGGGCCGGCGAGTTGGGGTGCCGGGAAAGGAGGGTTGTCATATTGTTCAAAGGTAGGAGGTGGGACCTTTACATCCCTTCCTTGGGTGGAGGTATCATAGGTGTATGGCCCTAGACAGTAATGAGCAGAATGCACTAAGGTAGAGGAGGTAGGACTAGACTTACGATCAAGTTGACCGGTAGCCATATCATAGGTGGGAAGTCCATCGTTCTGAGCGACCTATTCACAAAAAGCGTACATAGTCAGTGAACTGCTCAAGCATAGAGTCGAATATACAGTTCCTCAGGGTCCGACCGTCTAAGTATCGGGCTCTGAGCATTTGCAATGGGAAAAGCTCACCATCTTGTTATAGTCGAGGTTGTCGTTTACAATCATGGCGCGCGGGGGGATCGCAGGGTCTTATAGGCCGGAGCACAGTTCTCGCAGCAGCGGAAGGAAATTAGCGGTGTAAGCCGACGATGACAGTGCACGGCTCCTCAATGAACCGAATTGGGCCACTCGAGATTGTGGCTCGGTATAAACGTCGAAGGGGCAATGCAATGTGGGGTAGCCTCTGGAGTCACCTCAGGTCTTAGAGTCTGGGGTATGTAGTGTTGAGGAAACTGTTCTCAACTTTCGAGAGGTTTAGCGTATCGTTCGTGCTTTTGAGTCTAGGAAGATGGTAGAGAGAGACAAAGCACTGCGGCGGAGTCACTGAATGCGGCCCCGTTCGTAATATCTCCGAGTCTTATAAAGGTCGATAGAAGGACCTGGTAGGACTGACAGATAGAACAGATATATCTATGCGCAGGACGAGGCTGTCCGACTTTGATGCTCGCGGCTTCGAAAACCAAGGAACGCACTCGTGTGCCAGACTGCGCAGGTCGGCATACACGTAGCCTTGTAAGCCGTGGGACCCAAATAAACTATAATGGAGTATAATAAAACATTGTAAGTGACTATTATTAGCCGATACGGGCGATGTAAGGCCATTAAAGCGTTGTTAGGCGTGGGAGAGTATAGCGGAAGAGGAAACGCTTGTTCCCGAAAAGGCAGGTTTACATGATGCATCGATCGAGAAAAATAAGGTCGAGCACGTGGGATCTGAGAGAGCGAGATCTATTCAACTTTTTCTCTTTACGTGCAGTGCTACTTCCTCCAGATCTCCCCTCTTCTTCTCTTCACTCACCTTCTCACTTGGCGAGAGTCTCTTAGTCTGTCGCACTACGCTAGAAGAACAGAAGATCAAGATGTCCAACGCCGGTCCTTCAAAGATGCAGGAGGATACTCCTCCTGTTGATAATATGACCTCGAGAGATTAGTCCGTATCTGTTCTTTCTCTCGATTCTTTCTTCGATACTTATATTTCTTGTACTCTCTCAGCTATGCAGACTCTTATGCTCACTTCGGTCTGTCGTTATATGCGTATCTGTATTTTTTCACATGCTAAACATCTCTACTATTCCTTAAATATAGGTATTCACGAAGAGATGCTCAAGGACTCTGTCCGAACTGGCTCATACCGTGCCGCCATCATCAACAACGCTCACCTCTTCAAGGGCAAGACCGTTCTTGATGTTGGCTGTGGCACCGGTATCTTGAGCATGTTTGCCGCCAAGGCTGGTGCTGCTCACGTTGTCGGTGTACGTCCTATCATTTGAAATTCCAGCCGAAACAAAAATAAACGTGAAACCGTTCTGACATCGGTGTGTGACCCCATGTAGATTGACATGTCGAATATCATCGACCAAGCCGCCAAAATTGTCGAAGCAAATGGCTTCAAAGACAGTACGAGGCTCTCTTATTGCCCCATTCTACCCCCATTTAATCTTTCCCGCGGTAACTTCCAGAGATCACCCTCGTAAAAGGCAAGCTCGAAGAAGCTGAGCTACCCATCAAGGAATTCGATATCATTATCTCTGAATGGATGGGCTACTTCCTCCTTTACGAGTCTATGCTTGATACCGTCCTTCTCGCAAGGGACAAGTACCTCAAGGCTGGGGGACTCATTTTCCCTGATCAAGCAACTATGTACCTTGCTGCGATTGAAGATAGCGATTACAAGGAAGAGAAAATTAACTTCTGGGACAATGTCTATGGGTTCGATTACTCTTGCATCAAGGATATCGCTCTGAGGGAACCTCTGGTTGATACCGTCGAACTGAAGGCGGTTGTAAGCAACCCGTGTCTCATCAAGGTAAGGATTCATAATACTGAAATATCGTTGAATATATGCTGACATTAATTTATAGAGCATCGACCTCACTACCGCCAAAAAGGAGGACTTGACCTTCGCTACACCCTTCACCCTCACCGCTACCCGTAACGACTGTAAGTTTGATAGATGCATACGATAGACTTCTTTACGCTAATACGTATTTATAGACATCCATGCCTTCCTTGCTTGGTTCGACATTTCTTTCGACTGCACACACACCAAAGTCAAGTTCTCTACCGGCCCTCACGCCAAATACACTCACTGGAAACAAACTGTTTTCTACACTCCCGACACACTGACCATCTCGGAAGGTGAGCAAATCACCGGGCGACTATCGTGTGCGCCGAACGCACGGAACCCCCGGGACTTGGATATCACGATTGGATGGAAGGGACCGCATGATACGCAAGAGACGGAGGTCCATTATAAGATGTGCGTCTGTTTCCTATTCTTCTCCTTTCTACCCCTGCTTCTCCGGCTCCGGCGATGTCTGGCTATGCCTATTTATGATGTCGGTGTGAGTTGAGAAGTGAGGGGCTTAGTGACCTGTGTCGGACGGAGAATCGAAGTGAATTGAATGAACGCTGACGGATTGTCAGGTCATAACGACCGCTTCAACTCTCGGTTTTTCTTGTCGCATGCATTTCTTGCGCTATACGTCGACATCGCAATACGTGTGCACCGTGCGCATTGTCGCGACTCGAATCCCACGCGTGACCCACGATATTGGTTGGGAACGCACCATATACAGGTATTAGAGAAGCTCTGTACTGTATTCATTGGGATGAAGTGGCGAGGTATGGACCTTTTCTTAAAAATAAACGCCCTGGGCGATTAGTTGGTCAAGCGGATCTGTATACCAGTGTACTGTGTAGGCGTCTGGCGCGACTGAATATGATTAGTACTGTGGTGCGACATGTTGCAGGGTGCGAGTGCCGCTGGACGAGCACAGGGTGGAGATGATCCAGAGATTGCAGGTACTTTATCTTATCCATGAGTTGTGGGTACCGTGCCAGTGGTGGCGAGTGCAACTTGGCAGGGGTCGGAGAGTGTCGGACGAGGAAAAGAGAGAGGAAGGTTCGATTGTGGTCAGCATGCATCACTGGCAACTGGGAGTGATTACAGCCACTTGCAGAAGCGCTCCTTACACTCAGGGTTCTTATTCGCGCCTTCGATCATTTCCGTGTTGTTCATCTGCCGCCGGCTTCTCCGATCCCCTTTCGCATCTCTCTTCAAGCTCTCTCCTCTGCAAGCCCCCTCTTTCCTCTTCCCCCCATCTTCACCTCTGTTCCGTCAGCATTACATCTGGTAGCCATGGCACTCATGTACACACCAACTTTCGATCAAGACTGCGTCTATGATACAACCGAGGCTACAGGCGCTAGCAGGCGGCCTTCAAGCTGTCTAGCTCACTTGCCCGCGGACATTCTCTTCGAGATCGCCCGTTTTCTCAACACATTCTCCGATCGTCTTCATTTCAGTGCCACCGTAAGTCACGTCCACAACTAACTACATATGCCATAAACACGATCAATCTAAACTAACCTAAACCAACCCGATCACACTACCACCCTAACCGGAAACTCGCAGTCGACTGCGATCTACACCAAAGTCATCCCCTCCATCTATGCTCACATACAACTGCAAGGCATTCCGCAATGTGAAAGTACCCTTACCATGCTCAAGAACTCTCCCCTCATTGCCCGACACGTCCAGTCCCTCGTGATCCGTCCTGAGCACCGGAGACGAAGCAAGAAGCGTGAATACATCCGAACATGGGATTTCGCTCACGTCGCTTCCGTCCTTGTCACCGGGGCCGCGAAGCAAATGGATGCATTGCAATGTTTCGTGTGGGACGGCGAAGACACGTTGCCTGATGACCGGATGTGGGATACTTTGCGAAGGAGGTGAGCCCATCATTTCATATCATTTGCCTTCTGGATAGAATGTGTTTATTCTTGGCCTTCCTGCTTCCTCACACTTATTTCCTTGTCGGGCTCTCTAGCTGCCCCAACTTGAAATTCATTGGCACCACATTTGGCTCGTTCCTACCCAGCCCTCATAGTCATGTAAGTTTACGTGGGTCGGACGATGACTGCATATATGCTGACTTTATTCCAGTTATTCAATTTCCGCGACCTCAAAGGGTTCTCACTGATTCTTAGGGAGGGGTTCTATGTTCAGCATCTACATATTCCCAGTCGTGGTACGTTTCGACGCAATATTTTCCTCTTTTGCGTTACCATTGAACAGATTGTGCAGAAAGCGACCCAGTGTTCAACAAACTATGGGACATGCTCATTACCCACTCCCCTAACCTTGCCCACCTGACCATCACAGGTGATGGTTCCTCATCCGAACCCCGAGACGTATCCCGTCTTGCCTCGGCGTACTGGCCGCGCCTCCAATCCCTCAACCTCGGCAACGTCGTGATAAACAACTATTCGCCTACTTCCACTGTACCTCCCTTTCTTGCTTTCCTCGAGAGACACGCTAGAATCAAAAGTATAAGCTTCAATGGGCGCCCTCTTGCCGCGTTCTTCGGAAATGTTAGTACAGGACCTGCTGAACTAGCTTTGTTGGACGCCAAGGCCCTTCCAGAGCTCACTGAATTCAGTGGATCTTTGGAACACCTTAGAGCTCTGGTAGCTCGGGGTATGAACATTCCTAACGACCCTAACGCTCCTCTCAACCCCAATCCCAACAATAACTTCAACCTCAATAACGTCAACAATGTCAACAATCCGAATAACGGTAATGCCAATAATGCTAATGCCCCACCAACAGCATCGTCCCCCCTGTCACATACACTCCATACCATCAAGTTCCCTACCCCCATCCAGCTCCGAGATCTGACGCCGTTGGCAATTAGTAGCGTTTTGGGACATATGCATGCCCTGAGGGATTTGACTATAGGGTTCTGGTTACAGAGCGGGTATGACAGTAATGGAGTGCTGAGGACAATCGTGAGTAGTTGTCCGGCCTTGGAGAGGTTGGATTTGACGTGTGGAAGTAAACCAAGTTTCTACTTGGTAAGTTCATTGCATAATGTCTATATATTTATCATGATTGTTGTAACGGGGAACTGACTAACTTTGATAGGAATCCTTCTCGCGTACACTGCGCATGCTCACCAAACTTACCTCTCTTTCACTCACTATCGTGAAAGTTCCCGGTGATGAACCCATGCACGTTGGTGCCTCTCGAATCGCACTCTCGAACCCTCGTCTTCACACTTTCACTATCACCTACCTCCCACCCTCGCCCTCTACCCATTTCACCTCCCCTCCGAGTCTCACATTAGATCCATTCCATCCATTCAGTCAAACATCATTCAGTTCCCTAGATTCAAAGTTTTACGGAACGATAGAACCTCTAGAGATCGGTCATTATGAATTGATATCCGACCCCCACGGGATTCCCATGTCTCTTCTATGTTGGGAACGCAAACGTCGTACCTACCTTCCAAGCATATCAACCATCACCTCCATGGGGTCCCTCATCTCTATCTCGCTCGCTAATGCCGCTCGTCTGACTCTTTTCCCGCCGATGTATGGTGGGATGATTGCCATGGGTGGACTTGGCGGTTTCAGTGGTGTTAGTGGGTTCGTCAACTGGATGATGAGTCTCTGCGCATTGACTTGGAGATCACCTCTTTATCCAATCGCACCCATGTTCCATCCATTGCCCCAAATACCTATGCAGATGCCTTTGCCCGTCCCACCTCCTCCACCACCCGCTGTAGCCCCTCTTCACGCACACGCGTTCCTCCCCCATTCCTTACCTCCTCATATATCATTCACACTCCCCTCATTGAACTTCCTCTCTAACCTATTCAGCTTCTTTGGCTTGAACCCCGGTACGCCTGCGGCTTCAACGCGTACTCACAAGTGTACGAGCAATAGTACGAATGGGATGGGAAGAGGAAGGAGGTGGGTTTGTGAGTTGAGGCCAAGTGGGCATCCGGATGTTCCGAAGAAGGCTTGGAGTGAGGTTTTGTTGGAGAAGGGACCTGCGGGTGAGGAAGCGAGGTTGTTGGCGTTTTGTGCTTGGTTGTTGTTGTTGGCTGCGTGGGGTATTGGGAGGGCCGTTTGGTGAACCTGATGGAAGGACGCGAGGGAGAGTCATAATGCACCACCTCGTTGTTAACTGGGAAGGAGAACATTTGGTGTTCCATTCCCTCAATTCCGATTTCACTCTTTTTTTTTTGCTTCATTCGTTATAGTTTGTTCTCTCACGACTGTTTACTTGGATGGATGGATACCCTTTTGAATTACACCCTCTTCATAGTTCACATACTTCTAATTGCACGACCTTGGATATTTGGCAATTCGCCTAAATTGCTATTATTTACTTGTAATGCTCTCTGTGTTACGACGAATATGTTCCGAAGCTTGAGTGACTGGTTGTCCAATACTTTATGAATTTTTTTGTATAAATTCTAATTCTTCGTGTCACCCTTTTATTCGAATTGCTCTTACATATGTGTATTTTATAGAGTGGTGCTGATATTCACGTTTGCATGCAACACCGACCCAGTGAAGTAGCGTTTTTGAATGCCAGCGAATATCTATGGTAGTATATGGCGGTCCGACAGATCGACAGACGTGCCCAGATGACGAAGAGATCCATATCTACTGCTGACTTCAACTTTGCGGGCTCGGACCTGCTCGGACTTGAGCTCAACAGCACTCAATGCCATATAATGTGGCACTGCAGTACCTAGTATCCAAAAAGGCAAGTACAGTTTCGGTTGGACTGCTACTTGAATACCGTGGCAGCTGCAATACAACAATTTTTATCAATATTGGCAGATTCGATGGAATAGGATTATGTCACGATAAAATCGTATCCACCCTCGAAGCGGAAGTGGCTCGGTACTGGAATCGACATTCAATAGACGCCCTACCGTGACGTCCATGTAACAACACAAACGGTGTTGTTCTTTCGACCCATCTTTCTTACCTGTAATATCTCCTCATCCCCAATATTCTAACGACATAGTGAGTATAAATTTCTACCTAGCGAAATACGAGTCCAGGCTTACTTGTCTATAGAAATGAATGACGAGGAGCCTCGCGATAAGGTCCAAGGTTACGTTGCCCCCGAGAAGTGGCTTCTTCGACGTTGTAGGAAAAAGAAGTTAATAAAATTTGACCCCAAGATAGCAGAGCAAAAGGTTGCTGCACTTGAGAAGGCAGCCCTGGATGTCATAGATGAGGCAGGTCTAAACGGGATTGCGTGGGTGGAAGTTGTTGCGGATCGCGACGATCGGGACTGGTTTGCTATTTGTGTGGCCAGTAACTTCGACTCCCAGAGGGCCACTCCAGAAGAGCTCCAGCGTCTGAAAGATGTTTTTGGGACTACTGAAGATCCACTGTGGCATAATGTATCGTAACATTTGGTACGTCCATTGATATCTTTCTATGTACTAAATTTTCAGACGAGCTGTTTTAGAGCTAGGTATACCTGTGTCATGAATATGAATACGCTTACCTGGTCAAATTTATCCTTGCTTCTGTCTTGGCCCTGTACTGGCATATTCACCACTTTACAGGAGCGTTTTTGCCGTCCATGGCTCTGTCTATGTTTAGCTTCTCTCCCCATGTCAATTACCTCGTATGATGGGTATCGGTGTTTTGATATCGATGAAGTATTTTTCAAGTTGATATTCACACTTTCACAACACGGTGTATCTACAGTGAAGTAGGATTATTGATGCCAGCGAATATTTGACAAATGTGACTAGATGATGAGTGTTGAGCGCTGAGCTTCGGACCAACGTCCTACATGATGCAGTGGCAAATAGCACTCACTGGCACTGGCACTGGCAGTGGCAACTTGAACGCCAGCGGCTTATAATGTGGCAGTGCAACACAGTATAGTATCCAAAAAGGTAAGTGTATAAGTTCGACTGTTATATCCGACTGGTCCTTTCTCTATATTTTTGACAGCTGCTGAAGATTTTTGTGCACTCCCCAGCTCAGCTTCGAGATGTGTACCGGGATCATTCATATAGACATCGAAGTCCCGGCCCCCTCGCCTGTGGGAAGGGCGCGACTTCGCTATAGTTAGGGAGAATTTCATGAGGAGTACTAGATGTTCTTGGGGTCGTGAATAGTTGGTTATATATATACTAAGTGACCACTTTTGCGTGTTTTTCTTACCATCGTTGCGCTGGAGGGCTGGGCAAGTGACAACAAGTCTGGCCACTTTGACATATCGAGACCTAAAAGAGCGATATTATTGAATGATTGCTAGGCCGTATCAATGGGAGGTTGAAAAAATGAACTCTTGTCACCGAGGGAACAATGGCTTTTAGAATATGCCATGGCTGCGTCATGGCTGATTGTCCTAAGTCAGCGCTTGGGACTTGAATTGACTTTCTATAGACGCCATATCGTGACGTCCATAAGACAACACAAACGGTGTTGATCTTTCGACCCACCTTTCTTACCTGTAATATCCCTTCATCCCCGACCACACCTACTATAGCGAGTATTGTTCTCTATTGAATTAGCATGAGCTACGCTGATTCAAACACAGAAATGGAAAGACCTCGCCAGAGGGTCCGAGGTTACGTTCCCCCCGAGGAGTGGCTTCTTCGACGTTGTAGAAGAAAGAAATTAATGAAATTCAAGTCCAGCAAAGCAGAGCAATACATCGATGCGCTTGAGAAGGCAGCCTTAGACGTTATAGAGGAGGCAGGCCTAAGGGGGATTGCGTGGTTGGATATTGTTGTTGATCGTAACGATCGAGATTGGTTTGCTATCTGTGTGGCAAGTAACTTCGACTCCAAGAGGGCCACTCCAGAGCAACTCCAGCGTCTGAAAGATGTTTTTGGAACCACAGAAGATCCACTTTGGCATACTTTATCATGGTACGCACGTTGACATCTTTCTATGTACCAAATTTAAGACGACGACTAGATATACTATACCTGGATCACGAATACGATTGCGCGCACCTAATCAACTTTGTCTTTGCTTCTGTCTTGGCCCCGTACCGGCATATTCACCAATTTGCAAAAGTGTTTTTGCCGTCCGTAGCTCTGTATATGCTTAGTTTCTCTCCCCATGTTAATGACTTCATATCATGAATGTGTTTGTGGACCATCGTGCCCAGTGATGCATCATGCATATCGGTGAAGTATTGGTGATATTCATTATTGCGCAACGTGGTGTATCTAGTGAAGTAGAGTTATTGATATCAGTGAGTATTTGGCGAATGTGGCCAGATGGTGAGCCGAGGACTTGAACGTTTGATCTACTAGTAGTAGTCACTGATGTGGCAGTGCAACACTTAGTATCTAAAAAGGCAAGTATATAAGTTGGACTGCTACGAGAGGGAGTACCTGTGGTTCGAAGTGGGCTTCCGAAGCAGGTATCTGTAGCAGGTTCAAGTAGTTGAACAATCGTCCCCTAAAAATGAACGTACAATATGATAGAGGACTTAACGAGCGAAGAGAAAGATTTACGATTGTGTTATCACTGCGCCAGCCAAGAGGCCTACAGCGATAACACCGAGGAAGAAGTTTAGGGTGGAAAATCGCATATTTGGGATGAAGCATCAATGAAGTCTGAGTGGTGGTAAGCTGGCTCTCTGTAGAAGAAGAAATAACTCTGAAGATTACACTTCGACTAGACTTCTTTTTTATATGCAAAAAACTAAGCTCCTGAAGGAGAATACAAGCACATTTCTATCACGTCCGTGATGAGCCATTGGGAGTAAGGGTTTCCACTGGCAGTAGCTACTGAAATGTCCGAGCATGTTGCTAAACCGTCATTCTAAAGGAAAGTTGAGAACCGGGAGAGCAATCATGGTAATATCGGAGTGATCATAGCTGCAACTTTTGTACCCAGGAATGCTACAGCTGCGAGTTAATCATCTTGGTATCGGGAATGTATCAACAGCGGCAGGTGTAGTTTCGAAGTAGTTGTCTTCCATGAAATAGGGTTGATGCACGAAGCGAATGATTGTAGAGTTTCGTAGAATCTAAATGTGGGGCATCGGCCGTAGACATGATGTTTATTGGTTAGGATAGTATTGGGGTCAGTCTATGCTTAGTGTATTCGCAGGCCGTTCTTGTATTAGTGGCAAAGTGTACATTTTCCCGGTAAGTTACCAGATCAAAGTCTACGTCGCAGTGTCAGTGCCATTGTGCCCCGTTGCCGATAGCCGCCCTATGCCACCCAGAACACATGGTCATTTTGACCTTTCGACCCACCTTTCCTACTTACCTGTAACATCCTTTCATCCCAAATCTTCTAAATACATAGTGAGTCTCAATTCATATTTATCTAACATGAGCTGAGCTTACTTGTCTATAGAAATGGATGACGAAAGGCCTCGCGAGAAGGTTCGAGGTTACGTCCCCCCCGAGGAGTGGCTTCTTCGACGATGTAGGAGAAAGAAATTAATGAAATTCAAGTCCAGGAAACCAGAGCAAAGGATCGCTGCGATTCAGAAGGCAGCCCTAGACGTTATAGAGGAGGCAGGCCTAAGGGGGATTGCGTGGTTGGATATTGTTGTTGATCGCGACGATGTGGATTGGTTTGCTATCTGTGTGGCAAGTAATTTCGACTCCAGGAGGGTCACTCCAGAGCAACTGCAGCGTCTTAAAGATGTTTTTGGAACCACGGAAGATCCACTTTGGCACACTTTAGCATGGTGACATATGGCCCGGGTGCAAGCTCTGTTACCAAAAATGTGGCCATGAGCCAATCTATAGGTATCTGTACCTTGGTATTGATAGCCATATATATTCCCTCTAAATTTGTCTCAACTCGAAGCTTGAAATAGTGATCTCTCCCAAACGTACGGATTATCCAAACAAAGACGTACTGAATGACCCAGGTAACCCCAAGGCGTTTTTCTCTTTATGATGCGGCTCGGAACCTCATACGCGAAGTCTAACGAAAAAAAATATTCTGCTCTATCATTCTATAAGCTCCAGGCTTTAGGTTTCGAGTTGGGACGATAGTCGCGGTGGTAGATACAAACTTGCATCACTCGAAGCGAGCCACGTATTTTCACAGATCTAATCTTATCTCTAATACTGAATATGTTGTAGATCCGTCGCTGAACCGTCCAAGTTCACGTTCAAAGTTTCACTATAACAACGACAAGCAGCTATGGTTATCAAATTCTCCTCTTCATTCTCACTGTCGACTATCTTCATGCAAGTCCCCAGAAGAATATTCTTCAGATCCAGATAATGTGCGCATGAGAGTATTCTCTAATGCTACCAAAGGATTGGGATCTTACCCGGGCTCACCAAATCGTGCTGGTGGCGCAAAACATCAATTTATGGTTCTATTGGTGCACACGATGTGAAGATTATGGATCGAGAAGAACAAGATCCTAACAAGAAGCACGGTGGGCCGTGGACGAGTCAGTCAGATGGACAGACGGGCCCCTTGCGAACGCCCTTTCGTTAGGGTGATGGTTATCCCTTGTTTCTACAGTATATGATAAGTCTTTCAATGATCGCTTTCAGGCGAATAATATTACACTACGTCGCGAGGGTAGGTTTATAATTTCTTTTCTTATTACTGAAGATGAGAAGAGCTGAATCGTAGGTCCCTCAGAACTGATTTTGTAGTCGCTCCGGCATCGGGCTTTGTCATTATAGCCACCGTGTATAGTATGCATTGACATCCCGTTACTTAGGAAGGCACAGAGCGGCGAAGTTGAGCAGCTCTATTCTCTTGAACTAAATATACGCATATATGCCTCTTTGGCTGCGCTGCCGACTCGGTTTTGCGCATTCTTGATGAGAACTTTTTTGCGTTAGCGAATAGCAACCCTTCAAACGTACCCTCGTGAACACAATTCTTATGTATCCTATCGCCTTATCTCGGATGAGATCCTTGTTCTCTATGCCAAGCTACCCTCTCTATCTCTACGGCGTGCTACCGTTTGCTTATAAGGCCACCCGAGGGAGGTAATAACCATAAGTCTATACTCTTGCTCTTTGATTTTATATAGACCTCGCCCTCCCGAGTCTTTCTGTCTGCTATTCGGCGATACGTAATATCTCTCTCAAAAGGATGGCAAAAGAATATCAAGCCTTGAGTCGTACGTAGCACATCGCTCTTCTCAACCATGATCGATATCTGATGTCATGAGACAGCGGAACAAGTCGAATTCTTCATGAAAAATGGCTATGTTATTATCAAACAAGCTTTCACAAAGGAGCAAGCTGCGGCATGGACAGAGACCGTATGGGTCCGTCTTGGCCTCGACCCCGACGACAAGTCAACTTGGGACAAAGAAACAATCCACATGCCGTCCCATAGAAAAGAGCCCGTCGCTTCGTTCGCTCCAAAGGTAAGTGGTACCATGCCCGCTGAAATTATGAGTAAATAGCTTATATTCACGTATACGTTTAAGGCATGGGAAGCCATGAAAGAATTACTCGGAGGCGAAGAGCGTATCGATGAAGAGGCTACCTCTTGGGCTGACCACTTTATCGTAAACCTGGGTACACCCGAGTTGGAGAAGGAAGGCAGCGAAGTCGCACCTCCTGATCTCACTAACTGGCACGTCGATGGTGATTTTTTCGTTCACTTCCTCGACTCCCCAGAACAGGCTCTCCTCGTTATCCCCCTTTATACTGACATTAAGCCTCGAGGAGGGGGGACGTACATTGCCACCGATGGAATTGATATGATTGCCAATTATCTCGCAGCGCATCCCGAAGGCGTCCTCCCCATCTTGATGTCTTTCGTTCCAACTACTTCTACGGTAGATGATCCTAAGGACGACCCCGCCTTCTGGAGTCATCCTGATGCAGCTAAGGAGTGCAAGAACTTTGTTGAATTGACCGGGGAGACCGGCGATGTCATCTTGATGCACCCACTGATGCTTCATTCTGCATCCAAGAATCACTTGCGTCTTCCTCGTATCATCACCAACCCACGCGCTTCTTTGAAGCAACCGTTTAACTTTAATCGCGAAAACCCTGACGATTACAGCTTGGTCGAGAAGAAGACACTTCAGGTTCTCGGTCTCGACAAATTAGACTTCAAGCCTACGACCGAGAGAAAGAATATCGCTCCCAGGAGTGGGCGACTCGAAATACAGAAGAGAATGTTGGAGGAAGAGAAGAAGAGGCTGGAGACTCTAGCGAGTAAGGCGACCTCCTTTGCCAACGAGATGCCCTCGAGACCTATTGCTGTCGCCTGAGGATAAAGTAAGCAATTTCTCCTTGAGCTAGTACGGACTATAGCTGATCCCTTGAATGTGTCTTACGCCGTAGGTTGTATATTGCTCCCGAACAATGTTCTTATCCGCCTACTGTCTAACCTATGAATGTCGAAGGATAAATATTCTGTTTGGCCTCAAAGGTAGATCAATCGTTCCTCAATTTGGCCGTCACCATGCTCCAGTTCAGATCGCCCTGTACAATATCCAATTTCTCCAATGACACAAATTCCTGCATAGACGTTACACCAAAGTCTACTACGTAGTGTCAGCCGCCTATCTCTGACCACCGCCGATGGATTACATAGTTAGATCCTCTGATGAGGATCAAGCTTTGCGCAGACAGCCCACTTGTTTGCAAAAATCGGACTACATAGTAGAGTCAACGACGTCAGACGTGTGGTGCAACGTTACTGTCAAGATGATAGCTACCTGAGGTCCTTCGTCCGAACCTACATCGCGCACGCTTATATCCAATGCAGAATCCTTCCATTACGATGAATGTTAGAATAGGTGTGACAATAGAAATCGGTCAGAACTTACAGCTCTGGTGCCGATGGTTGGCATTGCGTTGACTGAGAGGGCAACAGCAGTCAAGCTGATAAGAAGGTTCGAAAGTGAAATTCGCATGGTTGTGGGTTAGGCTGGCAAAATCGAAGAAGATGAGTCTGGGTTTGGTATACCATGATCGGACCTTTTATAGCTCGCAGATCGAACTGGAATATGTAGCATGATGAGTCCTAGAGTTGTTGATGTTTAGATTTGAGACATGTTCAAGGGCGGTCCGAACCTTTCCCAGGTGGCTCGAGGAAAGGTACATATTCAAGATGGAGATAGTATGTTTTGGAGACTTGAAATGTGAAACGATGATTAGATCACATACTTGCGCGACAGAAGTTCGACATTGTCTCAGAATCGTATCCATCAACGGGACGGTGCTTTAAAAGCGATAGGTAAGTATACATCGTTCCAGTCTTTGTTGATCAAGAACGCTACTCTTCGTACTGCGAATGTCAGATTATCATTACACCAAGAGTCAGGCGTTGTTCGAAGATGCGGAACGACCGTGTGGTTAACACTGTGCCTTCCTAGTCCGACGGATAAACATACTAAGAGCCTAAACAGAATATTCAGGCGAAGATGAATCAAGACCAAATTACACGACACGTCCAACCTGCCCGACGACACCATCCGACGAACGTATCGACATTAGGGTCGTAGATATTGATCAAAGACCAGCTACAGCTTTCAGAGGACTAGATAAGCTGGCGGACGCATTGACCTATCGGTGAGCCCGTTAACCCCACCTAGACTCGTTTGCAGGAATATGCACGCTAAGTTGAACATGTAGGATATGCGTAGGGGAAGCATGGGGCCGAGATGTCTGTGTGGTATGATGTATGGTGAATGTCGAAAGGGAAAAGCATCATGTTACTCTCCGGGATCCTCGCCCTATGGCTGACCCTCGTGTAGACGCAGATTGACTAGGCCGCCTGATCCCACTTATGCTAGAAGAAGGAGCAGGGATTCCCGAAGGTGAAGCACCACGGCCTATAATGACAAAAATAAATATCATCCAGTAAAAACACCCTTGCATTACTTACCTCGACTCGTACCACCTCTTACGGAGCTAGCAGCTCTCATCGAAGCTCTCGTCCCCCTAACTCCCCTTACACCACTACTTCCCATCCCCCTCGCCGTCTTCTCTTTCACCTTCTCCGCTTTCTCCCTAGCCAATCTCTCTTTCTCCTCCCGCTCTTCTTTTTCGCGCCTTTCTCGCTCTTCGCGTGCCTTCCGTTCCTGCTCTCTTTGAGCAGCCTCTTCCTCTTCTTTCTGCCGTCGTTCAATCTCAGCTTGAACTTCGGCTTCGACCTGTGCTTCGTCGGCTTCAGCACCTTGCCAACGTTCGTCGAGAATCAGTCTGTTAATACGTTCAGTGTTGTGCAGAATAGTGGTATATTTGTCGAGTAGTGCATTAGTGTGAGATAGTTGTATCGATACTCTCTGGGAGATAACAAAGGAGACTTCAGTGAGTAAGTCATTGAAATTGGCTAAAGCAGTGGCAACATACATCTGTAGCAGATTTGGCCTCCCGTAAAGCACCCTTGTAAACCTCAAAAGCAGAATTAAGCTTCTTGAGAATGAAAAGATCATGCTGCAGTTTCTCTTCACGCGTCCTCGCAGCTTGGCGTTTCGCGTTCTCCAAGTCCTCTTGGGTCATTGTCGCGTCCATCTCTCCGTGCTGTTCATCATCATCGGCTATCGCGCTTTCATCTATCGGTGGTCTAGCAAAGAGACTGAATGGACGTTTATCTTTGGGCTGATCATGACCGAGAGATAGGTCGGACAATGAGAGGTTAGAGTTGTCTGGCTCGGAGTGTGAGCCACTTGAGAAGATTAGGGACTCTGAGAGGAGGCGATCCTGTGAAGGTAATGATATATGAGAAAAGTCCGAAGAGTCCATTCTGTGGTCTGGTTCAGTAAAGCAGAGGTGTTGCCTGGCTGAAGCTATTCGATTGCTTCGACTTGTCGAGTCGAGTGTGACGCGTCGGGGATCTGTGACCTGAGGCTGTGACCGTCGCGGTCAATGATCATCAGCCTGAATTTGACGAACTCGAAGCGATGTGTCATTTCTTGAGTCCTCAGTCTGTTTTTAACTGTTACATCGATATCTAGGTAGCGACCTTGTATTATGGGCCTTAATTTCCGAGACATCAAAACTTAGACTCGAAACGAGTCTGAGTCCTACTACTACTGTCCTAGTTCAACAACTTGGTTATGCGCCACATTCTACGTGACTACCGACTCTATCACTATTTCTAGACGCTGCAACAACAAGTATACTGGTACACACTAATTCGAGCAATCTTCAGAATCTTCTACTCGACTACTCAAAAATACTCAGGGGACGACTTCCTTCCACCGGTAGCGAGGAGAGAAGAGGCTGAAATGAACATATCCAGAGGCAAAGTCTTCCCAGGCCTCTCTCGCTCGCCCTTCCCCAAGTATTTTCCTGATTCGCTCCGTGAGGGAGATTACTTGCTCGGCCAGGTCATTCACCGACTGCTCTAACGTCTTTCCGTGCATCCGAGCATATCGGCCCAGGTAACAGCCATCATCTTGCTCAAGTGCTTCCTTGTAAGAAGACAACAGATCGCTGCAAGTGTGAATTATGTTAATATCAAGAGGTGAGGCGAACATTCCGTTAAGAGACATACTTGACATAATCTATGAACATGATTGTATCACTGTCTGATTTTAGAATACTATATGCACAAGATGCCGGGACGAAAACTCACGGAAATGCCTGGATGTATTCCGCAACATCGGGGCACATTGTGGATGGCCAAATGCAAGCGGCAAATATCTCTGATAAACCGTTCTTGTAGCGAGAATACTTGATGTATGTACCAGCATCCGGCTTCAAGGTGAGTTGATTGACATCTTGCCGAATACATAATTCTTCGTTGGCGAATCCCATCATGCACGTATGGACCATGTTGGCGGTGTAGTCGGGAAGGTATTTGCGCACCTCACTAGCCATCTCTATGAAATGACTGAGTATGGGGTCGAGCTGAGGCTGACCTGTACAGATGCGCGGAATGAACTCTCGCATCGCCTGGATGTCGGTCGCAACTACGTCATCACATAGTGCTGCACATACTGTGAACAGCGTCGTGGCGACTTGGACAGCATGGGGAGTATGCTGATAGGCAGCGTATCCGATGTCCAGACCAATGACAAAGTATTGTTCAAAGGTCGTCTCTGAGATATCGAGCTTCCAGGATCGCATAATGTCTCTGGCTTTGGCTTCTACGACTGGAGGGGCTGTACGAGGAGGAAAACGGTCGGCGAAGTGAGTTCTCTCGAGGAAGTCGAGAACGAAACGGCGAGAAAACGCAACATCCATATCCTACGAACAAAGTAAGTGATAGAGTGCCGACTTTGAATATGAATAGCTTACTGCAGATTGATGGGGAGACCTAATCGAAGTGTCGAAATTTTGAATGTCTAGAGCAGTGTTCTAAAGATAGGAAGATATCCCTCTCTACGACTGCTTTCTTCCTCAATCTACCGACCTCTTATATATACGTAGCAATGTGATGAAACTAGAAATTCAGGTAAATTTGTGTACGTTATACACCGACATGATAGGACACTCTCTGCACCTAACATCCCAAGGTGCTAGACGAATTTGCATTGAGCTAATCTGATATGAGAGAAACAGGGTCACTCTCTTTGGATATACTGGCCCCCTAGGAATTGGACCCTTCGGATGTTTGAGGCACACTCCTATAACTGATAGTGTAGCCACCGAAGTGTAGATCAAACACAATTCGTATCTGTTAAGGAAAGCAACCTCAAGTTGCAGCAACAAACTACCATAAATATGGTGCTAGTGGTATGCTGCACTATGTATGTAATTTCCAAGAAAAATGTTCAAGGGTTGTAGCTCCGACAGATTGTTCGTCACGAAGCTTAAATCCAGAACCTGGACCAATCGACTATGACGCAATCTTCCTTTGGTGAATGGATTGGATTTGGTCTGTGCTATAAAAATAAAGGTTCAATGCGGTGATATGATTTTCGCTTTACAAGACTCACACTCTTAAACATAATGGGTTTTGTAGAGACATAGTCACCTGCCTCAATGGTACCCAACTGTAAGCTCGGGTCTGTACTAGCAACGCACCATACGGTTAACGATTTCGATCATGTTGGTGTGTAGTACACGTTCGGGCTGACAGGATCAACACCGATCTGAACGTATCACGCACTCTATCCGGGGATGATTACGCATATATTGTTATACTGCCTACGGAGTGGGCTCTATTGCATATTAAAAGAAAGACAAAGTCTTGACTTGAAGAGCCTGAAATGCCATTTTTTGTTTTCAGCGGTATGCAACGGATCAGCAGTGTCTGGCGGACTGGTATTGATTATCTCTGACGTGTGACCCTTATTCCAATGCTGAAAAATGGAGGAGGGACTTGATTGAACAGACCCTTGATGCTTGAGCAATGTAGGTAATCGAGAAGGTAGGTCAATCCCGGTGTCGTAATGGCAAAAGGCGGAACTATGATACTATATTCAAGCGTAATACAGGCTGTTGAAACATACTAGCAGCTTAAGGATATTTTTTGCAGATGCGTGGATTTCCTAGCATCAGATTTGGCATGAGAATATCCATCATACTACCATTTACCAAACTCCCAGAGACAGTGAGACGCCACGATAGTATGCGAAGAGTGGCGTGTCGGTAACTCAATGATACGGGCAATTATTTTATGTCCAGCGATAGGATCGGAAGAGCGAGCAAATTTAAATCTGCTATCTTTTCAAATATCCTTTCACTAGAGTCGGTTGAAGTAGAAAGGGCTTCCTAATCTACTAGCATAGTAGGCTCAATCATTGATGTGACCGTCAAAGTCGAAGTTCGAACCAAGTTTTACAAAGACCATGAGTAAGCTATATGAACAGACTCGGAGAGCCTCCCCGCCGCCAGCTAGAAGTCCAACCGATCTATTAGCCTCAAGGCACTCAGGTGATATCTCTATTACTTCAGCATCTATTCGAGAAATGCTAACAGGTAGTGATACTGATTCCTACCACTCTCCTTATCCCCTTTGGGCTTGTCTAGTGGTTCAAGTTGCGGTTCGATATTTGTGTTACTCGAGAAATGGACCTCATCGCACCAGACACTCCCAAAAATAATATGGTACCAGTACAACCTCCCGGTCTTCAACTGGTAACCGGCCTAGGGACAGATCATATGAGAAGCAAAATGTTCACATTCATCATTCTCATTAACTCATTCACCTTCACACTCCTCCTTTCCTTGTCCGGTTCGGATTATTTGATAGAATAGCACGTCATCTGGATAACCTAGATAGAGACTGAAAAATGAATCCTCCTCCAGTGGGCTACCTTGGGGCCGTTCAATCGCTATAGATCTCAACCATTCTCTCCTTAGAGCGTATACGAGGGTCACATTTCATGTACCATGTCTATATGGTGTTAGAGGGTGCAATGCACAAAGGTCGACAGGGTGAACGTACCTAGAAGGATGATGGAACGAAGGTAAGAAACGTAGTTTGAGAGTGGCACTCACCGCTAACGCGACCGAGCGCCTTTTACAGTGTCTCAATTTGGCAACCAAGTTCAAGTTGCCAAGTCCACTAGCCTATCGTCGGGATTTCTTCATGTATGCCGTGAGCATACGAACAATATACATTGCAAGATATAGATGCCCCACTCCGTATATGACAACCTCAGAATCTTCCCTTATATGTCAGTTCTCCTATGTTTTTTTGTCAATTTGTCAGATGATGTGGAACATCATGGAGACTACATCCCGGTTGTGGTAATTAGTGGCCAGATATGTAAGCTAGATACGTGGGGATTTAACGTTCATTTGAAATATGTTAGATTAAATGTCATCGCGGAGAGGGCGGCCTTCTTCATCTGAGGGTGAGATGTTGACAGGTTGTGTCCCCAAGTCGATCACTGGATGGTTCTGCAAGTTGTCAAGAATATACATTCAAGAGATAAATGCAAATACAATACATTAGTAAGGGGGGATTATGCCTGTCACAGCCTATCAATGTCAGGAGTGTTTCTGTCCGTGGTAGATTTTGTTTGAGCATTGTTTTACCCACCTGGAAGCAGATCGATGGAATTTATAGTTCTGTTCGCAAAATACTGTATCACTGATCATTGACAACCGTAAATAGTCAACATCAAGTACTACATCCTTATCCATAATCTTGTAACAAATCCAAACTCTCAAGTCATAGTCCAAGCAGAAGGGTTCTCCACTCCTGCGAACCGGCTACTAACGAGTAGCTCCAACATGTCGTTTACAAATTAATGATGCCGATGACATCCACGATAGCGAGGACCTTAGCAGAGAGCAACAGCTTGAGCGTGACGAAGATGGAGAGGTCAGCAGTGGGAAGGCTGTAGTAGTAAAAATAAATTAGAGACTATAACCATACGACAAAAGGATCGTGCATACCCTTTGCCAATCTTGGGTGCAATACCAGGGTGCAAAACCTCCAAAGCGGAGAGCCAAGCACTTAAGAAGACGTCGACCTTTGCGCCCACGAACAAGTTGAGGACCGAGAACTTGGAAAGAGCAACGACCAGTGCCTAAATGAAAGTTATTCAATATCATGCGATGAGTGCTGCGAAAAAAAGATATCACATACCGCGACAACATCCACCCCGATATCGGCGACGACGACGACATCGACGTCAGCAATGATACCGGCCTTCTTGCTCTTGAAGAAGCTCGTGGAGCCGGTGAAGGCCGATGTGAGTTGAGACAAAGCGGGGTCAGTGTTGGACCCTGTGGCGGCAGCTTGGCCTAAAGATCGAAATAATTGTCAGCGAAAACAGATGATAATTATGGTCAAATGTGCGCTACTCACTCAGTTGAGCAATCAAAGGAGTCACAGTGGACTGGAAGCTTTGAAGCTCGCTGACCACGTCAGAGCTCTGCCTCTTGGCAACATCAACGACGGTGGGGGAAGCAAACGCGGTGGTGGCAACGCTGAAGATAGCGAGGACGGGGAAGAGTAGTTTAGCAGAAAAGAACATATTGATGATGAAATGTGGCGAGTCTGCTGTAGATTGGAATTTACGCTGTAGTTCAGGAGGTGAGAGCGTTGGATTAAACCTGTTCTACTCGCATACCTTTTATACCTTCAAGCACACACCAAGAAAATATACGTCTTGTGTAAACTGTGGGACGAATGGTCTGAAATATGTCGAATATGACGACTTCCGCATAATTTCTTGGATGACACTTCCACGAATGAATTGGCCCCAACAAAGGCGGCGTGTTTAAAATACGCGAAGATCTGTCAGTCACAGCTGTCAAAGGGTGGAGAGGATATAAATGTGAGGAAGGTCTAGGGGAGAGTGATTCACCGCTGAAAACCCACCAGAATAGATCCTCAAGCTGCAACGCAGAAAGAGCTGTCAAACCCAAATAGGAACGAATGAAAAAGAGATGTCCTTCCACGGGATTCAGACGTAGCCGATAAGGGTGCCAGTGCGGCCCAAAGTATTTCTCCGAAGACGAGACGTATCACATCTGTCATACATCGCTCCTTACCAGCTAGTATGTCCCTTGATCCCCACACAACTGTGGCAGGTTTTGGAACGTGCCTTGGGGCGAAGTAAGAACATGCTGTGAATACAATATCGACTTCCCTGCACAGGCAGAGCGCTGAGCCAGTTCGAAGGAACGTGTCCCTCGTACAATACAACCCAGCACTAAGAAAGACCGTAGAAGGGGTAGCATGAGGTTAAGCTCGGATATGTTGTAGCGACCACATTAGTCTTCTACAGCCGAGTACGCTCTGGGGCATAGAATCTTGTGGTATGAAACCTTGTTTATCCTAACTCTCTTCGTGAGAAAAGAAACATTGGCGAGCAGAGAGAAAGAAGCACTACCCTTGTACATCGGTCATTCGGAGGAGCTTGATAGCCCGTTCATTCGGATAGGTTCCAGCCAATAGAATCGTTACTTCGGAACCGATTGATCATGAGATTCTAAATGCGGAGCACACCACCTCGCTGCTAGAAACGCAACACGATCAGATGTTTGCCTCATCACTTCTCAAATAATATTTAAAATATCTTACCGGGTACAATAGTCGTCGGAATGTGGAGTAACAAACAATCAACAATCTAAGGTGTGGAGCGAAAATAGTGACAGTTTGCCTTGAAGTCGTCGCTTGCTGAAGTTTGTACCTGCCTACGTTCGTGAAGCAACAATTCAAGACCAAGTATAGCACAGTTTTCATACGATCCAGGTACACCGCGCCTTACGGGTAGCCAATGTACAGACCTTAGGAGTAAAGTCTCTCCGTAGGCTACATTTCGATGAATCAGGAGGACCGCTATACGGAACGCGTTGGACACTCACAGTCCGTATTCTCGGCTCCTTCGACCATCTGTACATATCCATTTGGCATGATGAGATCGTATCATGTACGGGACCGAGATTCTTGCAGCTGTACCAAAGATAACCACAATTGAAAGATCATAGAAGGCATTGGAAGCCCGGGCAACATTGGTTGAGGACATTGAAGGGTGAAAGAACGACTTCTCTTGGGAGAATAATTTCCGAAGTCTTGCTGAGCAGTAAAACACCGTCGCACACTTAGCACAGAATAGATACCGTGGTGTGAGAGGATGACGATATGTATGACATCCGGATAGATAGAACCTGATCAATGACCCTAAAAAGCAGACCGTTAGTCGCCATGAGCCCCTGCCCGCGTAAGGAGTGCAAGAGAGCCTTGTGAGTGCTATACCCCATATCGACCACCAGGAGCTGGAAAGAATGCTGGAAATTTGAGCTTAGACGTGAGCCTGGCCATCAAGAAACACCAGATCTTCTAACTACGACTACCTCGTTGATGATACCCATAATCTTGTTATCAAGGACATATAGGGCGGGTGGTATGCGTAGAGCATACATTGTGGTATTCCTGGTTATAACGGAGCTAGTTAAAATGTAGAATAAAACGTTGAACGTTAACATCGTTGTTTCCAACCGAATCCAACCGCCGCTATGATCCTCGGTAAGGCAAATACGGGTAAACACAGACAAATATCTGCACGCCGTCTCAAGCAAGAACGGTTGTGACAGAACGCGGCTTGGCTTGCTCCCTTCGCCACGCCCAAACATCTAAAACTACACCAACTATTCACTTTCCTTTTGTCCGACCCTTCACACTCTTTTTGTTTCTTCTTCCCAATCCAACATGCAATCCGACTCCTTGGCAAGCGCATACAACTTCAATGTCGTCACTTCTCAATCCGCAAACCTCTCACTCGTTGGACAAATCATCTTGTACACCCTTCTAGCGTTGCTCGCAGTCGTGTTTATCGGAGGCTGCTATCACATGTGCACACGAAGCTGGCTGGATAGAGACGACATCGAGTCTCCATCAAGATTCGAACAATGGTCTTCTACGCAACATGACACCATTCCACCTCCGATACCGATCATTTCTTCACGTAGAGTGGCTAAGCCTAAGAGCCTCCAGGCCACTAAAGAAGTCGATATAACGGATATTGAGAAAGCAGATACCGAAAAATTGGAAAGCGGAAAGTTCGCAGTCGATATAGTAAAAGTCGAAGTTATAGAGGTAGAAGCAGCGTCCGAAAGAGAAGGTTCTTCCTGCATTCATCCTACCTCTTTGCAGCTCATCCAACATATTATAGCTGATCGTGTTCTCCTTCCTGGCATGTGCACTTCGTCGTCTCGTGCCTCCTCTATTTCTTCCGACTCATGCGACTCACCAATCCTCAAGACTCCCGAACTTCCTACTATTGACGCTGTTCCAACTATTGTATTTCAGACCAGTGATTCGGGCCCAAATATCCCTCCCTCGACTACTTGCGATTTCCCGCTTTCTGCCTCCTCCCTCGAAATTCAAATGCTACTCGCCACACATGCACACCTCCAAGTCGGACCGGATGTCAAGCCTGAAACTTTACTCAAAGTACCTACCATGAGTTGGACTGGAAGAATACTCGAACCTGGCGAACCCGAACTGCCATCTTCCTGCTCCCTGACAGAGGAGAACGATTTTGATGCTAAAGACTGGGACGAATCGGATGACTCTATCTGTCTCATCTACGACCTTACACGACCTCTTACGCCTATGCCGTCTACCCCTCGGGACCTCGATGAAGCGGTCACTAGCTCTCTCGTGGCTTCTTTATCCTTGGACTTGGACTCTATCTTGCTTGCTGCTGAAAAACGTTTTGGGGACTCTCCTGAATATGGACGCGCTGAATACGGATTAAATGCAGACATCTCGGAAAGTATCGATGAAGACTCGATTTACGTGGGTATCGTACCAATGAACGACAAGCCGAGCAGGAATAGCACGGACGTTGTCATATCGCCTACCACCTCTTCTTGATCCCCAGCTCCTTGTGTATAATCCTTTTCGACACGCAGTTTAGCGTTTTCAATGCATCCATATTCATGTTTTCTGTTTTGCCCAATCTCTCGTTCAAAATCTGAGTGAATTTATATTGTTTCGTTACCGAGCTACAAGGTGCGTACTCTCATCGACTCTCCGCCGTACTTTCCCAAAGAGGCCTCTTTTAGTACTATCCTCGACTTGAAGCTCAACTCCCGCTCATCCAATGAAATTCCTGTCAATCATGGCCCAAGGTCGCTGCCGAACTGGAGGCTGACTGGCTTCCACAAGAAGCTCCAGATTGTCAGCCCTCCCCCCTCCCATACATAAGCCTGCGTCCGAATGCTGGCTGCTCTTCATCCTCTGTACTGCGACTACCTATCGCATGATAGCCATTGTTTGCCATTGTTTACCGAAAGCTTCGGCTTGCCTTCTAAATACGGATGGAGGTTTACCGACCCACTGATCCTTAGAAACACACCGCTTGTATTCATATTTCTCAATGATCAAATGGACGAGGAATTATGGAGTGCTATGGCTCGGGTTACATACAGTACCTTGAATTCGACATTATATGGTGCGTTGGATTACTTAGGAACGTATCAACGAGCCTGCAGTATCTGGAAGTTGTTTACGTACCGATAGACTAAGTATGACGATCATAATGCATATGCAGCTGTATTGCAGTAGGCCCGGATGATATTTGAAGCCTAGAACGTAGATGGTAAGTGTAATTTTTATTCTACAGCAGTAAGAGAGCCGCTTGAGGATGATAGTCTGTCGTCACGATTAGTTGTATGTAATCTTGAGTAGTAAGTCATGATTGATAATCGTGCCACTGGGGGATCTCTTCTGCCAGAAGGGTGGACGATTGTTGGAGGCTCTACCTCGATATTCTAAACTTGAAGTCGTTAAGACTCGCAGTGACTAATGGCACTAATCATTACTAATGCTGGGGGTGGGCATTCCATGCGAAGGGATATTCTGCTGAATAAGCACACAGCCACCAACTTTCTGTGATTTGGGAGACTTGAGTTGTGTATGGTGTAAAGGCAACTCAATAAAATTAAAAATGTATTGTTATTGTAGTCTGAGCACTGTACACTGCGACAGAGTGCTTCTATATGAGTAAAGACTGTGTTTGAACATAGATTTTGAGAATAAAGTCCTTCTGTCACGCATGTCACGGGTATGTAACACGTTGTGTTACTCTTTCCAAAGGGTACCCTTTTGATGAAAAAAACTGGGCACACAGCACAAGAAACATGAAAATCTCTCGCGGGATGTTTACTAGTACTTCTTACGGAGTCTTGTATAGAAGGGATTTTTTTAATTCGAACATTTAGCTTTACTTCTGGTCAGTAAAATATGCTATACTTAATATTTCGGAAAACGCTTCTATACAAGACTCAAAAACATCTATATACATAACTTTGTCTCTCAAAGTTCTTCCCCTCTTCAGTGAAAGTTTAGGAAAACATCAAAACAAGGTACCCTTTCGATTTGAGGGAGGACAAACAGAGCCAAATAGATGGGCGCTCACAGCCATTGCCCACCCCCACTAATGCCTATGTTTAGCTCTGATCACGTGTGGGAGTCCTCGGGGTCCTGGCTGCGGCATTTTGCTAGGCAGAATTGCCTCACCAGTCACTGAGAGCGTTCCTCTTGTAGCTCTCTCTCACCTCTTGCATGTACTCTCATCACCAGGCTCCCGCTTCCCCTCGTCCTCCTTGCTCTCTGTCTTCTAGGGTTACTACGATACTATTGCTCCGATACTGATATAAGTCCTGCCAATGGACTCTCATCTATATTGATTCGCTCTTAGCTTGTGTGCAGACGGGGGCGTAGTTCTCAGGATGCCTGCCTCTCTGGGCAACAACATGCTATCCATGGCTTTGACAGACTCTCTTTCTGTTTCTTGACTTTCTATCAACCCTCTCAAAGTTAAGCCAATTCCGGATTCTATTATACGTATTGCAAACCGTCGTCTTCATATTCACCTAAGGGTTGTGCGGGCGTTGTACCCTGAAACATACCCTTTCTAATTTATTTGTTCCTCCATTCCTGTAGCATCTTCAGATCGATACGAATCTCGTTCATGGAGATGCTTCATTTGGGGGATAAGTATGTTATGATACGGCCGTTTGTGTGTTTGCTTGATGGTTTGATCTGTGGGTCCTTCGTTCCGAACCTCTAGTCAGCCAGCGGTGATGCCTGAGGTGGGTAAAATCAGGATATGTTGCGCCTTCAACGTTTACAATATAGCCAAGCACTAGATGGACGGGATTTGCCGGTTACATCTCATTCTACCAATGCCGAGCCATCCCGTTGCTCATTGTAGCAACGTCTCTTTCCATCCACTGTGTTCAATTTGCAACACTTCGAAGTCATCATGGATGGTATGACTATGTCATCTGGCTCAACCAGTTCAGGTTCCATAACTTCCGATGGAGATATGCTGATGATGACCCCGTATCTTCACTTCTCTGGTGGTGATAATCTACTCTTCAAATCTTGGCGTCCCTCTTCTGTTGGCGCTCTTACTGGGGCCTGCATAGGCCTAATCCTTCTCGCTGTGCTCGACAGGTGGATGGCCGCTGTACGCGGTCTTCTCGAGGTTCGTTGGGAACAACAGTAAGTCGTCCAAATGCAGATATTGTAAAGCAAACCCTGTAGCCTCGACTCTAGTGCTCTGGCTGTCATGTACAACAGCAATCTGTTACGTGGTGATGGTGCCTGTTGCGATATGGAGGCTGAAGAGCTTGAGTTCAAGGGCTCCTCCCTTCAGGGACCGGCCGCCATCTACGCTCCCAGATCTCTTCCGCCTTTCATCCCGTCTCACGACTTGGCACGCGGTCTGCTATTTGCTTTACAAGTTCTATTGCATTACCTTCTCATGTTATCTGTCATGTAAGTGGCATTCCTACTCGGGATAACGTCTCCTATTTAATGTAATATTGCTGCTGTTCCGTAGGACATTTCAAGCTGCCTACTTCATCTCCGTTGTGGTCGGGCTGGGAATTGGGGAGGTCTTCTTTGGACGCATGGGCATGAGGAGTTCACATGTTCATTAGTGCTCCATTCGTTGCGTCTATGCAGTACCAGTGCATGCTATAATTATGCAACTTGATGATGTGTAATGTATTGTTTGCTCGAACAAACCCTCACAGTCAGGCATTATCAAAGTTGCCGACATCGGAATGGCGTTTGGTCGTCAATACCTTCCCGTTCTGAGGTATACGACGACTAATTGGCACAGTGCTAAATGTTTATTCTATGATCAGGAAAGTGTATGCTCTTTATACATTGGATTGGACTCCCTCAAATTTGCCTAGTATCATAGTCATCAAGGTCCCTTCATCTCGTAATTCTGACACGTTCTTGTTGTGTTATGACAGTTGTATCTGGCTTCTGGGCGCGACGGGATGCATTGACTTCGCACGACCAAGTGATGGGCTCAAACAGACTGCAACAAAGGAGAAAGAATTTTTCTCTATGGTCCGTATAAGATG
The DNA here is from genome assembly GCA_038087015.1 of Cerrena zonata. Lineage (NCBI taxonomy): Eukaryota > Fungi > Basidiomycota > Agaricomycetes > Polyporales > Cerrenaceae > Cerrena > Cerrena zonata. The sequence continues at coordinate 1,622,088 of JASBNA010000004.1, forward strand.
GAGTTTAGAGGCATGCCCTCCCAACCCGAGCAGAATCCCCGCGTTAGCTGTACCCTTGGTGGTTCAAGAGACGAGATAACATGTATTTTGCTTCCTCAGCTCTCCTTCTTGGCTTTTCAGCCGTTGCTTCTGCTCACTTTCACCTCCAATTCCCTCCACCTCGAGGACTATTTGTTGAGGACCAAGAACCTACGTTCTGTGGTATGCTCCCCTCGCGTATCGTTACATGTATACTCCCTCACCATTACCTCGTATTTCGCAGATGGATATACAACTTCGGTCGACAACCGAACTCAGTTCCCCTTGAATAACGGTGTCGTTTCCATCACCAGCGAGCATCCCAAGTGGACCTGTAAGTTATTAAGCCTCAAGTGTGAACTTCTACTGACAATAATACCATAGTCGGTGTCATCGTTTCAACTGTGCAGAACCCTACCAACTTTGCCAACTTCTCCCAAGCTGTCCCCTTCTTCCAAACAACAGGCGAAGGTCCCGCCTGCTTCCCTCTCAACCTTGCTTCTTCCGGAGTCAGCGGCCTCAATGATGGGGTCAACGCCACTCTCCAGTTCGTCTTCGATGGTGGTGACGGCACCCTCTACCAGGTTAGTTGCACTTCACTTGTCCACGTCCTCTAAGACCTCTCGCTGATCATGATCATCTCGCCAGTGCTCCGACGTCATCCTAAGCAATGCCGCTACCATCCCCTCTAACGTGTCCTGCACCAACGGCACGAGTGGAACCACGAGGCCTGTTCAATCAGCCTCTGGTTTCAGCACAGGCGCACCTTCTGGCACGGGTTCGCCCTCTGCCTCTCTTACTAGCTCTGGATCATCCGCGCCCTCACCCACTGGGTCAGGTAATAACAACGGCGCTATACAAAACTCGGCAGTTAGCGTCGCCGTGGTCATGAGCGTGATGGCTGCTTTGGCTGCCACAATGTTGTAGGGTTTTAGGTGGTTCGGGTTTCTTGATGGATGATGTAAACTGTGTTATGATAATGGGAATGTGGTTTGATGCTATTGTCGTGAATTTACTCTCCGGATATATGGCTTTGCTCTTGCCGCGGTATGACATGTATTATATAAAGAGGTTGAGACTATAGCCAAAAACTGATAGTGACCAAGTGGCTTCAGTCAATAGCATGTTTCTCAATGGAGGAGTCCCGAAGGACCCGGTTTTAATAGGACAAAGTACTAATAACATTACTTGCAACAACGAAGTGCAGTATTCGTACTTCATCTCAACAATACAAATACAATCTGAATTCTCCACGACAGTTATTGTACCGTACCACTTATCCACGCCAAACAGCCGGGCCAGGAATAGTATAGTTCGTCCAAGTAGGGTGATTGTAAACATCAAGTGTAACACCAGGATCTGAAGCCTTATAAGCCCCTGGAAGTTTGACGAGGTAAGACCCGGAAGGTTGAGCAGATCCACCTCCCTGAACAGAAACCGACGTCAGCATCAGTTCTCCGATCAACAAATAATGGATGGATTGAATCTCACCGTTAACTTCAACTGAGCACAATTGGGGTAAAATTGGGGCTGGTTGGGAGTATGGATACTCAACAGCTCGTGGCGCAGCATGTATTCGCCTGGAGCGAGGGAAGCAGGGATAGTAGTAGTCCAACTGTTGTTATTGGTAATGAGTTGGCCTTGGGCCCAGGTGCCCTTATCAACTGTACCAGAAATGAGACCAGCTTCTTCAATTTTGAACTACAACGACGAGAATAGATTAGTGTCTGATATCCAGAAGGACATTGATATGGCGAGGGTATACCCAATTCAGAGAAGCTGTGTTAGCAGTCGTGCAAGCCCCATTGCAATTGGCCATATAGACCATCACGGGCCCGAGGTTGTGAGGCCATTGGTTCCACCAAGCGAGTACCTTTGAACCCGCAGCAACCGTAGCACTTAGCTGGCCGGAGCCGAGATTGGCTCCGTTGAGATTGCAAGAAATTTGAGGATGCATAGGATCGATGATAGGGTCGTAAGAGTCCCATTCACGCTGGATGCTACTCTGACCAACGGGGGTGTTGTAAGACCTGAAACTATAGCAAAGACGTTGGCAAGAAGGTACGATAATAACCTCAAGATGATGACGAACCCCTGGTAAATTTGACCGCCGATGTTATAGGAGAGAACGCCACCGTGCGCGAGCACCTGAGCGATTTCACAGGCAGCAAACGTAAAAGCAGTCAAAAGCGTAGAGGATTTCATGGTGGAGACAAGATGGGTGCGTCGTAGAAATCGAGCCTTTTGCAGCCTCGACGAGGTTTCGGAGATGAGTATGTGTGCATTATATATGTTTTGGGACGTGCATAATCAGAAAAATTCAGAACGTTGCATGTGCATTTTGCTCCTGTAAGGCTATGATCCACTGACCACTCCCCTATGAGTGGTAGTGATTTGTCAGGGTCAGACGTAGTCGTGCATGATCGCCACAATTAAATCGCCATACGGCACGACGGTTTCCCACTTAGCCGGGATGAAATGGTTATTCAGGAACTAGATCAAGCCACTTGGATTTGACCTGCACAAAGATAGAAGTCAATAGGAATGATTGGGGCTCCGAATGGTACGGGGAAGGGTGTCTCATATGCCAAGAGAAAAGGAGGTTGGAGCATAAATCTCGGATGAGTCACACGACTGCATAATTGCACAATGACCATGTCGCGAAGTCGGAAAGTCAAATACCGTGGAGAACCCTTCTCTGTCGATTCATTCTATTGCGTCTGTTTCTTACTCTATATCCGAGATTTAAGAGTCGACAAGGAGAGCGAGCGGAAGAATAGGCTTCACGAGACTGAAACGAGGTGATGAGCATGTGAAAGCGATTTCGAATGTATGTCGAGACCTTGTGTAGAGACTATTCGAGTATTGATTGAGAATCGTCATAAGACACATCGTTAGTGTAGTTCGAGGAACAAGTTCGCAAAAATGTCGCACTCTCAAAACAAGGGTCTCCGAATCCGTTGAATACAGAAAGTCAGCCAAATCTGTTAAAAGGTCATTGTTTGCGAGGAATAACGCGATAAACTTGATCAACACGTACATAGGTGAGATGAGCAGGGTTAATCGTCTTCGTGTATGATTATTCGCTGCGCTTCCACTACAGGAACAGCAGGAAGTTGGTCGGATTCAATGGTGTCAGGGGCACCCGAATGTGAATCGTGTAAATTCGAGGAAGGTGTGGGACCAACATCTTCGTCATCGCTATCTTCTCCTGGTTTCTTGAATACAAGTTCCTGTCCGTTGACTAATCGTCTCTTCTTGAATGGCGCGTTCGAAGGCGCGGCTCCTGTTGACGATCCTCCTTCTGTAGGTTTATCTCCGCCTTTCTTAGCCTTCTTCTTTTGTCGTTTGGCTCTGTTCTTGGCGGTCTTCGCTTCCGCCTGTTCCTCCCAGTCTCGTTTCTTCTTTTCAAATTCAGCAGTTTCAACTTCCTATATTTTTCATTTGTTAGAACTGTTCACTCCAGTGCAGTCGTATTGGCTATGCGTACTTTTTGTGACTCTTCTTCCATCAATTTCAGACGTTCGTACTCTCGCCGCCTACTAGCTTTGTACACATGGAACTCTCCACTTCCAGCACCCGCACTCGAACCCTGTACATTCTTCATCATTTCCCTCGGAGGTCGTATCGTCTTTTCTTTCGGTGGTATAGGTACATAAGCTGGCTTTGCAGGGTCTTTGAGCAGCTTGTCTAGTTGGGCTCGCTGACGTTCGACTGCAGTTTGTGCATGTCTCGTAGCCGGTGCAGATGGGCCAGGCGATGGTGAAGCAGACATCGCAAAGTCTATATTACTAAAGCTAGTTGTTGCTGACGAGTAGCGATGCGGTTCCTAGAGATATTTGGTCAGTATAGTACAAACGTTCAACATGAAGACGAGGACGCTGTGGGCCCGGCGACAGTGGTCGGCGGGAGGACCGGGCCGCAGGGATCGAAATTTCATGATTTGCTCGAGATATTGGCGAAATTGAACACTACCACCACCTTTTAGCTATTCTCAAATCCGTTCGATGGATTCTATAGATTTCTCAAGCCCCCTCGCCGAAGAGGCCCTTAACCAACTTACTGAACAAGGATTCGATTTAATCTCAAGTATTTTAGATCGTGCACCCTTTCAAGATATTGTGAATAAGATCAAGGAAGGAGCACCTGTATGGTTCCAAGATGATGAAGGTCTATCTCCGCTGCACGCTGCTGCATATACAGAAAATGCGGAACTTGTTAAATACCTCTTGGAGGAAGGTGCCGTTTGGAATGCCGGTAAGTAATCGTTCGGATCGGTTGCCCTACCCAACGATTAAGTTTTGTAGTGGATAATCTCCATAACAGTGCAGGAGATGTTGCTTTATCTTTAAACAATGAAGAGTGCTATGTCCTCATTCGAGATGCCGGCATGCGCTCTGAAATGCTTCTCACTCTTCTGGCCAAACGAGACGTACAGATTGACTCGCCACTCTCTTTGGTACTCAGAGCATCGGATCATACCGCAGCTGCTTCAACAGACACTTTCTTAAAGTCCAAGCTACGCTACACCACCGATGAGAATGGTCAGGATATCTGTATGCTCACTCTCGAGGACGGCGAAGAAATAGGCGTTATGATGGGCTGGGAGCGTAACATCAGTGAGCTCTCTTGCTTGAAGATCTTTGTATGGGCATATCAACAATTCCAGCTCTAAGTGCAAGACACTGTCCATAGATTGTGCAATGGTCATCCAAATTTGAATCGCGGACTCAAAATTCTCAACATCGGATTTGGACTCGGAATCGTACGTTAAACTACTATGTCTTCGGCCTATTCTCTGACGCAAACGAAATCTAGATCGATACCATGTTCCAACATCTCTCAGTGTCCCCTTCAGAGCATGTCATTATTGAAGCACATCCTGATGTCCTTCAGCATATGCGCGAAACAGGTTGGTACGACAAGAAAGGTGTCACTATTCTCGAAGGAAAGTGGCAAGACCACATTGAAGCATTACACATTCCCGGCTTTGATGTTGTCTACACCGATACTTTCTCAGAAGATTATGTTGGTAAGTCACATAATATGTCTCGCATTTCCCGGCAACCATCTGAATCGTAACTCTTTGCAGAGCTCCACAAGTTCTTCGAAATCCTTCCAGAGCTTCTCGAGGGTCCGGATTCAAGATTCAGTTTCTTCCACGGTCTAGGTGCAACCAGTAAGCATTCTGCTTGCTTACTACAGGCTTCCCATATATCTTACTGCGATTCCACAGACGCACTATTTTATGATGTCTACACTCAGGTTTCCGAGATGCATCTCGCTGACGTTGGGGTAAATATTGAATGGAGTGAAGTCGATGTCTTTGCCGACACCACTCCGGCCACTTGGGGAAAGACTAGAGAATACTTTGCCATGAGGCACTACAGATTGCCGATTGGTAAAATGCGGACAGTGTAAAATTAGCTGTATCATAGATAGTCTAAGTCAGAAGTTAAAAGTTAAAAATGCAGATCAGTATGTTCTTGGGTAAAACTCTACTCCTGTTCATGTGATAGGATATCAATAATTGCTTTACGAATACCGGTGGCGTCGAATTTTGGGATGCCAGACTTCTCGTCGCGGGGACCTTGCACCTTGACACATTTGACTCCTTTCGCCTATATATCCAATCAGTGATATATAGCGGGAAACTGAACGAGACACATACCGTGATCATACTTGTATCGATCTCGATATTTGTGCCTTCGAGATATACAAGGTGTGTTATGAAAGCTGAGACAGGATATGTGGTGTAGGCATCCCTGAGACCACTATACGAAGCGGTATAAGTAGCATTGAGAGTCCGGGCAATTGTACTACGGGAATGTCGAATCAGTGCTCAGCGACGGATAAATAGATTGCTTACTCGATGTAGTCCAAAGCAGTATACCCATCTGTTTCTCTATCATTCTGAGAGTTCACTATGGTACACCAAATACTAGTCAGAGTCGCGAAATTTCAGGTGATAGAATTAGAAAACTCACACAGGAGGACTTTAGCACGCAAGGAACGTGACCTTGCTATAGATCCAGCGACTCCACGAAGCGCAAGGCAAGGTACGATGCTAGAGTGTGATGTTGAATTCAAATTGTTGGTATATTGAATTTAAAGACAGACCTTGTCCATAGCGAGCCACACGAGTATACAAGGACATCCTTCGAGCTCATGTTATTAAGATAGTCGGTGTTAGGAGATGGATGGATTTCACTTCCATACGCATTGATGTAATATAGTCCTGATTGTTATGAGCAAGTTTGATAACCAATATTGTCTGGAGTATCTTACTAGTGATCTTTGAGCCTAGCGGCTCGTACTCGTCCTTGCCAGATGATTCGAATAAGACGTTACTCGGTCTTCTAATAGTATCACCAAGGTCATCTTGAGGCGACATTGGTTCTTCTCCGCTCAAAGTTATACTTAGGCCGTCACCCGAACGAACAGGATGAGAAATTTCGCATTGACCAACAAGTCGAGCACCATTTTCCTACGAGATAGACATACGTTAGCAAGATATAGATATAACAGGTAGTAGATAGTCTTTACTAGTTCTGCTGCAATAGTCACAGTGTGGTTGGTCACAATTACTGGCACGATATTTGCCTGAATACACTTAAGTATAGCAATGGTACATTAGGTAGAAGGGACCAACCTGACTGTTCGTGATTGAGGAGAATAGAAATATTGCTGAGGGCAAGGAGCGGAAGAAATCTTGAGCACCCGACAGAAAATAGTTCCCAATACTACCGTTCAAGAAAGAGAAACTCTTGTGTGCCCTCCTGAGAACTTCGTTCTCAAAGTGTACAAGGAATCCTTTAAGACAATGAGAATCTGAATTTCCACTTTAATTACCTCCGAGAAACGAACCTCGTATCGTCTCCTTTCTATCGTTCGGAATTCCCGTCCACAGTGCACTTCGGCCTTCGACGATATCTCTCCATTCATCCCGTGCTTCCCGTTCTGTACATTTGGCGGGTAGACGGTATGCCAGAAGATTTCGAATACGGTCCAGAGGCGAATCAGTTGGGGCAGGAGGAATCAACCGTACCAATCTAGATCGAATGTCACCTACAGTGGAAAAACTGTAAGCCCTGCACTAAAGGAGAACCATTGTATAGTACGGACCTATTGATGGTCCACCTATGACTCGTATGATCTCGCTAGAAGATCCTCCGTCGTCAGAGACGGGCAAGACATAGCAGGCGTTCCCAAATGCTGGACAGATGGAGTTGCAACCTGTCCCGCCAGATATAACAATGAAAGACGGAGACTCGCTTTCACTGGAGTACAGTGACTCGACGGCCTGCTGGCGTCCCACAACGAGCTCGGGAGCCGCAGAACTGGGCGAAGGCTGGTCGTTGTTCGTGCGCTGTGACTGTGTTGGGAGATCAAACACAGAGGAACCAGGGGTGTCAACGCCAGAGGTAGATCTCCCAGGAGCCAGGTCAAAGTACGACATAGTGAGTATTGGTAAGTGAGTTGTGTGTCGTCCACTATTCAGCGAGGTCTCCCAGAACCCGGCCGCAGTCCGTGTCACTGCAATGTGTGGTATCTAAAGGGACATGTCAAGCGGGTTATATCATTCCAACTTACACGTCTTGCGTACACAATGCCACGACACGACACGACAGAGCCTACGCAACAAGTCTAAGATTTGGATTTTGTTTCCAGGGTGAAAGCGGTGAACCACGTCCGAGATGTTTACAGCTTCGATACGTGGAGAAATGTCGGCAAAACTGTACTACAAAAAAGGCAGTGGTCACCGGTACTTACCGTTGCGCCATTTGGACCCACAATGTCATGATCCATTCAAGCAGAGCCAAGGTACTCAAAGACATATGTTTGGTGACAATGTAGTGTACAAGCTAAAGCATAAGAGATACACGTCCCCTAGCGAAATTGTAATGCCCGATACTGCACATGGCGCTTAACAAGTAATCCTCAGGAACATGAATAATTTACTATCAGCCCGTGACTCCTCAAAAACTAGTTTTCATGAAAAAGCAGCGTAGGGAAATTTGATCTCAACGTCTGATATCTGCATACGCAGGAGGAAGTGTCTCATGATCATCCACCCACTCATCGCCAGCTAAGCGAATACCAGCATCAGCTTCACGTCTGTGGCTAGAGCCCTCCTCAAAGGCAGCAGGGCGAGAAACAGATAATACTGCAGCATCACCAAGTTCCTTGTTCCTAGATGATTCTGAGGGGTCTGGATCTCCGGGCGTGCTTGAAGAGTCAGAGGTGGTGGCTGGGACAGCGCCAGCTTTTGCTTTCGTAACCGCCTTCTTATCATTATTCGGTTGTCGTGGACGTAACGAAATACGATCCGTTGAGCCAGTGTGAGCGGTTAGGTCTATGATGTACATATGAAGGCTGGGACGATGTGGGAAGAAAGTAGCACGCACTAGGTCGTTCGAATGTCGGATCCTGATCGGTTGTCAATGAAGTAGTCTCATCGGTAAGAAACGGTGTAACCGGTGGCAACGTTTCTTCGACGCCATTCCCACTGTCTTTTTCATCCAGTAAATCTGGTTGTAGGAGGATATAAGCAACACAACACACTGATTTTGTCTTAGGGGACATACCTATGGAGCGTTTCAAATTCTTGCGCCTCCTTCTCAAGACTAGTAACACAATCGCGGAAACAAGCAATAGGCCTAGAACGACGCCGAGTACGATAAATCCAATAGTCTTCCCTGAGGTCTTGTGAAAGGTGTCATTGGGAGAGGGTGAAGTACTCGTCGATGGAGTGCCGATCTGATTTGAAGTAATTGATGATAAACCAGAGGTAGAAGTTTGAGACCCGAACCAGGCGGCTGTCACTGTCACTGAACCCGTAAACGCTGCAGGTGGGACGATGCTGCTAGACGGCTGATTGGAAGGTTCTCCTACATCCTCTATGACGCAAAGAACTGAGGGATTTCAGTGTCAGTGTCAGAAACTACGCCTCTATATGCGAAATACCTACGTTGGTGGATATTTGGTGAAGTGGTGAATATGCTTGTCGATACGTTTTGCTGTACGGATCCTGAATCGGTTGCGGTGACCTGGATCGGAACTCCTGTGGTGGTCTTAGAATGTGACTGTTATGCGAGTAAAAGAGACTGACCGGGAATGACATCGACAATCCAATTATAGGTGGTATTTCTATCACCGAGTTGAACTTGACCTTGTTGGTGACCAAAATACGAGCTAGGAGGATCATGTTAGAGATGACATACTTCTGTATAAGGCAACGATTCGATACGTACAAGACCTAAACAAAACAATGCTGATGTCACAAAAAGTAAGAACGGATTATTGTTGAGAATCACCAAAGTGTATGGCACTAAACAATGTGTCCGTCAATATTGCCCATTCAGAGTTAGTTCCAGCCTAAGCGATTAGAACTATCACGTACGCGAACCTCCGCCGATAGTGAAGTCAGCGATGGAGCAGAGTTCAAAATAGTTTCTGGAGTGAGGGAGATGAATGCGGCTAAGAAATAAGAAGGGGAGAAAGTTTGACAAACGGGTAGGCGATGGTGAGAGGTGCACCGCTGGGTAAGGGTCCAGATGCCGTGAATCCCACCGAAGACATGATGCCAATTGAAGGTTAATATTTCGTTCACAAATCGTAAAGAATATCGTCAAATAAGAATCGCTGAATCCAAAGAGAGGTTGACCAAGTATGCTCGCCGGAGACTAAGAGAGAGGTCAAGACAGAGGAGATGTTATAGGCCCCACTCGATGGGGGATATACGTACAATGTCCCTTATATTGACATGGACCTCGTTTTCGTGCTAGTCTTATGGGACATGCCGAGGTCGTATTTGATGAGCACGTTGATTCTTGATGTCTCATGGGATCATCGATAGCTTTTCTAAAGCGATGGTGGTAACGTCACTTGCGATAAGAGCTCGACAGGCATTGTCTAAGGAATGCAAACAAATTAAAACAAACACTCTCGACGGGAACCGCCCCAACTATGGCCGAGCGTTCTTCCCGCGCGGGTTCTCAAGAAACAAACCCATGTTTAGGGGAGGTAGCCGGTAATTCGTTCTCCGGGAAGACAATTGTCATTGTACTTTTGCCTCTGTACCAAATGAGATCATCGTCAAAAACTCTCATTTTCTTGTGGACAACATACATGGGAGTAATCCGAGAGTATGCTGAGGCGGAGTACAGAGGGCAATGGCTGCAGTTGTTTAACAAATTATGGGTCCGGGCTTATGGCTACGACTCTAGCTTCAACTCAACTTCGTGCCTGGTCGTGGATCCGATGGGCTCGTGAGAGCTGCCTCGAAATACAAAATGGGGTTACAGACTTACCGTTTGATCAGCAAACAAATTAGCGTTGATGGTAATGGATGACATCGGAAGGCAAAATCGACACTAGCCGAGAAGGACGTGGTGTTCGCATGTTCATGTGAGCGGATACGACCGCCTACATCCCATGCACACCGAGAAAATGTCGAGGATCGTCCGAAAAAAAAATAATGTTCACGTCTCACTAGGCGGATGTGCAAGGCGGTCCAATATCTCATGCAAAAGTCTTGCTTCAAATGAGGCGCTCTCAGTTGTGAGAATGATCACCACGGGTACCGGGGGTATATAAGGATAAAGATGGACCGAATAAGGTTGGTGTTGAGACGGTGTTTCGAACACGAGAAAAGTCCGCTGAATATGTTGCAAGAAATATTGACGCAAGAGTGACAGCCATAAATATGTCGGTCGTCGCCCGGATGTTCCACAGCAGCAGCCACCAGCTTGTGAGCCTACCTAGGGGAGTCTATTCATAATGTAGAAGCAAGACAGCAGGTCATTAGTGAGCAGTTGTCACTAAAAATTCAAGCATCATAGATCGACCCCATTAAAGTCTCGGATTGAGGTAGATAGGGCGGGCCAGAAGGCATGGCATCTACAGAGAAAAGACAAGATGGATCTTTCGTATACACTGCGGTTGGGTAAGGCCATTGAAGCAATGAAGGTATAGTGACTGGATATCGTTTAGCTGTAGATGTAGACAGAGATCGAGCGAAAGCTGCGACTCTTGTGTTAACGCGTCGAAATAGACGCTGACTTTATTCCCGTGACAGGGAGCGTGTCGGCCAATGGGAGTTGGGCGGAGTATGAATAATTCATTTTCAGGGAGATGGGTCTCTCAGCGTGAGTTGTTGGTTATTCTTCCACCACACTCACTCCCATCCATGGAATCCCGCAAAAGAGAACGCACAGAAGATGTGGATCTTGCTCGTGGTTCAAAGAAGAGAGCTTTGGCAAGTCCAACCAGCGACACCCACGAAGCGTCGGGATATATAAATGGCGCCTCCTCCACCAACCCCTCTTACGACGCTGAGGAACCGAGAGACGATGATAAGCTTGAAGTATGTCTCTCATCACTGCCTTGAGGAACGATGTCTAAGTGTGTGGTACATAAGGCATTTCGTAAAGACGCAATTTATAGACGCATGAAGCATTATTCACGAGAAAGTCAGAGGAGTCAGTCCAAGATTGCTGAGCTGGAACGGCGACGGAATACATGTGAAGCGGGATTGGCAGCCATTGAAGCATGCTGGAGTCAGGTCTGTAATTTATCCCCTGCATAAACTCATGCTTTCTTAACCATTGCCCATAGCTTCTCGAAACCATTCATTCCATTGTTCACGCTGATGATCTCCCGCCAGTCGGGGTGGAAACGCAAGGTAACGAATTAACATATCGATAGTGTCTCGTCCCACTAATATTTATTCATAGATATATTCGACCTTTCGGCTCATGTCACAGAAGACTCAGATCTCGTATACGTAGAACAACTGAAGACCAAAATGCAAGCTACCCAGCGCCTGGTGACTGCCTTTGTTCAGTTAGGTGGAAAGCGGAGTCCGGGATTACTTCAGGATCAGATGTATAGACAGTCTCAGAAGGCTCAGACAGAGGTACGTGATTATTCCTTTTCTATCTCATACAATACCTCAACATAACGTGAATCGAATAGTGTAACGTACTACGGGCGGAAGTGGCACATATGCGCGCCCAGCTACGCGATGCAACGGTGGATAAAGAACGCTTACACGAGCAACTGGTGACTGCTGAGAAGCGCGTAGACCGCCTCCAATCCAAGACTTTGGCAGCTATCTACCCAACACAAGGATCCTCGCCGCCACCGGAGAAGCAGGAACATGTAGTGAAGGACGAGTCACCACGAGACACGCCGTCCTCTCCAGCAGTGAGTGGTTCGGTTTTAACTGGTGGGAGCCTAGTTTCTGATTGTATCACTTAACTTCTAACGTTTCATTAGCCTTCTCAGTCACATTCCATACCTATCATTACCAATGGCCATGAAGGGTCGTCCGAGGAATGGAAAGCAATTGCTGAATACAGGGAAGAGAAAATCCAACAATATCAGAAGGAGAAAGAAGCCCTCAAAGAGGAAATTTCATCCTTGCATATTAAGGTATAATTTTCAAAATATCGCGTAGATACTGGTCTAACGCGGATTCAACAGATGAGGGTACCTCCCGATGAGTTCATTCATCAAACTCATACCTACAGAATTTTGCTGGATGAAGCTTCCCGTTACCAACACTGCAACGACGAACTTACTGCTGAGGCGGACAGGAGGAGGACTGAGATCGAGAAGCTCAAAGCAGATCACCAGAAGGAGAAAGATGACCAGCTGGTGCGTTGTCAAGTTGTCTTCTCCTATTCCATATACTCAATTTCTTATGTTTGTAGGAATTATATGAGAAAGCCTTGACCGATTTCCGTGCGGTGGTAACCAAGCGCGACACGGAGATTGGTCGCCTTCGGGAGCAACGTGATCAGCAACTAAGCGAATTGAACGAAAGGAAGCAGAAGGATAACGTTAAAGTATCTTCTCTGAACGAGTTTAAGACTCTAGCTGAAACGCGATCAGTATGTTTTACATCTATATAAATGGCATAAAACTCCCTCACCGTAGGTAACGCATCCATTTCTGTAGGAACGCATTAACGTCTTGGAGTCAGCAGTAACCCGATTGAAAACACGTCTAGCTGCTGAGGCCGGAGATGAAGATCTTATGACCTTCTTATTTGGGCAGCAAGGAGCAGAGGACGCGTCGTACGTAGGAGACCTCAAGGAGAGATTACGGTATGCATTCTAGAGGGCTCAACTAGCCTTGTGTACTGAACCGATTATTTCTAGTGCCTCTGAAACTCGCGTTACTGAACTTGAACAGTCCCTTTCGTTCTTCCAAGAGGAGCATCCCCAAGTTGTCCAGCACATGCAACGCGAGGTTGAAGCCAGGGAAGAGTTAGCAAAGGCGACCCGACAACTGGAAGAATACCGATCAATCTTACCAAGTTTGCCTCCGGATTTACAATCTCTGACACAGGAACTCAAGCAGAAGAACACCGAGCTTGAGCAGTCGAAGTTACGAGAGAAACAGCGAGAACAAGCCGAGTCTTCGCTATATTCTGAGATTGACCGACTTTCTGCCGCTTGGGAGACTCTCGATAAACAAATCAAGAGTAAAGTCTATGATCTGTCTGCGATGGAAGAACGGGTTTCGAAGCTTAGTGTTGATGTGAGTTGAAAGTCTTTGTTGTGGCGTAATTGATAAACTAACCTGGTGATCACATCTATTTCAGAAAGCCAAGTCAGAAAACAAGTTTTACTCTGCTATGCGAGACAAAGAGGCTCTTGAGAATGAACGCAAGAACCTTGCTCGTAACGGAGAGAAACAGAATAAGTTGATCGAGAAGATTATGGAGGAAAAGAGCAATCTGTTGCAACAAGTTGTGAGTCTATCCCTTTTATAGATCATCTTTATCAGCTCACTGTTTTTCATATCGTAGTCTTCTTTTGAGAGAGAAATCGGTTTGCTTAAGAATGCTCTCGACACCCAAAAGGCACAGGCTGGACGGGCAGAACACGATGCTTTAACGTGGAAGACACGTGCTGAAGGCGAGCGGAAACGCGCGGAAGACGTGAGTTTTCATGACATTGCCTCATGTTAAGGTTTTGGATATTGATTCTCTTTGTTTTCTCCCTATTTGTAGATGCGTGCACTTTACATGGAGCACGAGCAAACACTCGAGCAACAGCGCGCAGATATCCGGAAGCAGGAAGAGTCCCTTGTTCGGGCCAAGAAGGAAACAGAGAAACTCGCCGCCAAGGCTAAGGTCACCGAAAAGGCTTACGGCGGCAGTTCCAGCTCGCGAGAAGCACAATTGAGAGAGGAGGTCGACAAATGCATGACTCTCTTGCAGTGTTCGACGTGTAAGATGAACATGCGGAATACTGTGATCACGAAGTGTATGCATTGTAAGTGTCTTCCATCTCCGCTCTGTCCTCCCCCATCATTCCTCGTCAGCGTGCTAACACCGCCATTTGCCTTTAGCATTTTGTAGACCATGTGTGGACAGTCGAATATCAAGTCGACAACGTAAATGTCCCGCATGTAATCTTGGGTTCGCGCAGAGTGACGTACAACAGCTGTACTTTCAATGATTGTTGTGGACACGGCGGTGTTGATCTGGTTTGCGTTTTTTTTTACTCTATCGTCCTATGGTTGCTACTACTCATATTACTACGACGGCGACGCTTTTCTACTTGCTTTCCTGGGTCTTGTTCTCTTGCATCTATCTTATTGTTCATACATTTTCACCTCTCGTCAATACATCACTACTCATTTAGTTGTCTATTCTCCTGGGATGTGTGAAGGGAGGGCGGTAGGTTATTCAATCGATTGTGCTGACCGATCTGGAGCTCTTCGTCTTCTACTAAAATGTAAGGGGCGTCGTGAATTCCGGTTGTTATAAATCAGGTTGCATCTCGAAATCCTCCGGAGTTCTTTACATGTCGAATGGGGGAGGGCTAATTATATTGTCTAGGCCATCCCGGCCACGACTTCGAATTTGCACGACAAGTCGCTTCTCGTACTTGACCGTTCAATATTCGGAGACGAGAAGAACTGGGCCTTAGAGGACTGGATGCGAGTCTTTCGGATGTGAATGCTCTATGAATTGAGCGTAGATTGAGAGGTGTTTTATGTAGCAGATTCATTATTTTTGGTAGAAAGACTATTGAATTCGATACCAAGCTCGCCTGAACAATACAAATTCGTCGCGAATCCCGCTCGAATGTCAGTACACGTGCGCTTACTACTAT
This sequence comes from Cerrena zonata, assembly GCA_038087015.1. NCBI lineage: Eukaryota > Fungi > Basidiomycota > Agaricomycetes > Polyporales > Cerrenaceae > Cerrena > Cerrena zonata. The sequence continues at coordinate 1,637,243 of JASBNA010000004.1, forward strand.
AGGAACTTCGTCCGAGTTGGTGTGCCTCTCTTTCTTTACCCTCGTGTTCTGAAACCGTGCACCTTACGCATCGTACGCCGAAGTGCCCGTTTTAATTGGATCGCTATTGTACGGACCGTTTTGCTTGCTTGTGCGCAAAACATCCCTCTCGGTGACCAACGAAGGTGATCTAGTGACTTTTGAAACTCTCACTCCCTTCCTTCAAATAACTACAGAACATTCATAGACGTCGGGCCATTGGGTTCTGTGCCTTTTAGTAACACGCGGTGAACACTTCTCATGACCTCCGTGTCGCGTCGCCTGCTCGCCAGCGGAACGAGGCACGTCAAGCGATTGGGAATCATGATTGCACCAGAGATCGTTATAGCCCTGCTTCTATCCCTGCCGGTGGCAGAGGCAGTGTCACAAGTTAGCGTATTTAAAACATGCATTTGAATCGACTAATGTAACTGCGACCTACCTCGTCGTTTATACCATGCGTCTTCAGGTCCCAGTTGCGATCTTGTCTGTACCTCTGTGTGTCTCTGCCGTGAACGTCTCTGTTCCGGTGACACCGCCAGACTCGTCTCAGCCGTTGTCATCCACGCTCATTTCTTTTTCCCTTGAGCAGGATCGATGGCCAGACTGGGTGGGTGTGACAGTCGCAACGAGTTTACGTTCAACGCGCTCGACAATTACGCCAAACTCACTGGGAAACCCTCCAAAATTAGAGTCGGCGCTGATTCCGAAGACCACACGACTTGGTCTCCAACTGTCACTGTAGGTTTTTGTTTTTCGGACTCACTCTGACCCTAAACAACATTGACATCTTTGTTTGGCAGATTAACGAAGATTTATTTCCTCCTGCAAACACTATCACCCCTTTCCCTGAGGCAACAAGTATCGTTGTTGGGGATGGGTATTATCAACTCTCAAAATTCTTATTGCCAGGTATGTATGTCCTGCTTTATCGTGTTGCATATTAATAACTCTCGTTCTATTCAAGGTACGATTATGACCTGGGGCGTGAACCTCGGCGCGAATAACGTCACCAATGCTGTCAACATGGCAAAATCTATTTTCAAGGCATTTGGTACATCTGCCGTTAAGGCCGCAAAAATAACTCTGGATATGATTGAAGTCGGTAAGGAGAAGACCTTGTGATCACATTCATTTCCACATCATTAATATACAAGGCTTGCAGGAAATGAAGCTGATCTATTCAGAAATAATGGTCTGCGCCCATCGAATTGGACTGTGCAAGACTATGTAACCAACTGGGAAGCCAATGCTGGACCTGTCGCTCAAGTTGGGCTTAAGGAAGGTGGCGTTACCTTCCAAGGGGCAGCCTTTGCCGGTACAGGGTTCACCCCGAGACAGCTATTTGATCTAGGGATCCTCGATAGTGCTCCAGGAAAACTTATCACAACGTAAGCGATTAGCTCAAGTTTAATGATTAGATGTTGAAATCTCCACCAACAGAATCTCTCAACACCGTTATTCTGCAGCGTTCTGTAGTGGCGGCGATTTCGCATTGAGCTCATTCTTAAGCAAAGCAAATGTTAGAAGCAACCTAACTTTATGGAAACCAGACATTGCTGCATCGAAGCAACGAGGCTTACGATACGTTCTTGGGTACTTACATATTTCCCGAAACCTAACCTGATCGAGGCTAATACATGTCTCAGAGAGACCGGGAGCATCGCTTGTCATGGTGCTCCAGGAGTTAGCAACACCGCCGGTGCTGCTTTATGGGTCACCGACTATGCCCTTCAAGCTGCTTCACTAGGCATCGAAGAAACATTCTTCCATGAGGGCATAGGTTACAAATACAACTTCGTAAGTGTTCCTATGCAATGGAGCTGGAATCTATCTACTCATTCTTGATCGTAGTTCCAGCCTATCAGCCTGAATAAGTCGATTCTCGATGGCTCCCCTCTTAATCCTCCCCAACCCCCGCACTGTCATGGCGAGCTACTACGGCGGTATCCTCGTTAACAACTTTATCGGCTCCTCTGGATCCGCGGAGATAGTCGAACTGACCATCCCTGACGACAACGTCAGTGGTTATGCCGCCTTCGAGGGCAACGTTCTTAAACGTGCAGTTTTCATAAACATGCACGCTTGGTTGTTGAGCTCCACCGGTACCCGCCCATTCGTCCACATCGATCTCTTGTCCACTTTCAGTTCCAAGACGGCATCCGCCAAACGTCTGATTATCAATCATGCTGATGATACTCAGAACCTCACGTTTGCAGGACAAAGTTTCGAGACCAGCGATGCACGCCCCACCGGAAAGATTTCACAAGAGACTATTGATTTAACCAAGGGTTTAGATATCCGCTCCACTGAAGCTGTCCTTTTAAGCTTTTGATCAGTCTGTTTCTGAATCGTTGTGCGGCACGTTTACGACATGTTATGACTACAAAATGCAACACGAATTCTTCTCTCGATTTTGATACTCGTTAACCTGTTTCTTTGTTACTGAAATACACTCATAAAGGTGCGTGATAATGGAGGCTAACCATGGCCTATAATTACAAGCATTTTCTAGCTTTAGCTTCCGATATGGCTGACGTCTTCGGATCGGTCAGGATTGAAATTTCTAGACCTTCACTGCGCTTTGACCGAGGTGGCTTGCATAGGAGGCTGGCATTCCGCTCTGTAGGTTATGTCTCGTTCCCCGCCGCTTCTTGTTTCTTTGTGCTCGTCTTCTTCTACCACCACTAACCCCGCCTTTTCTCGCGTCCTCAAGCCCAATTTTCGATCCGTTTACTATTCTGTTGCTTCACTATGCCTGCCATCAAGACTCCTAGTGCTTCGGTAGCTGCTACTACTACCGCTAGCCCTACTTCTGGTGCCAACGTCGGCGCTTTCTCGCCTTTCAGCAACATCGTTGGACTTGCGGCTATCTTTATCGGATTGTTTACTGTCCTTATTATCGCACTTATTGCAACCTACATCATTCGACGGGCTGAAAGGTCAAGACGAGCTCGTATGCTTGCCCCTCCTCGTAGACCTTGTATCGTCTTCGAGAAAGACATCGTCGAGAAGATATCTATCTGGGTTCAAGTAAAGACCTATTTCAAGGTACGAGATCTATTTGGTCCAATACGAAGATTGTATAGTGACACATGGCGAACTGTAGGAACTAAACCTTCCTTTCAAGCGGAACCAGCCGCAGGACGACATCGAGGCTCAGACCCCCGTCGATGTGACACCGAAGAAGACGTTGTTGCACTGTTGTCTAACCTGGCTCAAAGGATCAGATATAATTGCCTCAAGCAACTCTTCCACCTCCACCTTGTGGTGCCCAAGCGAGGTCTCCACACTTACCGAAGGAGACGACGAACCCAAATATCTCCCCTTCCCAGAAGGCTACGAGGAACCAATCCCCTACATGGGACCAGCCTTTTTTGAAGAAGAATCGAATGGAGGTCCATCTGGACCCACAATATCCGTCCAAGAACCGAAGTACACTGTGTCGCCGTACGACGCTAACTTTGCGAATTACATCAGGGGTCCTCACTGCCCCTGGTTATTCGACATGTGGACTATGGACCGACTCCAGGTTCCTATGATGCAATTTCAAGCCCCTGTTCATTATGCTGTTGGCTCTGACAGCCAGCAACATGCACTCTACCTCTCTTCCGTGGATTGCCTTGCTAGGGCTAAGAAGTACCGGGCAGAGGTTGGCGAGAAGAACTTCCCGTCGCGTCTTTTCCATTAAGATGATATTACTTATCGTCGCTCGTATTCGCTGCTTCTTCGTCGGGTTTCTCCTCTTATCGCCTCAAGTCCCTCAAGCTTCTTTTTTGAGTCTCTCTCAGCCTTCTCTCTGCTATACCCTCGGACCTCACATTCAGAAACCCCACAAAACCCATATGACTCATCTCGTTCTCGCCTTCTTAACTTTGAATCACATTCACCCCGATTCCGAAGAATCCCTTCGAGCAACTATTTCCTTCAACTATCCTATTGGTTTTTATGGATATTCGACATCAGACTCACTTGCCACTCTTGAACCACCTCAGCTATTTCCTTTGTCTACTGCGATGATTCTTGGTAGGGTCCAGGTATTATATTCCGAACTTGCAAGGTATATTTTCCGTGCTCTTCTCTTTATGTTAATTTACCGAGAAAATCTTATTAGCGTATCTTCAGCATACCTCCTAAACCAAACCGACTCGATGTAAAGATGGCTCACTCCTCTGCATTTACCTTCGAGTCTTGTCGGTCCGTTCAACGAGGTCGAATTCAATATCACCCTGAAGATATCCTACTTGCAAACCCACTGTCATTACTACAACTCTTCTTGGCGCTTTCTCACTCATCGGCTCTGAAGTCTTAAGTCCGAGGACGAAGAGACATATCGATGGAGCTATATATGGAACTCGAGATTACGGGATGTTCACCCGTAATTAACTACCTGCGTATGGGGTGGCTTGTTCCTGTAAAGCTTCTCAACTGCCTGCATCCAAGGTATGTAATTTCGAGTCGTTCGAGCTAATAATGCCTATTCTAATGATGAATTTGATTGGTAGAAGTCATAATCCTGGTTTTCTATTTTTATTTTCAATGAACTGTCTCGTGCGACGGAGTGTTACGATATATTTCCGAGTCCATTCGTTTTGAATAAGTTGTTACCGTAGTACCGTTCCGTGGTATTCCGACCTGTTTTGTCCTATATTAGTTAATGCATTCTTTCCATTAAAAACTTGCCTACCCACAACGGTTAGGAAGGATTCCAGGACAGAAGGAACCAAAGTTCAAACCACGCATTCTAAATGCGGCTGTACACCGTTTTATGTAATAAAGCACTGCCGTATGGGCGCTTGTGTACTACCTCCCAAGACGGCTTCAAGAGAGTTGCCGCAGCTTCAGCTTTCTTTCCGTTACCTTCCTCGTATTACGCTTTATTTCACTATAATTCCTTGACAACATGAGTTGGGCTGGGTAAATTTCATCTCGAATTTGTACACTTTATAATATTCTGAGTGCTTTACAGATTCAAGAAGTCTATGAACCGTGCGGGGACAACTGTATGCATATCTTGGCGTCATGGGCGGCATATCCTAGCTAACAACCGATCTCCTAGCTCCTACAAAAGACAGGTCAAATAGAACGGACTGTGGATAGAGAGTTTGCTGATGAGGAGGCAAAGTACAAGACGTACGTATCTGCTTTATCAATTCAATGAACATACGCTTAAGCGTTGCTCAGCTTTGAGAAGGAATGTCAAGCACTACAGAAGGATAGTAAGGGATACCTCGACGCTATGCGAGGTAAGTGTCTTACAGGACTACGAATACATCCAAGCCAGACAGAGTGACATCTCTCCAGCCATGACTTCCGCACAGGGTCGACTAGCGGATACCATCGATACATTCTACGGTGCAGCAGACAAGTCGTCAGATGGAGCTATGGCTGCCCATTCGTACAAGCGAGCGGTTGATGACCTCGACACCGGCGTTGGGAGGGAACTGGTATGTCATACTCCCTGTCCGTTAGGTCCTCACCCCTTCATCGTGCTACTCTGGACAGGATGCTCCATACAGAACGACTATCATGGAACCTCTCGGTAAAATGAACGCCTACTTCCCCGTTGTCAATGAACATATTGCAAAGCGGTCTAAGAAGGTGCGTGTACAATTCAATTCCACACGCGTTTTGCGTACTGATAGGAATTGAAATTATCATCTAGCTCCTAGACTATGACTCCGCTCGTAGTCGAATGAATAAGCTCATCGCCAAACCAAGCGAGGATCCTACCAAGTTGCCGAGAGTATGTCAGATGATACACTCCCTGTGAACGCACCCATCTCATATTTACAATCGTATAGGCACAGCAAGAACACGATGAGGCGAAAGAGGTGTTCGATATGCTCAATGAGCAGCTGATAGCAGAATTACCACAGTTACTTGATCTTCGCGTTCCCTTCTTCGATCCTTCATTCGAAGCGATGATCCGTATGCAATGCAAGTTCGCTGAAGAAGGTTACGAAAAGCTAAGCGGCGTGCAGAGGTCTGTACCCTTAGACGTTTCGTACTCTTGCCCAACTCATCATTCACCTCGGTTAGGTACTTTGCAGACAACGTTCGTGATGACTATGCTGCTGGGCAGTTGGATGCTCAGGTAGAGGGTGTGCTGCAAGAAATGCGGGAACTTTCTATTTGTGGGGCAAGCTAAACAGACAACTAGGGACATTGGAATTTGTATAGTATGATTATAAGATACATTTGCTGCATCTTCGAACACCAACCTTGAATATGTTATATTATGGCACATGTACCGGCAAAAGCTAACCATTAACCATATGCACATAGAATAGGGACTGAAAGAGAAGCCACAAGTTGTTTTCACCATTTTCTTACCCAGACAAGCGAGCTTCCAACGAAGGATTGTTCATACGAGCTGACAGAGATTTGTGTGTTCCACCACTAGCCTGCACGGGGTTGTTGCTCTTCGTACGTGGTCCTTTAGCTCCCCGTCCTCTTCCGCGTCCACCGCTAGTAGCGACCGAGCTATCACTTCCTCGTCCTCTGGGGGGCTTAGGTTCACTCATGCGATGGAGTAGGCCCGGTTCTTCTGTGAAAGTATTCCCTTGCTGAGACCTGTACGGTTCCGCGGGCCAGTTGGATCCAGATGCTTGGCGATTACCAGATGATACCCTTCCTCGATATGACGTAGGTTCCTCATCCATGGCTGCGTAATCCCCGAGGGATTGGTTCGAACCATAATTGGAAGTAGTTTCATAACCTGAGAACTGACCGGAAGGATATGATGTGAGGCCAGGCGAGTGAGGCTGAGAGCCGTACGAATAGGACAATGCTTGTGGAGGGTGGTTATCCAACCTCGGAGGAGTGCGAGCCATATCCCGCGAACCGTCTAACTCTTGTCGGTAGTGAGAGGGAGCACTCCAGTTAGGACTTCTAGGAGGAGGAGGTCCAGACACTTTTGCGCGACGAGGGGGTTGTTCACTAGTATCCCAACCATCACTTTCGCGGATCCGCTTTCGACCAACTTCGACAGGTGAGCGTGAACGTGCACGGTCTGGTGAATAATGACTGGCACGACGTCCTCTGGGGGGAGGTGACGGGGAGTAATGACTCCCAATTTGCCTAACGTATTCACCTCTTCTAGGGGGAGTGAGCGGCCGACGGGGCGAAGGGCTGCGCTCAGGAGTGAGGGATCGTCGTATATATCGAGAATCGGTCGATGGGATTGCATCAATAGAGCCAAAAGCCATGGGCTGGCGGGTTCTTGGGGGGTCATTGAACAACGCATTACCCCTGATAGACTGCGCTCGGGTGGTAGCAGGATGATTAGTTTTCGTGGTCTGTTCAGGTACAGCAGGTACTTTTGGAGTAGGGGGCTTTGCAGGTATGGGGTTGTTGGGTACAACGGCCTTGTTCAATTTCGCGGCAGGGGCTGACGAAATATCGGATACACGACCAGAGCGGTCCTTATCGGGCACATTGAACTGAAGACTAGCAGGTTTGGTCGACTGCGTGACAGGCGAGATTGGTTTGGCGACGGGTGTTTGGGTAACTGGAGCAGCTGGCCGGGTCGCATTCGTACGAGGCGCGACAGAAGTCGGTTGTGAGAGCTTCGATGGCTGAACTTGAGGCATCGACTTGGACACAGATAAGGAAGGTTCGAGTTCGGGTTCTTGCTTGATTTGAGAGTTGCTAATGACAGCAGTTGACTTCGATGCGGGGGCTTGGGGACGATTCACAGGAGTAGCTACCTGTGCGGGCGGTTTGGATTCCGAAATAGAGGTAGACGGTTTCGTTAAAGAGCCAATAGGGAGAGACTTCGGAGGAAGATTCACGGGTGTTGAAGTCATGGTTGAGGTCAAGACAGTAGCAGTCTTAGGATTAGAATTCTTCATAGGTGCTGAACTAATTGGAATAGGGGTCGTAGGTGTAATGTTCGTGCGACCTTGCATGGCTTGTACTGGCGTGCTAGCAACTGTCGGTTGGACCGTCGCCGACGAAGTCGGAACCTGTTTCTGAGCATTCTGGCTAGAGCCAGAGGTTGCAGGAGGGATAGTAGAGCTGGATTGTTTACCGACTCCGACGCGTTGGTTGCTGGAGGGAGTGTTGTCAGGTTGAGCAACAGGAGATGGCTGAGGAGTAGCTGATTTCGATGGCGAAGGGCTTGCATCTGCTGAAGCAACTTCAGCGTTGGCCCTGGCGGCTCTAATGCGAATGCTCTCTTCCCTTTGCTCCTTCCTTTTCCGGGCCTGAAGCTCTGCCTTCTTTTGGGCTTGCAAACGTTCAAGCTCCTCACGTATTCGACGTTGTTCCTGGGTCTCTTCCATCAAAGACGATTCTGTCGCCTGTGCCTGTACCACAGGTGCTTTAATAGGGTCATTAGGCTTTGCAGATTGGGCGAGAGGTGGAACGACAGGAGGTACAACGTTTGCGATGGTGAGAGGGGCAGATGCAATGGGAGCCTGGGACGGGGCGGATGTACTCGAAACGGCAGGGATGCTTCTAACGGGTGGGTTTACCACAACAGGGGCTTGAGTCTGAGGAGGTTGAGAGGCCATGCTAGTAGAGGCTACATGCGGAGAAACCGTGTCGGAAGAAGTTCGACGCATCTCTAATGCTAGAGAGTTCTGCTCTTGTTGCAGTCTCAATGTCTCAGCATAAGCGCGCTCGGCGAGGACCTTTTCTTGGTCCCATCGTTGCTCTTGCTTGTCACGAAGGCTCTCGACAAGCTTGAAAGCAGTTTCCGCTGCGGCGAGCACGCGATCAGCTTGGTCCTTCTCGCGCTGAGCAGCCCGCACGGTTTCCTCATGTCTACGAAGAAGTTCTTCACGTTCGTCACGGCAACGTTGGAGATGATGCTTGATATCATCCCAAGCAGTACGTTCACCGGCAAGACTAGCGAGCTTAGCGTACAAGTCTTCGGCGGTCACGTTAGGAAGTAAAGCGGACGGAAGGGAGGACGAAAAAGAGGAGTTCGTGATGGCTGATGTCGGAGCATCTACGTCCATCGGGACCGCGGTTTGAATCTCAACCGCGTGAGTACTGTTGAGTATTTGAGGTTGCATGGGGGTGGTAGAAGCGCTTGATTCTTGAATCTTTATTGGGAGTGGACGGTTAGGGGGCGGCAGAGCTTGAAGGGTGAGTGAAGAAGGCAAAGATTCAGGAAGGTCAACGACACTTAGAGTGGCGTTATCAAGGGACAACAGAGGGGTTGAAACGGCTAAACCGGATGGTCTAGTCGTTTGAACGGTTGTTGATGGTGGTGCTGACGGAGGTGGAGTTGCTTGGGTTGGATACCCAAGTCGCTCGCTGAGAGAAAGTCCTATTGTCCCGCTCGGGAACACAGTAGGCGTTGTGGTAAGTCTACCCAGTAAGGGTGTAGACGGTGGAGATGTGGAAGGAGTTCGAGGTCCTTGCAATTCGCCTGGTATAGCGTCGCCTAGCCTTGCGAGCAAGGACGGCGGTTTACCAATGACGCTGAAGGAAAAATCTGCAAGCAAGGCAGATCGAGAAGTAGATGTTTTTGAAGGGGACTGCTGAGTTTGCATTGACTGAGAACTTTAAGAATGCGGGTAAAGAGACAAGGTACCACTGAAAAAACGCCTATATGCAGCGTTTCAATGGACAAGAGGCGCGGAGAGTGATAAGGCTATTCTTTTGAAAGGCGTGGACTCTGAGGATCGTGTTTAGAAATGTCGCTAAATTAGAGCGAAAAAACATACTGAGGAGAGACGAGGTTGACACTGAGTTTTCTTGCTGTATGCTGGCAGTGAGGGGAAAAGGGGAGGAACAATCGTTCAGGACCAGACATTTGCCTCTATTTATTGTCTTCCGCTGCACGGGCGGCTTTCCGGCCGGCCCACGCGGGTGTCCATCAATGCGGTATATGTGACACTGCCAGTAGGCCAAGCTATAGTCCTCACAGAGTTCCTCGACACGCTCGCTATTCATAGCTGCACGCATCCTTCGTTCTTTACATTTCTTTGGGGCTCCTCTCTTGATTCTGGCTCTCAGGCTTGGCACGTAACCGTCATCACCTTACTCACGCTGGGATGTGGACCTTTCAGCATACTGCCGTGGCGGCCAGTTTGCTATTTCAATTCTCGTTATTTGTTTCTTCAAATGCATTCTACCTTCCTGGAGCTGCGCCGCACGATTACCACCAAGGGGAAGAAGTCAGGCTGCTTGTCAATGCTTTGACACCTATGCTTGCTGGAAATGATCACGCCAAGTTGGTACGTACATGTACCTTGATTCAAGCGTTCACTTCTTTCTGACGTAGGTTCTCTGCTTCTAGAAATCTTTAATCAATCGTATGTCTGTATGTAAACCGTATTGCATACTACTGACTCGTCTCACCTACACCATAAAGATGATTACTATGACCCAAGGTTTCACTTCTGTACACCAGAAGGTGGTATCAAGAGTGAGCCTGAGGGTCTAGGTTCTATCCTTTTCGGCGACCGTATATACAACTCCCCTTATGATGTGAGTGCAACGGAAGGATCCAGACAAATATCGCTCATGTCTCTGGCAAGGTCAAAATGCTACAAGATAACACGACATGTCATACTCTCTGTAGACAGGATGTGTCTGCGGAAGATGCCAAGTTCATCAATGGGCGTATAAAGGAAGACTATGCTCTAAACTGGCTCGTTGATGGTCTTCCAGCTGCAGAAATGAAAGTCGACACTAAGAGTGGAGACATTTTCTATGACATGGGGTTTAACCTTGGAAACGACGAAGGTGACTTCGTCGATCACCCTGCACTTAATAACCACTATGAGATCGTGTTCAAGTCAGCACCACCCATTAAAATTGAGTGACACTCTTATTGATGTATATGCTCTCAGGTATCACTCACCAAGCCCAGATGTCTTCCGAGTTGTGGGTGTGCTTGTCTGGCCAACTAGGTAGGTTCTTTGATTTCAGGTTACACACTTATCCGCGTGTCTGACTGAAAATCAGCCGGGGTGACAATCAAGAGAACCCCGCAGACTGTGATGTGAAGGTTCCGCCTTTATTACTGCACGAGGACTCTACCAACCGAGTTCGATATTCATACAGGATAACCTGGAATGTAAGAATATATTTTTATTCATTTGTTTCAAATACTTATAATGAGACAGGAATCCGATACACCTTGGGCTACAAGATGGGACAACTATCTGCATATCTTCGACCCTGTACGTTGATCCTTCTGTGTCTAAAATTACGTCGCACTCAAATCAGGACTCTAGCGCATTCACTGGTTCAGCTTGATTAACTCTATCGTTATCGTCATCTTCCTTTGCGTTATGGTGTCCATGGTTCTCCTTAGAACAGTCTCTCGAGATGTAAGAACGCCTATTCATAATCATAGATGTCCTTCTAACAACAGCTTCAGATATCTCGTTACAATAGCATTGATCTAGCTGTGAGCACAAATTTACCGCCATCTCGCATCCATTTATTCAATTTGACATTCTATAGGAGGATGTACAAGAAGATTACGGCTGGAAACTTGTCCACGGCGAAGTTTTCCGTGCTCCCGCTAGTCCAATGGTCCTCTCCGTTCTTGTCGGAAACGGCGCTCAACTCTGCGCAATGGTTGGGGTTACCTTGGGTACATTTCTGATACAACTCTTCTAAGAATAGACCTAACTCCTCATCCACAGTATTTGCTCTTCTTGGGTTCTTGTCTCCTTCGAATCGTGGCTCCCTTGCAACGGTTATGATGATCTGTTGGACGTTCTTTGGAAGGTGTGTAAGCTGATATAGGATTCTTTGAGTGTATCTTACGTGACTCCCTATATAGCGTTGGTGGATATGTGTCTAGTCGCGTCTACACCTCCGTCGGAGGTATCGATAAACGCAAGAACGCTTTCCTCACAGCTACCATACTTCCCACGTAAGTCAAAATTTACCCATACCCCTAACAGCAAACTGCACGCATTCGTAGGGTCGTATTCGCTATTGTTTTCCTCCTTGATGTGTTCCTTGTAACAGCCGGGTCTTCTGGAGCTGTACCATTCGGTAGGACAATATCTTCACACACAACTCCACACGTTCTGAACAAGATTTGTAGGCACCATGCTCCTGATTGTTGTCCTTTGGTTCGGTATCTCCGCACCCCTCTCCGCGATAGGGTCTTATTTCGGCTCAAAGCACGGCGCAGTATCGCATCCTGTCCGCATTAACCCAATTCCGCGACAAATTCCCCCAACACCAAGATACCTTCAACCATGGGTACGTCTTGTAGCTTGGCCTAAAACATCTAGATTTTCTTATACTGTATTCATGTTTACTGAATAGGCTGTCGCATTACTCGCCGGTATCCTTCCCTTCGGAGCCGCCTTCGTCGAGCTCTACTTTGTTCTTTCTTCCCTCTTTGCCTCAAGAGCATATTACGCCTTTGGTTTCCTCGCGTTAACAGCTGGTGTAGTGGCTCTTACTACCGCCACCGTCTCTATTCTGTTCACATACTTCATACTCTGTGCTGAAGAATACAGGTAGGAGTCGGCTCTCCTAAATCCCTCTCTCGTTCGTATATCACTAATACCCTTCACCCTGAACTCGTGTTATACAGGTGGCATTGGCGTGCCTTCCTAGCAGGTGGTGGAAGTGCCTTCTGGTTGTTCGCTTACGGTGTCTTCTATTGGGCATCGCGTCTCTCCTTGGGCTCTTTCTCCAGCGTCGTTCTATATATGGGCTATCTGCTCCTCCTCTGCCTCGTTGATTTCCTCGTGACAGGTAAGTCCATTCTCTATTTACTGCGAACGAAGATTCTTTCCGTACAGTCTTTACTTATTTATATTTCTAGGTACCATCGGATTTATTGCGACATACTGGGCAGTACGCCGGCTCTACAACGCTATCCGCGTGGATTGATTGTATTATCGTGTTTTCGCCGCCATCCCCCCTCTCTCAGCCCCGGCGGTCGAGCTCAGAGTCCCTTTCGTTAGACTTCGCATTCTTTTTCTAGTACACCATGATCATAAAGTAAGATTGGACATTATTACCTCCCCCCCGGACACGTAACTATAGATTGTATCTAAATCCATGGATATCCCCTCTTCCCCGAGACTATCCCTCCAAAACGAAATAAAACAAAATAAAACAAAAGGGTATATCCTGAAGCACGATTGCAACATCACAACCACGTTATGCTGGATATCTGAAGCGGAATATCGTTCGTTTAACCATCTTATACGCGTATGCTACACCACCCATTACGACACATACTCCGAGTATGGCAGGAATGATTATTGTATAGACTCGGCTGGCGGAAGACTGGCCGCCGGTATTGCCCACAGCAGTAGGTCCATTTATGGGAAAGAAATATCTAAGAAGTTCTCCGAGTCAATTCTGATAGAAGGAACAAATTCTGAAGGTTTGGACTGACAGTATGTTGAACAGATGCAATTCGGGAGTACTACTAGTATTGGTGCTGGTGCCATTTTGAGCTTGGAGGGTCATCAGAACACTATGTGTACCATTGACGAGATTGAGATCGAAAAGGACTGCACATTCCGAGAATGCATCCGAAGATGTGAGGTCTTGGTTGAACGTCTCATTCCCATCAAGGGTAATCTGCAGCCTACCACCAGCGGGTGTTTTGATTCCGTTCAGTACGATCCTATCACCTGTCAAGCAACCATCATACATCATCAACAGGCTTGAATACACCCTAGAACGTCCAAAACACGTAGACGAAAACATCACACCACATACCAATGAAGGAGAAAGTGCCATATGCGCCAACCTGGTTCGTGAAATGATTCGTAGTCGACGGTGTGCTGACAGTCCCATCCGCACAAGCCTCGTTTGAAACGTTATGCCATGAGGAAGAGGGCCGTAGGAGAACATACTGACTGTCTAAACTTATCGTCGCAGGCGTGTCGGTGACTTCCTGTCTCCGGTGAAGCATCATATCGATTGGCAGGGGTACCGCCGTTAGCAGTGTTGACGGTAGGATGCTACTGTCCTGGCATCTACTAATGATCAAGGAAGGGGGGTTCAAGTTTGTTAGTGGGAATTTGAGTGTACGATCGTTTTATAGCTGCTTATTGCAGCCGATCACAACAAGAAGACTTTTTTCACAGCATCAAGGGTGACTATAAAAGGTGTTGATAGATGGTACAGGGCTCAAGGTTTGGTTCCGTATCATGTCTACTATGTTTGGCATCGCCTGAGCTTTACTTACTCCTGATGCGTAGTGGCAAGCGACTCGGAGCCGGAATGCTCTTCTGCTATGCATATGCGTCAGTATCATGCTATCGCGACTGGGTGTGATACTGTCCGAAAGGGATGAGGATGGTAGGTCCAATTCTGATCTTGATTACATGTATAACATAATAACATCCTTCGCTTCTAACTTGAATAGCAATTGGTCTAACTAAGAGGGCGGGGGAACATATGATCCACCGTGAGATATCTCGTGAGGATCACCTAGCGCAGCAAGTTAGAGTTAGAGAAGCAAACTGAATCCTACGTCGATTCAGCTACGAACTTGACTGCATCTGGCGTCCAACCTATAGGTCTCAGCTCGGCTGCATTCGCAGCAAATTGGCGGCCGGGACACAGTGCCACTAACAGACTGCCAACAGATCTCTCAGGTTTTGTGGGCGGTACTGATGAGATCGCTGTCAACACATTTATTCCGTTAAGTGCTCACTGGCTTTGCTTTGGGTCTGCTCCGTCCTCCTACCAGACAGACTTGACCTTGTTGTGCAGACCGGTGGTCGGACACATAACGTTCGTTGACGGTATCTTCGGACTGTGAATGTTTACATGGCGTTGTTATACCAGACAGCATCTCCGCAAGTCATCAAGGGCCCCAATTTCAAACGTTCAAACTTCGCCGTGGGGGAGATGCATCTGGTTTCTGCTATTACCACATCGGAGATTGATAGGGCCTCACAACGGGGGTATAATACGGCTTCCGAAGGAAGCTAGCTTGGAAGGTTACGACTCGTCTTCCTTTCGCCCCTCGCCCATGCCAGTATCCACGTCACTGTCACTGTCAACCTCCATCGTACATGTGTGGTACAGGCAAACACTAAGTACGGATGGATTCTGTGATTAGTCTGGCGTCAGTGGAGGCAAAGTAAGGTCTTCTGCGAATTTGAAGTTTATGTAATTCTTATTCACCAACTTGATGACTCATCATCTAGCACCATTTACCACTACTGCATACTGGCTTCTGCAGGTATGTCGTCATCTATCATATGAGCCCCCAGAAACGAAGCTTGGAAATGAACTGATTGTAACAATAGTGATGCTGTTCTATGATTTTATCATTACGCTCGAAGCGGAATTCCGACACGTCTGGAGACGTAGAGTCACTGCAGTGACATTTTTGTTTCTACTCAATCGATACCTCAATCTTGCATTGTCGACAGCCAACTTGTTTACATTCCTTCCTTACATTCATACGGTCGGGGTGAGTTTGATACAATCTGTCAGAACGTGGCCACTCACCAACTGATCCCGATCCCTCTTCCAGGTACAGTGAGTTACATAATAGTTACCTACCTTGAAGACTCGAACTTGTCATATTGACATGTTGCTAGCTGCGAATATCTGTGTATATTCACCGACGTCCTCCAAATTTTATCGGATTTAAACTCCGCAGGTGAGCCCTTCGAGTATTATTATATCGTTGTGGTTTTCAATATGAACAGTGTTCGGTGCCTTGCGTGTGTGGGCAATCTGGGATCGCAAATGGGTGATATTCGTGACTTTGCTGATAGTTTGTCTTGTCACCCCTCTCCTGAATATAGTAAGAATACCTCTGTTCTAGTCTTTGGTTGCTTCTGATCAGGTCTCCAGTACCGAATCAGTACCACCACATTCGATGTGTTACCAAATGCCAGATGCAACTGGACATCGTATCTTTCTTCGGCGGCTCGTTTTAGGTGGGTATATGAATTACTCTGTACATAGATGAGTCTGTCTGACGACCTCAACAGGGGTATGACACTTGTATCTTCTTGAATAGTTGTATAATGCACTAAATACAGAACAGTTACGATAGCAATTCAGGTGGCTGGGATATTGGCAGACAGTTTGATCTTCTGTGCAACCCTCTTTAAGGCGCTGAAGATCCAAGGAGAAGCTCGGAAAGTCGGACTTCGTCCTGCATTCACCACTATAATTCTACAACAAGGTATGTTCATAGTATCTCACATCTAGAGCTTACCCTGACTCCTTTTAGGATTATTGTGGTGGTTGTGAGTAAAAGATCTACATTTCCAACTTGACACCGCTCATCGCATTACGTTAGGCTATTGGTAGTGGTTGGTATTGTCCCGTTGGTCGTGAACCAGCTTAACGCGGTTTGTCTAATTGTTATTATATATCTCGACTATCTCTCATCTCTTGCAGGTCGTGAATCCAGCCAATTTTTTCGTTAGCGTGTATGTTATAACCTGCCCCTAACATCAAAGAACTCGAACACTTACGACTTTGAATATAACAGAATGCATAGCGTTATGCTATCTCGGTTTATACTCTCCTTACGAGATCTTGACGATCCTCATGGTTCGTATAGGAAACAAAACCCGCCGACGGACACTCTGGATGAACTTGGCGGCCCATTGAAGTCGTACGACGATGAAGACGACGTTGATTTCATTCAATTAGAGGACTATGATGAGGTTAGGTCAAGTCTAACTGTTACAAGTGTTCGGTTTGCCCCTGCGGGTACGGAGGAAGGATCATCTAGGTATGTGTCTCCATCGTTCTACATTCTACTGCCTAGTGAGATTCATATTCGCAGACGGTGGTCATTTGTAGTTTCTGAGTGTTAGTATCCAAGAAATTGTGTTCCTTTTTGTTGTATCTGTACTATACATGTACATCTTCGTTGAACCTGCGTAGGTCAAATCAAGTGTCACCATTAGCCTCTCCAGGAAGGACACCAGCAAGTTCCATTTTCCTATCCCATTGTTCATCGACAATCCATCCGATTGACCGATCTGTTTTGAGTGCCAGGATATCCTGATAAGAACGTTGGTTGCCCTGCTCTACCTTTTTCACTTCTGATGCGATCGTGTCTAACCAAGCAAGGGCAACACTGACTTGATCTGCTTGCAAGGCGGGGATTCGCAAAGCCCATAGAGCACGATCAGTTGCATGAGTAACATAACCTGTGGGCCATAATTCACTTTAACTTCCTGTATAACGTCGATATTAAACGCGAAAACGTACCAAAAGGTCTATTCTGTTCAGGCGTCCACTGGATCTCATATCGCAACACCGGAAACCCGGTATTGATGAGATCCCTCCCTAAAATCCTCACAGGGATATGGACCTGCCCGTCACTCAATATATCCCCCATGAGTCTCTTTACTTCGGGTTCAGGAGCGCCTGCAGGAAGAGTTTTGTATAGTGCCATGATTTTCTTAATCATGTCATCCTGATAATACCTCTCCAGGTTAAGTTCGATATCACCCATCTTGGAAACTGGATGGGCGATGGAATAGAGATACCATTCCTCCGTCAGGTCGCCGACGATGATACTGCGGACGCCTTTCGCTTTCAACGCGCGAGAAAAGCCACCAGAACGTTGCCATTCCATTGGGTCAGACTTAAGCCAGTCTCCCTCGAGACAACCACGGAAGGTGCCATACTGAGTTCCGAATGCATCAGTGTCGATAGCAGATGTCATAGTTGACCAGGGGACCTCATCAGGGTTACGAAGTTTAGAAAGTACATCGGAGGATGTGGGATCTAGATTGAGAGCGCGACAGAATGCTTGGAATTGGGAGCGAAGCTCGGTGGGTGTCTTTGGCGAGATGCTATGTAGAAGATAGGTCATCACGAGACTCTTCGTGATATTGAGTGATGGATGAACATACACAATGGCATTACTCTGGAGAATAGCAGAGTGGAAAGGTGCTGATACCCCGTCTTGTAAGCGTGAAGCATGATGTAAAAGCTGGTGAACCGAATGAGCACCTATACACCTCAAGTCAACAATAGTAAGTAGAGACTTGAGCAACAAATTCCTAACCAGCAGATAGTCCAGTTATCTGAATATTGTCCGGATCACCTGCAGCTATTAATCAGACTATTTTTTTCCTTGAAATAAATGTATGATCGTTACCACCGAATGCAGCGATATTCTTCTTGATCCACAAGAGCGCGAGCCATTGGTCCTTGAAGCCAAAATTCCCTGATACCTGTGGTTCGTCGCAAGCAAGGAAACCAAATACGGATAGACGATATCCAATATTGACCCATACTTCGGAGCGCTCTACCGACACATACTGCGCTTGACTACTTAAACCATGAGGTGAGCCAAACTGAAGGAACCTGTATATGAGTATAGTGTACTGAGCACAACTTCGGTTCTCCAACATTTCATTTTCTTACCCGCCGTGTATGTAAACCTTGACAGGAAACCTACTGTCGGATGACGTAGTCGGAGGTGTGACAATATTCAAAAATAACCTGCCGATTAACACGTTGGTCAGATGGTAGAGATGAAGGGCCTGTGCAAGCTCACGGATTCTCTGTTGGTTTCCCTCGGCCAAGTTTGTCTTCGACTGGTACACCTTTACATATTCCATATTTAGGTTTGACCCGTTTGCAACAGATGACCTCGAGCGACGTACCTGCAGCCTGCCCATCGTTGGTTGGTTGTGCGCAGTCTAAAATGTCATAACAGTGTCAGTGAGAGATGACGAGAAGAGGTGTGATGGCATCTACTACTCACAAGAACTTTCGTAGATGTACTCTTTTGCCTCGTATCGATAGCTACTAGGCAGTGGTTGAGGATCCTGGAATCGAATTGGGGGTAAAGCATATGGGATTTCTAAGCAGTCGAATTAACCCTGAAGCAAGAGAAACTTCCGATTACAATTATGTCATAGCACTTACCTAGGAACACTTTGGCACCATTCTCGGCTCGTCCACCAGTCACAATACCGTAATTAGTGTTGGTAGTAACGCGATCAGACGAGGCCAACAGTTCATCTTGAAGGTGCTTCGACATCGCTGTAATCCCTTGGAGATTGTGTTATGCACGTCAAGTTCGAGTTGAAGCTAACAGTGCCGGTGGATTCGGCCGACTAGTATCTGAATTGGGACACCGTGATAGAATTCGGCCCAAATTTAGATTATGGTATGGCAGTTGCCGTTCACTGAGCTTTTCTCACTATCGTGTACACTGCGACTATTGGTGAGCGGGGTCAAAGTGATGAGGTAGTTAAGAAGGTCATACCTATTATATAATGTGCATGATGATTGAGAAGATCGCGACGTGGGGCAGATATATTTTCCCGTAGTGGCACCAAACAGCTCGACGATAAGGCCTGTGAAGATAGAACCATTACTTGGTACATGAGGACTCATAATCAGTATGCGAACATTCCCATTGTTGCACACGCCTCTAGAGAAGAGACGTATTGTGGAATATAGAATCCAGTAGTTTGTTGATCAGATCATTTCGAGGGTTCGCGATGAGAACATATCTTAGTAAGGTGAGGGTTCGATGGTTATTGAGCAGTACAGCGTGGCTTCAGATCGCTTTATAAGTATTAGGGTTGAGTGTAAGTATTGGTTTCGACATGTCAATTTATAATGTCGAATATGATACGGTGTCATTGACTAGCAAGGACTATTTGCTTGGAGCTACCTGATCTTAGTATCACCAATCTGCCATCGAGTAGATCCTCTTGCTGTATTGTTTGGCGAGGTTCCATGACGGTGCGGTTATTGACATATAACCCTTTCATGGCAACAAGTTGTCGTGCAGCGGCTGACGTATAACGAGGGTCGGTAACGCTATTGTTAATGCATCGTCAAAAGACAACTCACAGTTAGATGAAGCTAGACCACATGTGGACGCCAACTTCGCGATAGGTGTGCTCAAAAGCTCTTGCTCGGGGACAAAGTGTAGTCTGGTATCGTCTTTCAATGCTTCAAGGACCTCACTAGCCTTGATTAGAGTATAATCACTTTCGTACAGCAAGTTCGTGACGATTTGTGCTTTGTGCACGGAAGCAACTATATCATGGCAGTGTCACATTCGGTTAATGATCAAATATGTTCAAAGCGTACCTCCATGTACCATTTCTGTCACTTCGGATGCTAGTAGGCGTTGTGCATTGCGTGCATCCTGGACTCGCCTAGGAGAAACATTTGATCAGCAAATGACAAGGAATAGCATGGACGGGAAAGGACCGTACCTGGTGCGCTTGCAGTACTTCATCTATTTTCTCTACAGGAAGCAGAGTAAAAATTTTAAGATATCTCCCGACGTCAGAATCAGCTGTCCGGAGGAAAAACTGTGATACTATCAGTAAAGTAAGAACGCAAAGACAATATTTTGGGCTACAAACCTGATAAAAGTCAAAGACGCTAGTAATGCTACTATCTAGAGCAACAGCATTCCCTGCACTCTTCCCAAACTTCGCACCTGACGCATTTGTTAATAATGGTGTAGTGATTCCAAACGCTTTATCTTCATGAGCACCGTCTGAACCGACTTGAGGGTTAATACGGTTGATGAGGTCAATACCAGCAACGATATTTCCCCACTGATCCGATCCACCAATCTGTATTGAGCATTGGTGATTTTTGTGCAACACGTAGAAGTCGTAAGCTTGCAAGAGCTGGTAAGTGAATTCCGTGAAAGATATCCCTTGCTGAGACTCCAATCGTGCTGAGACACTAAGATTACGCATGAGCATAATTTAAGAAAATGTTAACGAAATGCATACCTTTCACGAGCAAGCATGGTATTAACGCGCGAATGAACACCCACAACGCGTAAGAACTCAAGCAAGCCCATGCCCTTGAACCACTCAATATTACTCCTGATCTGAGGAACCCGAGCAGTTGGTGTTGAAGGTGATTGAACACGTTTATCAGCATATGTCATAGCACGGTTGAAGAAGTTCAAGACAGCATGTCGAAGCTTTTCGACGTTGTGTTCGACCTTGGTAGCGTCAGACAGGGGCCGTTCTGAGTTCCGCCCAGATGGATCGCCGACTAAGCCAGTGGCCCCACCAATCTATTTTAGGGTCTATGTATGAGTACTGCAAAATGAGTGAGAAGTGATGGCACATACCAGCGGAATAACATTGTGTCCACGAATGTGGAAGTGGAAAAGACTGAGCAAGGGTAAAAGATGGCCAACATGAAGATATTCCGCCGTGGGGTCCACTCCAGCATAGATCGTTTGTGATTGTTTCAGGACTTCTTTTAACTTAAGTTCTGAACTGCAACTGGATTATGCAAATGCATCTGCCACGACCATCGGCGCACCTACCTGGTGACCTGCGATATCAAACCCCTTGCTTTCAGATCATCTAGGATGTTATGTCCTGACAAGGACGTTGTATGTGACCTTTGAGAGACCCGTCGAACAAGATGCTTGCTATGATGTCGGCGAAGGAGGTGAGGAAGCATTGGTGACCGCAAGGTTCTTGAATAATATTGACAGTCCGATCGCATTGCACGAGCGCTAATATGTACCCAACGTTAACGTCCCTGAACTACTGTTGCAATTGACTCGGAACTTCATCTTGAGCTTGAACATTGAAATATTGACGGGTTAGTTTTCACATCCTCAACAGGTTCAGAAAAAGTACTCATTCGTAAAGACGACTTGATATGTAAAGGCGTCTACTCAAGTGCACTGGACGTATAGTACGTCGAAGGTCGCTGATCCCGTCATCCTTTACTACTAGAAGCGATACCCACAAGTATCATAGATGTACTACGCAAAACGACTCTGGTCCATTACATACGTATTTTATTGCTCGTTCTCTGTGTCTCCTTATCCTATGCATTCAGAATTCGTCTAAACCGCATGGACCCTGTGCTGCGGCGTGCGTTGATGCTTTAGCTCGGTTTTAAACCGCTTCGCGATGTCATTTCGTAAAGGTGTAGCTATCTCAAAAGCCACTGATCGTCCCCACCGAGGATCGCGCGAAGCCTTCTCCCAAACCCTGTCAACATGGGTCACAATTACCCCAATTTATAGTTCCGGTATCTCTAGTAGAATCGGCTCATTCAGAGTGCGACCCACATATAATGGGGAAATAACGGTCCATCAACCTGTGGTCCACCCTTCCGCATGCATTTCCAAGCGCATACCTTTGTCCAAGCCCTGATTCTCTCCTCTGGGCTTATACCTTTGACTTATGCTGCTCAATGTATCAAGCCCTCTGTTAGGAAAGAATGGCGCTCTCTTAGTATGCTAGAGAAGACCAAATGGATTCAAGCAGTCAAGGTAACTAATTATACAGATAGCCCCCGCGGTACTTCACTAATAACAAGTCTTTCCCTAGTGCTTAACGACTTTTCCTCATACCGACGCCCTAAAACCTTCCGTAAACCCGTCCGACATACCACCTGTAAACACCTCAAGCACGTACTACGACGACTTTGTATATATCCATATGGATTTGAACACACATGCAAGTTGTCTTTCAAGGACTTCGAACGTGCAATATATGACTAAATCATAGCATAGATCCACAGTACCGGTCTATTTTTGCCATGGCATAGGTGGTACGTAGCCGTCTACGAAACCGCACTGAAAGAAAAGTGCGGGTTCACAGGTGTCTCACCGTATTGGAATTGGACCATGGGTAAATCCTTCTCCACGTTTCTAGCATCATATCTCATTATCTGTAGATGCTGGCGACTTTCAACATGCCACAATCTTCGAAGAATCTGATTATTTGAGTGGGTTGGGAGGCTGGGGAGATCCTTCGAAGGATTTCTCCGTACCCGACGGCGCATTTTCTGACTTTAATGTGGCATATCCATCTCCACATATTCTACGTCGCAACTTCACCCTCCAACCGTTCCTCCCATTTGCATCCCTCGACGTCTTCCCAGAACCCGCCAAGTTGGCTAATACTAGTTTCACGTACGCCGAAATATCCAACTTGATCGCTAATTACACCGGAGATTTCAAAGGGTTTCAAAAGTATTTCGAGTTTCCAGAGGTAACCTCAATTCATTCGTAGCCCGAGTGTATCTCAAGATACGGACTATGTCTAGGGTGCTCATTCCTCAGTCCATCTGATTATGGGCGGGTATGTCATTCGTAAACTCGATGTTCTCCCTCCTCTCACTTTCCCCCAGAGACTTAGGTGGTAATTGTCCATCCTCAGCAGTAAATTGCACTGGTGGACCAACATTTTCGGCTAATGGTGTGCGCCCTAATATCATCTCCTGGTCTAATATCTCACAAAAGTCCAAATAGAACCCTTATTCTGGTTGCATCACGCAGTATGTTTTTAAGGCTTATCGCTTGTGTTTAGTCAATATGTTGATGCAACTACCAGATGGTAGACAACGTCTGGTACGACTGGCAGCATAGAGATGCTTCTAACTTTTGGGCCTTCGAAGGGGGATCTGTTCAAAACATCACCACGCTCGCGGCTATCGATGAATACCCTAACGGAATGCCTCCTGCTCTCCATGTAAGCATCATACTTGCAAAAACGTGATTGTTCTCATCCTCCTCTTGTATAGTTGAACTCTGTGATGCCTGCGGACGGGATGTTCTCAGAAGTCACCATTGGCGATGTTTTCAACACCACGGGAGGCTATTTGTGCTATGTTTATGAATAATGCCCGACCTCGCTATTGAGGCTGTTCACAGGATGATATGTGATATTAACGTTTCACCATTTTCTATTGATATATTACTACTGTGATGGGTTCTCTCGGGACATATAGAAGGAAAGCTCGCAATTTGCTCTGAGAATCTATGTATCGCATGCAAATCCCGTTGCTTGCATCTGGGTGCTCCCCCACCCGTCCTTTCGCACGAGAATCGCATGCCGGAACCACTGACTTGTTTTCTGTAGTCTGCTTGTGCTATTGAGGGCGGGCCACTTCTTTCGACTTGATGAGAGCTCTTGCTCCATTCAACATCGACATACGGCTCATCTTCGGACTACTAGTAACATAAATTACCAGCCGTGAGGTTTGCTTTGGAATATTGAGGCCGCCTTATCGCTCCTATTCCATAAGGGCCAGCACCTGGTGAATATCATCTATATGCCTCAGCCTGAATCCTGATATTCATCCCGTGAATATCCCGAGTGTAGGATGTCAAACGGTTGTTTATCCGTTTTAGGAAATCCTGTTGAAGAACTTGTACAATAAGAACAAACAACATGCTGTTTATTCCCTAAATCGACAGTTCAAGGTAGCTACAGGCTGGGCCGGCGTAGCTCAAAATATACTATTTCTTACGGAAATGTCCAAGGCGTAAACTTGGTGTGAGTGGTTGACGACACGAACTAACACCTTACTACATGCTTTGCCATCGAGTCCCTTGATGTCGTCATACCGAGTTAGAAATGTCGTTTGATGACATTTGTTGCTCAGAGTACCATGGTCAGGCCGAGGTACTACCACAAATGATCAGATCTAGACCTTGTCAGACACCCTCACATCGAAATCGCAGTCGATGACGCTTCCCTGACGGCCTTTGTACGTAAAAACAAGGGCGACAACTCTTACCGAAAGTCTGAAGCAGCTTTGAAGAAATATATATAGGCTTTGCAAGTAAAAATCGATTCCAGATACATAGAGTAATACACAGTAAGTTCATTTTCACTGACAAACCACTGGTTCCAACTTGTTCGGATCGTGATGACTTAGATGACGTTTTCGGTGTCAAGGAAGCTGGAGTAGGTTTTCCATGGGTGTCTGAGCGAATTCAGTCAAGATACTATGTGGTCTCAGAACTCTCCAGATGAAGTATGGTACTTAAGAGCCATATTTTTCGTAGCCCCAATATATCTGAGAGTCTGAGGCAATTTGACAGACTTCAAGTGGAAGATTAATATTGGGCGAAAGAGCGTCTTGAAAGGTCTAGAAGAACACACGCACTAGGATAAACGCTACGAGCGTCTGTGACGAAGGAGGAGTAAGTATGTGACGTCACGCATAAAGGGATGCTCCCGCCTGCGGCATCACGATCATAGCCTCGCGACATTCCCTTCATAAACCCCTCTACTGCGTTCCTTGCAGCTACTTCCTCCTTCCTCTCCGACCACCATGTCGTCCTCCTGGAAAGACGGTCTGCTTCTCAAGGTATTTCATCAGCGTTGATGAGGAAATTGGTTTTGAGTATAATTCCGTTATAGATTGTCAATGTCGTTGCATACTTCCTCTTCTTGGGCTCCAACATCTACACTGTAGCTGGCCCGAATGACATATACATTTATGGAAAGGAAACATATATAACACCTGCCCCTTGGGCATTTGCAATCTGGTTATTATCATTTCTATTCCATGTGCAGACTCTGTTGTGTTGACATCTATGAAGGTCGCTTATTCACTTCCTGCTTTTGGGAACAATAATCTACCAATTTTTCGATGGCGGAAAAAGAGTCATCATTGACGGCATCTCGTGGAGACTCCCTCTTCTCGCTGTTCTGAATGCAGTTTACGTACACCTTTGGGCAAGGCATTACCACATTGTTGGTATGTACTCAGCGACTTTAATGATTGACAGGGGCTGACTTTATTGCTCTCAGCCTTCATTTTCTCGCTGTTCGTCTCGTCTGCTGTGACGGTATGTATTGCGTCCATCGTGAATCTAGTGCACCCTAATATCGTGGCCTATAGCACATTTACTACATCGTCAAAAAGTATCACGAGTCTCAAAGTACTCCGGATGAACTTTTCATCCATTTACCATTCTCCCTGTACCATGGATGGACCACTGTTCTCGTCGTGCTGACTGCTTTCGAGGCTTTCGGTAACAATGCTAACACTGAACATGCCGGCGTCTGGACCAAGGTCTTCGTCTTCCTCGCATTGTCAGTCTCATGCAAGTCACAGTAATTAGCCCAAACGCTCACATCGAATTGTTGACATTAGGTTCTTCTTGGAGGCTACTTCGGCTGCCTATGCCTTCTCCTCCCCTGAAGGAGACCTTCCAGCCAGTGTAGCCATCGCCTGGTCATTGTGGGCCATCTTCGCTCACCAACACAATCCCTTCATTCACTGGTCCGCCTTGGCCTTTTCCATCTTGGCTCAGGTCTGGGTCATCAAGGCCTTGGCTGGTGTCTACCAGAAGTGGAGAAGGAATGGTGGAGGTATCTCTTTGGATGAAGAGCGAGCTCCTCTCATAGGATCATAAGTTACGAGAATCCTTCGATCAAAAGCCCTGCACGAACGTATATGAATTTGGATAACGGATGTATGAATGATACGTACGATGATTTGCATAGTGATACTATCCGTATAGTGTTTGTTTTCATGTGTTCTGCGTTTGAGCTCTGTAACATAGTGATCGTATCTTGTCTACTACGTCCAACTGTCTGGTCGGTCAGTTTCGTCATGGATGTCATTGACGTCATTGTGTATAGTCGACTGCCCCCGAGCGTACTGTATATCATCGTAAGTTTTTGAAGCAGGCGTGCATTCACTCAACTTTGCCGCTACATGTGAACGGACATACCGGTGATACGACAGAGTTACCATAACTTCCTATACTTACCGTTCGTTATTGACCAACACCCTCTTCTCCAGGCTCCTGAACCAGGCTCTCTGTCTCGAGGAGGGGACTTGGTCTGAGTAGACGTAGCAATTCAATATATATGAACTTTGAACCCATTACATAAGCATATCCTTTTTTGTTAATTTTAAACGCCCTAACTTCTCCCCTCCTCTCGACAGAGAGGCTGGCATAAAAGAAAGACGCGCACCGTCGGCAGGGCGGCATCATATGTTTTCTGCCCATTTCTCCAAGGGGCGGCACTCAATTTCGTCGCGTCGCAACGACCGGCGTGTTCGTCACAGCGCACAGCACAATGATCGCGACCGTCACAAACGCGATCCAAGACGCGCCCGTAAAGACTCGGATATAGTTTACTAGTAGTAGGGACTGTTCATATAATTTGTCGTGTGTTTGCCTCCCCCCTACATCGTGTTTTATGTGTGTACAGTATAATAGTATTATACATCAATGGGATTAGTCAACGATACATTCTTTTGACCGTGATGCCACTAGGCTTGGACCAAGTAATCTCTATACTTAACTTCCTGCATGATCAACACTCGTCTTTGCTTGATTTGATAATATCAATCCTCCAAAATCCCGCCCTCTTTGCTCACCATAGAGCTGTAGAGCCCATTGGATCCAATGTGACGGCTCTCCTGGTTGCCATATGCGAATCCAGCTGCTGTGGTACAGATGCAGTCCGCTGGATGTACGGATATGTCAATGATCGATACGCGGAGCAAGTTGTCGCACTTACTAATAAGGGCGCGGGTTGGCATTTCAGCGCGAGCAACACTCGAATTGAACAGGTTGAGGCATTCAACCTCGTTGCAATGGCCAACACGATGCAGGCCATTGCACCTGAGCTATACAATTTGATAGGTCACCTCCTCGCTGCAGATGAACGTACGAACGAGATACGTGAGGCACGAAGACTTGCACGGATAAAGAAAACCAAGGACCATCAGAAGTATCGACGAGGGCGAGCGCGGATGCATGATGAAAGCGACAGCGGGGAGAGTGATAGTTCAGACATCTATTGGGAAGACATGCCCGGCGAGCTTGAAGACGTGGGGGGAATGAGCGGTACAAGTGCAGAGGATATCGAAGACCGGCCAACATTCATCCGTGAGAGAATCGTGTTGATTGTGAGTGACTGATTTCGAGTAAGGGCTAAAAATGTTCATATAAATGTTATCCAGAGGCGTGTGACTTGCCTCAGTATCTTTATGCAGAGTTCCAACCAGCAATGTAATGCGCTGCAGTCCATGGTTGGACTTTACCTGCATACTTGTCATGTTTCCGAAGCGACACTAGATTTACTAGCACGTATGGGGTGCTCCATCTCAACAACGTCGGTGAACAAGGCGATTACAAGTCTGTCCGCACAATCATCAGAGGTGATTGAACGGATTGGGAGAACACTCCTTACAAGTTTCGTCTTTGATAACCTAGATGCAGATATCAAACGACTTGTTCCGACAGCCGAAAACCCCAATAGTACTCTTATACATATTACCGCCGGTATGCTCATACCTCTCGAGCATGGTATCACGCTCGATGATTTGCAATGTTCGGATGAGCTGTGGAAGAAATCAAAGCTCAATCCATATGCAATTCCGGATGACTTACCACCAAATCCCGATGTTTACAAGCTGATGCGGATACACGAGGAACGTGAACGTCACCCATCGGGGCTATTACGTCGCACAAGATTCAATGCCTGGGTGATTCTCTACACTCTTGTTCATCACGGCCCTGGTTATTTTCGCAAGTTCCGGCGAGAACTTGGTAAACCAGAAGTGATTGAACAGATTCCCCTAGTCAAAACACGTCAAATTCCTGTCCGAGCAATGGATATAAATCCATCTACAGTAGGTGGGAATGGAGATGTGCTCACCGATCTCTTTCGACAAGCTGGTATAGGCGATCCAACGGAAGATGGCCAGAATCACGTTCAGCCTATAGGAAATACAATAATACTTGTGCATGGTGATCTTGGAACCGGGGAGCGGCTCGAAAGTCTCGCACACTCACGATCACTTGAGGGGACACCACTCCGACGATTTCAAATGGTTATTTTTGTTCTTGGCCTGTTTCATTTGAAGATGGCCTGCGCCGATGCTCTGTGGAGAATTTTTATTCAATCAAAAGCCAGTCATGATGATCTGAACTCACTATTTCGCCATGTTGGACAGATACGTCCGAGGGAGACGGGGAAGTTTCAAAATGACCCAGGTTTCCGGCGAATGCATGAAATCATTCAGCATGTAGGGATTGCCTCACGACTGGACTTTTGGAGAGACAAGGTTGTAAAGCTCCCGGGTGGGTATCAGAGCTTGCAGGAGTTCGCGGAATCAAATCCTAGTTGGGAAACATTGAAGAAACTTGCAAACGAGCTTGCTGCCGGGCAGGTAGCTGGCAGTAACCTCAACAAGCTTCGAAAGCAACCACAGAATGAACGCGACATAGAGAGAGAGAATCTACTTCTTCGTCAGCGCTACTTTCTTCTATACGAAGAGATTACTTACGCGATGAACGTTGGTGACATCGGTCGAGTGGAGGATTGCTTTATGCCTTGGGTTTTTATCTTCCGAGGCTGTGGGAAGCATAAATATGCATCTCATATGATAAAATACCTGCATAATGTGCACTTCGTGTACCCAGACGGTCTAAAGTAAGGTTATCAGTGTATATTAAACATTAATTAGGGCTCATATCCAAACCTAGGAAAGCTATCCGGATGAACATCCTGTGTAATCCTACTGGGGAGGCAGGAAAGCTCCGAGCGAATGATTGGCTACAAGAGCATGATAATCTGTTCACAAAAGCAAGTGGTCAGATACTATCTGATTAGCTCTATCTCACATAATCCATAGACAATTAATGGACCCGACAATTCCAATTATCAGAAGGACCACATTATCAAGGAATCACCACTTATCCAGGTATACAAGAATATCCGAGAGCAACTCAACGACATGTTTGAAGTGAAACGTAAAGGGACGCGACATTCATCGCCGGATATGGAAAAAACATTCGAAGTACTTCGGAGGTACATGGAGTTAAACAAAGCATCGGCCTATATCCCAGGGCGGAAGGGAAGGTATGTTGTTCCTGATATTATGGCGCAGGGGATGCATATCTTGGTAAATGTAGACATCGACACGATCGAGCCGATCGAAGGTGATCTAGATGACGCCAATAATGAGCGTGAAGTTGAGGATGAATTAGATCTAATGATAGAATAACTTACTAGGGTGTGTAGTATTCGGATCCATTCTCAAAAATGTTTGCATGAGTTGTATTCGGGTATCCTGCTGAGAGCGGTGAATGATGAAATCGAATGCCAGAGGTGTGAGTGGAAGGTGAAGGGGATGGTAGTCTGGAGACAGGGGAATTGAGGGATAGAGGTGAATGCCGAAAGGGGATAGTAGATACAGACGGAGAGTTTGAACCAGAGGGCTCCGACAACAATGGGGTTTGCATATCTGCTCGTATAGCTGTTGTTTGTGCTCGTTGACGTGCCGGACAGTTCCTGTTTGACTCTAAAAGCAAAGGTTAGCTCACGCTCACATCGAGAACGAAAGAACAATGACGTACTATTATGCCCCGTTTGCCCACACATAGAGCACGTTCCAGTTTTTCGCTTTCCTCGGCCTGCAGAAGAAACCCCCAATCCTCCAACAGTGTCATGGGTCTGGGGTACTACCTCCAAGGCACTAGATCCACTGACAGAGCCAGTGGCAGTTTGTGAAGGGGAAGGAAGGTAGTCACGAACAGCATCGAGTAGAGACTGTCCATACTGTTGTATAAGGTTGTTTCGCCACCCAGTTTCCTTCTTGAGAGTATCGAGTGTCAGAGTCTTGCCGAAGTGTATACAGTCAACGATGCGTTGAAGGATCTCATCTGACATAAAGGCGATGTCGCCATATTCTTCCACAATAAATTCCCCCAATAATTCGAGGGCAGCCTTCCCTCGCCAATGATCTAGAGCATCTCGGCACTGCATGTCCTTGCTATCCATTGTATAAGGCGGAATGCGAGATTTTTGAGCGGTACGAGACTTGGTGATAGTATCCGATGAGGGGAATAGATGTATGAATGCGTTGGGGGTACAAAGATCACAACAAACAGTTGTAGGCTTCGGGCTACAGCGTAGGCAACCAGTACTGACACTGGTATCGCATAGAAGATGGTCAGTATTGCCTGCTATAGAGTTGTATGCGTGAGAATCATTGCGCGTATAACCGACACTGAACAGCGCTGAACTTACCGATCTTATCGTTCTCGAAGTATATCTCAATCACCTTTCTTCTACACCCCAGTCCCTCTCTTGTACCGGCATTTATCAAATCATCAATGGGACCTCCAACTACCACCACTTGTTTAGGCTTTATAGCTTGTGAAGGGAACGCACGCGGCGTGTCCGAGTCTCGATCCTGGGCATGGTAGCCGATGCGCCGTCTCTCTCGGTCAATGCTGCTGCAGTCAACACTCCTTGGATTATCGACATCTTCATCTTCACTCTCGGAACTGTCAAGTTCATGGTCACTTGCGTGGGGGGGAAGTGTGTTTGTTACAGCGGGGGCACCAGAGGAAGACACAGATCGTTTGCTAGGAGGACCAGCTTGCTTTTGCGCTTTGCGCTTTGCTGCTGTAAGTTTTCTCTTTTCTGCGCGTTGTGCTGCCTGTGCTCGCTTTTCATCTAGGTGTTTTCCTTCAACGAGAAGAATAGCTATCGCCGTTCTATCCACACCCCTTGCCGCACGTCCAAAACGTTGCCATAAACTGCAAAGCGTGATTTTCGTCTTCCATTGGACAACAATGTCGATGTCCGGTAAGTCGAGACCCTGTTGCAATTACCCTCAATGAAGTTCGTTTATCAGGAAAACCTTCGATTATCACTCTCACCATACCAAATGCATCCGTTACACATAGACCCCATGTTGTGCCATTTCGTAAGTCCTCAAATTCTTCGTCTCGATACTCTGGAGTCATGATCGAATGAAACCATTTGATCTTGTCCTTCAATACAGATGGGAGCTTACTCCTCAGATATTCCGTTGCCGCCTCTGCCTCTTTGATATTATCAAAGAATACGAGAAATTTTGGTGGAGCGGTACTAGCCTCGTTGAGATTTGGTGGGAGCAAGAATGCTAAATCCTCGAACGTTTTCGCAGCATGTCTAAGGGGTCGAACAGTGAGGTGAATGTTGGGCCGGTCATTTGACTGGTGTATAATCTCGGTATTACCAGGTCGGAGTTCGAGTGTACACGAAACTTTGTCGAGAATCGGGGGCGGTAATGTTGCAGATGCAACATAGACAGGTACGTCCGGCAGGAGATGTCGAAGTATACCAACATCGTTATACTGACCACGAAATGTAGCCCATTCTTTCACGCAATGGCCCTCGTCAAAGATGAAGTGGAGTAGGCGAGCAGCGACCGTCGGCTTCTTCCACAGTTTATCAAAATCGCCTTTGTTGTTCATCAGCACCTCCGGATTGACTACTACAACATTGTAGTTTCCATTTTCAATGGACTGTTTCATGTTTAGCACTTTTCGTTTATACAGCAAATCATTTCTCACATCAAATAGCTTCGTGTTTGCTGACTTCGAGTCAACTGCCACAGCTTTAACTCCGACACCAGACAACTCCTCAACTGTCTTTCTTCCAAGAAGATTGAGTGGGGTGACCACTACCACCATTGAATCACGGCCCTCTTCAAGTGACATCAACAACGGTATCCAAAATGAAAGTGTCTTTCCAGACCCTGTTGCAGCAATTCCAACAACATCTTTACCGGACCGCAAGGCAAGTGCAACTCGTATTTGAAACCAGCAAGCTCGTTTATTGAACCTTTTTGTTACAAGGTTTCGTATATCTTCAATAGACCAAGTACGAACAGACGAAGCCATAGGATAAATTATGAGGAAGGGGTAAGTACTGCAGTACTCCGTGTACTTAGGATGCAGACTAAACTGTAAGTTCTGTATCCGAGTCTTTACGGGCGCGTCTTGGATCGCGTTTGTGACGGTCGCGATCATTGTGCTGTGCGCTGTGACGAACACGCCGGTCGTTGCGACGCGACGAAATTGAGTGCCGCCCCTTGGAGAAATGGGCAGAAAACATATGATGCCGCCCTGCCGACGGTGCGCGTCTTTCTTTTATGCCAGCCTCTCTGTCGAGAGGAGGGGAGAAGTTAGGGCGTTTAAAATTAACAAAAAAGGATATGCTTATGTAATGGGTTCAAAGTTCATATATATTGAATTGCTACGTCTACTCAGACCAAGTCCCCTCCTCGAGACAGAGAGCCTGGTTCAGGAGCCTGCCTCTTCTCTCGCTCCACTTATTCCTATACATCAACCTATAGAACTATCACTTGGATAAGCCCGTATAGATCCGAGGGACAGAGGCATCTCCCTTATCAGATAGGCACAGCGATAAGATGGATCAGAACGGCTCAAGAGTCCAGAAGAGAAATTCATCGCAGGGGAGATTTCTCCCGGGGCACCGGACGAGTACCTGAACAGTGATGGAAAAAGCTAGCGACAGAAACAAGGAGACCTGCCATAGGGCAATTCATGCACAACAATAGGTTCGGTCGAAGGGAGTCGCATTGTTTGAATTGGTAGGATGCCTGTCCTCGTTATGAAATAACGCTCATAGACAGAAGTCGGTGGGAAAGATGCGTAGATCGAAGTAATTCTCCCGAAGCGTATTGTTAACTTTCGGCGGAGAAGACAACCACAGGACATTGGGCAAGCGTCAGTTTTTCATAGGATGTAGCTCCCTTCGGCTGTGGCAGGGATTTCGTAACTCCAGATTGTGCGTGAGTAGTCTCAATATCTTCACCGTCCACTGTACCACCGATATATACAAGACGACAAACTGTAATGTTGCGAGGGAACGGAGTCGTGATTTGAGATCCCTACCAGCGCTCTAGGAAGTAATACCATCTGTTATCGTTCTAGAGTATCCAAGTGGAATCGCATAGAGGGCGTCTTCTCGTTCCCAACTCTGTGTGTCCGTAGATTTGTTTAGATAGAGTCACGAGCACAGTATAACACGTAAACTAATCGGTTTCTGGTGCAAGATTTCCATATGAGACATAATTCGTAAGGGTCATTGAGCGTGTATTTTTTCTCTTCTACAGGTCAGTTGTTTGTGGAGTGGGATACAACTTCCGGAAGATCTACGAAGGCGGCATCAGCACTTGCGGTACGGAAAGGATGAGGTCCGGAAGAGAACAGAGCATTAAATACATCTGCGAAAGGGAGTAATAGTATGAGCGTTAGTTTGGCTTCGAATCCTGCGCGGAGTCAATGGGATCTATAGACGTACTTGCTTTTGTTTGGTGATTCTTTTGGACGGCCGATGAGCTCTACTACAAGACTACTGGATGAAAGTTCATTTACTTTAGCAACGTTAGTCACATAT
Organism: Cerrena zonata; assembly: GCA_038087015.1. Taxonomy (NCBI): domain Eukaryota; kingdom Fungi; phylum Basidiomycota; class Agaricomycetes; order Polyporales; family Cerrenaceae; genus Cerrena; species Cerrena zonata. The sequence continues at coordinate 1,671,142 of JASBNA010000004.1, forward strand.
TTATAAGCATCAACCGACAGAAATAACAAGATTAAATACTTCCACAAACGGCAGGACCAGCCCCGCATGCGGTATTGGTACTACTACAAGATTGGAGATTGGAGACAAGGGGCGTCAGAGTTGCTCACACTGGCGTGTTCCTGGGAGAAGGTTTTCGGATGAGCGCCTTCAGGGTTGGTTGACTGGTTTCCTCTTTTTTGAAAGGAAGGACATCCAAATTCACGAACGGCGGCGGTGGGCCAACGAGCCGTGAAACTTTATTGCCGAAACTCAACCGATGCCTGGAAATACGAAGAATTCCAAGTGTTGTGGAAGGTTGGTATTGTAGTTCAGTGCTTGGAAGAGCGAGAAATAACCGTTGTTTCGGGATGCACGAACTGGCAGGAAGGCGGCGGCCAAGAGAGTACCAGTTTCATCAAAGCTTAAGCTTGTTGACACATATCGCGGGGCTGTTTCCAACAAAAAATGAGGACTGGCAGATGGGGTATGAAGAATGTGCGTCATGCGGGAGAGTGTGAGGCTTGTGCTCCGTCCGAGCATGGAGGTTTTTCTATGAGTGAATCTTTTAGTAGTAATAGCAGTGGCCAGATCCGCAATCTCAGGGCATTCAGTGTTGAACAGATGAGTGAGATTGCTACGACGGCTCGTACTTCCGCTCATAGCGATACAGACCACAAATTCGCTTTGAGGGCTGACGCTTTCGGGCAGTTCATTGCTAAGCCAAAAACTAGACAGCATTTGATGTGTATGATCCAGAGTTTGGGGCGCCATTCCTCCTCGTTAGCCGGTATCGGCAGAGACTCGCAGAGGCTTGTAATGATCAAAACCCCTTTAGAACAGACCAGGAAACCTGAAGGCATCCAGGCCGAACCGCGTCGTTCCAATTTAGCTTTCACGATCTACGGACAATCTTGATCCAATGTCGGAGATGCGGATCAAGGAGCATAATGCTCTACTCTGAGAGCGTCAGGTTGTTATGAAGGCTGCAATACATTGGGCCCTTCAACACAGTTCCTTTACACCGCGGTGATTGCCCAATACCTGAGACCTGAGGCCCTCAGGAACATTTTTTTGCATCGTAAACGTGTACTCGGCGCTTTAGATTATCTATTAGCGCTGATACAAGACTGTACAAGGCGTCTACCAATCCTAGAGTCTCGGCGGCTCAGCTAACTCTTCTACCATATACCGTCATGGAGTTCCGAATAGTAATTCCCAATTGATTGTACAAATTTTAACATGCGCACCTAGTTGGCTGATATGTGGTTCAGAACATAAACGCTCAGAAGATTCGCCGTAACACATGGACCCCCGACTCGAAAAGTCTATAAAGGAGCCCATGGTGCGGCCGATACAATCGGCCTGCATTTACTGACATCACCTTTCAGGCGATGTCGACTCAGATTTCCTCTCAAGAGTTGCGTAAACGCACTCCTTCTTCTTCTCCAGCAGGACGACCAGGCAAAGAGACATCTAGTTTGACGAAGCCCCTCAAGGACACACGATCCTATGGTTTCCGTGCCATAATTTCCCTCGTCGTTGTGGCGACACTATTGGCAACGTTTTCTTTTAGAGACTCTTCCAGTCCGGGGGCGACTGGTCTACCCCATTCATATGCTCTGTGTTCACCCGACGGCAGAATTATAACTGTTGATGAAACCAAATCCGAAGTCGAGTGTCTAGTCGTTACCAACTCGCATTTCTCAGATGTTGGTTCGCTCGGTATGTATCACAAGTACTCTTCTACCCACTTCATTTGAGTACTGATATTGCGTTCACAATAAGACGATGTGCTTTCTCGTTGGGCTGATGTTCACTCCACGTCTCTGCCGGTTCGCTACACCAAACCTGGCACTGTTGTAGTGCCGGGATTGAGTGGTATGTATTTTTTAGTAACCATCGTAAAGCTAACTGACGGTCCCGCTTTACTAGACTCTCATGCTCACATTCTGGAGTATGGTGCTACAGTACAATTGCCTCTAGAGGGCACAAGTACTGTTAGCGGTTCGTATTTTCATTCAGGCATGCTGACACTACTAAGCATGCCTTAGATACGGTCAAGCTGATTAGAAACTTCATTCTTGCTGACCCGGATCTTCGGAACGACCGAACCAAGACTATCGAGGGCTGGGGCTGGGATCATACCAAATGGACACCAGAGCGATGGCCGACGGCGGTAAAATCTTCACTGTATCATAATTCAACAGCCTTTACTGACGGATGCTATAGGATGACATGGAACAGGACCCAGTCGTCAGGGGAAGACCTATTTCCCTCCAGAGCAAGGACGGCCACACTCTATGGGTAAGCCAGAAGATTCTGGACTCCATCACTCCTATGCCAGATGAAGTCGAGGGTGGGACTATCATTCGGGACTCCAACGGCAAACCAATAGGTATTCATCCACTCTCCACTGTTTCGGGGATGATGTTGACTGTGTTCCGATTGAAGGGATATTCTTGGATTCAGCACAGGACCTAATCAAAGTACCAGAGCCTTCTCATGACGTGCTAGAAAAACGCTTTGCCCTTGCCGTGAGGGATGCACACGCATCGGGCTTGACATCTATCCATGATGCTGGCTTCAATCCCCGCTCACTCGCATTTTACAGAAAACAAGCAGAGAAGGGGACGTTGCCTGTACGTCTGGGATCTATGTCATGGCTCACTCCGCTTACTCGTGACCATAGCTTCGAGTGTATGGTATGGCATGGTTCAACCATTCCGCTGAATACCTAGGAGACCGAGTTGAAAAGATCATCGGTGCTGGTGGCGGTCGGCTCAACGTACGAAGCGTAAAAATCTTTGCAGATGGTATGTTTGTTTAGTCATGGAAGGGGAAGTTTTTTCTCAAACTGACTCTCATGATTAAAGGCGCCCTAAGGTCCGGCGGTGCTGCAGTATGTGTCCGACGATGACCTATTTCATTCGTCATCTGAAGAAGTTGTAGCTTTATGAACCGTATACAGATAACCCTGAGACTCGCGGATTTATGCGGATAGAACCAGAGCTGCTCAATAAGGTTGTTCCCCGTTTCCTCCGCGATGGTTGGCAAGTTGTGAGTGCGAGTCCTCCGCCGGTGCTCTTCTGGAACTAATTTCGGTATAATTATCGAGAATGTACACGCTATTGGAGATCGGGCAAATGGCATCGTTCTTGACGCCTTTGAAGCAGCACTAAAAGATGTCGACGTTAGTGCGCTGCGTCCCAGGCTAGAGCATGCTCAGATCTTATCCGACAAGGACATGGCACGGTTTGGAGACCTTGGAGGTAGGTGTACCTGTACCTTAACTAACTTTTATCCAAACAACTCATCTAATCCTTCCCTACTAGTGATCGCAAGTATTCAGCCTACCCATGCGTAAGTGAAGCATAGTATGTGCTTCCATTCTTCATTGACAAAATAGAACACAGCATCAGCGACATGTGGTTCGGTGAAGATCGTCTTGTAAGTCCCAGCTTGTGTGTTCGGTCCGACATATAGTTTCCCTAATCTAGTTGTACAGGGTCCTGAACGTGTGAAGGGCCTCTACGCATTCCGGAGTATCCTTGACCACGGAGCACGGATTACTCTAGGATCAGACTTCCCCGTTGAAACGATGAATCCTCTCTCTGGATTTTATGCTGCGGTCACTAGGCTTTCACCAGATGGGAAGTCTCCTCATGGACCTAACGGATGGTGAGTAGAAGATCGTACACTTTGCCTAACAGAAGTTGAGATGGCGGCTTAGGTTCCCTGAACAACGGATAACACGCGAGATAGCGCTGAAAGGTGAGCTTCCTACATATGCTCTACGAAGGTCGGAAGCTAACAAGCATTCTCTTCAGGCATGACCCTCGACCCTGCCTATGCTTCTTTCTCCGAAAATGATCTCGGGAGTATCACGCCTGGCAAGCGTGCCGACTATGTCGTCTTTTCCAGGGACATTATGACGATTCCTGCTAACCAAATCCTTGAAGTGAAGGTCCTGGCGACTGTAATCGACGGCCGTCCTGTCTTCGGGCATATCTAACGCACGCATACAAACCATAAAATAGCCATGTTTCGATTATAGCGACACCTACCAACGACCGATATATATTACATCTTAAACATCTCATCTCGACCTTCACGTTTGATAATAAATCTCTCGTATGTAAAGCGGATACTATCTATGCTTTGTGGTCTATATTAAGTTCAGATAATATATATCAACATTGAGCAATAACGTTTGCCATTTTGTTGGATCGAATGGACGCGCTTTGGCGCGGTGTCGTGATTCATTTACACGCGACGCGTCTAATATTGCGATCGCATTACCTCTTGCCTACCACAACGACCAGACCATACAAATTGCGGAATATCTTATTAATTGTTCCATTTCTTCTTCATAGAGACACTAATCGTTCTCCCAGTATGCCTCCCTTCTCAAATCCGGTGTCAGCAAACTCCAAAAAACGGAGAATCGATGACGACAGTAATGATACACCGCACAAGCGACAATCAACAGGGTCTGGATTCGCACCTTCTACCCCAAATGCTGAGAACCAACCCGGAGATCGGTATTGGTATGTACAATGGTAAGCTTACTTACTCGACTCCGGTAGAAACAACCCCACCTGAATGAAATAGGCGCAATCCGCAACAGAAGAAACACAAGACTTGGGATGGTGATGGGATTCTCCTGCAAACTCGATCGGGTCAATGTGTTTTGCTAGACATGGAAAGCAAAAGGTGTGTGTAGAGTTATCGTTCACCCTACCTCATGTGAAACATTATTTAGAATCGCGAACGGCAAGCCGGCAGGCATGTCCGACATTGTTGTAGATGTCGAGTTCACTGTAGGCAGTAAAGATGTGTGCATCGAGCGTGAAGTAAAACGGGAAGATTATTTCTCGGGGAAATGCTTTCAGGGAGATGTCGCGCCAGAGCCGGTAAAGCAACATTCTGCTGCGCTCACGAAACCTTACGTTCCTCTGCGACCCAAGACCATTAATGGATTCAAGCCACCTTCATTTGTAACACATTCATCTGCTGCGAAGCCTAGTTCAACTACACACAAATCGCCAGTCGTCCCTTCCACGACACCAGATACTGTCCACCACACAGTAAACTATCCTGGTAGATCGTATTGGAGCGCCAATTGGTAAGCCTTGATAGTTCGGCACGTAAAGCTTTCGTTCAACATGATATCTTTCCGCAGGCGCAAAGCTCAGATGAAGAAGAATAAGACTTGGGATGGCGATGGATATGTGCTCCAGAAAGCCGACAAGCTTACACTTGTTTCTGAGAAGGGGATCTTGTAAGGTCATGTTTATCCACCTTCATTTCTCACTTACAATTTAATTGACCTGGAAGGTATGGGTCTACTAAGTGGAGTGGACAGCCTCTTTGTAATGGGTATTCTGGCCGTGTAGGACATCGAGAGTTCGAACTCGATTGTGAAGTTTCCCAAGGAGACCTTCCAATGATCAAGGGATCCTCGAGAGAAGAGACCTCTGACACCGAACTTGAAATTGGTGGTCCCTCTACACCTCAGGTGTATGCTGCCTCAAACAGACCCACTACACCGACCGTGGTTCGGGACGAAACACCTTCGAAACCCTCTGCAATTCCGGCTAAAAGTTTCTACGCTCATGTCAAGCCACAAGCGAAACTGAATGGTCCATTGTAAGATTTGCACAATATGCTATCTGTGTGTCAGTGACATATTATTACATTCCAGACATGATCCCGATGTAGATGGTGCTATCGTCATGAAGTCACCGAACGCAGAACAAGCCAAGAAGTATAATAAGAAGTAAGTACCCGAGTTTAAGGCTATTCAACGCCACTAATCGTAAATATGATAGGAATGCCCCAATCGTTCCTGTAGTTATCGACCCTCTTCTCGCGCGAAAATTGCGCCCACATCAGGTGGAAGGTAAACATCTTCGTTATATGTTTGCTCTTTTACTCACCTTAATGTCTAGGTGTGGAGTTCATGTACGAGTGCGTAATGGGTTTGACACACGAAGGACAGGGATGTATCCTTGCAGATGAGATGTACGAAGTCCTGGGTACTGTTGTATTAGGACATGAAGCTAACCTAGTTTTCTCCAATCAGGGGTATGGGCAAGACACTTCAGGTAAGCCTTGTGACTTCAACATGTTTTCCATGCATTCATGTGGCATATGCAGACCATCGCATTGGTGTGGACACTCTTGAGTAAGTTGTTCTTCCGATTAAGCCTCGGAGATAACTTGTAATCATCTCTTCGTTATCCGTTATCAGAGCAAAACCCATATGCAGGGATTGGACCTGTAGTAGGGAAAGTTCTCATTGTTTGTCCAGTGTCACTGATCAATGTACGTCTCCAAAACGGCTTCTCCTACCCCTTCTTCGTAGTCCCTGACTGCCAGCTTATTCCCAAAGAACTGGAAACATGAATTTCACAAATGGTATGTGGCGACTGCCTAGGCTGTTAATTTAACTAAACCTTCGTGTCATAGGCTTGGACGAGACCGAGTTGGCGTCTTCGTCGTTGACAAGGACAAAAGCGCTGTCAATCAATTTCTCAATTCGTAAATAAAGGAATTTCGCTCTAGATCTCACATGCACTGACCGAATCATCGTCGTAGACGCGTTCACAAGGTTCTAATCATGGGTTATGAGCGATTGAGGACAGTGATGTGCGTATGCTCCATCTACCTGTGTAACATCACTGATTCAACTGACATTGTGTGCAGTAAAGATCTTGCATACTGCATGTGAGTGTCATCCGACCTTTCGCTATTACATAAAAGACAAACCCCCACGAACAGACCTCCGATCGGTTTGATAATTTGCGATGAAGGTATGGTCAATGACCATAGTTCCGTCAAGTAGATTGACATTAACTTGACATTTTAGGACACCGGTTGAAGTCTGCCAATAATAAGACTTCGAAAATGTTTGAGCATCTCAAAACGCCACGGCGCATTATTCTCTCAGGCACGCCCATCCAGAATGACCTTAGCGAGTTCCATGCTATGGTACCAGCTCCCTTTATCTTCCATCATCTGTTGCTAATCGAAATTCCAGGCTGACTTCTGCAATCCTGGAATCTTGGGTGTGTATTTCCTCCATTCTTGCTGAGTTCAAACTCACGTATCTTCAGATGACTACCAATCTTTCCGCAAGAAATATGAGGCACCTATCATGAAAAGTCGCACACCAGAATGTTCCTCGAAAGAAAAGGAACTTGGTGATGGACGCCTAGCAGGTGTATGTAAACCTGTCTCCGTTGAATGGACAGAAGGTTAATATCATTATCCTCTAGCTAATGGATCTAGCGCGACTTTTTGTACTGAGGCGGGATGCTGGCATTCTAAAGAAATATCTGCCGCCGAAATGTAGGTTTACCGTTCTTTAGTCTTGCCTCTCGATTCGCTAATCCACTCGAAAAAGATGAATACGTGGTCTTCATAACCCCGACGAAACTGCAGCGTGATATCTTCCAGAGAATATTAACAAGAGACAACATCGATAATATTTCCAGTAATCATACAGCAGAGTCTCTGGCACTGATTAACCTTCTCACCAAGATCAGCAATAGCCCCATACTTCTCAAAGCGACTGTAGACCAAGCTCGGAGTAAAGGGGCCTCCGGTGACATGATAAAAAAGGTTGCGTTGGAAGACGCTGTACGGTTCATTCCCGAAAGAGCTCAAGTAGAAGATGTGTCTCTCAGTGGTGCGTGTCAGTGCGAATGCTGTAGCATGGAATGCTGACAATCATACAGGGAAGCTTGTTGCGCTCGCGAACCTTCTCCGAGCTATTTACAAGGTACGCATGACTTCACTTGTGCCAGTCCATCTGCTGATACCTGCCCGATAGACTACGGAGGAGAAATGCATTATTGTATCACATTACACGTCAACACTAAACATTATCGAAGCTTTCTGCAAGAAGAAATTGTACACGTACCTTCGACTGGATGGGTATGTGAAATGCTACTATACATGTGACTAGCTAACGTCTTTCCAGTCAAACTCCAGCCAATAAACGTCAGGACTATGTTAACGAGTTTAACAGGTCATCGCAGAACCAACGCTGTATGTACCATCGCAAAAATATAATTCGCCGATATACTGAGCCTTTTCTAGTTATATTCCTTTTGAGTTCGAAGGCGGGCGGTGTTGGACTCAACCTTATTGGCGCATCTAGGTTATGTCTAATTGACTCTGATTGGAACCCAAGGTATGATTGTTCCGCACCATATTCCACACTTAGCTCAAATTATGTTAGTCATGATCTTCAGTCAATGGCTCGCATCCATCGGTAAGAAGTTAGGTGTCGAAAGCTTGAAAATTTCTGACCTCTATTCTCAGAGACGGACAGAAACAGGCTGTTTTTATTTACCGTTTCCTGACCGCTGGTACTATCGATGGTAAGTACACGCTATGTGAGAACGTCACTCCCATATTAAAGATGGTCATACAGAAAAGATATTCCAGCGACAAGTGACAAAACTGGGATTGAGTAATTGTAAGTATGGTTCACTACTCACCCTTTATGTACTCATTCGACATGTCGTGTTCGAACAGCACTTATCGGCGACGGAAAGTCAAGCTCGACGTCAGATTCGTTCTCTAGTAAAGACGTGAGTAGTTCCTCGGTTCGGAACCTTTTAATGTCTAAAAATAAATCCGTAGCTGAGAGACATCTTCACAATTCATCCTAATGCTGCATGTCACACGCACGACCTCTTAGAATGTCCTTGCAATGGGGATTACCCAGACATCCCCGATCTTGGCTCTGACGATGAGAGCGAAGGACCAGAAGAGATGGGCTTTGTCACCGCCTCCCAGGTAAAACCTGAGCATATCGAGAAAATGGACAAAGCGGTAAATAGTTTACACGTACTCGTTCCCCCTAACTAACGCACAAGTTGTCAGTATCTGAAGCAAAAGAAAGCGCAATTGGCATCCTTGGGAGAATGGAAACATATTGACTGCCTCCGTCTCTACGCACGAGATCATGTCCACGACCCTATTCTTCAGAAGTTGCTTTACACAGGACAAACCCCGCGAGCCCGCCCTCCGGCAACCGGCAACCAAAGTCGAGCTCAAGCTATTCTGGATGCCACGGACCTAGACTTGATGACGGAAGAACAGACCGTTTGGAAGGTCGCAGATGTTCCTGGAGGGTCTATCTCGTTCTTGTTTGAACGAGGAATTAAGTCAGTTACTGAGAACGATGAAGTCGCTCAGGAGGAGGATATATAGACCTAGATAGTATGCGCTAGAGCCCAGTATGGTTATACTGGTAATCCGTTGTATGATAGTACTTCAACTACTGCATATACAGTACGTAATTTCGCAAAGGCAATCATTCGATTGAACTTCGGGTTCTTGTCTGACTTCGAACCTTCACACTTGCCGTAATGGTTTGAGTAGGCTCTAAGACTTAGACTAGTACAGCCACTTCGGTAACTCATTGAGTCGAAGACCACAACAAACTAGTTCTTTGCGATATTCGGTTGCGTCCATATCTGCCAGTGGTCGTACTACGTCTCGAAGCAGTAGGCCATTCAATAGTCAACTTCATACCTGTGAACATCCCAATACACGGCGCCACCTCGCAATTCCGTACCATTGTCATGTGTGCCCCAAGGCCCATTCTGAACTTCTTCATCACTCAGCAGGTCCACGGAGGTTTTAGCAGATCTACAAACTGTCTTCATAAAGGGAAATCACCGAGTCCTGCTCATCCACAGCTATTCATTCAAGCAACACAACTACACCCGTGTGATAACAATGTGTACCTGCTGGTGCATACGTTTCCCTGACGAAGACATGTTTCGGAACTGTCGTGACTATCCATTCTCAGGATACGTGTAAAGAGCCTGGGATAAACGACAGAAGAACAAACCACGATTGAATTCCGTTTTCTCTGTGCGATACAGTGTGGACACGGATGTCCTCTTTCCAGTACACGACTTTGACAGAACCATTTATCCGAATGGTATTTGGGTTTGGCTTAATGTGGGCGATTTGTTCCTCCTTGTTCCTACCAAACTATATCTAGTCGCTACTTCCCCAATCAACCATGTAGCACCTCTCTCCCGCAATGGACTCCTTCGCCGAGCTCGACAACCTCGTCTCGTTGATTACGAACTCGGCACAACAGGTGAAGACAGGATTCCAGAAGCTAGGACTTCCCTTCCCGAGTCTGGACGATTTAGAACCGCATGCTCTCGACACGGCTCATGTCCCTGCAGAGCTCCAGTATGCCATCCGTTGCATTCAGGGAGCATGTACGCAACTCTCTACCTTGGTTACAACGCCTCAACAGGCTTTAACGATCGTGAGCTATATCATCGATCCTATCCTCCTTTACTAATTCTTGAACCAGCGCGGGATGAGTGTAAGTTGTAGGCAACCTCTCTACTAAGAAATATATTCATCTCGAAATAGCATTATAACTCGTCCTGTCTTGGTGTCGTCACACAAGCTAAGATCCCCGATCTTCTCAAAGGGCACCCAGATGGCGTCCATATCTCTAAATTGGCAGAAGCTACAAAGATAGATCAGGGGAAACTAGGCCGAGTGCTTCGCTTCCTAGTTACTAAACATGTTTTCAAGGAAGGTAAATTGTGTCTCGCGACTTCTTTGTTTGTATTTTCTCAGGACTAGAATATCTCACCATAGTTAAGAACGATGTCTTTGCCAACAATCGTTTGAGTATCATGCTCCTGGCCGATTCTCCTCTTTGGGCTCTTACGGGTGTTTCGTGAGCATATTCATTTTTACCAGTATTTCTATATTAACGTTATACCATCAGGTCTGACGAGAATCTTCGTGCATCCACCGCCCTCTACGACCACTTAGCAGACCCGACGACTACCTCATCCACAGCTAGTCAGTTCGCTCCATGGAGTCGTGCCATGGGATACGACGGTAACCTCTGGGACTTCTATCAGAAGGTTGATCCAGCCAGGGGTAAACGATTCGGAGTTGCCATGATTGGTTTCAGTAGTTTGTCCAAGTTCGATTCAATGTTGCACGGTAAACACTTCTCTTCTTCTCGGGGATAGCAAGCTCAATCTCTTCCGATAGGTTTTCCGTGGAAATCGCTTCCAGAGGGGACTACTGTCTGTGATGTTGGCGGTGGAATAGGTCATATTACCATGCACTTTGCCAAGGCTTGCCCGCAAATCCGTGTTGTCCTTCAAGATTTACCTCCCACAGTGGAACAGGCTAAAGGCTTCTGGAAGGAAAGTGCACCAGAGATTGTCGAACAAGGCCGTGTTTCCTTCGTTTCAATGGACTTCATCAAGGAGTCTCCTGTTCCTGAGCAAGACATATACTACGTGGGTTCTCGCTAATTTCGCATTGATTATACTCAAGTATACATTTTTAAACCCATTTTCAGCTCAAACATATCATGTAAGCCCCCCTGTTTCTATTCAGCTAATCTCGCTTCCTCATCGCGTCTTTAGCCATGATTGGGCCGATCCTGACAGCATCACAATCCTCACCAACATCAAGAAGGTGATGAAACCTACTTCACGAATCATCGTTCGTACGTCCTCGCATCAGCTCGTGCAGTCGGGTCGGCTCTGAATTCATGTTTAGAGGAATTTGTTTTGCAGTCGGCTGCTAGAGAAACTGAGGGCGAAGGAAGTCTCATAACTCAGGTCAATTATTTCAAACTCCAATATTGTTATTTGCTAAATCAAGGGTTTATTACAGGCCCCGGAACCTCTCTTGCCAAACTTCGGCGAGGGCAAGATCCTACACTACACGACCGATTTGGCGGTACGTTAGCATGGTTGATCAGTGAACGAATCGATTGCTCACTTGTATCTCTACTTCTAGATGCTTGTAAGTGGATAATTTAATTGAGTTCCATTTACCCAGCCATGTATCTTATTGGTGCTCTTAAGAACTTGGTCAATGCCAAGGAACGCACATTACAGGAATTCGCTACTCTCGGGTATGTCCTTCGCTTTCCGCAAGTAAAGAATAACACTGACTCGTTATGTAACAGTAAACAATGCGGCCTCGAGCTTGCTCATGTTTGGGATTGCGGAGAGTCCAGTGCTCTAGAATTCAGAAAGAAAGAGTAGATGTCATAAACGATACTCACGCTCTTAGATTGTGCTAGTTGCTTCGCAAGCTTACGGAAGTGTCAACCACTGACATGTTTGTGGGATCCGCCGAATGCCTCCGTATTTGGCTAGCTTTCCCGGATGTGTAACTGTAATCTATAGACGAAATCCTACACAAATGTATTCTGAACGAGTAGGCGAACTATTGCTGCTTAAAATGCAAGACGCAAGAAGGAGTATCATTACGGCGGGTGGTATCATAGAATCCTAATCCTGGTGACAATAAAATTAGGAGCATTATTGTTTATACGGCGGTGCCAATATTATGGACATATCTGAAGTTTGAAGTGATGCATTCTTGACTTCCATGAGTCGTTCTCGAAGGGCTGTAAATAGCACGATCTTATCATTGAGCTAGGTAACAGATGAGTGAGCAGAGCGAATTGTATGACAAGGGAGAACTGTACTTGATGACTGACGACTCTTCCTGACGTGCTAGGCATAACAAAGAAAAGAGTCTGTTTGACTGAGAAAAGTTCACATATTAGTATCGAGTTTATGGAGGTTAATAACATAAAAACCTTGATCAGAGTCTTCGTGGAGCACCTTGAACGGCTGAATTCCCCATTCGAAAGTTGTTTTCGTTTTTCTTTTGGCTTTCCCCTTAGATTTGCTCGTCAGCTTACTAGATGATTTATTGACGTCTGGTAGAGGTGCGTCGAACCCCGAAGACAATGTAGCAGGTTCCACTGTCTGCACAAGTTTAGGGCTCTCCTTGATGAATATTTCCCATATACCTTTCCCGACAAAAGTCACAATGCAGGGACGAAAACGTCGAATTTTGTTTAGGAGTATGGGAACACCAGAAATCATGTCTTGTTTAGATAGTTCCGCTTGCTGGTATTCAAACACGTAAATATCGGTGTGGGATGAGAGGTAAATTCGCAACCTACTTCGGCGGAAGGTCTGTCAACCAAGTTGGTCTAAAGGAATATTATAAATGAAGTTATACGCGTCTACATTCATTTTCACCTACCAGTCCGAGGTTGTAAGCTTCAGGGAGAGTAAGATCCTCGGAAGGCGCGAGAAGTCTATCCGTGAGTCCTGAAAATGATCATTAGATTCCGAGTTATATGAACAGATCAACACAGAGTCTATACACCTGATCTGTGAAGACATTTCCAGAAGTGGTTTGTAGGACTTGCAAAATGATGTCCAACTTCGGCAGACATACAACCAGGGCTGTTTGTATCAACGTGAATTTGGTACGTGATGATACAGAGTGTCATAGCATACTTTACTCCACAGAACATGACTAACAATAGCTCTCAGGTTTTGATGACAGCGGTGAAAGAGATGGGACACTTACTATCTAAGTGCTCCTGAAGATGATCCTGAAGGAGGTTCAGATGAGCATATTGCTCAGGAGGTGCATATCCACGCTTGGACTTCTTTGCACTTCTCGGTGAGCCAATATCCAATTCTTGCTTGAACTTTCTTTTACGAGGTGTGCTGGGAGTATTCAAAAGTGAAGCGGGCTCAATTTCTTTCTGTGCCACCAAGTTTAAGACTGGTGAGGTGTCGGGGTCCTGTTTGACAATGGGCTTGGGAGACCTTGGAGGACGTTTGACTGGGGAGACAAACTTGAAACCCGAAAGTATCTCTTTCAATTTAGCTGGGGATGATATGTCGTCCGTCATCGGAATTTTTATGAATGCTCAGTGGAAGTGAAACTAAACGAAGTTCAAGTTACCTGTCATTGAATTTCAAAGTACGACGGCAATGATCCCGCAGCCCGATCATTACAACCGCAATGAGTACGTACTACGTAGTACAATATAGCAGCAAGGGTTCTCATTGAGGTAGAATATACACCAACCAAGTGGCGTTTGACATATGTCAAGACCTTTACTTATTCTAAGTCGATGTCATCTACTGATGAATTGTATCTTAAGAACCATCAATCATCTCAAGCCGAGGCACGTAGCGCGTTGAAAGGCCCAAACTTTGCAGATATGTAGTCTATAACGAGCTTCATATTGATATTGTCGTGCTTATTCATAAAGAAAAAAGAGAATCAACTGAAGGTACGAACACATTCCAAATAGGACCTAGGTACATGTTGAAAGGAACAGCAGAGGTAAACGTTTTGTTAGGTGCTACTCAGGATTTTCCACCGCAAGGGTGGGAACATTAAGAGCACGACTTCGTCTTCCATGCCATGGCTTGTCGACGGAATCAGGTTGCGTGAGATCTGCTATCTTCCAAGTAGGACGGAGTGAAATGGCGAAATCATCATAGTCATGTGTCTGAAAGCGGTCCATTGATGCCCAAGCAATCATAGCAGCGTTGTCTATGAAGTGATTGCAAGAGTAAGAAGCAAATGTGAAAGGCCGTGAACGAATAGGAACGGACCTGTACAAAATTCGCGAGGGGGACAGATCAACTTTATCGGCGGAGATTGCTCCACGCTAGCAGTTTCGAGGCACTCCTTTAGACTGTAATTAGAACGCATGTTAGAAGGATAATCAAAGTGATACCTTGGAAGTCACACAAACCGATTTCTGATGAACATATTACTTGCTACACCACCACTTACAACTAAGTGTTTGACATGAATGTGTCCTTGCAGGCAATATGAAAGCGCCTTAAGCAGTCTGTCTGTTAGATGCCGCGCAGCCGCATCCTGGAACGCGCGTGCAAAGGCTAACTTCGTGCGCTCATCTGGGTTATGACCGAGTCTTTGGATAGGAATAATGACTTGAGATAAAACGCCGCTAAAGGAGAAGGCCATCTCATTCCGCATTGGGGTGACGAATGGCTTAACAATATCACCCAGTTCCGAATCGGGGATAGGGCGAGTACAGAAGACCTCTAACGCAGCACCAGCACCTTTGGGATGAGGCGGAAGGGACAAAGCACGAGAAGCGAGGTCATAGGCAGCTCCAATGCTGCTATCGATGGTATCAGCTAGAACTCGAAATGTTCGAGAATCCTCAGCCAGAAGCAATAGCGTATGACCACCCGTGAGAAGGTAAGTGAGGAAGGGATATTCTGGTAATTCATCTACAGGTTGCGTCAGAAATGGTGTGAGAGCATGAGCATGCTACGAGAACTGGGTTCAGTTTCTATACTATTCTCCGTCCTCATTTCGGATACGCACCATGTGGTGTACCCCAACCAGAGGTTTTCCAAGGGCAGCAGCGATTCCTTTCGCAGTACCTGCCGCAACGGAAAGGCATCCTGGCATACCTGAAACGATTGTCACTTGAACAACGCACGTGGGGTGTGATGTGTTGAGGAATGGCTTACCAGGCCCACGAGTGAATGCGATACCGTCAATATCGCTCATAGTACATCCTGCTTGTGACAGTGCTCGCTGTACAGCTAGAGGCTGAAAGAAGCAACAATTTGAATAAGCATACATGTTCTTCAACTAACACGATTTACATACCACATTACTTTGATGAGATTTTATAGCTACGTATGGGTGTATACCACCATACTGTCGATGCCTTTGTGGGGTTAATGGACCGGGAACGAACGAGAGAAATCTGCCCACTCGTCATCCTGTCTTATGACAACATTTGCCTTGATTTCTCGTGAGTCTGTGACAATGGCAGCACAACTATCATCCGCCGAGGATTCTAGCCCGAGCACTGTAAAAGATCTCCGGGATATGTTATGGATTGCACCTTTGGCAATGTGGCCTGGGAGTGTTGCAGACCTCAGCAAAGTAGATATTCTATTACCAAGAACTAACATGTGTAAGGTAGAATAAGCACCAAGCAAGACGTTGCGTCTCGAAACGGTTCGAATTCGAAGTAAACCTTGACAGACTATCCGGGGTTTGAAGACTCGGGGTCCGAGTCCTGGGGAGAATAGAATAAAATCTTCTCAGCTTGGGGTCCTATTGGCTATGTATATAAAGAAAGATATGCCCGCCTAGCTCAATCGGATAGAGCGTCAGACTTTTACAGACTAGGCGATGTTATGTAATCTGAAGGCTGCGGGTTCGACCCCCGCGGTGGGCTAAGGTAACAATTCTTTTTGCCCGTACTCATTCAGCACTTTCTCAAGTTTGCGAATACGTTTGCTCTTGGCCGAAAAGGTATCTGTGATCTTCAAGAAGCTCTCTTACTTATTCTTGTCACTGTATCTGTGCGAGTGATATAGTACGTTTGATCATGATAGTGTGGGGAATTTGAATGTTCCCTTGCTTGCAAGGGCTCTCTGCTGGGGCTTATTGCATGTAACCCGGTTCAATCCGACTTCCGTAACTCTCCGGGCCCCGTGCGGGCCGCAGGGGCGCTTGCTCCGTGCTCACTTCGAGCAAAGTATATGTTTTGTACTACCTTGGATAATACATACATGGGCTCAAGGACAGCTTAGCAAAATATTTTGGAGCGACAGTGTGTCCATGAACCTAGCTTTGATGCCATAAACTACGCCATGGAACACCAGGACACAGTGCAAATGTTCTACCCCTCTTTGACGGTCCCTCCAGCTGCGAACCGACTTGTGTGAACTTGAAGAAATGATAGCGGGAGGTTCTGGAGACTATCTTCCAAATAATAGAGGCTGGAACCGAGCTTAGGTTCTTTTTGACCTGCATTGGCATTACAACATCGTCAAAGAGCATCACCAATGCTGTAGATACTCAGGAAAAGAGGTATTTGTAAAAATATGAAGCATAAGTAAACATGGTAATGATCTGATTGAACCTGAAATGGACTGGATATGTATCTCTCATAATGTATTGGGGGACAGTAGCTAATATCTGGAATGGGTAGGGGACAAGATAATATAAATATTGGTGCATTGAAAACTTTCAAGAGAGAACACTACTCCAATCCTCACGCATTTCAAGGTAACAACATTCAAATTATCTTCAGCCTTATCCCTTTGGCACAAGCAAGGGATCTAGCCGACGTCCCCGGCGGCATTTCCTCTAGTAATGAGAACCTCGTGGTCTTCGTGTCCGACTCCGTTCTACCGTTTCACAGATGAGTGTGCTTTCGTGACATAATAGTACCAAACCGGCTTTAGAAGTCCTTCATAGTATTAGTATCATACTGCATCGATGCATCACTTGTTCCTTCACCTCCAAATCTGGTGATCCACGCTAAACGCCCATAGATCAGATTCGGAACTTGAATAAATTACTTTGCATGGCTCTACTACAGCTGTCACCAGTGCTAGAATTCTATACTGAGCCTTCAGACGTGGTATTTACGTCTGGGTCCCTGTCTCTCCTTGACAGGGTCAACTGCCACCGTTGGAAAATCTATAAATAACCTCAATCGAGTACTAAAGACTCGATACCGTTCTGAAGTTCTCCCCCGCCTCAGATTGTGCCGATTGCAACAAAAGACCACAACACTATGTGAGTTTCAAAAATGATTTCTCTGCTAATCAGTTATCGTATGTTAATGTCTTTTCTTTAGCGTCTAGTAATGCTCAGCCTCCTACATCGCAAACTTTACACGGGGTTTTATATTGGACGACGGACTCTCGCCTCTGTCGCGCCAGGGAGTTCTTCTAGCCTGCTCTACAACGGTACAACGTATCCTTTCAGATGGCTTCGTGACTCATGTCAGTGCCCTGAATGCATACATCCGTCTACTCGACAAAAGCTGCACCGGTCTTCTGACATCACTGCCAACATTCATCCCGCTCCGGATGGCATCCAGGTTCGAGAGGACGGGGTCGAGATTCAGTGGGACACTGGACATCGCTCATTCTACCCGAGTGAAATTCTTCACAATCACGGCTCTCCGCAGAACTTGCGGAAGTTTCACAAGGACGTCGATCCGGTCACTTGGAATGCCGAGCGCATTCGGGATTCGAAAACACTCTTCGTACCTTACGAAGAGATGCAAGAGAAACCCGGGAAGCTCAAAGCCCTCGAGCAGTTAGCTAAATATGGGCTACTTTTAGTCACCAATGTCCCTACTTCCGAAACGTCTCATGAGAGTTGTGAGGTTCGCACGCTAGCTCAAATGTTCGGCGAAATTAGAACCACTTTTTACGGTGAATTGTGGGACGTGAAGAACATTCGAAACAGTACAAACATTGCCTACACTAACCTTGATCTAGGATACCACATCGATCTACAGTGAGTTGTTCTACGAGACTGTAGTCGCTATCCCCATTACTGATATTTACATATGCATGTAGATACTTTAACCACCCACCACGGTATCAATTCCTCCATTGCCTACGCAACAGAGTTCAAGGAGGGGTCTCCCTCTTTGTCGACGCCATTTACGCCGCTCAAGAACTTCGGGAAAAATACCCTGAAGACTTCAACCTGCTGACTACGATTCCAGTCACCTTCCATTATATCAATGATGGGCATCATCTTCACAATGCACATCCTACTATAGAGCTTGCGGCCGTTTCCGGAAACCCTGCAGAGCTCAGACCTATCCGCCACATCAACTACTCCCCGCCGTTTCAGGCTCCCCTTCCATTATCCACGCCCTCAGAATTCTACTCTGCACTGAAACGATTCGCATCTCTCCTTGACCGACCTACGTCTCGTTTCGAGTATTTACTACGTGAAGGTGATGCGGTCATCTTCGATAATCGACGTGTTCTACATGCTAGGACGGCCTTCACAGATAATGACGGGGAAGGTCAGATGGAGGTCAATAGATGGTTAAAAGGGTGCTACGTGGAAGCTGACAGTGTCTTCGACCGCTTGCGAGTTTTGAGGTCATCCTTTGGAAAGGACGTATGAGGTCTCACGATCTAGACGTGGATAAACCATGTACTATGGAATTTGGAAAGCTCGTTGTTCGAGACTGTTGACTTGTACATTACTACCTTCTCTTGTATCCTCTTGTATGAACTTGAATATACAAACATCGCGGGACAAACATATATGATTTCCGTAAAAGGATACGATATAATTATAGCACGGAGAGACGGCAAAGCGATCGGACCGCTTTTCGACCGCTCCTCCATCATCATTATTGTGCTTCCACTTGTGTTGTCAAACTATTGTTAACTCCAACACTGACAGGATCATTTCAATCTACTCAAGCCGAGAACTAGAAACAGGACAAATCTGATACTGATTCGCAATTGAGGGACTCAGCTACCTCATGGCAGCCAGATCTGCACAAGGTCGTCGGGCGTCGCAAGACGTGGGCCTGCTCGTTCGTACACCAGACCAGGGTAGACGTTCTCATAGTATTGGAGATGATACGCCACGTCCGACAGGGCTCCTCTATAGCACTAGCTCCGGTACCAGCGCAAGCACACCAGGCGAGTCCAGTGGAAGCCCCCCCAATCTGTACCCTCTCAACGATCTTCTGCCACCAAAGAAGCTAGGCTTCTTCGGCGAAAAGCTGTTATCCTCGAGTAGTGGCTCGTCTAATTCCACGCTGCGCCCAAATCCTAATATCGCCCTACAGCTACTTCCTACTCGGAGTCAATCGAGAGCTGATACACTTGCTTCCGTCTCTAGAGACACGGCAGTTTCTCCGACACCTGGGATATCAAACTCATCTAATCAAACCAACAAGGGACATACATCACCTTCTAAGGTAAGCTGATTGCTTGTCAGTGCCCACAGCCTCGATGGAAGCACTATTGAATATGGTTCCCTCGAGACCATTCTTGCAGAGGCTGTCCGTGGAAAGTTGTCAATCACACTAATTTGACTGCTTTCGTGTCCACAGTCCTCCGGTACACGAACTTACGACTCCACATTCATCTCCCGCGAGATGCACCGTCTAGGGAGTCTCGCTCACTTGCCAGGGTCGTTATCCTCGGCTTCTAGTACAACAAATCTACCTGCCACCGCCTCCGGCATTTCTTCGCACTCTAACTCTGACAGTCCATGGATGAAACTACATGTCTACGTACTTCCTCTATTCAATAGAGATGCTCTGAAAGTGCCAATGTTTGTCGCACATAATAGGCATGCTTAATATGTTGACTGACGTCATTCCGTTGTAGCGAAGACCTTAATGGCTTGGTTAGACGTCATATCCAGAGCGTCGTTTCTGCGGCTCCAGCCAAAGCTATTGCAACACTCGAGAACGACGCTCACGAACTTATCTCCGCAGGGATGGTCAATCTTACTGCGGAGCTCTCCGGCATTGAAGAAGAAAAGCTCGTCAGCAAGGTAGTGGAAGTTTGGGCGTTTTTCTGGGATCGAGTCCTGCCATATGTCGAAGGTGTAAGGAATACACATCCCATTCGTTTCATAACTTATTCGTGTTATTGAACCAATCCCTAGGCTCTGCTACCTCTGCAAACTGATCCCATCCTTTCAGCCTTATACCGTACCCCGAAGGGTCACAAACCAACGTCGCCAGTAGCACAATCCGGTAAAGGTTCGATGTCAGGGTTGCTTCATCAATCAACGCCACAGATAGACGTCAGAACGATTGCTTTGCAGTCTTTCCGGGACGGCATAATTGTCCCCTATTTCCCAATTCTTAATGCTCGCCTATTAGCCCAACGAGAACATCTTGACAGTACAAATTATCAACAGCCTCGGTTACAACAGATGTACGTTCTAAACGTCATGTAACGTGGTTATATACTTATCATCTGGTTATCCCGTGTAGGCTTCTTGTGCTAGTCTCACAACGGACACTTCCATCTGTATTGTCTCTCACAGAAGCAGCGCCACAGCCGACACCGGGCGAGGCAGCTATCCAAAACCTTCTCAGAGCTATCCATACGCCGCTGAGCAAGGACACACCGAATATGTATCATCGTTTCTCTACTCGTGCACCGTCTTTCCTGTCTGCTGGTTTGCCCAGAGACCGACGCGGGCGTATTGATATGAAGGGCTACCAGAAGATGGTCAAGGAGGAGGAAGAGGGCGATGACGGAGGAGACACACCACGGATGGTGGCCTTTGGAGACGGAAGGGAGAAGGGAAGAGAGTTCCTCGAGAGCTTACGGTAGGTCCCCTTTATTGATTACTTGTATCTTATTCACACCAGATTAAGCCATGTTTCCATTTTCAGGAGCCCAGATCTCGAGAATGCAAGTACAGGTATGGGTGGGTGGGGTTTAGCAGTTGGTCAAGATGATAGGAAGGTTAGCGATGAGCAAGATGATGATAATGATAGTTTGGATTGGGAATCAACACAGGTATGTCGTTATGTCTTGGGATTGACATTGGACGATATGAATGAAGCAATCACCCCTTTTCCCAGGCCGTTGTGGAGCGTATGGTCGGCATGAAAGGTGATAATGGACGGGCGAGGACAGGTATTTGATCCTCGTTGTTCTTTATCGCATTTGGTCTACCGGTCAGTGTCAACAGATCGGGTTGGTTCGAGGAGAACAGCACTATTTATGCTTTATCTATGCACTCACATCTCATACCTCGCATTTACTTGTATTCAATGACAATCTTCATAAGGTCTGCTCTGGAATCTTCTGGGTCCTGCAACATCAGTGATGTTAGCTCATGGCCGTGAAGAAATGGGCTATGAAAAGGCCGATAAAGGTCGGTTGTCCTAGTTCATGCTCAAATAAATTTGACTAAGCTGACAGATACTATTGTGCGGTTAAGGTATACGTTCCCAAGTGCCCGATATACAATCAAGACTCACGACTTATTATTGTATGGTTTTGTCATCTCAAGCTACCCGTCTGTGATAGCCGTCTACTCTGCGTCAACTGAGAATCTGCTTACAACGTAGGCTTCGAATAGCCGACCTGTACGTTGAATGACGTTAAACGGCGCAGTAGTATTGGAACTTGAAGTGAATCACTGCTGGTATCCATAAGTATAAAATGCTGAAGAATCATAGAGGAATGCATTCCAACATATTCCACTGTATTTTCTCGACTGCTAGTGACTGAATATGCCCGCTGTACAGCCGGGAAGCAAAGTTCTCGTCACTGGTGCAAACGGTTTTGTGGCCGTATGGGTTATCCGAAAACTACTGGAAGCAGGATATCTTGTTCGAGGGACCATTCGGTCTTCCGCTAAAGGAGACCATTTGAGAGAGGTATTCAAGGACTTCATCGATAGGCTGGAGCTCGTCGTTGTGCCCGATATCATCAAGGTAGTGTCAACTTATTATATTGAAGTAAACGCTAATGATTTTGATTACAGGATGGTGCTTTCGACGAAGCCGTTGTGGGCATCGATGCCATTGAACACGTAGCTTCTCCTTTCCACTTCCACGCTAATGATCCGGCTGAACTCATCGAACCCGCCGTCAAAGGGACAATCGGTTTACTGACGAGCGCGATGAAGGCTGGGTAAGTAGAGTCTGGAACGTTCTCCGGGCGGGACTTACTCGTTGGGTAATAGCCCGAGGATCCAACGGGTTGTTATAACGTCTTCAACAGCAGCTGTTGCCCGTTTTACAGATAAACCCATATTGTTTAACGAGGATGATTGGAATGATCCTTCGATTCAAGAGGTACAAGACAAAGGTAGAGATGCTCCTAACATTATCAAATACTTCGCATCCAAGACCCTGGCCGAGCGCGGTATGTCCTTGACATCCGTTTCTATCTTTCCGAGTCTCGGATATTGATTCAGGACCCTATAGCTGCTTGGCAATTCATGAAGGAACACCAGAGTTCAATTCAATGGGATTTGGTCACTATTGCTCCTCCCTACGTAAGTTTCGCTCTCTCGCATCATGCACCCTGTGTTAAATCTTATGGTCCCGCAACCCACAGATATTAGGGGTTCGTAATATTCACTTCATATTTGAGGGTGTAGCGCTTACTGTTTTTCTTTGCAAACTAGCCGAGTCTGAACGAAATCGCGGACCCATCCTCGGCGAATACGTCTGTTAACGAGTGGTACCAGACAGTCCTTCGATCCTCTAAAACACAGGATGAATTGAAGTTTGGGAACGCTTGGGTCGATGTCCGAGATGTTGCTTTAGCCCATGTTAGGTCCATACAGCGATCTGAAGCCGTAGGGAGGATTATCGTTTGTGCAGGTATGTATTTATTTGACTTCTTACGTTCTCTTTGGAGCTCACATGTTCTCAAAAAAAGGTTCATTCGTGTGGTATGAGTGGGGTATATACATTTTATCCCTCCTACAATCATAACTTGCTCATTTATATCTTCTACACAGTGAACGCCGTCCATTCTCTAACTCCGTCGATTTACCCCTCAACTTCGTACCCTCAAATTGATCTTGCCTGGGTCTCCTCAAGTGCCATACACATCTTCAAGTTCGATACTTCGAGGGCTGTGAACCTCCTCGGCATTACTCAGGTCGATTACATACCTATTGAAGAATGTGCGAGAGACATGTTGGTGGATTTCAAGAGTCGAGGGTGGTAGTGACACAAAATATCCATGACGATACCTATGTGACGTCCTCGCCAGTATCACATCACTAGAACATACAAGTTACGTGTTATGGAGAATCCAATCATGGTATGCCTGAGCTACGAATGGGGAAAGTGTGACCCTCATGGCTCAGTGTATTGAGTGGTCGACTGATCAGATGTACTTACATACTTACTTCTCTTCACCTCGAATGTGTAAAACCCGTCGCTTCTCCCGCGTCCATACATTCACGATTACTATATAGAGTTAGCTACTGACAGGCAGAAAAACTGCACGTAAAGAAGCATTCCGTGAACTTGAACCAACCCAATATCCGGGAAAGGGATATACTAATACTCGGACCATTACATATACCACTGCGAAGGAAAATGTCAGGAAGCCTATGGGGGAGCAGAGTGAATGGTAGTGTACACAACAACGTGATACAGTAGTGGTATTATTGGTGCTAGGTATAGGCCGTGTTCTAAGTATGCAACATAGTGTGAAAAGTATCAGTACTTCGGCGGGATCCACATAGATCATGGGCAATCGTGACATGATGACATGGGTTTTGAGTCTTCTTCCCCATCTCCCGTATCTCTAAAAACGTACAAATGACGCGCGCGATATCCTTAGGATAGAGTGACAAGCTGTTAGACATTAGTCGCTTTCTTCATGGTGAGCGTGTTCAATAGGAACCTTTAGCCCTGGAGTGATATTTTTGAACGTGGCGCGTTCAAGGAGACTTCCCCAGCTTTGCCACCATTCGTTAGCTTCGTCTTCGGCATCGTACCCAAAGGATTCCTTTACGGACTAGCATATTTGCGGGATTAATAAGACACATATGGAGCAACAACGGTGGGAGAACTCACCTCCCATTGATTTAAAGCGGCATTGCCATCCGGAACTTCGTCGTCGAATGCGTTCAATCCAGCCGCAAGTTTTCTGTGGAATTCTTCGTTTCGTGCCGTTTGTTCTTCTCCCTTCGACATCATGCACATATACAGTTGGTCCCATTCCTTCTGAGCCATGTATGTCACCCGTTTCTGACGAACGTCTTCGAACCCCCTTAGTAGAGGCTCAATTTCCTTGACATGGTGTAGATGATGGAATAGTTGGCTGAGAGCACCAGCGTCGCAAACGCACATGCCCGTCGATTGCATCGAACTTGGCTGTAGAAAAGGACATTCGTAACCAGTTTTTTGCGATGGGAAAAGCAAGTAGACTTACGTATATTGGATGCGCTGCATCGCCGACAACGACCATTCTACCGTTGGGATCTACCCACTGTGCGAGCGGGTCACGATGGTGCATAGGGACGAGAGCTGAGAAGTCGGCGAATTTAATGAGTTGCTTGAGTCTAGGATTGCTGATGGTTAGATTAAAATAGAAGCAAACAAACGAAGTTTCTGACCTCGGTTCGCAGTCTCCTACCAGACGCATGATCGACTCCATGGAAATATTATCAGTCCAGCCAATTTCAGGTTTTTCGTCCTCCTCCATTGGCAAAAAGACTTGGACGGCCAGATAATAACCTTTCCTCTTCGACTTTACTGCGAACGCCACTACCCATTTTTTGTCGCCGAGCCACATCAATATCGAACCCTAAGGGAAAACGCAGGGGCGTGGGCATGTGTTATGATAAGGAGGAAATAGTGACGTACGTCTTCAGTCATTTTCATCACTTCTTCGCATTGCTTTGCTTGCTCTTCCAATACCCATCCGCTAATCATGGCCTCATCAGCGAATATTGTGTAAGCACGGACCTAATTAGGATTTACCTGTACAGCCCTCTCCATGTGGGGACAGGCTGCTCGACTTGACCATACAGGCTTTTGCGGCATTGACCAGAGAAACCATCCGCTCCAACGATGACATCGCAAGGGATGACTTCGCCGGTACTGAGTGTGACCGATGGTCGCGGGCTGGGCTTGGTCGATATGGTGGCCACTTCGGTATCAGATCGCACGGTTACCCCCACTTCTACCGCAAGCTCCTTCAAAACGGTCAGAAGGTCTCCATACTACGAACAATAGTCAGATAAGGATCAGGAGAGGTGAGGGAATGATTTACATGCAAAGTAACAAAGTCGCCGTTCAGTTCCTGTAGAACCTCCTCTTCCCATACATGTTTACCGATCGTATTTCCTGACTCCCCTGGAAGAGGTCACACGAGGTGCCACTAAAATATCACATAAAACATTAACTCACAGTCGAAGAGATGAATTTGTGGATTTGGCATCGACCACTCGCGCAGTCTATCGACTACACCCCACCGTCTAAAAAGTCTAGTCATATTCGGCGCAAGCCTCACTCCTGACGCGCCCTGCATTGTTCCATCAGCGTTGCGACGACCTGGGCGGGGTCTGTCAGTTACTCACCGCGTCTACATCACTACCCCGCTCTAGAACTGTGACTGTGTGCCCAACTCTTGCGAGAGAGACGGCCGAGCAAAGCCCAGCAGTACCCCCGCCGATGATGATGAATTCAACGGGAAGCAACGTTTGGTGGAGGCTCTTCTCTGAAGACGCTGGGGAGTCCTGTTCATAGTAAAGGGTCAGGCACAGATGCACAGTAAAGTTAATGAAAGGTTATGATCTGTCGACAACAGAGGCAAAAAGGAGGGGCGGAAGGGGGAGAACATACCATGGTTAAAAATGAAGATGAAGAGTGGACTCTGGTGTGATCACTTCACTGTAAAGTGTATGGGACCAAGTTTGGGCAGGAGGGGCTTCAAGATTGTAAATGGGAATATTGGTGGCGGACCGGACGCATGGCAGGCGTAGGAAATATCAGTTTATGCGTTCCTCCCACCCCTTCCAGGGTGTCGATTGGGTGTCGAGGCCTGCGGGATTGCCTCCTTGATACCATCGCGATCTGTGCGAACACCCCCGTTTCGGTGATGTTCATGCCTATGTATGGGACACTCTCCGCCTTGGACCCGATACAGACCACCACCACCCACAGGGCGAATTGACGGACCGCTGATTGGCTTGTTGTGGCGGGCAGAAGGAGTCCATTCTACCCTTCTACTCTGGGAGAATCCCTTCTAGCTTTCGATGTTGGAGGCCCATCTGCACCATGACAGCTTCTGTCAGACCGATTTACAAACCTCCTCAACATTCAGCATCTGTCTCACCATATCCAGAGCCCGAACACCCAAAATAAGCAGAACATCATGACGCACAGTCCGGACACTCGCCTGCATGCTTGTTCGGCTTCTATACCCGAATTCGCCGGCGGCGCCCCTTGCGAGTCCCCCTTGCGCCAATACGGATTACAAGGGGCAACCACAAGCAACATGCCGTCGCCAAGCGTTCACCCTGCCTTGTTCAGAATTTGGTTCCTTCCTAAATGTTTCTTGTCCCTAAAGCCTGAAATGTTAAATAAAATGGCCGTACAAGAAACCGGACTTCTCAATGGAGTCCGCATGTAAGTCTAGCCTTTCTTTAGTGGCAAGAAGCATCGGTTCCCTGCGCTGTGATGGGGACATCGCGAATATCAGGCGAGTATTGCTGAAATCATTATCATCTCCCAGGCTGTAGTCCGCGGAGACTTCTCCATGTTAGTATGCGGTCAGGTCAGGAAAGACTACATAGAACATCAGAAAATTTGTCACGCTTACGAACTGCTCATTGCGGAGGATACCCAAAACAAAACGGCATACGAAGCGGCCCCTTGATACGGTGATGTATAGGATTAGTTCATCATCTATAGCGGCAGTACACGGACTCAGGCATCACAGAAAGGTGTCTCTAGAAACGAAGCAAATCTCCCGAAACGTAATACCTACTGTGACGTGGTGGGGTAACATGCCAATATTGACAACTTTGTCTCGTAACCTTGGAGCGGACTCAGTGGAGAGCTATGGTACACCACTAACCAACGCAGTATGGATGGTCATCATGACTGGATGGTTAGTACGACTACTAAGCACGATCTCCACTGACGACATACATTGTGACCTCCGGTTTTTCATAGCAATGCGTACGAATATCCTCTATTCTAAAATGATGAAAGGCAATAAAATAAAACATACCTGAGAGACACCCATTGCATGATTCGGAGATATGTATGACGACAACAGTGTTTGGACAGGAAACGATAAGAGATCATGCTTTCGTAGGTAGACGATCTCAAGGTCAATCTTCGGAGTGGTTCATCTTTTGGCGCCACTGTACTGACTATTGGTGCTATTGAGTTGGCTAGAACTGACCTACTGTCGTACTTGCTCCATAACAGGTCATTGTAGTTTGTGGAAACTGTGGCGCCATGTACCCAACATCATATCGTATTCACATACGCGAAAAATATATAAATCTTCGTCCCCCTCTCCTCTGAGATGTTCAGCACAAAAACTATACGACTTCTCACTTCACATTACCCCATTTACTCACAACTGTATTGAACCAACCACTTTACATTTACCACAATGGCATCAGGTACGTTGGATGATCTTCTCCAGGCGACTTCGGCTGAAACCTCTTTCCAAGGCAAAGATCAAATTCGTGTTGCTGCAGGCTTGAAGGCTACAATCAACAACCCCAACGTCTCTGAAGGGGCAAAAGAGAACGCTGCTGAACGTTTGGAGCACATGGGTGGTGCACACACCGAAACAGGAGGGAACGGAGGCGACCATTCAAACAGAAGCCTCGCTGGCTACAAAGCAACTTTGTCAAGTAAGTGATTGTGTTTTCACATACCTTATAGCTCACTCATCAGTACGCATCCTTGCAGACCAAAATACCTCTGAAGCGGCAAAAGCTCATGCTCGCGAGGTTCTTGAAGCCGCCGGTTACACCATGGAACGTGCAGCAGATGTACCTGAAGACGAACACGAGAAGCGTGTTCTGGTAGGTTACAAGGCAGCATTGCACAGTGAGTTAAATCATCTGTAGGTCTGTTACTCGTTCTAATTGAGGGAACTCGCTAGACCCTCGCGTCTCACTTGAGGCTAAGCAACATGCTGAAGAGTTCCTTCAACAACATGGTGCCTTGTAAACAATGTTATGAATTTCTAGCTAGACAACAATAATGTACTATAAATCATGCGACATACCTAGTTGTACAACAACAGAGTTCTTGGGACCTTTTTGGTTTGGCCCAGAAAACCGTCGCTGGTTATCGAAAGAAGACCAATGTCTAACAATGCGACAAGTGCCTAGAAAAGTCTCGTATCTTGTTACAATTTTTCTGAATGCACTTCGGGCCGCAGCATTCCAAATGTTTTCACCTTCCGTCTCTTCCAAACAATTGAGGTCGATGTTGTGTCCTGTCATACGAAGAAGAGCTATACGAACCTTCCGAGGTTCCCCCGGTCTGTCAGCAATTTCAAGTTGGCCCCAACCTTCCTCGAGAAGATGTCTGAATTTAGACCTAGCTATAACCCCCTCTGTGGCTAATCATACTTACGCTAATGAAAGTAGGATGTCAGTCAATCCCAACCTTATCCTTTTCAACAAGTTTCGATATATCAACTTGTGCCAGTGTTTGTAGTAGGGATAAAGCGTAGTCCGACTGAGCCGATCAAGCTCAAGGCCGAGTCTGCCAGCGCTACAACGTCCGCACACGTATTCCAAGCCCAGCGTGCAAATGTTAACCCGAGAGCCTCTTGACAGTCATTTCCCACTTGATTTATGGTGTTGTACAACCAGTCAGATGATGTACACACGTATCGTATGCTATCGTATGGCATGCTCTCCCTTGAGCTGAACATACTTTTCGCATGTCAATACAGGTCAATACAGCCTCAGACTCATGATAGACTAGCTTCTGGATGACCTCTCTGCTGATCAGCTTCGCGTGTACGAGTCTCGAGCCAAATAGACGTTTCAATACAGTGGACTTTTACCTCTTCTAGGTTGCACCACTCGAGCTTTTTTACTTCAGATCCACTTCCAGCAATCTTGATGACGCTGGCGTGTCATGTTGCGGGTCCAATTCCCCTCCCGAGGCATCCGAGACAGTATGTCACCCAAGACGATCTCAGCAGCTTGATTGTAGGCGTATACATTGGAATACGGGACCACCACCCATGCGCTGACCGACACTTGACCGATCCTCTCGATCCTACATGTGAACAGCCCGGCATAAGCAACCTATTTACGACTATGAACTTCCTGTTGGATACCGCTTGAAATCGCGTGCGAGGCACGGGAAAAGCCAGCTTGTTTATTGATTTGGGATGATTCTCCCCGCCTTCTTCGAACCGCGAAGTGTCGCCCGAGATTTGCTTTCCCAATATATATGGGATGCTCAGCTATGATCATCACATGTCTGTGGGCATTCCCTCACGAGCCCTTCATCTGACTGCATCGCGTCAACGAACACGGAAATGGTCTTGTGCTCTGTGCTATCTTTATATGAGAAAGCGAAACATACAGTACGTACTCAATCCGTTTTACTCAGTCGCTTGAAGCAGCAACATATTTGACGACTGTGTTTAGGTTGCATATTGATTCAATGTACCTGGTAGTAGTACATCATCGCTTCGCTGATCTACCGAATTCCCTCCAGAAAGTACTAAATTCGCGATGTACCCATCAACTAAAGCCCTGAAATATGGATGTATCGTTCATGCGTTCTTTATGACAGACCATACTGAAGCATGCTTCATATTTGATGGCATAGAAAACCGGCTATCTTCTCCTGCAAGTTATTGCAAGTGGACACCACAGGGTCGAGATCACGCTTTGGTTCATACACTCACGGCTACTCTTGCGACCTGCTGGCGGGATCTCATCGATTCTTCTTCTGCTTCCAGGGCTTCGGACCCCGGTAGAGGTGCACGTTGGCATTTCTCCGTTCATCATCACGAGTTTGGTGTGTTGAAAATTTGGTGGCTTGGGTTCACGTTCTCGAGTACCAATGCAATGCGAAACAAATGAAGCCACCCCTGACTCGGTCCTTGCTAAGAGGTATATAAGTCTGGTGGTTCCATGCGTTTCGTGCTCTTCAGCGCACCTTGTGAGTCTGCTCATTTCATAGCTCACTCGTCTCAAGCACGTACAATATGTTCGCGGGAACATTGTACAAGTCTCTTCTCGCCGTCAACGTGCTCCTGGGCTTGTTGGCTGTGACTGTCTCTGGTTTGGGCACATCTTGTTCTGCTCCTGTTACCCAAGGTACTGCAAAGCCAGGCGACCCTTTTTGGCAACAGAACATTCAACGGCAAGGTGAGTCTGGGGTCGCCATATGCTTTTTGCGCCTCCAACTGAAACATGTAATAGGGACTGCCGCATTCAACTCTAACCCTAGCGGATACCAGGTGTTTAGAAATGTCAAGGTAGCAGAGCCGTTAGATCTATAGCAGGATGCACAAGACTCAGTGCTATCGTTGATCTAGAACTTTGGAGCTAAGGGTGATGGTAACACCGACGATACTGCAGCCATCAAGTATGCTTTTGGTATTTCTGTAAACTACGGAAATCGACTCACCACCTATTTGTATAGCAACGCCATTACTTCGGGAGGACGGTGTGGACAAGGATGCGATTCGACCACGTAAGTTGTCACCAGTGACCACAGACGGTATGAAATTGAGCTCTTGCGTCATAGAACTCAACCTGCCATTATTTACTTCCCACCTGGGTAAGCGTTTCATACATCTATAATTGACCGTCACGTTGCACTTGAGCTGAGGATAATCGAATAGAACATACAAAGTCTCCTCACCTATTGTTTCTCTTTACCAAACTCATATCATCGGTGATGCGAGAAATTTGCCTACTTTGCTGGCTGCTCCAAACTTTGCTGGTATTGCTGTGATTGGTCAGTCTATTTCAAAGTTCGCATTGCTTCCAAAGCTCCAAAGAAGAGTGCTCATTCGAAACGGTCTACTTTTGCACAGATGGTAATCCCTTCTATGTCAATCAGAACAACTTGTGAGTGGTCCTAAAATAAGACGATAGCCAGACTTGACTAATTCTCCCTACCAGCCTCCGGTCTGTCAGGAACTTTGTTATCGATGTTCGTCAAGTCACTGGTGGAGCGACGGGTCTACATTGGCAAGTCTCGCAGGCTACGTCACTCACGAACGTTGTATTTGAAATGTCCACTGCTCCCGGTAATCAACACCAAGGCATCTTCATGGAGAACGGAAGGTGAGCCAAGGCAAATGAATACTTGCCTGAGATCCGCTGACAAAATGAATCTTCCTGTTAAGTGGTGGCATGATGGGAGGTCAGTTGGATTTCACATGTCCAAACTTTAAGTTTTCTCGGTCTCATGGCAAATTCTAGACCTTGTATTCAATGGAGGCAAAATTGGTGCATGGTTTGGAAACCAACAGTGCGTCCGGAGATCAACCTAAACCTTAATCTCAATTGACAGTATCGCTCCGGTCGCAGGTTCACTGTCCGCAACGTGACCTTTAATAATGCTCAAACTGGTAGGTCTATTCAAGTTCATGGTTTAATTGCTCTGTCATGACTTAAACTGACCAATCTGCTTGTGTTTTTAGCTGTGAGTTGTGTTGTAACATCTGTACTACATCCGAATTTTACACGAAAGGGCAGATCGCCGCCGGATGGAACTGGGGCTGGACATTCCAAGGTATGACGAAACGGCACTCTTCTCATGATTGATTACTCAATTATAGTTATCCAGGAATCACTATCAACAACGCCCAGGTCGGTGATAAGAGTTGATCGTATACTCCTTCGTATTCACAACTCGAATAGATCGGATTTGATATCTCTGTCTCTACCAATACTGTCGATCAAGCTGTCGGTGGCGAGGCAATTGTCGATGCTGTCATCACCAACACGCCGACCTTCATCCAGTTCTCTAACCCAAGCAATGGCAATCTTCCAACTTCCCTTGTTCTTAACAATATTCGGTTGAACAATGTCCCGAAGGCTGTTGCCTGTGGCCAATGGTGCGACCCTGGTACGTCATGATCAATAACGATTCGTTCGCGAGTTCTTATGGGATCCCCTTTAGCTTAATGGTGGTACCTTGACTATCGACTCTTGGGCACAAGGTAACGCCTATAGCGGAACCAACGGCGCCAGGACGTGGACCCAGGGCAATATCGCCTCCATCCAGAAGGCTTCGCCCCTTCTCGATAGCTCTGGTAGGGTATTTGGCAGGACCCAACCTCAATATACAGATTACGCCGTGGATCAATTTATCAGTGTCAAATCACAGGGTGCAAAGGGTGATGGACATACTGATGATACCCAGGCTATCAAGAACGTTCTCAACCAGGTATAACTCCTGAACTATACCATATACGCGAGAATACTGAGACAGGTAATTTATAGTTCTCTGGGTGCAAGGTCATTTTCTTCGATGCTGGTGTCTATGTGGTGACATCGACCATAACCATCCCCGCTGGTACTCAAATCGTCGGTGAAGGATGGTCAGTCATCCAAGGGTCAGGCAACGCATTTACAGATTTCAATAATCCCCAAGTTGTTGTCCGAGTCGGCGACCCTGGTTCCACAGGCTCTGTCGAAATATCGGACATGGTTTTCAGCACCAAGGGTCCTGGTAAGTCGTCTTTTCCCTCACTTATTACAGAATGTATTTATAACGCACTATTCACTGTTTAGCTGCCGGTGCCATTGTCGTTGAATGGAATATTCACGATCCCGCCGGAAAGCAGGGTGCTGCAGGTGCCTGGAATTCTCATATCATGTACGCATGTCCATTGAATTCTAGCTTTCAACTCTTTCTAATATTTACTTAATAGTCTCGGCGGATGTATGTGTATCACACCCATCTTTTACTGGTTTCACTGATCATCTTACTATATATATTCAGATTCTGGATCCAACCTGCTCAATGCCCAATGCGCTAAATTGGTCAACTCAGGAAACGCATGCTTCGCAGCTTTCCTAGCTCTTCATCTTACTTCTCAATCGAGCGCATACATCGAAGGTCTCTGGGCATGGCTCGCAGATCATGACCTTGACTCCGGAGGAAGTCCGCAGATCTCCCTCTACAGTGGTCGTGGAATTTATTCAGAGTCACAAGGCCCGGTCTGGCTGGTTGGAACAGGAAGTGAACATCACGTCCAATATCAATACTATCTGAACGGCGCAAAGAACCATTACATTGGACTGGCTCAGACGGAGTCGGTGAGTTTATCCATTCTCGTAATTGTCTGACATTCTTCATAACTTGTCACAATAGCCATATTTCCAACCCGCCCCAGTCCCACCAGCTCCATTTATCACCAATACTCAGTTCAAGGACCCCTCACCCGGCCCTGGTACAGCTTGGGCTTTCAACGTTGCAAACTCCCAGAGCATTCTACTATTCGGTATGTCGCCTAGTTCACTCATAACTCCGACTCTTCTTATTATCGATACAGGTGCTGGTTTCTACAATTTCTTCCAAAATTATGGGCAAGATTGTATTGCGTCGCACAGCTGCGGTCAAGCAGTGGTTAACATTGACTCGGGCTCTACCGTCGGCATATATTCTCTTGCTACAGTTGCGACCACTTCGCAATTGAACATTAACGGTCAGGGTGTAATAGACCGTGGTGCCAATGCCAACGGGTTTGCGGATACTGTCACCCTCTGGACCCGCTGAGAGAAACTCGACAGCTTTCAAAATAATTTTTAACGACAGGGCCCATGTATCCGCGATCGCACTTGTATTTGTATCACGATGATGTATTACGATAGTATATAGTAGCCATGACTGGAATGATCAGAATAAAGATATACACGTCCCAACTCAGACAGCACCTCGCAACAAACAACAGCGACATTGGTGATAATGTTTGATCCATGTACTCGGGGCCCAGTTATGCCATAAGACTATTGTAAGGGTATCGCATTGGAGTAAAAGTAAACTCAATCTCGAACTATGGCAAGGTCGCCAAGCTTCCGCTGGACATCTTCAACTCTCTCTTCAAGCACCTGTACATTCTTCTTCACAACGTTCTCATTCTCCTCCCAGCTCTTCTCTACGCCGTCAACCGCACGCTGCAACTCTTCCAGGGCAGCTCTTCCTTTCCTTTGCTCCTCTTCCAACGTCTCGAGTGTACTTTGGAATGAGGCAGCCTGGGTATGTAAAGTAGACAAAGTACGTAGTCGAGAAAGGATGTGGGGTATATGGGGTAACACGGGAGATAGTCGAGTCAATATCGGTGTAAGCTGTTCTTGAAGAGTGGAAGTTGCAACGGGGCTTGGTGCGGATGTCGATGCACTTTGGGAGGTAGAATTTTGTGCCTGATGTGTCCCAGTACCTTGACGACGTTGAGAGGCATTGAGGTGTTGAGCGTTGGCGTTCGACACGCGCTCTAGGTCTGACAACAAGATCTTAAGACGTCTAGAGATAGAATCAATATGACGAGGTTGAGTGAGGAGAGTTAATTGGGTATTTAGTCGCGTCAATAGTGGAAGAATTGGTGGTGGTAGAGGTGAAAGCTGAAAAAAACATAAATACTATGATAGTAACGAGTATCATTTCGAGTTCATACCTCATCGAGAGCAGTGCTTGAAGACCCAATGACTTTTTCTAACTCCCCGACACGTTTGTCCATCTCCGCGATATCCCTAACTTCGGTGTGTGGTTTCGTGTCCTTCTCCTTCTCCTGTTGCTGTTGCTTGACTGCACCGTTCTCCGATGTAACATCAATCTTCGGTGGCTGTGTCACATCTACCTCCCCAAGAACGGCACTGACGAGTTTCCCTCTGCCTTCTTTCACTTTACTGATCTTCTCTAGTCGGCCTTTGACATCTACCATTCCTCGAATGAGTTCTCCAGCCTCAACATGACCCTCTTCTCGTTCCTTGTGCAACAAAGGGTTGGAAGGATCAGCGAGCTCTGTCTCAAGCACGGCAAGTTCTGCTTGGAGACGTTTCAAACGTTGGGATAGTGGCAAGGCAGGCGCAGATGCAGTGGGTGATACTCGCCCCGATTCCTCTTCAGTCGGAGAGGGAGGATAGACATATTGTATCCGGGGTCGATGTTGTCCTGGTAGCAGTGTTAAACAATATAAACGCATGAATGTCTGTGAGACATACTTTTCTCTAACTTCCTAAATTTCCTGCCTGCTTCATCAGGCTCCATTAGATTGCTCACGTCCAATTCGTCCTTTGAAGGACCTTCACCCTTCCTTCCACGGGACCCGGATGGTGCAGACTCATCATCGCTAGAATCTGCTTTCTGTCCATGTTTAAGGAGGTCAGAAACGCGTTTGAGATTCCAAGGGAACCACACTAACGTTATCCTGAGTGGTTAGAAACACATCCTCAGTCTCGTAGACATCTGGGGCCGTGTCCTATTCAGATAACGTATTAACCATCATAAAGAGTTATGTAGAAGGTGAACTCAACAATATCAGGGAGACCTGCATACTTGTTCGCACTCATCGTGGCTTGACGTACTATGTAGGCAACATTAATGCCAGTGAACGAATGCCATATGGGCGCTTGGTGAATATCTAAAACATGATCTGAGAGGACAAAAAAGTCGTCACCTGTGCGATTCGAACACACGCGGGCAAAGCCCAACCGCTGACAGCTGTAATAGCAGGCGATCCCGTTAATCACTCCGGCAAAGTGACCTAACTAAAGTTTTACGGAGGCCATTATATTTCTGTGACCTACTCTTCATACCCACTTAGCCTACGGTGGCATTACTTACTCAGTTCGTTTTCCTATTACCACATTCACATCGAGCGTTGAAACGTTGTCGGTTGAGCGTTTTAATTCCAAAACCGACCAGAAGGTACGAGAGACCCACATCCTTTAATCTTGAAGGTCTCATACGTTCAGTTCTCGTTCTTGCAAAACTTAATTAACTTTACTCCCAGAACCTGGACTTTGGCCTAGACATAACTACCCCCATCCTGCTTCGGGATGGTGGAAGAGTCAAGACCCAAATGGCTCGTGAGCATGGCATCTTTTAATTATAGTGCACGAGTACCAGTCCAAGATACCCCATTATCATTCGGTCCAGATTGTCTCGGCTGCAGTTCACTAGGCTTGCAAGAGACAATTGTTCATCGCAGTTCACCGCCTCTAGTCTTTATTTGTAGATCCATTTACTAGCACCTGGCGTCCGTTGTCCCTGCCTTGGACAGCCAACATTCGCCGAGTACATGCTGCGGAGTCTCGGTGCGGCATAGGGGCAAGGAGGCTGGACAATGCTTCGCGGTAACTAGTCAATTGCATATTGTCTAGGCAAAGTTTGCCAAAGAGTGGCATTGGCCACACATCACGTAACGGATAAATACGCTGCTAGTATAAGTACTCAAACCACAGGTCCTTACCTCTCTCACAGACCCACCAATCGACACATACACTCTCTATCTTGATACTACTCAGCTTCGAAACTATGCCAACCCACCCGTGTGAGGACCAGAGCGAGGGTGAGCATCACTATCCTATAGATATGCTTTCTGAACTCAAATGTAACTCTGTTATAAGACGTGGAGATTGAATATTGCGGTGCCTCGTTAAAGGGGTTAGGGTACTTTGAACTACCGAAGGATCTGAAGAGTGTGCAACAGCTCGCTAATCAGTACAAGACCTCAAGTTCCCCAATCAAGTTACATACCTTCTCGCTCACCATTGATCCCCATTGCTATCCCCAGGCACAAGAGACAATGTTGCCACAGTTGCAACAATCTGTCTTGACTTCCGTCTTCGAATATACGAAAGTCGCTCAAATTCAAGAATATGACATCAGGTTTACCAACTTCGTCTTCCGCGATAAGATGGATGACCTCGACCGGGCGTGTTACAAGTCTGTGGCCAAGAAATCAAAATTAAAGTTGTATGACTGTGTTGTCAATTCGCTCCAGGGACTCTACTCTATACTCAATTCCTTAACCCCCGTTGAGCACCTCCTCTTGGTAGATACATCATGGGGCCCAGACATCCTTCGCGTCGGTCAAGAGCCATCTATTAATGGCAACGCTGGTAAAACCGCCACCGATCCTCGAGAACGTTTCCGGGAATTAGTCTATTTGGAACTCTCGATTACCGACCCAATCGAACTGCAAGTTCTCCGTCACCTCAAAGTCATCAACCCTAGTCTGAAGCAATTGGACATCACCTGGAGTGCCCCTTGGAATGACGAAATTGCCACAGGTACCTTCCAACTCTTCTTTCTATCACCAGTTCTAACATGTTTGCCATTAATTGCCAGAGTTTGTCAAAACATTCAACATAGCGCTGCTCCCCAAGCTGAAGACACTTCGGCTCAAGTTGTCCAAGATGTACCAGAACTTGGAATGGATCAACTGTATTCTTCCTGATGTCGAGACACTCAAGTTGATTACGGACCTGAATACTATTCCACTCAGCGATACCGGACTCAAAGGCCTCCGGTTGGAAGTTGACTGCAAGGCATTACGGGATTCCACACAACTTGAATCGGATGTCTGGCGTGATATCAACGAGAAGGTTCGGGTGCTGTTGCCTTTGAATCGGGAGCGGGAAATTTCCGCCAGGGAAGATAGGATCCTGATTATCTTCCAATTCCTCGAAACTCGAGAAAACAACCTAACGAAGACCAAATTCGAATCCTGGAAGCAACAGTTCGACGCCTTGAGCCAACTTGAAATAGTCATGATGGGATTCCGTGGTATTCGCAGGCATGGCTAATATGCGCAACCTGCCCCCGTTTGCGATTATCCAACAACCCTTGCGATATCTGGTTACCAATTTTCTGTGATACGTCTTTATTTTGTCTCTGCCCGAATTGTATCATACGTTCCGTAATCCGTCAATTGTTATTAGCTCTAGTGCCACATTCTATCAAAAAATATGTCTTTCATTTGAACATATGCGGGAAGGTCAGGTGTTAGTCACAACAATCTAATCGAGTTCGTCATCATCAAAAATCGCTGTCAACGGCTGTCCGTCTTCTCTGATCAAACCACGATACATCCCAGAACAATTCAAAGACATCGCAACTAACAAACAGAGGTCAGAATTATGCAGGGAATAACAATGGCGTCCAATCACTGACCATGTCCCTGATCGTCCAACGCGATTACACCACCAACGCCCCCGTCCACGCGTAATGCGTCAACACAGCTTATAGCAGCATCTTCTACAGGTTCATTGTTGTTCTTCATAAGGCTGGCAAGAGTTGAAGCCGTATTGAGGCGAATGAAGTACTGTCCGAAGGATAGCATATTTAGATGCTGTAGTCGAAAGATAGAGATAGCACTTACATCTCCGTCCCCTGTCCCACTCACTCCCATAGCCACCTTGGTGCTCTTACCTCTGACTTTCCTCCAGAGTTGTCTAAACTTTCCTTGAACAGACCATTCTTCCGCCCAGAATCCAGATCCCATACTAGGTGTATCACCAATCCGCCCGACCAATTTATTAGTCCTACCCCCAGTAGAAGTGACCGCAGCAATACAACCGCGGACGTCAAGTGCGACAGCACCCACTGTACCTGTAGGTAATTGATCTAGTGGCAAGGTGTCATCTGTGTCCCCGGGATATGGGAATGGCTCTTCGGGCAAACCCAGACCTCGTCTATGTTCGCGCCATCGGGCTGCTGTGAAGAAATAGCTTTCGTCTACGGGTTCTAAACCGTAGTCCTTGCCAATGTCTTCTGCGGTCGCGCCAGAGAGGAAGGTGTGAGGGGCTGCTTTGGGATCAAGATAGAGTGCGCGAGCTAGTTGCGATGGGTTACGGGTATGAGTCAGAAGCGTGAGCCCGAAACCTCGTCTGCTGGAAGGTATTTCAGGATGCGTTGAAGGTGGTTTGGAAAGCATTATGGATGATTCCAATTCATTCTTTGAAAGTCGTTCATTATGTGCATTATACGCATCAAGAAGTATAAACGGGACATCTTACCTTCCCTCCTGTATTAAAGACGGCACCTTTTCCCGAGTTGAATAAGGGACAATCTGAGGATAGAACGTTAACATAGAATTCAAGCTCGTCTAAATGTCATTATTTACCTTCCATATATGATACAGCAGCCACAGCGGCGTCCATGGCTTCTCCGCCATCCTTCAACACAGCATATCCGGCCTGTAGGGCACCGCTAAGAGCAGTTTTATATTTAATCCTCAGTTCTGGTGTCGATCTGAACCTCGACATAGTACCAGCACCGCCATGGATAACAAGAACATAATGTTCTTCTTGAGTCGACTTCCTCCAACCCCAACGACTCTGTCTCTTAGTCTTGGATTCTAAGAGGGGACTTTTCTCATGCAAGCTTGTTGCAGTATTGGGAGGCATCATTCCAGTGAGTCTGGTTATCCGGGTTAGGATGTGGCGTTATGACAGGAAGCTGGCACGCAACCAAGGCAGGTCAAATACGTGGAACAGAACGATAGTCGTGTTGCTATACGCAGCAGGTTACTACTATCTCAAAGCAAACACCAACAGTTGAGATAAGGATGAGTTATTTATGAATTCCATGCGAAATAACGAAATGGGTTCTTTCCACATGGTAGGATTAGGATTAGAGGTTCGGAGTTTGGATTTTACGCATGTTCAAACCCCGCGGCATGAAACCGAGATCAACGAGTGGAGTTCATGTTGATCTCGGTAGTGTTATTGAGTGTTATTGCAATTCCTATAGTTTTTGTATAACTGTTTGCAGTGCGAGGCTACAAGAGGCAGCTGTTGACGATGGAAGAGAAATGATCGCATTCTCTGTAGTAATCTCTCGCATATATACAGTAACTTAGCGATTTACCAGACGACAGCTAGTGCTAGGATTTGCAGGCGCAATCATTTTCGAAGTTAGCCGTTGCGGATATTCTGATGTCCATTCATTCAGGCACGTACAACACCGGACTGTACGTACACGGATATGTTTTGGTCATGAGAGAGGGAGAGAAGAATATAATACATATATCAGGAACAAGCCAGCACAGCAAGAATTCCGCCGCTTGCATGAGACGCGTAAAGACGCGTAAGCACAGGACCATCTTGACGGGAACCGGGGATCATGATGGACTGACAGATGGGGAGTGCAGGATCAAGTTGGTCAGAGCAAGGCTCCACCGAATCGGAAAAATGGTAATAGAGAGTGCTTTGGTTGCGCCTGGAGAACGACAGAGTGCTGACGACTGTAGCAGGACTGTGGTAGCTAGGTAATAACTGGCAATAAGCCTCGTTTGTGAATGTGCGAAGAGAACGCGATGAGAAAGTGTTCCGTGTTTCAGTGGAAAGAAGAGATGGAGTTCCATAATAGCTGTCTGCGGGATGGTGGTTGCGAGGGAGTCTGGACCTGGATTGTATTATTCGGACTCCGCTTGTATATGGAGGGAGAATCTGCGCCCGACTCCACGGGCGCCTTCCCACCGCCTTGCTCGCTGTCGACGACGTTCCCGACGAACACACTCTCCCATCCTTGCCTTACTCTGGCATCGAGACCACCGCTCTTTACATTCTAACGGCCTCCGTGCCAATTCTCTCTTTTCTGCAGTTGTAGCATGGCTTCTCGTGTCAGATACGAAACCACCGACGTTCCGATCCCTACTCCCCGACTCCCAACATCCTCTGGTACCACCGTTCGACGTGCAAAGACCCTCACACGCCCGGAGCGTAGTGTTGCTCCTATCCCGCTCATCAACCCCAACTCCGCGCATCTACCACCTGGCTCAGTGCCCATAGCAGAAGACTCCGGTTTCGATGCTTGGAGGATCTTTTCGCGAATCGTCACCTGGTGGGCTCCTGCCGTCCTACTCGAGTCTCTCGGAGGCCTCAAGGACAAGAACACAAGACAGGCATGGCGAGAGAAGATAGCCCTTTGCTCTATCATCCTCCTCCTTTGCGGCGCGGT
This sequence comes from Cerrena zonata, assembly GCA_038087015.1. Classification (NCBI taxonomy): domain Eukaryota; kingdom Fungi; phylum Basidiomycota; class Agaricomycetes; order Polyporales; family Cerrenaceae; genus Cerrena; species Cerrena zonata. Next base: position 1,712,216 of record JASBNA010000004.1, read on the forward strand.
CGGCTTCCTCACAGTCGGCTTCCAGAAGGTGCTTTGTCCCGAGGCTGCAGCAAGTCTAAGCAAGTTCTCGAGGGCGGGCACAATACCGAATACGCTTGGTGTACAGGGCACCCTCTATAACATTACCAAGATCCCTTCGGTCACTGGTGTCGACTTCAACCAATTACTCAAGAGTCCCGGACAAGACATCACTACTCTCTTCCAGCGTAGTGCTGCCAGCTTTGCATCTTGCAAGAGCCTCAGCTTCCGTGCCGCTGTTGAGGAACCTTGTGCAGGTGTCGACTGTCCCCTCCCTACTCTCAGCGACAGTACCCTCTCCTCCCTCGGTTTCCTCAAGACCAACTTTATTGTTGGTTACGATTGGGACCAGGTTGCTAGCCTTCAAAACTATTTTGTTATCGATGGTGCTGTCCTGAACATGAATTCCTATATGAAACTCCACCCTTCCTCTATTCCCCAAGATAGTGTTGACGCAGCCATTCGCACCGTATTGCAATCCACAGGCACCAGTGGAAGGGACGCTACTCGGCTATTCTATTATCGCAACGATGTTCGTCAGGCTGTTCCATGTCTTATGGAACGGTATTTCGCTGGTAACATTGACAAGGTCACACCCGGCTGCTTCGTATCGCAGCTCGTTCTTTACGCCGGTCTCATCGTTATTCTCAGTCTCGTCATGGTTCGTTTCGTCATGGCGTGTTTCTTCAACTGGTTCCTGTCGAGAAGCTTGCTGGACCTCCCGACACGATGTCTCTCAATCGCTCAGCTATCAGCCCAGCGGTGATGCCCGAGGGCGCGAATGTTTCTATCGATAACCCCAACGGCACCGCCCCTTGGGCAGGGCCAGGTGGATCGAAGAAGTTGGCAAAACAAAACAAAGCACGTTCGCTCGCATCATCCACATCTACACTCATTGGTACCGAGAGCGCGGCTCCGATTGTCAGTTTGGCTCAAATTGGTGCGGAGTTGTTTGCAGTTTGCCTGGTTACCTGTTACTCGGAGGGCGAGGAGAGTTTACGAACGACATTGGACTCGATTTCAACCACCACCTATGCTGACGCACGGAAATTACTCTTTGTGGTAGCTGATGGTATGATCACTGGTGCGGGCGAGAAGAGAAGCACTCCGGATATTTGCGTGAGCCTTCTGGACGCAGATCCCAGGTTTGGAAATCCAGTGCCGATGAGTTATATGGCCGTCGGAACTGGTGGGAAGGCAGAGAACCGAGCAATGGTCTATGCTGGTCACTATAGTGAGTTATTCGATATTAATGTGCTTTGCTGGGTATTTATATTTTCCCTTCAGCCGTTGCTGGTCGCCGTACACCTACTGTCATTGTCGTGAAATGTGGTACTGAGGCTGAGGCTGCGACTGACAAGAAGCCCGGTAACCGTGGTAAACGGGACAGTCAACTTATTTTGATGAACTTCTTCTCTCGTGTTACCTACAATGACCGAATGACTCCCCTCGATTTCGACTTATTCCGCAAGATTCACGTACTCATGGGAGTTACTCCAGACTTCTTCGAAGTTTGCTTGATGGTGAGCTATGATGGTCGCCTGCACAATCAGTTTCAACCCTAACACATGTCTGAATAGGTTGACGCTGATACGAAAGTCTTCCCGGATTCCCTCAAGTACCTGGTCAACTGTATGCACCACGACCAGATGATTATGGGTGTATGCGGTGAAACTCGTATAGCGAACAAGCGTCAATCTTGGGTCACAGCCATTCAAGTTTTCGAATACTTCATTTCCCATCACCTTGCCAAAGCGTTCGAATCCGTATTTGGTGGTGTATCATGTCTTCCTGGATGTTTCTCTATGTTCCGACTTAAAGCCAGAAAGGCCACTGGTGACGATTGGGTACCTCTTATCATCAAACCGGAAATTGTAAAGGAATATAGCCAGAATGTCGTCACGACTTTGCATCAGAAGAACCTGTTATTACTCGGAGAGGATCGATTCCTAACCACCATTCTCATTCGTACCTTCCCCAACCGCAAGATGATGTTCCTTCCCCAGGCCCGTTGTAGAACCGTGGTCCCCGATACTTTCTCAGTTCTCCTTTCTCAACGCCGTCGATGGATTAACTCGACAATTCACAATCTCATGGAACTGGTTCTCGTACAGAATCTTTGCGGTACATTCTGCTTCAGTATGCAGTTTGTCGTCTTTATGGATCTCCTTGGTACCGTCGTCCTGCCCATCGCCATCTCGCTGACCTATATGCTCATCGTTGGTATGGCGTTACAACCGCCGAAAACGTTCGAGAGGCCATCCCACTTCTCCTGCTTATCGCGGTGTTGGGTCTTCCTGCGATTTTGATTTTGATCACAACGAGGAAAGTGGTGTATGTGTTCTGGATGTTAATTTACCTCTGGCACTACCGATATGGAATTTCGTCCTTCCCGTATATGCATTCTGGCACTTCGATGATTTCTCATGGGGTGAAACACGGTACGTGTTTTTCATAAGTACTTTGTAATGACCGTCACTGACATCTATTTTGCCTACAGAAAAGTAGAAGGTGAAGGCAAAGGTGAAGGTCACGGTGATGGACCCGCTAAAGAGGGAGGTGTCAACGTTCCGCTACGTCGATGGGAAGACTGGGAGCGATCGCGTCTTCGCAAGATTAGGCGAGAAGAACGGAGGCAACGCGAGTTGGCTCGTCTTCAAGGCAACTACATGGGCGCCAACTCAGAACTCCTTACCCCACGACACGATGTTAACAGTCAATACGACGGCTCGGATACGTTCTCTGTTACTTCATCAGAAGACGACCACTGGGGTGCTCAGATTGGAGGCTACAACGAGAACAGTGCGCAGTATCCTCCGATGCCTATCGGTCTTCAGCCACACGCATTCGAAAGTGCAGAGACTGTAGCTGCAGGAGACCTCGAGGCGATGCTTGAAGTTGGTTTCGATGACCGACCGTCACCGACACGGAATGTGATGGATAGTCACAGGTATCAGCTTTCTGAAAGCAGAGGGAATGGCTACACCCCATTAACACGGGCAGGCTCCCCTGTGATCTCACCAGTCACTCCTGATGGCATGAGCTCAGCTCTCCAAGCGAAAGGTCATGCAAAGAAACGGAGTGGTGGCCGTTCCGGCACACGAGAGTATGGACCATTAGGGCCGCTTGATCCTGGGACGAAGTTCTGATTTCTCGAGATGCCTTCATCGTTTTTTCTTTTGTTTCTTTCTTTGCAACATCGGACATCGTCTTCAACAATTAGTATTCGACCTTTTCTGCTTCCCTCCAACATTACGATACTTTTTGTCTCATCTCAACCAATCTTGGCCTCGTTTTCAGTTCTTCTAGCATTCATTCCTGTGTCTATACCCTTCAACATCAAGACGCCGTCACCAACAATACCTGTTCGTCGTTCTAGCTTCCCCCGAGTCTTCATGCCGCTATAATCATTAGCAACCGGACGTTGGGCGTTGTCCGGTCCTTCACCCTACTCCCTCCTATTAGTACAGCCCTCCTTCGCCATCATATTCAATGCCAGTTACGAGCCTCTCTTCTGTGTCCTTTGGGCTCCCCTCGATCATTACCCCGTTTGGAACCCCCCTCCCAGTTGCACGATATCAGTCCCTCCTCCCACTCATCCGCCCTGTTATTATCCCTGTCACGTCGTTTTTTTTCTCCCCCCCTTTATTGGATCTCTTGCTGCATTGTTGAATATAGCTAGCTACAACCTCCCCTACTACCGTACTTTACTCATAGACTCGGGAAATAGAATAACGCTGGAAAAGTTTATTATATGGAGTTTTTCAAGGCACAGTTCGGCGAATAACTTGGAGAGCATATGCCTTCTCACGGCGGCGGCCAGTCGTATTTCTGTTGTCTGTAATACAGTCTTTGTGTACAACCGACAGTAGAAGGTTAGTTACATAGGAGAGCATTTAGTCAATGGCCCTGGATTAGCGATAGTACTTGACTGCCCATATTACTCCTACTTAGAAGTTTGGCTGAAGCTTTGAAGACGAGACATAATTTATATTATATTCTCCAAAGCGTGAATTATCGATAAGGCTGCAATGACGTAAAATCCTTGGTAAATATTTGTCCGTGTGGATTCTCCAGTTCAGAAGTGATTGCCTTTTCCAGCCTTTTGTCTTCGGACTTATAGATCCCGTTACTCTCGGCGAAAACGCAGTGGACCCATTCAGATACCAAACAATAAGGGAGATGTGAAATCATACCCGGCCTAAGCGTTTGCTTCCGTCTGAGACAAAAAGCAAAGCTTCCGCTTCGACCACACCTCGGCAGATGGCATGTGTAGCGCAGACCAAACTGGTAAGTGCATCCCGAACGAGGTGCCATTCTCTTCTCAACCCTCGCTTATTGTGTTGTTTTACAGTTTTCTCCTTCAATACTCATCCATCATCTTAGGAATGCAGGGATAAAAGACTACTGCGACGCTCATGACTGGGACATGATCATGCATTACCGCATCTTGTCTGTCATACAGAGTTTTCTTCCGTAAGTACACTAGTGAACCCTAAGCAATGTCTAAGACAATGCAGATGTGAGGAAGTGGACTCGGAGACACTGGGTAACCAGGAACACGCCCATCTATTTCGATCCGAGACAATTGTACACGTTCCTATCCCATCCCTCCTCGAGGTCCCAACGGAGTAGCAACGGTACTGCTGACGAGCGTGTCTATACGCCTTCGTTTCGCTATTGTCTGTGTCAGGTACATCTGGAATTCATGTAGAGCATAAATACTGAAGACACCTCTGGTCCAAAGTCCCCAGAAGCGTCTTACAAGCTTGCTTTTGCACCCCCGGTCCCCTTCGTTCAGGATAAATCCCTCCGTTGACACTCACTTACATCGATGGATTCCTTCTTCAGCCTCGCTTCCATCATCCCATCCGAGCAACCCGAGCTCGAGTTGCCCACAGATAGCGAGACTAGTGCAAAGAAAGGCACAAGTTGTACGATCGCATAAATTTCTCATGTCGGTAAGTTTTTATAAAATGTCTGCATTCAGTGACGTTACTCATACACAATTTGCTCTTATAGAACATCATATTCGACTCATAACCACAGCCTGACTTCAGAGTCAGTGCTATCGATTACATTCTAACGACACACGAGCCCTTCGTTCTGACATCGAGTGTCACCATCACGATCATGCACCTAACATGCATGTGATTAGATTCCTGCCAATAACTTATTGCTGGATTATTATTTTCTATTTCGCATACGCGCATTTTACGGAAGGATATAGAGGTGGTGTAAGATACGGGAGGGGAGGATAGTTGGGATAGAAGATAGCAGAGGGTCGGTTTTCGCTTGCACTGTATCATATCCATTCACATCGGTGCTCCATACTCGGGGATTGTATCCCTTGTTTACGCATAAAATCGTTTGAAACTCACAACGTCTGATTAAGAATGGTACCAGGAATTAAAAGAGACATGAGCTAAACCAACGGCTCGAGTTGCAATGAAGCGATTATTACTTTTGGCTGAGATGATGGCCGTCCACGAACGTGAAGGTAATCAGTAGTCTAGAGGCGGGCGACGGCGAGTCCCGAGATGATCTACAAATACTGTGCGAGTGAATCAAGTTGTCGTAGTTATTATTACTTGGCCGAGGACAGCCCGCTAGTCAGAAGGCTTGTTAGAAGGCATCGTTTGTTGATCAAGAAGCACATATGCATAACTCGGGCGCCGAACCTTGGGGTATAAGGGAGCGACGTTAATTTGCCAGTACACCTAAACTTGAGACATACTTCCAAGCACCACTGGACGGTAAGGAGGGCGTTTCATCTACAATAGTGGTTGACCTGAACTAGTAAGGGACCGCAGAAGATTAAAACATTCATGTCAGCGAGACGGGCAACTATCAACCAACCGGGCACTCCGGGCGCGCCCTTGGAGGTAAACAGTGATGCAGGATGTGAGGAGAACAGAGAAGTAAACGGATGTCAGAGTTCCCTCACGATAGCATACTCTCGTACGCCGCGTACCCCATATTTTTCAGTCCTACCAATACAACCTTAACATAGGCTTGAGAAACACCATGAAGAAACTCTTCACGCACATATTCTCCCGGAAACGCAATCGTAATATCCCTACAGACCCATGGCCAGATGCAAAACTCGAGACCAAGCGGCTTACGTTGGATCAGAAACTCGATAAGCAAGAGAGGGTTCGGGCTCGCAGGTTGATGGTTGCGAGAGCTGAACAGTTGGATGACGAGATATTTCTGCCAACACACGATGAAGGGAGGCCAGATGTAAGGATAGGTGGGGTAAAAGCAGTGAGAGGGGTCAATGTGAAGCCGAAACCAAAACCTAGTGCTTGAGATCGGGGAGCCCATGACTTTATTGATTGAATAGGGTCAGTACGTCGCTCATGTAGAGTAATATTAAACGGTCGATATCACAACACCCATCAAGTTATGGGCTTGAGTAATAAGTTTCAATCGGTAATAGGAATCCCGATGCAAGCCTTTCCACACGGTACCGCTTCCGTGTTGGAAATGCCGCAGCCACAGAAGAAAGCATGCATAGCATGTCGATCATTCTGCATAAGACGGGAGCCAACGGTGGAGCTGAAAGAGTATCCGGAAATAGACTACATAGCCATATAAGGGCAAGTATTAGGGCGTTGGAAGTATATAAGTGACTCACCGGATGGTCAAGCTGTTTAGTTTGATCCGACTAGGTTCACCCCACCGTAAGGTATGGTGCGCATTCGCATAATACTGATGGTTCTGAAAAGGTACATACAGGCATTTGACACCCCGAGCTACAGCAGTCGAGTCAAGAATACTGCGATGGACGGCACAGGAGAGAGTACAGAGAATGAACATGTGGGAGCTCCAAAGAGGTCTTCATTATGGATTCGTACGTTGAATGGCGTCGTCACGATTTCCCCCTCTGAAGAATGAGACGAGTAGATTGTAAACGGAGGCTAGAGACTAACATCAAGGGATTGCTGTTTAGAGTTCATGCACTTGGGACGTACATGCCACCGCAAGTCGACTAAAGACTCAAGGACATCGGCAGAAGGCAATACAGAACCTGACTCGGAGGTCCCGACTCGCAGAAGCGACGAATCAGTCATAGCTCCCTCCTACGACGACATGGAACATATCATGTATAGTCGTGCACGATCGAGTTCATTGGCACAGCTACCGCCAACAAAAGCTCATATCGATGCGCCAGAATCGATGTTTGACGAAGGAAGACCGGATGTCAGAATTGGAGGTGTCAAGGTCGCGATCCGACCTGGGCGCCCTTCAAAGCCATAGGAGAGATACATGATTGCATGTGCAGACGGCTGGTTCTAGGGCTTTTGGAATATCTCGTGAATTAGCGTGGATTAGAACAGGATATAGACCACAAGATGGGCTGGAGGTTGGACAACAACGCGTCAACAACACGGTCAACTCGGTTCGGCTTTATCCGAAACCTACTAGTTCACAGCCTCCAAGTCATCATCAACTTGAATGGACTGACAATGGTTGTTGTACCACGACCTTCAAGTTACGCAAAAGGTTACGACTAGCAGGCATGCCTTATCGTTCTGAATTGCGTATCTAGTGTTGACTCGAAATATAGATCATGAGCATGTCTGAAATAGGTATATCCGTAGCCTGAGGTTGCTTCATTGGCAAATTATGGGAAATACTGGCAGATAGTAATACATGCATCGCTCGACATAGTATAGGCGTATAGGATATCCCTCCTCTTGCACCGCGTCTCTCCGAGATAGATCATAGATGACATACGGCCATGGTCGCTCAGGCGCATCTCATCGTGGCAAATTTCACAGCGATTGTGGACAAATCCTCCAGATATTCCAAAAAGGATGGCAAATTATCTGTGCTACGTCGGCTGCCAGGCGTATTGAAGCAGTTTGTCGCTTATTCTATCTCATCAACTTACAGCTGTCCCGGGCAACTTCTCTAGTGTTAAACTGAACCTAGGAGGATGGTCTGAAGGACCTGCTTTCAACTTGAACATGACACTACGGAGAATACTTCCTCGTGGCAAAGGGACTTTCATTCCAAGGCAAATCGAATACACTTCTCGTGCGGAGTGCATAAGCCGTAAGGTCAGGTTTTGGTCAAGACTATGCACCACATTCTCAGCTAGGTGCCTTGACCACGAGACAATTGCATTTTCAAGTCGCTATAAAGGTGTCGCTGCTACGAGGACCTCCTTAACTGCGAGAGCAACCTCACCTCCCCAACACACCGACACATACTCTTGACACAATGCTCGGAAAATTCTTCACCCCTCTGATATGGCTCAGTGCAATCTTATTGTTTGGCCTAGCTATCGCGGCTCCAGCCAGCGCATCTCAGGGTATGTTCAACGACTTCTTCATCAGGAGCTTAGACTACACACACATATCGAACTTACTTGGTACTGGTTCTAGCCACTCCGAAGTCAGGAAAGTACCGTATCCAGAGTGCGTCTACAGGCCTATTCATCGATGCGTTGGATTCGAACCAGGGTAAGTCGAATAGCACTAGGATAACCATTTCATGTTCTTATTACTCTCGCTGGTATCAGCCGATGGCACCCCCGTGAGTACTAGGTTCTCCAGCCCAAATATAGACTGTTAATTAAACCCCCGTAGGTTGTTGTCGCTCCCCTTAACAACCCAACGACTGCCAATCAAGAGGTGAAATAAAATCTCTTCCTCGTCAAGCAAGTTTCTAACATACAGCAGTGGACTCTGGACATCAACTCTGGCAACATAGGGACCCTTCAATCGATCAGCAGTTTCGTCAGAATTTTGAGCGGTCCCAATGTAAGTATCCCTCAACGTTGCCACTGTCTGGTTGAGATAGTAACGATGGCAATGTTTTATGTTTTATTATGCATAGCCCGACCAACTCGTTACCAAGCTAGGCACGAAGGAGCAAGGCTTCTTCACACTAGTGGAAAGTTCTAGCGGCGTTTTGTGGGTTCTCTTCACACTCAATCACATTTTGCTTCACAAAATGATATCCATACTCCTCGTCATAGCGTATGTGCTACGCCGTCTTCATTTGGATGTTTGACTTCGCCCACTGAGCCCGGTTCCACGGTATGCAATTTTAATAATATCCTAGTAGTGTGCTAGCAGTCTCAATATTTTTTGTCTTCAGATTGTACTCGAGCCTTTCACCGGAGCTCGTAACCAGACTTGGAACTTCCAGACCGTTGGATAAGAACTGGCGAATGCTACGTTCACACAGATTCGGACTACGTCTACCTGGACTTTCGTTCTATCATACATTACTTATGAACTTTGATTCCTGGTACCATCACTGGTTCTAAGGTTGATCTTTATATTTTGACTCGCTACCGTTTTCTTCTCTCGTATGGACGTTGCCGAACATGTTTACGTACCTGTTAACGAATTTGAAAACATCGTTTGGGAACGTAACGCACTATGAGTACAAATCGTCAGGTAGCTCGTCAATATTCCGACAGCATTTCATCCTGATACGAAATCGAGGCAAGAAAATTTATCGTTGAACGATATTTATTCGGTGATCATCCATGAACATGGATGATCAAAAAGATATACATAGGGACATTGAAAGACGCGTAACAGCACGACAAATTGTAACAGAACAAGCACCTCCACTCTCAGCTCCATCGTGAATGGATTTGCATCATCGTCGCCTGGGATTAACCATGCTTCGAGCATTCAGGTCCTATCATGTAGCCGCTAACATCGTAGTCCCTCTGAGGGGACGTAGATGATAAACATGTCTGATAAGAATGGTAGACCTTGGCCGAATAGTGCATACCGAGGCTCAACATCTGGAGCTAGGCACATCACTAGAAGGTATGCAAAATCGTACAGCTACCTGGGGAGCCGCAAAAGACGTTAGGCACAGAGAGTGATTTGACGGAAGTAGATCGTTCCTAATACCTATCCCCGCCAAGAATCTTTTCGGAACACGAGAGAATGAGATCGGAGGTACCAACAGTGCGGTTAGATCGAAGCCGTAGGCCGTCAGTGGCCATCGTGTAAGTGAGAGATATGTATGTATGCTTATTGCTTGCACGTAGACAGCCCCTGCACTGTATGAAGGGACGCCAAGGTCAAACCGAGAGAAGGAGATCGGAGGTACCAACAATGCGTCCAAATCAAAGTGATAGACTTCATAGGCCGCCGGCGAGTGAGTGATAGATATGTATGTACGTTTGTTACATGCATGCAAACAAACAGCCCCGCACCGTACCTTGAAATGATAACAAGTTCAACAACTTGTCGGTACCTTGGAAGGAAATCAAAAAGATAAAGATGAATTGACCGAGCTCCAACTCGTTCGTACCTTAACACCGAGGGGGCAGGTCACGAGGAATGGTACGGAACTCTAAATGAAGTCTAATAAGGACAAGAACACAGGATCGTAGGAACTAACACTTATTAAAGTTCAGGCCCACCTCCACGTGTCCCCCAGCAAGAATAAGTCGATACCAGATATAGAACTTCTCTGGAGGTTATACCCGCTACAAGAATACGTCAAGGCTGTGTGAAATGTGTAATAAAGGCGAAATGAAAATAACTGACAGTTAGAGGCAATGTATACCAGTTCACTAGAAGCCATAAGCTGTCCGAACGTTCTTCGGGGTAAGGATATATAGCAAAGGCAGCCTAGACGGAGGAGTTAAGAAGGGGATCCTATCTTGAACTAGAACGGTGAGGGTGATTCTATGCTTTGCTAGCACTGATGCACTGAACGTCCGGTCTAACTAAAATCCTATCTAGACCAAGAAAAGGAGAGTCAGCAAGATGAACAGAGACTTGGAAGCACGTAGGAATGATGGGGATGGTGAAGAGGCACCGGGGGCGGGTTGGTGGTCACGTAAGTCGGTGAATCATTTCTTCGTCAGATTTGGATGTTCTAAGGAGGAGATTGGTATGATAGGTCTGAAGCAGACACTGCAAGCGGGCATTGCGGCCATGAAGAAACTCATTGATCGCATCTTGGGTCGTAATCATGAAGACCGTGACCGACAAACGACTGTAATTCAACCGATACCACCAATGGTATTTCCACCGTATATGGATGTACGCGATGCAGCAGACACGATGATGCTGCCACAACCACAACCCATGCCTATTATTCCTCCACCCGGAGGATTGCACATGATAGCCCCTGCAGGTCAGTATCTCGGAACGCCAGTAGATGAGGGAAGACCAGACGTAAGGATCGGAGGTGTCAAAAGCACGAATCGCCCATTGAGGCCCAAGTGAAGGCGACCCAATGGCCGTAACCTAGTTTGAGGCAGTAATAGATAGATCAGAGTGTATTCATAATGGTCCAGTTTAGAACCGGGGGCCGGGGTCTGGAAGTGTGGAGGAAAGAAAAAGATGTACTTGGTAGATGAAACGTCGGTATATACACCGGATGGAAAACGCCAACATGTACGCATCTTACCAGGATTCCGAATGGTCGTGAGAATAAGTAGGCTGTCAAGTCGACTGTTGTGAACAACACCAAACAGTGACCAAAGAGGAATATCAACCGCACACGGGTACAGCTTCTGAAGCTGCAGTGGGAATGAGTACCCGAGCGGTCCTGAATTTCGATGTTCAGTGTCAGGGCTTGCGGCTCAAAGTAATCAAAAAGCATAGTCAGCAGCGAGCTTCCTGTCAGTATGGAAATGGAACGGACAAGTTGGTGTTGGGCAGGGATAGCATTGGTAAGAAGTTAGAGGCACATGGATACACAGTCGTTCATACGACAATCCACCGTCCAGAACGCCGCTTCGAGTCGTCAGGCAATATCAGTCAAAGCGTTGAGAACAAGCACCCACGCAGCCAAAGCACACGGACGTGGTAGAGACTATCATATAATCATATACTGAAAAAGGAGAGCACAGGTCTAGCTTCACATCGAACGATTGCAGAAAGACCAACAATCCAGAGGAGCTGTGCAGGAGTTTGAAACTACAGCAAGGTGTTGCTCGTTCTCGTTCTTCGGTTACGGGGCCATTCGGGAGGTATTGAGCGACAGTCAAGTTCAAGACCGTCGACAGAGCGTAGGACAGGTCTGCTCCAGGCCCCGCCCAGGCCTGCGGATGTACCGTCGGGGCGCCCGGCTTGCCTAATCGGGTAGTCGCTCTCCTTTCCCAAGCAATTGCAGAAAGTGGAGTAAATGTCCTGGTTGGGCTTGTAGCGTCTTGTTAGGAAGCCCTGCTTGCCATCTAACCACATCAGCTTCTGCCTGAGCTGTATGTCGTATTTTTGAGTGAAAAAGTGGTGAACGCGAGGTGCGGATGCGGTCTCGAAAAAGCGACAGGAGACAGGAATGGGAAGAGGAAAGTGGGAATTTGTATTTGATCTGGGCTCTAGACGGATCCAGAGCAACAATCGCTCCCTCTCAACAACCGTTCGAATTCCCTCCAGATTCCTCCTGGCCAGGTATAAGGCCTTGCCATCTTTCCTCCTTCAGGCTCACTTACTTCCGTAAAACTCCACTTGCCTCAAACGCACACTAGTTCAAAGTATATTTCAAGTCTTCGACCGGCCATGGAACACTCTGGTCTATCCGCCTCAATGGCTCAAAACATCTCGCTCTCCTCCCTTCTCCGCAACGCCTCCCTCCAGAATACTCTGGCTACTTCACCTACCTCCACTGACCTCTCAGGTCTCTCTGCTAACCTCTCCAATCTGGTATCAAACACGAACACCGTCTTCCGATACCCGCAGTCTCTCCATCCTTACCCCTCGCCTACCCTTAGCGATTCGCAATTGCCCATCTCATTACAGTCATGGCAAACGAATCCTATGGTGCAGCAGCAGGCAAGTGCTTGCAATGAGATGCCATCCATGCCTCGAGGGATCGATTTGCGTCATCCCTCATCTTCACAACCACAACGTGAAGACCGTCGTCGCTCCGTCTCTCCTCCTCACCATCGTCAATCAAAGTCTGATGATTCCCCTCATGAAGATGAGGAATCGCAGTCTACGACGAGCGAGTTTGTGAAGAAGTTGTATAAGTAAGTATCGTCGATTGCTTCAGGGTTCTCAGGCTTGTACTCATACAGAGGACCCAACCTATTTTCAGGATGCTCGAGGACAGTTCGTATTCGAATGTGGTCTCTTGGACCCCGAGAGGGGATGCATTTGTCGTGAAGGATATGAATGAGTTTTCGCTCACTATTCTTCCGCGCACGTTTAAACACTCGAACTTTGCGAGTTTCGTGCGACAACTGAACAAGTACGATTTCCACAAAATCAAGAATTCTGATGATGATCCTTTCGGTGAACATGTACGTGCCTTGATGTTTATTCTACGTCATCTAGCGCTTTTTATTTACTTTCGTATGTTTTCCCTTTCTTTTAGAGCTGGACATTCCGTCACCCACATTTCCGTCAAAACCGAAAGGAATCTCTCGAAAAGATCAAGCGTAAAGGCCCCGTTGCACGCAAATCCACCTCTTCCTCTGGCCACCGCGTGTCAGATTCCCCCACACCCCACAGTACTGCCACAATCGAAGCACTCCAAGCGACGATTGAGACCATGGCACGCACCCAAGAAGAGATGGCCCTGCACATTCGTCACCTGGAGACGAATTACAGGAACGTGTTGAACGAGATGGTTGATTTCCAGAGGAACCAGGCAAGACAGGATGGGTTGTTGCAGAATCTGATACAGATTGTGCTCCAACCGGAGAACAACGATTTGGCGGGAGCTACCCTTTCCTCCTAATTCTATTCGGCTAACTTATTCTTGCTCGTGTTTTCGATTTTGCTTTTTTCGATTTTCGACATTGACATACTGGTTCACCTTTGCTCCCTTTTTTACCCCGTCCTTTGTTTCGAATCTCTCCTACCCCGCCGCCCGCCTGATCGTCTCCTCCTATCCTTGTCCTCTGTCCGTATCCTTCACCCCCCAACTCACATATGCCACTCTGATACGATGGCTTATTCGAACATTGGCCATTTAGCTCTTCCTTCGAAAAGTGGACCTGTTGAAGGTAGTCTATACGTTATGTCATTAATTGTGTATTACCACGTGTGTTTTGTTGCGTGGATGTACAACGTTCTATTCATGTATTACTAGGTATATAGGATTGAGCAATCACAACTCAAAGGAAGAGACCTTTTGATAGATTCATTTTTTGTGTGCTGCTTTGGAATGACGTAATGGTGGTTGATTGGGCGGCTCTGGGCTGTCTGAAGTGTACGTTGTGCTTGGACACGTTTACATTGTTCGGTACCCTTTGCACAGAAGCGTTGTGGATGCTGGACAGGACTTTAGCTACGAGCCTCTCGCTGTATTTTGAAATGGAAAATCGGCGTTTGGAAAGGAATAAAGTGGTATGCGGTATTGCTTCAAAAGGGAGGAGCGGCAAGAGGCGAGTGTGAGCGTGTACGTGTGGGGTCGAGGGTCCAGAATGGTCGGCGGTGGTGGATGCCGAGAGAGGAATAGGCTGGAAGGAAGGGATCTAGACAGGGCCGCTTTCAGGCTCTCTCATGACCTCGAATCGAAACCTCCCTCCTCAGCTCGGCTGGGATCTAGGCCCGCGGGATGGCCAGACTGTGTGCTGATGCTGGGGCTGATGCTCTTCATGACCGTTACCGTCTGACTACCCTCCCTTGCTCGTAGATCTCCGTCCACTCTGTCATGCTCTCTTTCTACCCATCTCTTCAATAACAACCTCCTCTGCCTCCTCATTTGACTCTCTTTTTGCCAGATTTTTGTACTCGTCTCATGAGAGTGAGAGTCTAGATACTCCCAATCTCGAGATTTGGTCATCTCTCCGGCTCTATTTCTCCCAGCCATTTCTCCTGCGCTGACACTTATCCTCCCACTCTCTCGTACTCTTCTTTCCCGGTACGTCCTTCCGCCCTGCGCTATCCCTCCTTGACCCCGTCCCCCATCTCTGTCTTGTCGCCCGTACCTGTCAACTGACCCACGGCTTTTCATTCCCAGAGCTTCCTTCCTCTTGGTGCCTCCCATCCATTTTTGCTGCCGACAATTGTAGGGTCCGTTATTTCTGACGTCCCATCCTGCGCAGTGCCTCTACTGTGCCTTGTCTCGTCGCACTCTGGATACTCCATCTCAACTCTCTGTGAAGCTTTTATCCAGGCTTCACAAAGTTATGGTCACTCCATCATATCGCCAAACTGCGACCAAGAACGATAAGCAAACACAATCGACCACCACCCTCCTCGATTACTCTTCCGCCATGGTTAACGGTTCTGCTGGAAACACGACACTACCAGGACTAAGACGTTCATCCACAACTCCCTCCTCTTCACGGCATGGTTCCCCATCACCTGCAGCACCCTTTTCGTCCTCACCTGCGAGGGACTCCCGTCGCTCCGGTTCGAACAAAATCCGAAGGTCCCTTTCCCCGCACTCTGTGGTCAAGGCGCTACCTCGTATCAGACGAACCAGTAGCACTTCCATTTCCAGCGACGATACTCTCTGCACCGAATCTTCATTTCTCACCTCATGCACTTCATCCCCGTCTTTGCCACCTTCCTCCTTGTCAGGTACACCAAGTAATTCAAATAGCTCAAGCAGCTCAAATAGCTCAATCTCACCTCAGCCTGAATCTAAACCCAAACAACCCCCAACAACAACCACTCCGTCCATGAGGAGTAGCCGTTCAGCAAAGGTCGTCTCGCCAACTCTGAGATGGGCCGTCCCTCCTCGCGTGTTGTTGGTGGATGATGATGTGGTCTATCGGATGTTGAGTGGGAAGCTGTTGCAGGTGTTTGGCTGTATGATTGATATTGCGGTGGATGGTGCGGCTGCGGTCAGTAAGATGAATTTGGAGAAATACGATTTGGTGTTCATGGTACGTTTGTCGCCTCATCATTTGCGCTATCCTTTTGAGATCGCATTCATTTTTGTTATAACCTCTTCAATTTTATACGTTGATTTCATAAGCCCTTTTTGCCTATTCCGTGAGATTGAACTAACTGACGGTCAAACTTGTTCCCTTCTTTTTGTGCTCTTTTTGTAGGATATCATGATGCCCAAGCTGGATGGTCTCAGCGCGACCTCTCTAATCCGACAATTTGACCACCTTACTCCCATCATCTCAGTGACGAGCAATTATCAGCCTGATGAAGTCGTCGCCTACTATTCTTCAGGTATGAATGATGTGCTGCCCAAACCGTTTACAAGAGATGGGGTCCATGGAATTCTTGAAGTACGTCCCCCCCTTTCCCAACCAGCCATTTTTACTGACCAAGCGCTAGAAACATCTTGTACACCTAAAAGCTATACAGACAGCTGTCGCCTCTACCTCTTCATCGCCGCATTATATAACTACACCTCCACCCACACCCGTTCCTTTCACCATCCCGCCCCTGTCACAACGACTGGCTTCGCCTCTTTCAGCTGTTGAGACACTGCAAACCCTACCGATCATGGATGCAGTTGCAGAAAAGCCGTTGTCTGTCTCGACCGCGGAGACATTCCCGGTTTCCGTTTCCGCACATTCCCAGCCTTCTCATACAGAGGCGCGTCCCCCCTCACGTTCCCCCTCTCCTATGACTTTCGCTTACGCACCCCCACTACCATCCCCTTTACTTCTTTCTTCGTTACCTCCTTCGTCTCCTTCGGTACCTACCGGTCATGATCATGATCGAATAGCTCGCCTGTCTCGCGAGTTTGTAAACACTCAAGATGAAACAACCTCCGCAGCCGGTCTGAAGCGGTCGCGAGACTGCATAACTCCTCCAGGCCAGCCAGAGAGGAAACGGAGTGTCAAAAAACCTAGGGGCGGTGAAAGTCTGGATGTAGTCGCTATCCGGGGTTCAATGGATTCTGCTTCGTTGGGGTCATCATAACTCTTACTTCTGCGCCCAAGTCGGTTTATACACCTCGACCGCTTGGCGCAAATTCCCCTCTTCTTCTCAACGTCCCAGTTTCCCGAATCCTCGGTTCACATGCATTTAGTCTGCAGACTACACACCACCCCCCTCTCACACGCTCACGTACTCATTTCTCCCCTCACGTATTCTAGTTTATTTCCATTCCTGATGACTGACACACACTAACTTCATTCCATTCACGCTTTTTACGCCCTCCAATCCAATCCCCTCACATCTATTCCTCCCCATCTTGTACCCCTCATCATCTCATAGCTCATCAACCTAGTTACGACCGTGATCTCCTCATCTCTCTGGATCCCTGCTCACAATCCTACGTTATATTCACATATTCGGGTATTTGTTCACCTTTTTCTCTTTTGGTTGGTTTTTTTGTTTGTTTATATTTTTCTTCCTCCCTCATATTTTCGTCCCTTCAAACTTCCATATTGCATTGTTTAGAAATCACACCCCTCGCCTTTGCCCTTTAGCGAAATGCTTACCCTGTGTTCTTACTTTTTTTGTGTTTTAAGCTCTCAGACTTTTTTAGCTGCGCGTTTTCTCAAAGGTTTTTTCCTGGCCCCGTATCGTAAGGTTAACATGACTACCGTATGCGGCTGATCAGTGTAGTTCTTGAAGAAGCTGTCAAGCTTGTTTTTTTTGGATGTATTTGTACTTTTGAAGTATTACTATACAAAAGTGTTGTAAAAAGTTACCATTTCTTTGGTCTCCTCTTCTCTCGTTACGAAGTCGCTCATCCTACATTATTCGTACTTAGACTAAAGAACACAAGCAAATTAACAGAATATAGAAATATACACGATTATATAAAGTTTACGGTGATGTCATTGTGTACGCCATTTCCGGACCTGAGTCTGGTCACGACCTTATTTCTATACATATCCCTTGATCGAGCGATCGACGTCTTTTCATATCGTCTACTTGGGGACCCGGGGATCAGATATCATAACCGAGATTTCATGGCATACATAACATTCAGGGCTTGCCAAGGTCGATTCAAGCCAAACCCAAGTGAACCTCCCATGCATGCGTTGGAGTTCTGGCTTGCAGACGTCAGCATGGTTGTTGTATGGCTTCTGTGGAATGTAATGCACTGGCAGGACCGTAGGTAGAGTTGTTAATAGTATCCATTCGAGGATCACTTGGGGTGGTGTTTATGTTTCATCCTCCCGCATGGAGCGGGAGCAATGAGTACTCCTCACTGCGGTCAGGAAGACTCAGGAGCGAGAGATTCCGTGTTCACCCTACACCACATGGATTACCTGCTGTGTTTTCCCACTGGATAATACTGTATCATGGCAATTGACTGAGCAATTTGATGGGTTCAAACCCGATTGTCCAGTCAAATAGTAAACGAGACGGAGTACGTGTGTTTGGCTGTGTTATGAATCAAAGTCTTTACCATATCAGGGTTTCTAGAAGGCTCTTTTACCTTGGCTTTGGGTGGTCTTGGCATCACATTTGGGTCTACGACTTCTCCCGAGAATCGGTAACAGGTCCTTTGTCTCGATCACCAGTCAAATCTTCTCTCAACAACCTATCGATTGTCGCAAGGAGACAATCTGGGAAAAACACACATAGATATCGGTACCGCCGATTGTCTCCGGGCTCTAGACAATGCATCAAACACGTGTAGCGCAAATATAGAACCCATCACGACGACCTCGAGCACCAACAAAAAACTTCTTTCTTCGAGACGGAAGAAAAAAGTAAGAGGACAAATTCGCAACCAAGCGGCGTTATGTGTGTTGTTGTCATAACTTCCTTATCTTTGCCAAGGCCTTCGGACATCACGCTTCCATTTGCAGGCAGACAATCCCCTTTCGACGCTGTGTTATGAACAATCATTGCCGCAATGACGTTGCTCCACTCTTGACTCAGTGTCAGACTTATTTATCCGAGCCTATCGCCATTAGCCCGTGCGAGAACACACAAGCCCAGTATTGGCCCAGCAAAGGCTTGTCAATCCGCCCATCAGGCAAACCCTGTACTGGGATTGGTTCGCGAACCGAGATCTTGGGCATTGTCCAGTTGAGGGGGGAGGGCTGAAACACCGCAACAGAGAAGATTCCCAGCAAATTTCGCGCAAAGATACATCTAGAGGAACTCGAAACACGGACGAAGCTCGAGGAGTTCAACAGAGTACCGGGGCCAGCCAGTTCAGGCGAGCCCCTGGTTGGAACGTTTAAATTTAAACCTGACAATCCGTGGACTCCGTGCCGACGCCACGACGGTGCTGATGATGCTGATGATGTTCGATGTTCGATGGGGATCTTCAAGGAAGCTTGTGAGACTAAGGGCGGATACCGCACCTAATATTCGCTTAAGCCATTGGCTTACCGCCAAAGTACCCAAATCGGCTTGGCCTAATCCGTTTGACCAGCCATTCGGTCCTTCTTTTCAGGGTAACGGCTCCTTGTGCTCAGGTTGCTGCGCGTGGAAACGTGCTTTTAATTCATCTCTCCGCGAATTGTCCTTCGATTGACACCGCCTGTAGGGGTAACCCAACCGGTCTCCTCCATTCTGGTTCACTCTTGCTCCCTATCTTTCTTTTATATAGGGCTCCTCGTCGGAGAGTATCCAACTTTCCTCACATTCCTTTTTCCTCTTGGCCTGTTATCCTCGGATTCAGTGTCCTCCTTTTTCCATCTCCTCCTCCCTCCCTGGGTTCCTCTCCGTTTCCGTGGAGTCGTACCCTGTATCAACATTAACCTTTTCCGTCTCTTTTTCTCTCCTCCAGTCTCTCGACCGCACCAAAAAATGTCCTCATCATCTCATGAGACCCTTGTGGGCATCCCGACCATTCCTAGTACGATGACGCCCCGACTCGAGAAAGTGAATGGCCTCTCGCGTAGAATACATGGGTGGTCTTGGCAGGCCGTACGTACTTCAGATCTCTTAGACTATCTGTGGCCCTGAAGATTTGACGCGACTTTTTTGTAGTTCCCAATTGGAATGGGTACTGGGGCGGTTTACGTTACCTTGTCTAGTCTCAAAGATCATCCCGGAAACGCGTTGACTACGGTGGAGACGATATTCTTCTTCTTGAATGTCGCCTTGTTCCTCCTCAATTCGTCGACACTGCTCCTTCAGTTGATTGGTGAGTCTGCGTTGTTCGCTTCAGATTGTTGTCGGTGTACCTGATCGTGAATTTGCCACAAGTGTATCCGCGACAAGCGAGAAGACTTATCACGGACCCTGTCAAGGGTATTTTCGTCCCTCTGATTGTGAGTCCCATTCACGATTTCCAAAACATCTCGGCTGTGTGGCTGACCATGATGATCGTGATAGGTTCTGTCATTTGCGACGATCATTATTGGGACGATCAATTATATCCTACCCACTGGACACATCTCACCTACCTTCATTTTTTGTTTGTTTTGGTACGTCTCTCTCCACTAGTCTTCGAATCATGAGCATTCTGATTGAGGATGGCCTTGTAGGATCTATGTTTCTTTCAGCGTCTTTGTTTGTTTCCCTATGTTGATGATATGGTTCAACAAGCCTCATGACTTGACGACATTCACTCCGGCATGGGCATTCTTGGTACGTGTATATCTAGGCTTCTATTCGCTCTCAACTAACGTTCTATATCTCTAGGTCTTCCCAATGGTACATCTCGCGTCCCATCCTCACTTTTCGCGGTTCACAACTGACGCGTTTTCTCTGTAGATGCTTGTCGGCGTCGTCGCATTCAATGTTCTGCGTGTGCTCCCAGTAGATGGTTCCCGTGCATTAGGTGTACTTCTGACGGGATACGTCTTCCAAGGTTTGTCTGTCGTGAGGTTGATCAATATGGCAGTTGACTAATCGTTTGGCGTTCCCTTAGGATTGGGTTTCTTTATGACTTTCTTCTACATTTGCATTTACATCCTTCGGTGAGTCAATTGCATCCCGGAGTGTCTTTTCCAGGAGCTGACGCGTTCTTTTTGCAGTATCATGACTGTAAGTTTAGTCAAGCCGATCAAGTGTTTCACGTGTTGACTTCCCAAATACAGACCGGTTTCCTCGAGGGTCACCAAGCTAACGGTGCATTCGTTGCATGCGGACCTCCTGGATTCACAGCTTTGGCACTCATCAACTTGGCAGAAAGGGGACAGCCCATGTACGTATACCATTATCTCGACACACGAATAGGAGCCTTACTGAGATCATGTTACTCTTCTTCCCTCACAGCCTCAAAGCACATGGACTGGTCTCCGACCTTGCTGGAGAGATTTGGTATGCTTCTAGTGTACTTGGAGCTCTTATGCTCTTCGGTTTGGCGGTGTTCTTCTTCGTCTTTGGTGCACTTCCATACTGGTTCAAGCTCCACAAGCACCTAAGCGAAATCCTTGGCTGTACGTTTTCCTACATTTCGTCATCGATTCATTGCTCATCCAGTTTTACATTCAGGCTGGGCACTCACCTTCCCGAACGTCGGTTGGATCTTGTGTATCAAGAAGTTTGGTGACATTTTCGAACTCCGCGGGTTTTACATTTGGCACTTCACTATGGTCATCCTCATGTGCGCCACTTGGATCATCCTCTTCGTCCTCACCGTCGTCGCCTTCTGGAAAGGCAAAATCTTCATGGCCTCTGAGGAAGATGTCTTGAAGGATATTAGGGCGGCAAAGCAGAGGACCC
This sequence comes from Cerrena zonata, assembly GCA_038087015.1. Taxonomy (NCBI): domain Eukaryota; kingdom Fungi; phylum Basidiomycota; class Agaricomycetes; order Polyporales; family Cerrenaceae; genus Cerrena; species Cerrena zonata. The sequence goes on from JASBNA010000004.1 coordinate 1,733,686, forward strand.
CGAGAGATATCGAGATGGCATTAGCACGAACGGGACATTTCGCTGTGTCCATTGTTAGCCCCGAGGTTTCGCCAAGGTCTTCCGCTGAGAAAGAACGTCCTCCGCCTCCAGCATTGATGCGATCTTTCTAACCTTTCTTATTCCGTTTCCAATCTCCTTTCTATCCGCTTTCTCCCTCCCTCACTATCGATTATCCAGTTATTTGTTCCCCATTCCGCCCCCCTTTCTCGTTACTTTCCCCCTGCATCCGTAGACCATAGATGACATACCCATCATATAGAGGCACCATACCATCACAATCATTGCATGCTGGACACTTCATTCCCCTAGAGCATTTTCATTTTCTCATTCATGATTAGACTTATGTCACCCCCTTGGCTCCTTACCCCCCTCCCCTCCGCGTGCGGACTGGGCACATCGTTATCGGTTATTCTAATAGTTATATAATATACTTTCGATGTGTTTTTCAAGTTGCTTATATCCCTATTGGATCATGTTGCACTAGAGCTTGGAAATACATATCCGGTTTTACATAACATCTGTCTGGACTCTGCAACGACCTACCCATTCTCACTGGCACCAAGACATACGACGTAAGGAACGTTCGATCAGGTCCCTATCCCAAGCAAAGCCACCCAAGTGTCTATCGACGTCTATCGCCGCATACAGCACGAGCGAGTTGACGTCTCGCAGTCGCCTGAAAGGTAAAGGAGAGTGCGAAGGCGTAGATCGGTGATGTAAATTACCTACAATAAACTTTAGGGACCAAGACCCCCGGTTCGAGTTCTTGGATGAAGGTTCAGTGAGTTGCCAATTCAGTGGGTAACCAAGATTCGGTCAGACAGTAAGTGTAACAGATGTTATCTCAATCACGCTCGGTTATTGAGACATCACCGCATCGGCATCGATATCCATTCCTAAGAAGCAATCTTTTCACCGAAGCAAATGAGTGTGTAATGTTCATGTACATACCTTTAGATCCAATCCGACGGTGACGTAGGTGGTTAGGGATAAGAAGGCTAGTTAGTAAATCTAGTTGCGAAATAATGTCAGCGCAACTTGGTGTTCCGGAAGTCGAAAACCTCGAGGCGAAAGAAATTCGTAACACCTGTTTACGAAAAAAGAAACCGTGAACGGCAGACTTTATGGTCGACTTTTTCTAGTAAATGCTGTATGACTGTCTGGGTTCTGTGCTCACCGCCATGTCGCTTTTCTAATTTACCCTTCCCGTGTGAGAGAGTGAATGTTCCACCAGATTGGAGTCAAGGTTAAGGCAAGATCACCGTAAATAGGCGATTGACAAACCATCGATAGCTTCACAGACGAAAGGTAATTGGGGCAGTCGAAGAGACGTTGGCTAAGTAGTGGTATGTCAGAAATCGCCCATCGGACCAGAGTCGAGTATTTATGTTAGGCATAAATCGCCAAGATCTTTAGCTCGAATGGAAGCAAATGAACCCCTAGTCCCATCCAAGCAAATTATTATTGGAATTAATAGACCACTCGAGAATGTTCAGCCCTCGAGGGATATACTCAGCCTTTCATCGTGCCGAGAAAATGGAGCCAGGTGGTGCGCAGTCCCCGAGTCGATGGCGATGATATTTGGGGTGCTTCACATATAACGTTGGCGTATCATTTCTTGCACACGTATCCGGAATGGTGGATTTCCAAAGATAAATTCTGCCAAGCTTTGGCGATACATAGCACAGGGTAATCCATCGGATGGAAACAGGAAATGTGAGACTGTCCTAATAATTAATACAAGCAAAGAATCACAGCGCACTGGCACAACAAATTAATATGCAAAGCAAATACATTACGAGGTATGAGTTGAGCTCCCCTTCACCGCCGCCTGTAACCGCTGTCTCAATTTCGATCGCTCCTCTGTGGGGCTGCTCACCAGCGGCGAATTATCGTAAGTGGACGATAGTTCGGTTGTTGGAGTAGATTGTGATAAGCTTTTGGAATGAGTGGGCATCTTGGCTTGGGAATGAGAGTATCTTCTGCCGGGTGAGCCGTCATCTCTCCGAATTCCCACTTCGCCATCTTCGACGGTCTCAACAGTTTCGCTGAGAACAGCAATTCTGGTCCATCGTCGATAACGGGTGTACTAGAGGCGAGACCCTGTCAGTGCCAAGAGATGAAGAATCAAGAGGGGTAAATATACCTTGCCCATACCCCCCTTTCCTGAACAATTTTCCCATTTGTTGTCACCAAATACCCAACCATCGCCATCGGTGTAAACATCATCGTCATAACCGTTATCCTTTCCACCTCCCTCTGTCGATTTCTTCCCCTCCTCGCCTTCTCCTTTCTCAGTTGCATCCGAGGGTCCACTCAGACTTGCTTGCCTCATCTTCCCAGCAACTTTCATTAATCTGTTAGCACCTGACGGTGCACCAGGCTCTTCCATCGGAAGCGGCCTTTCCACTCGGGATGGGATAGTCCCCTCTTTGTGAAGGAGAACTCTCCATTCATCCTCTTCCCACGTCCAACGAGCGACACGCTTGAGACGTTTATTACCTTCTCGCATGTACACCGTAGTAGGGGCTGGTAACGAGAAGACGCTTGGAGGAGCGACGGGTTGTTGTGAAGCTGAACACCAGGACGGCCTTTCTCCAGGTAAAAGAGCAGCAGTCCAATCGAGGCCCATCCACCACCGTTGGTTTTCGTACACAGTAAATAGGAATCGAATGGTATTTACTTCTTGAGTGGAAGTCATCGTAGATATTCTGGCATTCTTGACAGTTTGTGGAGAAACGATTCGAGGAGGAAGCGGTTGTCCAGAGAGGAATGACCATGTCCTATATGTTGACCATCGTATCCAGGCGCTGCGCCAGAAACCTCGTCGAATAGCTTTAGACCAGCGGGCTTTCCATGTTAGGAGTATTGTCCCAGCAATAGCGAGAATGACCCGCAGTCGGACAAAATAAGTGAGAGCAAGATATGGTACATATAAAATAGCCAATACTCTGACGAGCACTGCGAGATTTGGTGCACTACGCGGAGTCTTGAGTGCGGAGAGGGATGGCAGGAGAGAATGGATGGCGGTGAGATCGGCAATAGCCTGCTGTAGGTTGTCTTCCGTTATTGGGGGTACTGGTGCTTGAGGTTTAGACGTCCATTGTGCAGCGAGCAATACCAATAACATAGCTATTGGGAGTACATAGCTGAATAGTTGATTGATCGTCAATATGGCACACGATCAACATTTCATGACCACTCACCGCAGAGCGACGTCACTTAACAAACACGCTGCCCACCATAAGGCGAGTGCAAGCCAACTTTCTTCCCATGAAGACCTCCAAGTGACGACTTCTATTGCATGCCTAATATGAGAGGCATACGGCCGTAGACCAACGAGGACAGTCACAAGAGGGGATGGAATGCTATTTAGAAATTCGGCGAGAGGTATTGCTGGAGTTTCTTGAGGAGGTCTCGACATTGTTCGTGAGGTGCTGGAGGTTGTAGTACAGGTGTAGAGAAATTACAAGGAGAACATATTATTTGTCGTCAGATTCTGTAGCACTTGTCAGCTGTCAGAGTGACCGAGGCTAGTGCGCTTGAGTTTGAGTTTGGCCACGGATTGGCCACGGAGGTATGTAATTGGAATCGTGTAAGGTTCTGCCGTAACAATCACGGGCATTTCGCAGTTTCACCAAGCACTTCGCCACTGGACATGTCGACGAGCACAGAGAAGGGACCACCGAACACGTCTACAACGCATGTATCGTCCGGAACAGTAGCAAACCATTTGCGACTGATACGCGTTCTCTCGGTGTGCACCTGGCTATTGTCCACACTGCTCCTCAACCTCGCATCTTATCTTCCCCTTTTTGATTCATCACCCAGGGTCGTCCTCAACGGATCAGATTCTCCCTTCTTGCGCTGGGATGTATTCCATTTCGGACATATCGCAACGGAAGGCTACATCTATGAATATGAATGGGCATTCTTCCCAGGTCTTCCCTTTTTCGTCATGCGTCTAGGCGCATTCGTGCTACACTCGTTGGGAATACTGCAGTCCTCGAGTGCATTCACATGGGACAATATCCTGAAGTCCGGTGCATTAATTGTCGCCGTCACGGGTGCGAATACCACGCTGTATGAGCTTACACTAGAGCTCACCGGCTCACCCCAAATGGCATTTTTGTCCTCATTATTATCGCTACTCCCAAGTAGTCCCGCGACTCTCCGATTAGTTCCGTATACAGAGCCGTTCTTCACATTTCTGTCCTACAAGGGTATGTTTCAGGATCACCTGCATCAACTTAGACTCATCGTTGTGTCATAGGCATGTTATACTGCGCTAGATCACGGTGGTTTCCTGCTCTCGCGTGTTTCTGGCTCGCAGCGAACTTCCGTTCCAATGGCTTCATGCTGAACGGATTCATAATATGGGGTATGCTCGTGGAGCCGATCCTCTTCCATCGAAAGGCGAGTTGATTTTGCTTGCGATATTTCACCGTATTACTGATCGTCGAATAATACCTTAACTTCCAATAGATGCGCTGGAGACGTGCTCTTAACACGCTGCTGATGGTATTTATAGCATTTATGCCATTCATTGGTCATCAAACCGTGGCCTACATCGCGTTTTGTCGGAATAGCAGCCCCGGCTACAATCCACCATGGTGCTCAAATAAAATGCCACTCATATACACATATGTCCAATCCAAATACTGGAACAGCGGGTTCCTACTGTACTGGACGCTGTCACAACTCCCCAACTTCCTCCTCTGTGCACCCGTTCTAGCCCTCCTACTCTGGTTTTCGGCATACTACATCCTTCGTGTTCTGCTCCCATACACACTCCATTTCTTGTTCCCGCATTCCCTCCGGATCCCAAACCCGCCCTCGGCTCTTACGTCTCCACTACTTACCATGAAGTTGGCCCCTCATGCGATCCACGCTTTTCTTTTCACTCTCCTTCTGCTCTTCGCATCTCATACCCAGATCATTCTCCGGCTCGCAGCTTCTATGCCGTTCACGTACTGGGCTGCTGCACATCTATGTTTAAAGTACCCGGTTTGGGGTAAGCGATGGGTTACATGGAGCGTAGTCTGGGGGGCGATTTCGATAGTTCTTTGGGCAACGTTCCTACCACCTGCGTAATAGGAAAAAAATATTGACAAGCGTGTATTTGGGGACCGACGCATACGATACCGACTAGTACCGAACAAGATCTCGATTGATATGGTCCGGAGGACTATAGTCACACAGCCAACTAATCACTTTCTGTTGAGAACAAACGAAAGGCTTGATCAATCTAATTGCGGCTCCGAGGTTTTTATTTGCTTTGTCCTCCACATATGGCAAATGGCAACGTAGGTGCTATACACTGTCAGATATGCATTCTATCTTGCTTGACGTGGAAGTAAAGTCCGAGTCAGTCTTGCCGAACGCCCTCATTTCAATCTAGAACATTTGAAAATGAGGTTTTTCACGAGCAGTGTTGCATACTTGGATGAATCGGGTTCAAACTTGCCGACTGCAATGCTCTATGATGTAGGTAAGCGTATTAGGTCTTCAAACTCAATCGCCGGATTTCTGTGTAAATACCACAGATAGTCTGCGATGTCAAAGCTATATTCTTCTATATTGGAAGCCATGCCGATCTCCAAGTCTGTGTTCTCGGGACGCCAATCATTACATATGAGGAGTTATCCTAGGAAACGCTGAGAAGCAAAGTCCGCCCTGATATATACTAATTATCACCTGGCCATAGAAGATGGTCGGGGGCACAGTAGCAACGTGTATTTGGATGAACAGAAAATATGTGTCTGCGTATAGCAACAGAAGAGCTTAGCGATAGCAGCAGTTGTCGCAGAAGCAGTGAACGACGAGACCTTCCTGATTTGCACCATGCGGTACAACCGATCCGCTCCCCGAGAATGGATTGATCTGAACTCTGTCTCCCCGCAGAGCTCCAACCGGCCAACATCACCTGAGTTATGTCTCTATTCTAACTCGATGTAACAAGTCCTACATCTTTTCTCTTTCATTCTACCATCATCTAGCATCCAAATACCCCCTAGGAACTGTATTTCCTAGGCGTCATGTCTACTACATATATTCAAGTCACCGTCGATCAGCGTCTGGAGAAGCCTACTATTCATTCGGGACGGTCTAGCGTGAATTCAAATAAAGTTCAATGGGAGGAGCTGTTGGCAGCACAGGTATGTTTTTGATTTATTCAATGAAATGCCGATATGAACTTTGAACCATATAGCTAAGTCCCCTTGCGTCGCTTCACCACAGAAGCTACTATAGTCGTTTGAGATTCGGGCCTGAGGGTGAGTATCAAATGTAGACCTAGAGTCGGTGATGCATTTAGCAAACGTCGTTTTAGGATGCTCAATGACATACGTTCCACTATCAATACATATGCCCGAACGTGTGAAGGAACTACAAGCAATTCAGACCGAACAAGCGACTCAACAAGCATGGTGGCGAAGCAAATGCTCAAGCATATCATTAGATGGTTCACGAAGTCGACCGTCTTCATCTCGCAGCAACCCCCTTCTAAGTCACACTTCTTCTCACGACAACTTACAAGAAGAATTACTTGATGCTATGCAATCACCGCTTGCTCTGGACCCCACTGCACCTTCAACTATCCCTCCTCATACGCCAGTTCCCGCTCATGCTTGGAAGACATCCGACAGTCACCCGATAAAGTAAGTTGATTCCCCTTCAATCGAATTGTTTCTCATCTTATGGGTATAGTATTTCCATGCTTATCCCCCCGGAACTCCTCCAAATCATATCTACTCATCTAACCCCAAAAGAGGGCTTCAGACCTACCATGTTCGATGTGCCCCCTTCCCACCGTCTCTATCATCTTCTGGACCGATACCGAGAGGGGTTCAACTCCTCAAATACTCCTCAGACTGCTGCAAACGTCCGGGCCATCACTCTGGCAACAACAAACCAGCGCAATAGTTCTACACGTTCTGACATCGTAAGCGTGCTATGGAAACAGACATTCTCTAAACGGAAATCCAAAGCCGAATTCTCTTCAAAAGTCACGTATACAACAGATCCCACTATCACAGATAAACGTTCTAGCTTTGATATCAAACCGATTCGAAGGCGGTATGTTCTTACCACTCAAATACTACTTGTATGTGTATATGGATGTTCATTTGGTGTGTCCCGCCAGATTGTCACCCTCAAAACGAGACACGAGTGCGCCTGTGAAAACACCAAAGCCGATCACGATCGGCAACTTATTCATGTCTTCTTGTCCCGGGAAGAAAGGTACTGAACCAATTTTAGAACTTGTTTGTTCCTCGAACTAAAATATAGTCGTTTCCTTGCAGTACGTTTGGATGGACCTGTAAATGGTCGAAGTGCCGTACGTAGGGACCTGGCGCAAGACTTGATGCGAATGTGGCAGGCGGGTGTACGGTGTATTGTATGGTACGTAAGATTACTTTCAGGATGTGGTTATATTCATTTTAACAATAACTATGTGTCTTGTAATACAGCTGTCTGGATGACGAAGAACTGGAATACCTTGGAGCCCCATGGCCGGAATATTGTCGAATTGCCGATGAGATAGGTATCGATGTCTTACGGCAAGTTTTTCTTTCCCCTTATTTGTTTTGTCTATAGCTCATTTTCCCCGGTTTCGTCCATAGGTTACCAATTCCAGAAGGACTCGCTCCCTTGGACCCTTCAATACTCGACAACCATCTAACACGTCTAATCAACACCTATACTTTGAACGGACACCACACTCTTGTCCATTGTCGTGGTGGCGTCGGCCGAGCAGGTCTCGTAGCCTGCAGCTGGATGCTCAAACTAGGCTTATGCGGATGGGTTAATAATGAACCTACATTAAACTGCGAGATCGAAGGATCTGGGTTGAGAAGAGACACGCTTCTCTTGGTGGAGAGGGCCTTATGGATTGTGAGGAAGCGTCGGAGTCCGAAAGCTATCGAGACTTACGAGCAGGTGAAGTTTCTGGTGGACTATGTGGATTTTTTGAGACAAGATCAAGATATGGGTTCGGAAGGCTCGGCTGAGGTCGCGGAGTTTAGTTCCAAGGTCATCGATTCAGTTCTTGATTTCGAAGAGCCTGCTTGGAAAGTTGGTGATGTGAAATTCGAGTGAAGTGACTTGTGTGGGGTCATATGTTTGGATATCTCATTTCTTTTTGGGGGAACATTTAGGGAATATCTTATATTTAGTTATTCATATTTTCGTAGGTCTTGAACAAAGGTTTTAGGGAATTTCTTGCATTTTACTCCAAATTAAATCGCTTCTTCGAACTCACAATCCGACTTGTAGCGATACGATTATAAGATTGAATAAGAAAACAAGGAAGGAGCACCAAAGGCACTCATTAGATTTGGACTACAGAGCTACACTGGTACGAGGGATGAGGGATGAGTAGAAAGACAAGCAAAATAACCTGGAAGCGATACGGAAAACATACAGAGCTAGCACTACAATACATAAGAGACGATGGATGGAACAAAACCGAATGAGGTGGAATGTGATGGACGTGAATGGAACTGAGTGAGGGGGTATTCGGGAGGCGATGAAGATGGATACGGTACAATGGAGTGGGGTAGATGCTATGCTATGAGGTCCGATTATTAGTATTAGGGTTTCATAACGTCCATTACACTGTTGAGAGATGGAAAGATATTGTCCGAGAGCGAAATGTGCCATTGCGGCGAAGATGGTGAGATGCGGACAAATGGTCGTAATTCAGCTTCGGCAGTGAGAGCGAGTTGCTTTCAGCTGAGAGGAAACGGCGGCGTGCAGATAGGTGAGCGGATAGATGAGCATTTTAAACGCGCCCTCCTCGTTGACGATACATGAGCTCGAGTGTTAGTCGAGCAGCTTCGTCCAAAGCTTCTTGCTGGCTGTACATAGAAGCTTGGGCGTACTTTACGCCATTAACTGTAATTGGGTTGAAATCAATATCAGAATGCGAGTGACTGCTGTGGCACACTTACAAAACGCGACTGCAGTCCACGTAGGACGATGAGGGGGACCGTCGGGGTTCACTCTCATGTCCAGGCCGTTGACACAACCGTTCCTTTGGAGGTAGTTGTTGAGTTCCATACGCCATTCTAAAATAGTAATTGGGCTGTCAATGAATATCCCTCGTGATAGCCGAAGAAAGCGACTCACGTCCGCTCATTTTAGGTGGATCCGAAATGGGAATGAGTGAGAAAAAATGAGCTTGTTTGAAGTGGAAGAGGAGAGCTTTACAAGTTGAGATTTGCTGAGGAATGAGTCAAGCTGAAGACTCCGTCTATATATACAGAATTCATAGCACTTGAGAGCTTGCCATGGTATGGAGGCAAGATGGCATGACTCAAGGAGAAGCACCGGCAAGCCCAGGTAAGAGCGTAATTTGACGGATCTGATAAGTGCAATGATTTTCCAAGTTCGAGGTTCGAGGGTCCAATGCGGTGAGAGGTTCTTAGGGAAAGGACCAAGGAACGTAACATCTCAGAACGGCGGAAAGAGAACTGCGCTATACACAGTGATTCTTCCGATGAAAGAACCAGTTATGGTAATATCATTTCGGGATGATGATTTTCATCATGCATAATTGAGCCTCGAGGAAGGTTGACTAGGGATCGTGTTCGCCAGAGCTATACTTGGCATGAACCAGATAGGACCGTAGTGACCAAAACACCCTGTTGACGCCCTGTTACATCGGAGGGGTGATCCTGCGTGTGGCGCCGATCCAGCAAATTTTGAGCGCAAAACTCAGGATTCTACTTTGGTGAGTCAGGAAGGAACCAAACAACACATCCAGACTTCAGGGTCGGGCTGCACGCCGGTGTACTAGGAAGGAGTCAAGTTAAAGCAGGAGTGGCGACGAGGCGTCCCAAGGGCTAGCTTCGTGTCATAGTTAACACAGATACGTGCTTTACTCAGAACCCGGTCTACACGGTGTCCCACCAGGAATAAGAATAATATTGAGGCGCATCTCCAGAAATGGGCACACGCGCCTCTAAACGAGTACGTTGTATAGCCCTGCATCGGCCGTAGGCGACATTTTCGCATACGTAGTTGGGTCCGATTGCAAAAGACAAAGAATGCGCAGAGAATATGTCTTCAGGTCGTTGACTGTGTCTGCAAAGCGCATGAAACATGCTTAGCAATCACGGAGCGGTCGTACCACCTATGTTTGCTGGCAAGTGATAGTTGGAAAAAATTATGGAGAAAGCCTCGAGGCATATGGAATATGCCTGTCGTACAGCTACCATCCGCCTATTTTCTTGTTGTAGAATCCCTCAAGTTCCTAGTATAAGGTATAGCCTCGTCCAGGGCCCGAGGCCCTCGGATGGTGAGAATGAGCCGGTGATGAGAGTTCACAAGACCCGTAAATGCTAATACGGCGGTAGAAGTTTCTGGTGAGTGCTGAAGTCAAGTACGTCAGACATAATTGAATATCAAGCACAGGGTTAGAATAGACGAAGGGTTATCTGAGCAATCTAGGGTAATGGTAACGTTTGAGATGTGCACGAAATCAAAAAGGCGGAGATCAGGCAATACGGCCGGCAGGCGCCCCAGAGATAAGATAACCGCGTGGCCATTACAGTTCAATATGGCACGCTTCACCAACTTCAATAATTGGCCCAGCCACCGAATCCGTTCTCACCTCTCGTGCAGCTCGGTTTTGCATGTCATACTCATAGCAACCACCTGCGTGCCTCCTCCCTCCTCTACCTGGACTGTCTCCGCACTCGTACTCTCTTGGCCATGGACCCCTTTTCGACTTCCGTATCTGGTTCCAGACACCCTGTCCGCATTCCTGTCAAGCCGAAATCTTCGACACCCACCCCAAAGACGAAATCTTTTCGTTCCACACCACAGCCCTCTACTCGTGACATAAGGCCAGCGTCCTCAGTTCGTAGGAAACCTACTACGACCTTCAAATCACCATCTTTGCATGATCCCAACCCAGAGACCAATGCAACCTGTACGTCACCGTCGCTTCACACCATCATATTGTCATTCTCAACCTTAGTTCCAGCACATCAGTCAATTCATAGCATATCTAAACCGCCTTCGACATCATCCAGCTATTCCCAGAGCGTAAGCTCCGATTCCACAAACCGACCTGCTTCGTCGTCGCGCCGACAGCCGATCGCGTTACCTCTTTATCACCCTAAAGGTCTCCTCGCCCTCTCGTTGTCACAACTCGACCCTGCGATATTTGGTCTACCAAGTTCTGTCTCTGTTGACGATCAGGATGCCGAGGCAGACGAGTCTGCTCGTCGACCCTCATCTCGTACGAGACGCCCAGCCGCCAAACTACGCGATCGGGAGCGCGAAGAAGCAGACGATAATGGTCTGAATGGCATAGACGGCGTAAATGGTCAAACCAAACAATCTAGTCCTCGTAAAAGGCGTGCCGGTGCCGGTGGTGCAGCAGGCGGAAAAAGACGAAAGAAAGATGCAGAGGACGCCGATGGAACTTACCCTCAGCCTGCTAGACGGACTCGGAACGCTCGCAATAATGCAAATGCTGTACCTACTTCCCCTCTTGCTGGTGTAGCTGTCGCCGTGTCTGTTGCTGCCAACGACAGCGCAGAAAACGCTGATACACCCAGTGGGAACGCGGATGGAGAAGACACGGGGTCGGTTCAAGCTGATGCTGAAGTCATTAAACCTAATAAACGAGTCACTCGAAGCCGTCCGACAAGCACGAAGCGCAGAGGGTCTACTGCTAGTGATTCTACTACGACTTCCGTCTCAGGATCAATTGCAGCCAATGGGACAAGACACAAACGCGCTGCCGAGAAGGCGCTTGTAGAGGAACCTACCAAGGATGTCGAGATGGAATTGGACGAGAAGACTGCCAAATCCGAACAAGATGATGGGCAGAATGAGTCGAAAATATCTGAGGAGACGCCTGCTGTCGAACAAGATCAGATAACTTCGAATTTCAACGCTGCAGAGGAGGATCCGACCGCGATGGAGGTTGATGAATCCGCGAAGGCGTCAGAGCCTGAAGTCAAGGGCATTACGCCACTGACTCCTGAACCGGTCCCTGCGATTGCTACAAAGGAAGCCCCCAAGGAGGACAAGGTCTCCGTCATTGAGCCGCGGGATGACAAAGAGGAAGGGGAGCTGAGCGAAAGTGCTGACGGTGACTCAGAAAAGAAAAGCTAAATGGCGCTCTATTTCTTTCCCCCCTTCACTACTTATCCCTCATCTTATCGTCTATCCTGTCTATGTCTGCCACTTGGAATAACTATAATATCCAAATAGGTTCTGTAGCGTTTATCTGTCGCTGTCCATTTCGTGTTCTCGAACTCGCTTTTTTTGGTTCATCGTTATGCTGGAATACCCTTGTATCATATAGTCTTGTACTTTCTCCTCTGTAACCCCCATCGTCACCCCTAAATATCTATTAACTGATTTAATATTTAACCTTTATACTTGAACTGTTTGCCTGGTTGGAGGATGAGCTGGAAGTTGAACTGACGCGTCAAAGTTTTGTTGCAAATGAAACACGGTGTGACGTGCTACATGGTGTCACTACACGTGATATTGTGACTTTGACGCAAGCGTGATTGTGATTGATCTGGATCTATCCGAGTCGAGACAGTATTATATCTAGTTGACTGCAACGTTAACTTGCTTATTCGTTAATGACCATATAGACAACATTATGGCTGCTTTTGTCAAAACGAAAATAAAAGCGGCAAGGGAAGCCATTACAAAGAAGGATTATACTGCTGCCAGAGACGCTGCAACAAAGGTCTTGGAGTTTGAGCCGGATAACTACAACGCGTACGTATCCTCCCTGTTTCGTTTACATACTGTAACACATATGCTCTTCGCTATAGAAATGTTTTCCTAGGCCTTTCTCTCCTTGAATTGGGTGACACTGATAATAGCGAGCAAGTAACTCTGAATAATTGTACATGCTTTGGTAGGATATATGCTAATTGCTTCGCTTGTTTTGTAGGCATATCGAAAAGCCATAGGCTCCAATCCAGACCAACCATTAGCATGGCAGGTAGGTGTCCATGCCCATGACTTTTTCTACTAGTGATTTATCTTCTCATCCATACAGGGTCTCTCTAAGCTATACGACAAATTAGAGAAATGGGACGAATACGCTGACACCTTGCAACAATTAGCAGAACTTTTCAAGAAGGCGTAAATTATAGTTTTCTCCTTCTGCGTCAACTATGAAGTACTGAAACTTGTATCTCTAGCAACGACGCAGTCAAATGCGCAGAAACACTGCAGAAATTTGTCGAACTACGTCGGTCGAGAGGTACACCAAGAGAAGTACGACTATCATCAGTCATGAACTTTCACTGTATTGATGGTGGTTTATATTCATGAAAGTTAGCTGATGCTCTATCCTTGTGGCTTCCCGACTCATCCTTCTACCCTCTGTTATTCACGTTGCCTCCGCCCGATCCTACAAACCCGACTGCAGCCACGATTTTTGAGACACAATCAGCTATACAGAACTCACTCCCCATCCTTGAAAAGATCACCGCTGTCATCGAACAGGAAGAGGAAGACACAATGAAGAATGAATTTGAGAGGCGTCGCACACGGCTCAATGCTGGTGGACCAGAACACATCAAACGGGAGATTGGCAGAGAAGTATGGGGCTCATCTAAGGTAATGCGTCTCTTTGGAATCATCTCCGACTTCCGAAATTTGATGTTTTATCATTCCCTAGCTCCCGTCATTATACAACGAGATCATGAACAACCCACACACGTCGGACGAACTACGTCGTGCTACTGAGTCAAAGCTCTTGTTATTCAAGCAACAGTTGCTCTATGCTTTAGGTGCATCGGCTCCACAAAAGGCTGCCCTTAGACAAGAAGTCAAGGACCTCGTCGACGGTATGGTGTTGATCAACGTTCCGGATGTACTTGCGTGGAACTTATACATCGAATGGAAGGACGTCGAGTCGATAGGTATGTGGTATTGTGAATCGAGTTGTCGCTCTCTTGACGTTGTTCGCAGAGGAATACGATTTTGAGATGTTCCGAAAATACATGACGTTATTCCCCTCAGAACATTTAAGCAAACTCCTCCGCGGCTACTTTTACTACTGGGACATTCCCTTATCTACGGATGATGAGGAAGAAAGGGCCCCTGAATACGAACATGAGGACGAAGACCCATTGGATACTGTTCTGGCATGTCTCTATTCCGCTTTCCGCCCTTTCACGGCATTTATATTTTCTACCCTGGTAGGAGGCCTTCAATAATCTTTCGAACTCTATTTTTGCCCACCGTGTGGTTGCTGAAGTCTACGAGAACGAGGAAGACCTGGAAAACGCCATCAAGGTTTCAGAAAGCGGCCTCGAGCTCGTTCTGAGGCACGAAAAGAATGTCAGTTCTAAGCTGTCGCTGTATGTATCCAATCTATGGCCTTTCAGGTTTTTACATCCCTAAATCTGATTTATATAACAGCGTCTCTAAGGCATTCAATGTCACTCTGGGCACTTCGCTCGTACACCTCTTCCCTCCAAAACATCATGTTCGTGCGCTAGGTATAATCGACGAGGTGTTGTTACAAGATCCTCAAAACATTCGCTGCCTCATGGGACGAGCTTATATTCTTCAGTTTGCTCAAAAGTGGACTCAAGCTGCCGACCTGTTCAGTGAAGTTGCCAGATTACTACCTGAAGATGTCGACAATGGCCTCCGTGCGAAAGAAGAATTTGCTTGGTGCAATGTAGAGGCAGGGGACGCCGATAGTGGTTCCACAGGCTTAAAAGAGGTCTTGGAACTACTGGATCCCTTGGAAAATAGAGAGGCTGATCAAGCGAGATGTTGGTGGAGACTCGGTAAATGTTATTGGAATATGGGAGGTAAGTAACCGTGCATACACTACTTGTTATAATGTGCTCAACGGTTCCGTAGAATCGAGACGGGAGGAAGCGTATCAAAATTTCATTACCTCTCTTAAACGCTCTCCTGCTTTCGCTCCTGCCTTCACATCCCTTGGAATTTATTATGCAGAATTCGTATCACCTCCGGATCCTAAACGTGCTGCCAAATGTTTCCAAAAAGCTTTCGAGCTTGATCCAAAGGAAGGCGAAGCTGCTCGCCGGCTCGCTGAAGGCTTCGCGAGGAACGCGAGTGGGACCTAGTCGAGGTGGTAGCTCGTCGCACAATTGATGGTGAAGGCGGCCTTGAAGGAGGCGTGGATGCCGGACCTCCGGCGAGGTACCTTCCGCTGAACGCTTGGGCATGGAAGGCCATGGGTGTGGTGGATCTGGTAAGGACTATCTATTGCTTCCCAGCTGTTCTCTCCGTTCATACTTTCTCGCCAAATCAGAACCGCCAACAATACCCTGGAGCTATTCAGGCATTTCAAATTGCACTCCGGACCGATGCGGATGATCAGCTATCTTGGCTCCGTCTTGGAGAAGCATATAGCAAAGCTGGAATGTATGCCGCGGCCGTTAAAGCACTTAACCGAGCCAAGGAGCTCAACCCGGACGATTGGATTGCTTCTTATTTCATCGGTGAAGTCCAAAGGCAGATGGGTCATTATGCGGAAGCAATCGAAGCATTCGAGGAAATAATAGACAAGAACCCACATGAGCTTGGAGTCCTGATGTCGCTAGCCCAAACTCATCTTGAACAAGGGCGAAGCGAGTTCACATCTGCGTTCACAGCTCGGGCGGAGGCCTCGTGGATAGCATGTATCCGAGTGATCATGAACCTTATAGGGGCAAGTCCAGGATTCCGTAGACTGGCTTGGAAATTGGCCGGTGATGCATTGTTTTCGTTATCTCAGCTTCTCAGCTTTGCAGATGGCCTGGTGACTGCGGATGTTGTTGGACAGATAGCCAATGTCCTTGCAGAACACCCGCAGAACAGATTGGAGGGTATCGTCGCGTTTCCTCCGCTCCTTGATCCTGAAACGCACCCGAATCTGTCATTGGCAATTTTGGAAGTAGCAATTGCATCATACGACTATCGCATCACCCTTGGATCACTGGATGATTCCGCCAGTGCGAGTACACACTTCGATCTCGCAACAGTATTTGCAACGTATGCTCGGAGATCATCATCGACGTCCAAACAAGATCAGCTCCAAGAGGAAGCCATCAAATCCTACAAGGACGCAATCTCTTTCGATCCCTCGAACGATGAGTACTGGCATTCTTTGGCTAATGCAGTCTTTGTTACACAGCCTAAGACAGCGCAACATGCGTATATAAGAGCGCTAGAAATTGACTCTAAGGTATGCCACTAATTAGAAACCTACTCACCGGCTAAATGTTCAAATTCGTTCTTTAGAAAGCCACAACGTGGACTGACTTAGGTTTATTCTATCTTTACCATGAAGACGCCCAATTGGCCAATGAGGCGTTCTACAAAGCTCAGATACTCGATCCTGATTTCTCCATGGCTTGGGTTGGACAAGGACTCGTAGCTACGATCAACGGACATGATCGGGAGGCTATGGCATTGTTCGAACATGCCACTGGGTTGACGTCTCATGTAGTGAGTGTCGGCACTGTACATTGATTGTAGTGACTGTTGCTGAATTGCTGAGTAGCCTGGAGCCGACGTGGAGTTCGCAAAGCGTCTCTTCAATAAGCTAGGATCATCCGGCGCCGGAGCTCGCAGCTCACCAGACGCATTGCATCCTGCATTCTTCACGCTGGACCGTTATGTCAAGCAACATCCGCAGGACGCCAATGCAACACATCTTTTCGGGTTGGTTTGCGAGTCAATTGGACACATCGAACTCGGTGCAAATTTAATACAAAGAGCCATCGCAATCTTAGAAGCCGCGTATGAGGAGTCCGAGGACCCCATCATTGAGCGGCAGTTCGCCATTGCTCATACAAACGTAGGAAGGCTGCGCCTTGCTTTGGAAAACTACGACGCTGCGCTCGACGCTTTCCAAGTAACGCTTGGTCTTCTACCAGAAGAGTCGGACGGAGAGACTACAAGCGTTTTATTAGCCCACTCACACTTTGGCTCCGGCCTCGCACATTTTAAACTTGGTCATCTTGAAGAGGCGTTGGTCTCTTTCCAGACAGCCTCAGAGTATGCCGAGCCGAACGATACCCTTCGAGGCCATGTTGTAGTCCTATTAGCCCAGACGCTGTGGGCGTTAGGCTCAGAGGAAGGACGGGAATCAGCTAAATCCCAACTACTCCAAAGGTATGCCGCTGAAGCGCAAGTGATCATCATAAAAATCCTCATTGACTGTTGCGTTCCCGTAGCATTACCGCAGATCCTGAGAACCTTATTGCCATTAATACACTTGCAGGGATGGGTATTCTAACCGACGACGATGGCCTTATTGATGCCGCTCTATCAGAGATCCTCGCTCTGACGCCGGACAGTCGACAAGAACGAGATCCAGAAGGGAATGTAGCTTACTTGATGATACAACATCATCTGGGCCAGGTCGGTCAAACTTCTTATTCATCTATCCCCCTGATCCGAGGGCTGACATGTTTGTTGCATGCCTACAGGGCGATGTCCGACAGGCGCTGTCAGTTGCGCAAGCAGCTCTCGTGGCTCAGCCATGGAACCCGAAGGCGAGACGGCAGCTTGCAAGCCTGTTACTAAGGCAGTCGGATGGTAAATCTGCTCAGGGAATCTTGGAGTCCTCATACAGTACGGGAGGGAATGATCTGCATGAAGCCCGAGATATCTTCGGTTTGCTGGCCATTGCTGATAGCGGCGACGCGAAAGATCACGCTGAGGCTAACAGACTTGGACAAAAATCGGTTATACTAACTCCTGGTAGGATGTTCAATTGGCAGTCACTAGCTGTTGTTTGTAGTCGGTTGGCAAAGATTGAGGCTTGAAGCGAAGGCAATCTAATTTAGTAACGGATAGTTCGTGGGCGGGAAAGTTTGCGAGTTTCGTAACCACATTGCAACCTTGTTAGCTTTAGAAGCTTGCGGGAAAGCCCGCTTATTATTCCGGGTAAATCGGACAATATTTGCGAAGCCAGTTCTCACTTAGAACATCCAGCGGGCAAGTCCTAAATGGGGACAATAAAACGCTGTACCTTATCGCGATACGTCATGTTACGTAGAACTGTACGTATGAATCGTGAAACCATCAGCTTGTCATCGTGTTATGCAGTAACAAAGAAGGATGATCTTCACAATAGTCTAGTCATACGGTAAGGGTTGCTCTATGTGCACACTCTAATAGGGATAAACTAAAAACTGCCAGTAACAGCCCTCGCAACCAGTATAATTCGATCACGAATTGGGTCAGTGTTGTCAGAACGTGATGTGCCTTGAACTTGGTCGATCCACCAGCGCAATCGTGATTCAAGCTGTTCTCTTGAATAGCCATCGGTCAATCTGATGCGAAACATTGAGTCACATTGCCACAATAAAAGTCTTGTAGAGAGAAACTCACAATCCTCGTTCTTCGAGAGCATCACGCAGATCGCTGTCGCGTAAAGAAGAAATAGCATTTTCCCGAAGGAGTAAAGCATCGTCCTCCTCGATGGTAACCAAATGATGCTTGATTCGGCGGATTCGCATGGGCCTGGGACCAATAGTTGACAGACCCAAGACGCTAAAAGGATAACATGTGAGCGTTTCGCTTAATGTGTCAATTTATTTGTAGTATTACCCAGACAACGATAGAGGTATTGAGCCTGAAAGCAGTGAGCTAGTAGATATTGATTTGTCCGTAAGCACTCGTTGGTGCAATTCCCGGAAGTCATCTATCATTGCGGAGGCATAGAGTTTTTGCTTGTCACGACGCTTATTGGCTATTCTTTCCTTCTGGGATGGAAGAACACATGTGGACGGAAGAAGGAAGGGAGCGTAAAGAACCACCAAGGGGATGACCTCTTCTAACACAATGAATATTAAGGCGAAGGGAACTAATCTGAAGAAATAAAGTAAATTAGAATGGTTACATATCAGAGTAACGTTAGGTCAGTAGACTTACTTCACAAGGTCTTCCTTGTTAGTACGGATGAAACGCGTTTCCCAACGATATAATGAAGGTCCTCCGTTCTTTACTCGGTCCTGCATTTCTTTGGCTCGCACACGGTTGGTGTTGATTAGCTTTACGCCTCTCCAGTAGAATTTCTAAGTTTGAGAATGACGATTAGCAAAATTATACCCTAGGAAGTCTATTCGCTCACGAATAATTCTTTTGCTTGATGTACAAGGCTACCAATCCACGAAGCGTCCTTTGGTGGAGGTACCAGAATGCCATGCCGAGATGCATCTTCGAAGTCCTGCTTAGTAGTATCAAGTACTGAAGATACACCAGAGTTACTGGTGGCAGACACAGGTGGAGAGGTCTTCTCATTCTGTTGTACCTCCAATGGGTTTGGAGAAGATGGTGAAGGCGACGTAACAGTAGGTCTTTGAGGCTTCAGAGGGCCAGGTTTGAGTTCTACCTTCGGTTTCCGAGGCAAGTTTGCGGTGACTGATTCCGGTACAGGTTTCGAATTATTGGTTTCCGGAGGATGATTTGATGTAGACACATGTCGGGACACCAGAAAACGAGGTCCGAGAAAAATAGACACTGAAGTTGGGAAAGTGGAGACGTGCGTTCGTTGAAATTGTCTGCGACAGATAGGTGGAGAGTTACGTTGACTATTCAAAAGCAAACTAGGACCAATGGGTTGGTTGAGTGTAAGTGAAGAAACTAATGTGATAAACGTACCTCAATCCATGTCGATTCAGCTGGGAAGAAATCATACAAGGCAAATCTAGAAAACTCTTCTAGTTGTCCTGCCACGTTTTCCGGCAGAAACCTCTGGCAAAAGGGATATGATACTATGCTTTCAAAATTAAGATATGACCTTGAGACTGCGATTGTATGGAGTATTAAGATGACAAGTCTGAAGACCAGCAGTGACTGGAAAGTGTACAGACGCCCGGGGCAGAAGGAACGCGTGAGTCGGCTGATTATGTAACCCTGGCTGGTCCAAAAGGGGATGTCACTCTCAGGCTCCAAAGGCCTCTCTCCGAGTCTCTCGACGTCCTGTCATGATTCAAAGTGAGAACTGGACTGACTTCGTCGTCGAGGGTATTAACGAGCACAAGATCTTAGTGGGAGCCGAGGGCCGAAGATACGCGTATTGCTTGAAAGTCGTGGCTTGCATGATGATGCATGATGTACGTGCTACTGAACGCCTGTCACCCAACAGAAAAGGAAATGATGTCCATCACCACCTTTACAGCCCTGCAGTTCTATAACATTAGCTTTATTGCCCGGCCGTAAAGTCAGGGCATTATGTACAGAATTTAATTCGCGATATATGATTCTCGACGTTTCCCATCACTCATTTTCCTTCTGAGGATAACCTGATTATTCTAATGCCCGGACAACATGTACCGGTGATGTTGCAACATCCAGGCTTATCTCCTTTTGGTAGATAGTTCTCGTCACTCATGTTCTGGTACATACCTCAATTCCCTAAGTGACCATTCGCCTTGTATTTCACGACCAAATACCGTCAAAAGCACATTTGACTCAATCAAGACAGTAAAATTCGTACAAGCTCCCATGGCTTCAACGACGCAGAAGGTTTACAGTCTTAGTACACCGCCCTGACCGCCTCGCGGACGATTTCGGACAATACAACTTCTCCCACAGCATCGCAAGATCGGTGCGCGTGTTTCGTACCCGTGCACAGGTATCTGTGCACGATAGGATTATGCCTTGCTAGTACTCCGTATCGGATCAGGTAGTCAGTCTTTTGTTGCCCAAGGTCAGCAATATGTTTCCTATGTGGCTCCCTTTTGATATTGTGTATGATAACTCACTGCCGCCGGTTAATTTGCCTCCACCATGCTTCAGCTTTCTGCAACACTGCACGAAGATTTCAATTTGACGAATACAAGGGACAGACCTATATGCACCCGTGCCTTAGAGTGATTGACACACAAAAGATACCCCGATCATCACGCGATGTGAACATGGAGCTGGCAATCGCCGCCCAAAATTGACTGAACAACGCAGGTAAAATCTAATCTTGCGAAAGACGATATATTATTTTCCTTTATTGTTAATATACCAGCTCTGTGTTCTGAATCCCGGTGTGCCGGCGGGGAACAAACATACTGACTTGCCAAATCCGATTGGCGGCGTCTTTGGTCCCGCAAGATCATTCTTTAAACGCCCTCGCCCCTGACTTTTACTCTTCACGATATTCCGAAACATGGATACCACGGCAGACAAGCCCATAGAGCAATCAGTCGAAGCAAAACTGGAGGCACGTATACTGTTGCTAAGCCAGCTTCAGGACCGCATCAAACAGTTGCGAAATGTTCCTGGTTTACTTCTCAGCAGACAGACGAACGTATTGTTTCCGGATACAATGTTCTCGGATCCAAGGACGGACCTCCAGGCGAACATACAGGTCATGAAGGAAGTTAATGAGAAAATACGATCAAAGGATGTTCAAGAAACTCTGAAAGATGCTGCAGAATGTGAAAAGAAAGACCCTATAGGCCTGCAAGCACACAGAAGTAAGCAGGCGAAGACATCGAGACCACTGTACGTGCAAATATTGTATCTCGTCTGGACCAGTTGTTCATCGACCCACGGCCCGTTTAGTGAAGCACCGTCACCAGAATCACCTCAAGCTTTCCCTTCTTTTCAGCCACCTTCCTCCCAGCTACTCCCATCAGGGGAGTCTGTTAACGAGCCGCTCAGAATTGACGGTCTCGCGGACTATATCCGAGTCTACAACGAGTCCAATAAAAATAAGCTACATATCTGGACCCCAACTGATCGCCAAAGGAGAACTGCTCTCCAAAGCTTCCCAGTGACTGTACGTTTCACCATACCCGATGTAGTCACCGTTTTCCTGAGCCTCGGATGTGCTTCTACGAGCACCACTATCATTGTTGAAAGCGTGACTGCTTTCGGCCCACGAGAAAAGGTGCGTAACATTCCTGCGGATGAGAACGCGTACTACTGCGCCCCCTCGATTGACATTGTGTGGGCTTCCTCGCAGAAACCGCCACATTCTCAGTCTGATTATGCTGTATACCAAAAACTCTCCCAGCAGCTAGCGAAGGTCATCCAATCACAGCCACTAGCTCCGTTTCAGCTGATCCTGGTTCGTCCATTTGACTGCTCCGCGAAGTCTACGACGTCATTGACCTTTTGGCCCTACACTCGTTCAGACTGTGCTTTCATCGTATGAAGATTTATTCATTAAACAATGCAGCGTTTGTGGACGCGTTCTGTCCCTAGAAGGTCATATTCCCCCAGTAGGACGAATATGGTCACATACAAGTCCTGCTCCGGAATATCCTTGGGAAGCCAGGCATGCCACTTGCATGCATAGCGTTTAAACTTAGGGTCCATTTCTACACGTTCCTCTCTCCACTAACGTTTGCTTACCATTGGCATTGTAATTGCGGCAATTCACGCCTCTGTTCCACTATCAACTTAGAAGATTACATGATCAAAATGATTCCAAGATGACGGAAAAGGCCTTCACCATATCGGTTGACTTGTGTACATTCGTAGGCGGCCTTCAACAAAGGCAGGGTGACTAACTTCATGGGCAGCCATCCCCTTCTGGTCAGTAACATTCAATGGGGCGCTCTTCTGGAAGAAGGCCTCGACGCTGCATGATCAGTCGTGGGTTAGTTCACTCGCAAGCGTAAGATAAGCCCCCGCTCAGGGGAGTGCATATGACGAAAAGTCGTGGCCATCGAGGGCGACAGAGTTGCCACACGAGATTCAGCCATTAGGCCTTTGGGGTCATTTTTGTTATGGCGGGCCACACATTCCTTAACCTCGCTTATTGAACTATTGCGGGACATATGCGCTGGAAGGATCCCTTCTGGATTCTCCTGCGAAGACCCGGATACTCGTGAGGGTGAGGTTTCTTGTTCTCTCACATTCGGACCGTATGTGGGTTACGGTCCAGATGCGCCGATTGGCGGGGTCAATGTTGGTCATAGCCATTCCTACGACTTCAGGTGCCTCAATGGCGAGGAGAGGACGTGCATGAACGTTCAGCAAAACACGATCGCCGGTATGGGCTTTGTTCTGCGACAGGCAGTCACTGCATAGCTGTGCTCCGTCTGGTCTTACAAGCTGATCCGGACGCGTAGATAGCAGGTACGTGACCCTTCGTTACTGTCACACAGAAATATGACCAAAAAATGAGGTCCGAAATTCCAACAACAACTTGGACGCGCCACCGATCACACAAGTCCCTGCTTTGTTAACGTTAGTAGGTGCACAATTAGACTCTCAGAAGTTCCCTCAGCAAGCATGTTCTCTTCGCCTGCCCTCCCACCCATACACTGCGAAGCCTTGTTGCTTCTGAGAAGCGTAGCCCCTGTGTGGAAGTAATGAGTCAATCTGCCTTGGGGCCACGCGAGAGTCGCCTGCATTGCAGATCATTCCACGTGCCGGTGGGTACCAATGGCGCTGCGTAGAGCCATCAATTGGCCAGCGGTTACTTCCATCACATCTACTAACATCTACGATTCGGATCGCTCGTCTACAGAGGAAGACGACAACACCGCAATCTCTGACCCAGCTGGAACACCCGAGTTGACCGTACCAACGTGTAGCCTTGAGAAATAGGAGCCCCCCGTCCCTCGCTCCATCCTTCTCTCGAACAATGAGAGTGGCAAACCAAATAGTCTACGCCGAAAGTAAGGGGGGATTAGGTTGGAATATAATTCCCAATGTGAATTTCGTCGGAGAAGCTTTAGGGGGACGATTTGAAACTCGATCGGTATACGGCATCTATCTCCAGTAGTAAGCGATCTTCCGATCCATGGAATCCCGACCTTCAAATTCTCCCCCAGCTCCGAATGTGACCTTATAAAACCCATGGGTCCGGATTCCATATGCTCACTTTCGCCACCCCTGGTCATTCTCTACCGGTCCCTTGACCGCCCTTTCTCTTCGTGTCTAGTGTCTAGTGCCGATAATTCCCTAAGGACGCATCGTGCTCTTATTTACCAACTCTACGTGACCGCTGCCTTTCACAGTCCTACTGCTTAGTGCCGAAGTCGCGTGTTTCCCCTCCACTGCACCTTCCCCTACAATCCCCCCCTTCTAAAGAGATGGCTTCAGTATCGTCTATGCCTATGAGCCACCCACCGCAATTCCTCGGAGGCGTCCCCTCTGCATATATGTCTGACCAGCAGTATTATACATCTGTTCCCAGATCCCTCACTGGTAGGTGTCCTTGTTACCTCATATTTTACGTGTGCTTATATGTTTATACCCTATAAGACCCTCAACATCTACCCATGTCAGCCCGACGAAGTCCTAATCAAAGCATCCTCATTTCCCCTCGTGGCCTCTTCCACATTTCCCATTACCATCAACTCGAGGCTCAACCAGGGGATCGTATAGTCATTGCTGTAGACTTTCGGTACCAATCCAACAAAGAGACCTTTCTGCGTCTCGTTCTTGGAAGGCGACCCCTCCACACTTCAGTTCGTCGCGTACCTGAAAGCAACCGCTGGGAGATAACCGCCATAATTCCGCCTCCCCAGGCTTATGCCAATCCCACTGCTCCCATCCCACTTTCCGTTCAAGCACTCGACGAGGACAATGCGATTCTCGACTCCGTAGTGGCGGGATGTTTCGTCTATTGGGATCGTACGTATTTATGATTCTTGTGCCAAGCAGCATCTAACAAGTATTCTACAGACTCCAGACAAACGAGTAGTCCTTACATGTTCCACCGCTCTGTCAAAGCGAGCGATAGCTCGGAAACACTCCTTGGCGATGTCCTCACATCCTCACCTTCCAGTTCCTTGATTTCTCTTCCGTCCAAGGGTTTGGATCGTCCTACCATATCTCGTTCTTCCAGCACTCGTCCAAACAGAAGTAAATCGTCTACCTTATGCGTTCGCTCTAAACAAGCAAACGTTCTAGTACGAGCGAAGCGCTATGGTCCTGGGGAGGATGTTCCGGAATCGCAGAGAATCATTCTCGATATAGCCTCCCCCGTAGAAGCCATGGCCGCCGACTGGGCTGAGGAAGAGATAAAACTCGGTCGACGACTTATCCGTTTTTACTCTCAGTTCGATAGCCAAAAGCTCACCGTAACGTGCGAGCGTATAAAGCAGGAGGAGTACGTCGAGGGCGATGCGGTTATCTCGTGCATCTATCGCACGGACACGAATAGTTGCTATGTTACATCTGTGGACATCATCTGTCTCTTAGAGAGTCTGTCCAACGCACCCTTCGCCATCGAAGAAAAGAATCGCATTCGCCGTAATCTCGAGGGATTCCGCCCCAAGACTGTCTCCAAAAATCGATCTGGCACTGAAGACTTCTTCCAACAAATCATGGACTTCCCTGCGCCTAAACCTCGAAACATCGAGAAGGACGTCAAGGTCTTCGACTGGGCTGTTCTCCCTCAAGCATTGGACAAGATTCTATCCAAATACGTGAGTTCCTTCACACTCTTATTCGTTTATTATTGCTGAGAGTGTACCGCTTCTAGTCACCATTAAGCCGATCCAAACTCGAGTCTGGTTCGAGCCTTATGTCTGATACATACTCTCGAACATCATCCTCACCTCCCTTAGACGTTATGTCTATGGCACCATCGCACTCGCCTAATCCCTACGACAGCGAGCGTATGACTTCAAGCTCGGGTTCTTTCCATTACACAACGGATAGCACTTACCCCAGCCCGCACCTGCATGGAAGCAGCTTTAGCCAGCGCCCCGTCGACTTGCCTTACTATGCACGTTCTGACACTATGAGTTCGTCCTACTCGACGTTCTCAGACTCATCGGCCTCCGCGTCGTCGGTCTCAGGCACTCCATCTCCTCGCTCTCATTCCTTTGGCGAAGTTCAATGTGATCCGCACGTATACACGCCGGAAATGCACAACCTCTACCCATGTAACTCGATGCCCCCGTCAGCGACGATGTCGTCCCTCACAGTCAATTCTACTGGATCCACAGAGACCCTAGTTTTTGACGACGACTTCACATCACTCAATACAGAGTGTCAGCCTCTCATGCTTCACCCACATAAAGCATCTCTTGATTCGTTCTCTCTCACCTACGCCTGATTTTTATGTCTCAACGGATACCCCAGAACTTTGTAGCCTTACGCATTCGATTTCGATTTTTTTTTCGGTTGTCCGGTTCATGTGCCATAGAGTAATGTCTCACGTTTTGCTTGCGATATGTTACTCACTACCCTTGTTTGGGTTAAGTACCCCTCACTGTATCCATTAACTATTTGCGTCATGAATTCCCTAAATCAAGTGATGTTTCGAATTACATTAGGAGTAGCTACATCATACAACATTAGATCATATACTCCAAATACATAACATTGCGACGAAATATATCTAAGCAAAGTCTGAGATAGCGACGAGAAGTAAATACGATAGCCAAGGTATAGGTTAGCCGTCCCGACGACCAAAATTTAAACTACCGAATTTGGAGATCCTTCCCCGAATAGATCCACTGATACTACCCATAGTGGACGTTGTGATTGAGGCGGCAGAAGTCATATTAAGGGGTATACTGTGGCCGTTAGCAAACGATTCATGAGGAGAAATTTCTGAGAAAGAATCGCTTCCAGCACGTTCTCTAGGCCCTGAAGCCACACCATTGAAGCCATGTCTTGCAAGATGTGCCATATGCCTTTGAAGGAGTGATTGCTGCTGCCCAGGAGATGTTACACCATTCGCGCTTGTCAAAACATTTTCCCGGACGGAGACAGGAGAAAGTGAAGTGCTTTCTGCAGCTGTACGGCCCATATCGAGGGGAGTAATTGCGAAGTTGTGGCGATTGGAAGATAATGAATCGGGGACAGAGCGCTCGTACCCGCCATGCTCGTGTAGGGACGATTGGTAAGACTGAAGTACCGTGTTTTGCGTTGGTCGTGAACTTATGGAGTTAGCATCTTGGCCGAATTCGACTGCTAGTCGCTGGATCTCTTCTTGGAAGTTTTTGCGGAAGAAGGCCTCCAAAGTGGCGTGGAACGGTATCATTTGCTGTGGACAGAGCTGGCCGTGCAACCGTAAGCAACTTTCAATTACACGGACCTAACGTACTAGTATTAGTAAAACTGTAAAAGACACTCCAAACTTGTTTACACGAACCTGTTCATCAATGGCATCGCGTAGTTTGGCAACATGCTCTGCTCGATCCGGGTATCTGAGTAAATAGTCCCCGTTCAGGAATGTTTGTCGATACAAGGATACGCCGCTGTTGATAGGCGTATCAACAGCGGCATTCAACGCCATAGATAATGGTGTTGTAGGTATGACTTGAGACGTTTTCGCGAGGGCGGAGTACCGTTGATTGAGACCAGCAAGTTCCCTTGTTTTCAGCTCGATCTCCTGGAGTGCAGTCTCAACAGGAGAAATCTCTTCCACTGTCACAGCAATAACCTCGGATCGTCGAAGGACCGTAGGGAAAGCTTCTTCAGTGTTAAGATACGTTTTCTCTATCCATACTTCGTCAATACCATCCGGATTTGCTTTTGTTATTGACCTGGAATAACTGAAGAGATCGATAGCGCTAGAAGCCGCAGTGTCAGATCAGGACCTCCGGAAAATACCAAACGACTGCACCTATGTTCATAGTACGATCGTATTTGGGGCGCGACATCCGGGTTGGTGAATATGGCCAATTCCCGGTTAGGCTCTGGTGTGACTGCGGTACATTGAATATAATGTTCGTTGCCAAAGCGGATCTCAATGGGAGGATCTCCCACCGTCTTGAGCAGCTGAGCGCCAGGATGTTTGTTGAGCATGCGTTCACAGAACGCACCGAACTTCTCCCACTCATACCCACGGTACTAGTATAAACTAAGCGAACAAAACCGGCTGAAATATGAAAGATACCCACGATGAACTGCTTGCTTCGAATGGCACTAGGGAAGTTCCCATAGAAAGCAACACGGAAATAATCAGAGTAATAACGTTGATCTGTAATGATGTGCTCCAGGAGGGCGGCTTGGTGGCGTAGAATCTCGGCGAGCCTTGCACTACATGCCCCTATTAGCACAAATACAGACAAATATTAAGGGACGTACTAGTTGAATGTGACCTCCAAATGTTGATGGGCAAGCTCCTTGCATATCTCAATTGCACTTTCCCAGGCTTTCCCTTTACCTATTTCGTTGTTAGTGCAACTCTAGTTGACGTTTGGAATGTTCTCTACCCAGATAATCCAAAATGAGCAGGTACAATGTCTCCTTGCGATGGAACTGAGACTGCTGTGGAAGTCCGAGGTCTTCCATTGGAGGCGCAAATGTGTTCAAATCCCAATCGTGTAGGTCCGCATGAAGTTTCAGGGTGAGCGCCGCTTCCACGTAATTTTGGGATTGAAGATGCATCTACGAATTCCGGTCAACAAATAGAATAGAACCTAAGAGATCCAACTCACGTTCACAAGCTGGTGCACGTATTTGATATAAATCTCGTCGCGACCGATTCTCCGAATAAAGTTCATGAGACGGAGCTGAAGCGGTATAAGTAACTATCCCCCTTAGTGGAAATGAATATCATACCGTGGCGATTACTCGGTCGTCAGCGAACTCCTCGCCCTCAGGAAGCGCACGCACGTTGAGCAGCAGCTCGAGGAAAAGATCCACAGCATCTAAGAAGCCGGTGACCCTCGAACGCAAGTCAACATCAACCTCGGAAGCCTCAAACAGCTGTCGAAGATGACCAATGAAGAAAGCACGTGATATATCGTCTCCTTTGCTATCCGACATAAACAATGTGTCCAGCTTGCTAACCAGCTCGTTCTCGATGTCGTCGAAGTGGCCAGAAACTTGGAACTCTGATACAATCATACAGTATAAGATGTGCACTGCGTTGTACCGTAGTTGGTCGTGGTGACTCAAGCATAAGTTGACAACTAAACCAACAAGTGTGTTCATAGGAAGCTGATTGTTCTGCAAGCCTCATGAGATAAATAAATGAGATCATAAAAGATAACACTGACACGATATCTTGCTTCTGGACGACCTTCTACGACAGGTTCCGATGGTCCACCAAGAGCGTCCCAAAGTCTCAATAGGATTGCTGCACCCTCGCCTCTGATATCACCAACAAGTCGCCAAACGGCTCTTCGTTTCTACCCAATGTCGATATCAGCGGTATCCCAGCTTAGCAAAGAAAGAACACACCTGAGGACTGAACTCTTCAATCGTTAGATGCTGTGAGGACAGAAGTTTCAATAGCAAGGTAAAGGCGCCCCTCCATAGGTGAACGTCGAGATCAGCCTGGTCATTGGGAACGTATTCTCGCTCTAGGAATGTTGCTATCGGGTCCATAATTTTGATAAGGACCTTGTGGGCGAGGACGTTGACATTGAGCCAGTTATCTGGGAAAGCATCGTTGCTAATGATCGACGTGCCGACTTTGAAGATTTGTGTCAGAAGTGTGCTGAGTTTATCCTTGCCTTCGAACTCCCAGAGACCATCTAAGAAAGAGGTAAAAAGCTTCTTTGAGGCCGAGAGTCCAAGAACGAGGAAGACCATGGCTGTTTCGCCGAGTCCTGGGCTATATAGACTGCGTATCTCCTGCGACTCGGTGGGAGCAGATGTCGAGCTCTTCTGTAGTTCAGACAAAAGAGAGAAAGGATAAGACTCAGGGAATGTGACAGGAGGAGTATTTGTAGCCGAAGTTGGATTTGCCCTGGTGCGCTCCATGGCTCTCAATGAAGCTGAACTCTGGAACTCGCAATAAGCCTCAAGCACCCTGTATACGAATGAGTAAATTCGCTAAGACGTTTGAGTGTAAACGACTTCACCTAGGAAACACGGATAGTAAAAGGTCGATATTATCCTGCTCTTTCTGCATTGCAATACGATCCGCCAATATGTCCCGATTGACTAGAGTTTGTTGCAGTTTATCCAACATGACTGCGATAACAGACATAGACAGTCTGATACTTTCCAGCCAGCCAATTCTAGCTGCGTCTTTGACGGCATCCGAATCACCAGGTTGAGTCTGAGTATATTCATCAAATCGACCGAAATGCGGCTTGATCCAAGGTAACACGTTCTCCACCAACATCGCACGAGATACTGGATTGTCGAATAGGAATCCCTTCACAATTTGAAGGTACATAATAAGCTTCCATATAGCGATCTTTCCTTTAATCGAAACAATAGAATTGGCAAATTGGGTGGCAATGGTAACCAGCTCCTCGACAGAGAAAACCTTATTGAGCTCGGGCAGGATTGAAGTGAAGTGCTGCAATGCAATCGTCTGAGTTCCAATGACGGTTGGACTTGAATTGGCCATCATAACATTAACTTCGCCCAGATGACCAAGTACCTCGCGTTTGAATGTTTGTTCCGCTTGGTCTGCAGCAAGTCCCCCACCAATTTCCATATCTTGTTCCTTCTGTGTTTCTCTGGATCGCGTAATGAACTTGAAGATGTAGTGCCACACCTTCAATGCGGCGCGCAGGGCGGATGCTGTCTCGTTTGCCGTAGGATCCCGGAGCAAACGATTCATGGAATGGATCATGTGCGAATACGCCGAAGGGCAGTTGAAATGGCTCACGATGTAAACGTCCAGGACTGGCTGGAAGTTACAGAACCGGCGATCCTGTACAATACCAAGAACAGTCACTAGAGCATTAAAGACGAGGTGGTCCATTTCCCCGTTGAGGTTATGACGAGAAACTAAAATGCCGAATAGCGAGTTGAAAATATCTTGGAGGAACCGCACGATTTCCACTTCTCCGACGAACGTGAACATCGTTAGGATAGTCGCGAGGAATTCCTTGTCATCGGACCTTTCCCAGTTAAGTAGACTGAGCAAAACGGAGTTTTGCGTGAACTTCGTTGAACAAAGAGAAGACCGAATAGTCAGGTTGTCCTTGAGAAGAGGCGCCACTTTCTGCATTTCCGATGGAATAGAAACCGTATCTATCCTCTGTCCTGCGGGAATCCACGCTGGAGCACTTAGGTAAACACTCGGTGTGAGTAATGAGAATTTGTCGGCCCTGTATAGCGCCAAGGTATGGCTGCCATCTTCTAGGAAAGCACGACCATCAGGGAAGAGAGGAAGGAACGCAAACGCGAAAGGTCGTTCAGCAGTCTCCCCACCTCTGGGGACTGACCGCGACCGGACATCACGATGTCGGAAGGTAAATAGAAGATGGTACTGTTCTGCGCCATGAGGAGGTAAGGTAATTTTAACAAGTTCGCCAAAAGTTGGTTGACTGGTACGTTGGAAGACGATCGAATGGAACTGGGACATCTCGAATTCTCCGCTGCATTGGGTAATGCGCCGCTCAATGAGATGACCATTAAAATCTCGTAATTCGATTGTGACCTGAACATTGTTGCTAGCACCGCCCGCCGATGTCCTTGTAAAGTTGGTAACACTGCGCCGAGCTGAGCTGGTCTGCGAGGAAGAGAAATCACCGCTCCATAGTTTGACGTAGAGTTCGTTGCGAACGTCGCCTGGGAAGACGACATCGGGGAAACCAAGGCGTAGACTCAGAGGGGTACCTTGAAGCAAAGAGGTGTTCTCGCGGATTATCGTATCTGAGTCACCATAAAAGATCTTGATCGACACTGCGATTTGGTCCGCTCTAAGGATAAACAATGTCACAACATCGCACCACTAGCTAAGAGAAAAGACACGTTTACCTTGGAGACTTCTCGTAGTCCTTGGTGTTCCGGCTGATAATATCCTGGTGGAGCATCGAGAATGTAGCTTCATGGGTGGGGACATAGATTGGCATATTGTACTCTCGGGTGGAAGATATTTCTAATCCCTCCTCGACCATCTGCTTCAACTGTATCAACTCCAATACAGCACAACCGAAAGGCCTCCTGAAATGTGCTTCGGATGAAGAGCTACGACCATTTGCTTGAGGGTCGTAAGGATCTGTCCAAATAGCGCTACTATTGACGTCCCTGTAAGAAGCTTCCGAAGCCCTTCTGCCCCCTTCAATAATGGAACCCATGGTGCTTCCCATCTTCATAGAGCCATTCCGGACGATGCGACATACGATGTAGATAGGATCTACGGCATCTGACTGTACGATATCTGTGAATAAGGTGCGAATCCTTGAGCTAGGATCCCGTGCAAGGACGCCATTGTGGTTCAGAATGGCGCAGAAGTCTTCTGATACGAAACGAGACCCATTGGCGTTGTAGAGCGAAAAGAACAATTCTGCAGTTTCCCCTGGCGCACATGGCGACGCTACGAACGCCCTGACATCCAGGAATATATTGAAGAACTTGGCACGAGTGGGTGGCGTTGACGGCGATGACAGGGATCCCATTGTGCGGGTGCTTCGATTTGCACGAGGATTCTCGGCAGTTGACAGCGTCCGGGTGAGTTGATTGTGTGACGTATTCTTGTCAAGAAATGCGCCTAGGGTGAGCACCTGGGAGGGATTGGACGAACTAGGTTCCAAGTAGGCCAGAGAAACTTGCATAGCGTACATTCTCACAGCGCTCACCCAGCTGCGAGGATCTATGTCACCTTCAATATCGACGTTCACCAGCCCTCCCCATGTGGGGTGACGGACAATGATGTCAAGACCCTGCACGATGTTCGCACTCACAAGTCGAGCGACACATTGTCGGCGCAAATTGACAGTCTCTTCGGCGCTCAGCGTTTGAGCAAGCAACTGTCTACGGCCAAGATGTAAAGCTTCGATGTGTTCGCGGACAATTTGGAATAGTTTGTAGTCTCGTCGTGCTAGATACTGATACATCATTGCGTGCCATTCGCGCATTGCGGAAGCAATTTCGTCAACAATAGGCTGTTCTGCACCTGAGACAGTGTCATCGCCGGACCTAAGTGAAGGCCGTGGTGGTAGAGGTTTCGCAATTTGAGATTCGGTGGGGGATGCAGACCGAAGACTAGCCGGGTATACTGGCACGCGTGCGCGCGAGGAGTGTCCTTGATCTGGTGTGGGTGCAAGTTTGAATGATTTTCGAGGTGCAAGACTAGCAGCATCACTTCGACCATCATCTTCGACATCTATGTCTCGGGCCCAAGCAGGGTAAGCATCTTGTACACTTCCGTTGGTGAGAATGTCCGCAAGGCCCTCGGCATCTGAACTTTCGTCGCGAACAAAAATATGCGATGCTGGGAATATGCCAATGAAGACCTGCTGGTGTTGGGTCTCATCTACTTTAGGAGGGCTCTTTACGAAAGACGAAGATGGATCTGCCGTCTTGGGCCAAGTTACTGGTGGGCGACGAGAAGTGCAGACAACGTAACTATGGCCGAACAATGTTAGAAATACTACATATATGGTGAAATGTATACACTCACCCTCGATACCAAATCCCTTCCACATCCTTGTCTCTTGGGGTATATTTCTCGAACGCATACACTTCATCTCCTACTTCCAACGACACAACATCCCTATGAACCAAGTGTTCTTCACCAGAAGCGTCAGTGAAGGTAGATATACGCGTGCGACCGGATAGACGGGTGTCTCTTCGAGATGGTGAAAGTGAGTGGATAGCAAAGCCATATGCAATGTGCGGCAGAGGTTCCCATATGCCCTTGCGTTGCCCCGAGGTCGGCCCGCCGCTGGAGACCATGCCTCGCGTTGTCGAACGAGTGGTGGTTGAGACTAGAAAGGTGTATTGAAAGCAATAATGATGGTTAGTATGGAGGAAAGGTAGATCTCACGCTCCAGCGCGTACCTCTTCTCTGGTCTCTTTCCAGAAATGTTTATTCTTAACCGTGGACCACGACAAGCGAATGTTTTCGACCGATGTTTCCTCACAGTTTCTCAGGTACAGTTGTGCTGGCGTGGAAGTGGGGATAGGCTGGTGCAGAACGATGCCAACAGAATGGTGAGATCTGTCAAAGTTTTGGTCGAGCATTCGACCTTCACAATTGTTTATGTGCTTCATTCCCCCCAGCTTCCAGCGAGGCTTAGACAGAGCCTAAACACTGCGTTTTGATAGTGTTGGGATTATATCACTGTGAGGCTCCGTCGAGGCGATGTGCAACCTTCCTAACACCATCGCCAGTGCCCTTGGCTCCCTTCCACCTGGACACTCTCAGGCGGTGCAAGAGATGGCAATCTACAGTCTTACATTCTACACGTTTCACCTCAACCTTGTTTCTGTAGCAGAGCTTTGAGCTCGAATCCTTTTCGTTTGCTTTCCACATTGCTGTACGGTCTGTCTGATGTAGGTTGAACCCCCTTGATCACAATCATTCCGGCATCAAAAGTTACTCTCAAGTTTCGGATAAGGGACTGAGCCCTGCCTTCTATCTGGCCCTCAGAAGATGTCAAGGACAGAACCCTAATACAGCTTACGGTCGGACTCTTCGATCTACACGTTGTACGTACAGAGTCCGAAGAACGCAATTCTCCTCGCTATAGAGTTTATTCACATGTTTCAGCTGTCGGTGTGCAGATGTTCAATCATATCCGTGGCTGACTGGATACCCCATGGCTTTGGGTGGACCCTGTTGTCTACGGTTTCGATATCATCAATCATCCCGTCTAGGCTCTCCATTCTATCGTCATTAGGTGATAAAGTGCAATACGAAGAGCTCCCATCTCTGTCCTCGCGGTACGCACCATACAGATGACGTTCTTCCTGTAAGCTACTTGTAGTATCGTCTAAATGTGTTCTACGATTATCATATAAAGTTGACATTTTGAGACCGTTGCAAAAACA
This sequence comes from Cerrena zonata, assembly GCA_038087015.1. NCBI lineage: Eukaryota > Fungi > Basidiomycota > Agaricomycetes > Polyporales > Cerrenaceae > Cerrena > Cerrena zonata. Next base: position 1,768,285 of record JASBNA010000004.1, read on the forward strand.
TCGCCTTCCAAGTATGAAATGCCTGCAACGCCAACCTCGCACGAATTTTCACAGATCAATATCACGCTACACATCTCTATACTAAATCCGTCTATCATTATATTGGCTTGAATCCCTTCAGAATGTTTACCTGTTAACAGACCAAGTTACTCATCCCAATTTCCTTTCGTATTGTCTCAGTTCATGCGATAAGAAGCTCAAGACCCGAGCGCTTTCAATCCTTCAAGTTGCGAGAGAACATGCAAAGCCTATGAAGTGAAATGTAACGAACATTCTCTGTATTTGACTTATCTTAAAAAGCCTGACTGCGGTAAGCACCATTCCTTTGATTTAATCCACGCTGTCCATTTCAATCACCGAACGCATCATATAAAGGCTATATCAAATCTTTATCCTGGCTTTCCCTGTCTTGTTTTCAATAGGCATAAGAACTCACATTGCTATAGGAGAAAACAAGGAGAAAAGATGTCAAGCTGTTAGATCACTCTCATAAAGCAACATTTGTATTCTCAGGGATGTCAGGTCGATATCCATCTAAGCCTGATCGAAGGACGTTCAAAGTTAGCATTCGAAGCTGCGCCTTCCGTGTCATCAGTGGATCTCTTATTATGCAGGGTGAAATTGTGCAGTGCTACAAATCGGCCCAAGATTAGACCTCAGGAGAGCGTAGATAGGAAACGTCAATCACGGATATATTGCGAGGGTCAGTAGACACCGCGGGAAGCGCTGACGTATCTACGCCGCAAATTTCACCATCTGTTCTTTCCCTCCTCTGTCAATCTTCAAACACCTCTTCGCGACCAAGTTGTATATCGGCTTCGTCAGAGCAGTTCCGATTAGACCTTTCCCGGCTTCTGTGCCCGCAATCATCGTCTTGAGTTGGTTGAGAGGCACTGAATAATGCGGCGGTGAGTCCAACAGGGCGAGAAGAACTTGAGCAATAAGGACTTGATGTGCAGTTGGCTGCCCTGGAGGTGGTGGGGCAGTTGAGAGGGATGAAAGAGAGGCCGTCGGTGAGCCTGGTATCGGTGTCTGGGCCATGGTTGATCGTAAATGTGCTCTGTTAAAGAACCTTAAGTAAGGCCAGAAAGGGTGAAGAAGAACGCCTTACATTGTTTCCTTTGCATGCGGTGGTTTTGACCCGGTAAGGCCGTTGACATCGAATGGATTTCCAGGCATGATGATATCACCAATTGTTGACCAGATTTTCGTCTAAAAGAATATCAGATAATGTACGGGAGTAGATCGCCTCGCGAAGACTTACTACAATGAGCTCCAATTCGGTCGTTACCTTCAGTCTTGCTTTTTTCGGTACATCCGGTGTAGCTGGCGTAAATGCATCTGCTAGCTGCGGAGAAATTTGAGTGACCGGACCAAGTCTGATGGTAGCATCCTCTTCGTCTAGACCAGAACTTGAATGATCAGGTGAAGGGTCTCTGGCTGCCTCTAGTTGTTCCAATAGGGGAACGTCGTTTCCCGAGTTGTCCGAGTTTCCTTTGGTGTCATCGTATGGAGGTTCCCCGTCAACAGTTTGGGCAAATGACAGATGGCGACCACTCGCAACTGTCCGTGATCCTGCGCGCGGAGGGTAGGCATGAGATTTACTCTCTGGTATTGGACTCGCAAATGCTGAGGAATTTGCCAAATCCAAAGTCTCGTCGGTAAGAAGGTCGTCATTGAAATGAAGGGTTCGAGCGTTTGCGGCCGGAGTATTCCAAAAGCTCTCCTCCTGTACGTCAGGCGACATCGGAGGAGGTGGCTTGGGCTTCGCCTTGGAATGCTGAATTTTGGACGCGGTCCGTATCCCCGTTTTCCTCTTCAATAAGGCTTCCTTCTACAGAGGCAAGAAACGTAAATGTGGGCCACCGTTGACCAAAAGGGTTTCCCTCACCTTCTTCTTGAGCTCCATCATGTCAGCGCGTATCTCCTGAATGCGGTCCTCCTCAGCCTGAATGGCGGAGCCAGGTGAAGGAGGTGGAGTAGATGATTCTGTAACATTCGCCTGTACTTAGTCTAGTACCGTGGAAACTAACGGCATGCAATGTACTCACTTGCTTGAGCGTCTCACTGAGCTGAAAAATGTTGTCACGAACAGCAGATAACTGCTCGATGATGCGTTCAGCTTGTTCAGAAGCACGAGGCATAGGCCTAATCGATGAACTGAAAATCGGTTTGTATTACGAACAAAAATAATTCAATGAAAACATACTATCGCTCAAGATATTTCAATGCTGCCTGAGCATAGACTTCGGGTTCGTGTTCTCTCGGGCGCGCAGGGTCATCCCGAGCACGTCTGGCAGGAGGTCTTCTCAACGGAGTTGCGCCGGGAAACTCTACGCGTGCTATCTCAGCCCCCGTTGTGGTAGATGCATCTTCTTGAGTGTGAGATGGTGCGGGCTGAGTTGGTTGCACAATCGTAAACAATCCGAGTTCTGTAGGATCTATATCACGTATAAGGTCGCTAAGGTCGGTCTCGAGTATAGCGCGAGTGAAGGGTCCTGCTATAGAATCTTCATTGGATTGCCCTGCAGTCGATAACGAGCTGGTATATATCGACTGTCCTATCTGAGAGAGACGATCAGCGTGTTCTGTCAATGTAGACATTATGAGATCCCAAAATCCTTCAACGGTTTGGAATATAGCATACACTGATCAGCTTGGGCGGCATACGCGAGCGTGCCTGCCCTGAATGAAGTCACGAGGCGGTTATTTGTTCTTGTTGCTCAGGGGCCTCAGAGAAATTACCTTTTTCTCGCTGTAGCAATATTGTTGCAATAATGCTCGCTTCGTGCTTTCACGACAAACACCTTAAATCAGCACTTCGTTTTCTCTCAGTGACAGTCAAAGCAACTACGCAAAACCTAGGTTTATGATGTGAAAGCTCCAAAGACCCTAGTACATCATGATCAATATCAATCACACAACCGCAATTGGCCTAAATTGGCTTGGTACTGTTCTCTGTTGATTGCTGTGATGTGATGATGATGACGAGATTCTACCACCCCCTGTCTTCAGCCACCACATTCTTGGTAAACACCCTCTGCTCAGTACCCTCTCGCTGATGAAGCGCTGATTCACCATCTCTGATGAAGTAATATGCTTTTACAGAACATTTGAAGGTTACTCATGCAGCCCAGTACACTTCCAGTTTAGTATTTAGCAGACGCACTGAGATGTAACGTTATCGCTCAATCTTCCTCACTATCAACATGCGTGTTTTGATCCTCGGAGCTACTGGACCTTCTGGCATTCTCATCGTCAAAGAGTTTTTCAGAGCATACCCAGACGGCAGCGCTGCGCTCTATGTCAGGAATCCTTCAAAAATTCCTTCCGAACTTTCCTCCATTCCCGCAATAACCGTAATTCAAGGTGGACTCACCGACTCCCAGGCCTTGGCTAGCGCATTCAAGTCCGGTGGGCAGATTGACGCTGTCGTCTCTGCGCTTGGTCCAGTACCACCATTCGGTGGGAATCCTATTACGGAAGCGTACCGTACCATTATCCCAATCATGGCCACAAATGGCTGCAAACGCTTCATTGCACTGTCAACCTATTCTCACCCGGATCCCCGTGACAAGTTCTCCATCCTCAACTGGCTCATGGTCACCACAGTATGGTTATTGATAGGGACAGCACAGCGGGATATCTTGACCTACTCGCCATTGATTATGGAGGAGTGTGATAAACATGATATTGACTGGACGCTTGTTCGTGTTCCTATCTTAACAATGAAGGAGGGTCAGAGAACGGTGGCGGGTTACATAGGGGACGGAAAGGTTGGGGTTATTCTGAGCCGTGTCGCTGCTGCAGAATTTTTCGTGAAGGCTATAGAGGGGAAGGAGTGGGTCCGGAAGGCCCCTAGTCTCTCGTCACAGTAATCAACAACGTTCTTGGTAAGCGACTTTCAAATAATATCTGCATCCGTATGTTCTCACAGTTCCACAGATAACTGTCCCATGATGTTGCAAGGTTTCTTCCCGGTTCTAAGGAGTATGCTCAATGGAGTTATGGACTTCGCATCGGAAAAGGACTTACCATACCTGTATTTTGTTAATGACAGTTGTGCGGGGAATTTCAGTCGTTTGGTGTTAAAGTGTCCCGACCGATGACGAGACACGTCCTTTCTAGACTATAACAGACCGGCCGAGAGGAGGACATGACAGCTCTCCTCTTTGCTAAAGCCATCTGGCGGTTCCCCAACCGTCCACTGGCACTGTAGTGAGTGTCAAATAGTCCCGGCGTTATCAGTGGAACTGAGATCGTAAAACAAGTTTACAGCGCAGATATATTCTGTTGTACCGTTTCAGCTGCCGTCTGGACGTCAAATAGCTATGGCTTGCTGACCGCTCTTAAATGAAGAGGGTGCAAAACACATGTTGCGGTGTCATGCCGGCAGTCCAGTATCCATACCTGGAACAGCATCGGACTCTATTCAGTAATTCTTCTTCTTCTATCAGCAGTCATCTGTTACGCGTTCGCCCGGGGTTCGATTGACCCTGTCCACTTCCCTCGGGTAGTCCTCTCTCACACTGGTCATATTGCATGATGTTTAGCCTTCTTTACATCTGTCTGCGCAGATCTCGTAACCTGGTGACTTCGTCTGGCCACTCTATACTTTGACGCCAACTCCGCCTGTATAAAACCCTTGCATCGAGAAGCGAGGGGGATAACTCGCCAAGTTTATAATGTCCTTTCTCACAGCCGCGACATCTGTCCTCGTGTCTGTTGCCTTGCTGGCCTTCGTCGCATGGGTGAAAAGGATCGGTCTGAGAGAGAATGGCTTCCCTCCTGGCCCACCTACCCTTCTCTTCTTAGGCAACGTTCACCAACTTCCGAGAGAGTACATCTGGAGAAAGTCGGTCATCATCTTTTTAACTTCTTATCGTGAAGCTTGACTCCGGCCATCAATAGGTTTACTGATTGGTCAAAGCGGTATGGGGGCATCTTCTCGGTACGTTATCCCTCGCTCCATTATGAGCGTCGAGAGTTGACCTATGTGTGCTCATCGTCACTGACAGCTCAAGGTTGCGAACGGAACAATGGTCGTTATCTCAAGCCCTCGCATAATCCGCGATTATATGGAGAAGCGACGTGAATGCACAAGCGATCGGCCGGCTATGAAAATCGTGGACATTGTCACGAGCGGGTTGCATCCTGCCTTGACGAGCGGTACTTCTATTACCGCATAACCCACGTTTCTAAAGCTAATCATGGTGATAATAGGGCATATGTTCAAAATTATGCGGCGGGCTATGCAACTATTCTTGACTCGTGAGATGTGTTCAAAGCATCTACCAATACAAAATGCAGAATGTGCACAGCTACTTTACGATATCATGAAACGTCCCGAGGTACGTCTAGGAGGTCTGATGAGAGCATATTTGATTTCATACTTGGGTTGTATAGGGTTTCCTACACCATGTTGAACGTCTGTCTGTGTCCATTATCTTGTCCACCACTTTTGGTATTCGGAGTCCTCAGTTTGAGGATAGCATCACATCCAACTTCATCGACGTCAACGAGCAATGGGAACGAATTGTCCAGCCCGGCGCTGCTCCTCCTCTTGATGTGATCCCTCTCTTACAATACTTACCAGAACGTTACTGGGGTCAATGGAAGTCTACTTGTGAGGACATTCGGACGAAGCAAAGAACACTGTACTTTGCATTGCGGGACATGTGTGCTAAGAGAATGAAGGAAGGCCGAAGTAATGGATGCTTCTTGGAAACACTTATCGAACGCCAGGAACAGCTCAATCTGGATTATGACATGATTGGGTATGTATTCGTTATATGATTTTGTAAAATGTCACTAATTTTACTCCCGCACGCAGCTACCTCGGAGGAGGCTGTCTCGAAGGTGGTTCAGGAAACGTCAAGTATTTCATACAGACTGCCATACTTCTATTGGCGTGTCATCCTCGCGTGCAAGAAAAAGCCCAAAGGGAGATGGACGAGATTTTAGGTCAAGAACGACTGCCAGTCTTAGACGACTACGAGAGACTCCCCTATCTGAGGGCTATCATTGCTGAGACCTTCCGATTTTTTACTCCAGTTCCATTGGGTCTTCCTCATTGTTCATCTACCGATGAGATGGTAAGTTATATGCTTCTTCTACAGTTCTCGGTCCAGTTGCAGGAACCATTATTCATTATTTTATAGGTAGAGGGGTACTACGTCCCAAAGGGTTCCACTATCATGCTGAACTACTGTATGAATAACTTGTGGTATATTTTTGGATCTCGTTCTTGAGTGCTAATCCTCTTCCTTAGATGGGTTGTACCGTGATCCAGATCTCTTTGATCTCCCAGATCGTTTCATCCCCGAAAGGTATCTCACGTCAGAGTTTGGAACTAAGCCCGGTGCCGAAACCACGGGGTTGCGTTATGATCTGCATTTTGGTAGTGGGCGGGTGAGATTTCCAACGGAGTCTACTAGACGGATCAAGCATTTGACTGGCTGTTCATTCTATAGCGTATCTGTCCGGGGATCGTGTTTGCGGAGCACGAATTCGTAAGACGCTTACCTTGACATATCGTCTGATGTTTATACATTTTGCGCTCAGAAACCTGCTATTATGGGCGTCCTGTGGGCCTTTACATTCGGCATAGGAAACGACAAGACTCGTGATCCAGATACACCGGTGACGCATGAGGATTTTACTCCAGTAGGATCACAACATTCCTTGTTCTCCAGCTACTAATTTTACTCTCAATAGGGCATTTCGGCGGGGCCAAGGCCATTCACGTGCCACTTCCGACCGCGCAGTGAGAAGCATGCCGAGATAATACAAGCCGAGTATTCACGAGCACGACCAGTTTTCAGTATGTTTGAACAAGAGCTGACAACGACCGAGTAGCAACCTGTTTTGTTGAGAATTGGTTATGTATGTATTACTAAGGTCTATCTGTTTTCTCTCGCCCTTCTCTCACCGTTATCCGACCTGACAGGGGAGCAGACTGAGGTATCCCCATTGTAACTATCTAGTATCGTACTTGTCCTCTCGTAATGAAACCAATGAATTGCCTCTGATATCTCTTGATTACGTTTGGTCCGGCACCGACGCCGATGGCTAAACCTCGGGCTCACCTCCGTAGGTTCGAAAGAGAGAGACGTTGCTCTTTTTGCTGAAGCTTCAACGTAGGACTCGAAGATACGGATACGCAATTCGACAAGTACGGGAATGTACAGGGACGCCTATACAGCCAGCGATTAGGCGCAACTCGTTCGCACGCGGCCTCGAGTGCTTCCAACAGAGTTCAAGATGACAGTTGGTATCAATAAAACTTTCTTCCCTTGCCGCTGCTTACTATGCAGAAGGTGGCCATTACAACACTAATGACTGTAATATTTAGCCCATGATTCGATAGATGCAATATGAATGTGCAGTAAGGCCGAAGGCATTTCTCTGGCTGCGCCACTTCCGAGTCGGGATACCACGAGGCGAAGTAGTGAAGAAGTTCAAGCGGACTATATAAGCTAGCTAAACGAACAACGAGACTGTGCTCCCCTCTCTCATCATCATGGACAACGACAATTCAAATGTGCTGAGCCTATTAACGTACACCTGCCTGGCACTAGGCGGCATGTTCATCTTGAATAAGTTGCGAAAGATTGGTTCAAGAGGTTCTGGCCTCCCTCCAGGCCCTCCTACCTTACCACTCATGGGTAACATTCACCAGTTCCCAACAGAATACACTGCTGTGAAGTACGTCAATGCTCCTTTTGATTTCGCTTGGTCGTAGTGAACATATAGCAGATTCTCGCAATGGGGAAATGAATACGGAGGGCTTTTCTCAGTAAGTTACTTACACGATTCTGAGTGAGCAGGCTCGGAAGTATTGACATCAGTATTGGCTAGTTGAAAATTGGGCCAGGGACGATAGTCGTCGTGACGAGCCCTCGATTTGTCAAGGAGCTAATAGATAGACGGGGAACGACAACAGGGAGCCGTCCTCACTTTAGGATGCTGCAAATAATCACAGACGGTTTGAACGTAGGAATGATGCCGTATGGTGAGCCAGAACGACTACAACACCTTCTCATATTAGCTCAATACGATTATAATGACAGGGCCTACATGGAAGAACACACGGAAAGCAATACAGATGTTCTTAACCAAAGAGGCATGCATGAGACATCTGCCTATAGAACGCGCAGAAGCCATTCAACTCTTGTACGACATGATAAAGCAACCGGAGGTGACTCTTTAAGTGCATTTCTCGAACTGAGCAGACAATGATCAACTAGGAAACCATAGAACACCTTCACTCACATCCAACGACACGCAACATCCTTGATTCTTTCCGTCGTTTTCGGTGTTCGCAGCCCACGTTATGAGAACAGTACAGTCACGGAATTTATTGAGGTACAACACGAAGTGGAAGCCCTCTTGGAACCCGGAGCCCACCCTCCAATTGACTTGATGCCTATCCTGGAGTATATTCCTGAACGTTGGGCCAGTTGGAAAGGAATTTGTCGTGGCCTTCGAACCAAGCAGCAAGAGCTTTATTTCCGTTTGAGGGATAAATGTGAGGCTCGAATCCGGGAAAATCGTCGGAACGGCTCTTTCATGGAGAGTTTATTTGACCAACAAGAGAAGCTAGGTTTGACGAGGGATATCATTGGGTGTGTCTTGCGTTCATCTGTCCTCAGCTATAATTGATCAAACCTCCATTAGGTATATTGGTGGTGTGTCGTTGGAAGGTGGTTCAGTCACCGCTGTATCCCACCTCCAAACTTTCGTGCTCTTGATGGCCTACCATCCAGAGATTCAGGCGAAAGCACACCAGGAGCTCGACCAAGTAGTGGGTCAAAGGCTGCCCACATTAGAGGACTACGACCACCTCCCATATATTCAAGCAATTGCGAGAGAGGTACGAGGCATAGTTTGACACACGCACCTCACTTCTAACATACCGCATAGGTCCACCGATTCTATCCGGCCGTACCAATGGGTCTTCCACATGAGTCTACCTCTGATGAAACCGTGCGTGTTTGTTTATTTTGTAGCTTGTCTCGTCACCTACATCTCTGTGTTCTGTATAGGTCGGCGGATATTTCATTCCGAAGGGGTCCACTATTTTCATGAACATCTGTGAGTCGCTTTACATCGGGATGAGATGAAATTCTCACCACTCACTTCTTCGAAGATGGCATCTACCACAGCGAAGAACATTTCGACGAACCTGAAGTTTTCAATCCTGATCGTTACATGCAATCAGAATTCGGGACTAAACCAGGTGCAGATACTACTGGATTTAGAAACGATCTTCATTTCGGTGGCGGTAGGGTATGGTCAACAACGATCCACATTTTCCTATGCTTCATATTAACCGTGTCTTGCAGCGCATATGTCCTGGCATCCTTCTTGGTGATATTATGGTTGTGAGTTCCCTTTCATACGCGTATCAGATTAAAGATCCTATATAACATACGTTCCTAGTCAATGAACGTCATGAACCTTCTATGGGCTTTCAATTTCGAGGCAACCGATCTGGAAAAACGGGACCCACGTATCCCTATCAAACACACTGACTTTGTTTCCGTAAGTTCTATGGTCATACATCTCAATTCAAACTCCAACCTATTTTGTGTTTAGGGTCTCGCAACTGGACCAAATCCATATAAGTGTAACATTCAGCCACGCAATCAAGGGATCGAGGATACGATTCGGGATGAGTACACCCTGTCGCGACCTATCTTCAGTATGTTCGAACATGAGCTTTCGGACGAGGAAAAAACATTCGTCAAGAACTGGTAAATGATGTCTTGACAAGTTGAGCAGACACAGTTTATTTCGACATGTTGCTTCTGAGCAATGACTGGTATATCATATATTTTGGCATTGAGATGGACTGGTACTTTATGAACGACATGATAAACTACAATAAAGCGTGAGCAGAATGTTTGCCCCAAAACTACGAGCACCAGGTAAAAGACGTCGCAAGGACGGCACTTGCACTCAACTCTACAGGGACTATACGACCCCGTAACTCCAGAATCCACCTTACTTCATGACGAGGCAAGGCGGCAGAGCGTACGAGATGTGTTACTTTTCCATGACCGTAACAGACATAACACGTAGAAAATTTGTGAGATGCCTTGACTTGGTACATGGATTGTTGAGAAATCGCACACGAACAATCGAGAAGGCCGGACTATGAGCTTGCGGGTGAACGAGACAGAAAGAATTTTATTGTAAGATAGTGGTGGTAGTCAGGACTTGTGATTTCTCTCAAAATTTCCTTTTGGCCTTGAGCGGAGATTAAACATCCTTCCCACGTATAGGCGCTGAGACGCATAGCCAAAAGTAGCAACGTGGTTAACCGATTTAGGACAACTTGAACTTGAACCTCAGGTTCCAACTCACAAACATGAAATTAACTAGGAAAGTGGCTAAGCACAACCAATCGTTCCAATTGATTGGGGGGATTAAATGTGATACAGCTCTATATGAGAAAGGATCACAGAAAGCTTGTGTTGTAATGATGAAAAGGCTACCCATGCTTATATATGACTACGAAGAGTAACAATTACGCCTCAGGAGGCGCAAGGCTCTGACGTAGGGATGAGATATGCCATAGCCCAAATTTACATCCAATTGTAGTGCCTGGCAGTAGTAAGATAATTACAAGCTTGAACCCATTGAAACGGCTTTGGCCGAATATCATGTGCAGACAAAGACCATTGACTTAAGACGATTTAAGCAGTCATTTCGCAGACAACCAATCTTAGACACATACCACTCTATTGCTCAGCTAATAACCCTCATACAAGCCCCCTTACTCTATCAACTATACACCAATGGATATGGAGTCCTATCTAAACACCGGATCCAACACCGATGAAAGGAAACAGTCTGCGCCACTCAGTAAGTACCCTTCAGTATACCTGAGGTAATATTACTGAGGGTTATTATCTCTATAAGGATCAAATGGTCCTATCAAAAGAGCGAGAACATGGCCGACTTTGTCCTCATATCCTAGGGATCAAACGGTTGGAAGTATTTTAGAGGTTACCAGTAACTTGAAGCCACGCGTGAATAAGATCACGAACTCAAATACGAACACAAGCACTTCATATAAAAGAGAAATCGGTAGGTCGTGGTCATCTGAATAATTTAATGCACACGCCTCATGCTTACAATGACACTAGTACGGCCAGAACTCCCAAAGTCCATCCATGGTCTTCCTTTCAAATACCGTCGAAAATATTATAAATTTTGCGAAGGGCTCCCACTAAAATATCGTAGAATATGCGACTCGCTAATGCAAGACTCTATGCGCGTACGAGATCACGAGAACTATAGCTTGTCCAATGGATCACAACAGAGTGAGTAAATGACATCTGTCGAGAACTGTGATGTTATTGACCATCGAAACTTCTTGACATTATTGCAAGGCAACGACAAACGGAAGGGGAAAGCGCATGACGATCCTCGGTCAATCGTACAGCAACCATCGTATACCCTTGATCATTCAAGCAGACAGTCGAAGAAAGAAGATTCTAATGATTGCGATACATCAGCCAACACAGTCACCATCATCCGCTCTACTGCTGAATTAATGAGAATGGAAAATCGAGGACTGCTTGGTTCACGACCAGAAGAAGCATCTGAAACCTCTTGCTGTATTCCAGCACATCCTCGGAGTCAGGCAGACCACTCGTTTTCTACCTATTCCAGCGATCATAAGGGCATGGGAAGTCATGTTGCTTCGCAGGACTCTGAGCATTCTATTGATCCTAATCCAAGCAAGAGAAAGCTTCGAGACGAAGAACCAGAGATGGTTCAGCCCGCTAGAAAACGACGCAAACAAGAGCCTATATCCCCCCAACAGCCACTACGTAGGTCAACAAGGAACCGGAAGCCCAAGATACAAGGCCACTAGGATTTGAACATGATGTTGTAAAACACTCTCAGGCAGAGTAGAACGACGGAGAAGATACCATATTCGGATATTATACTTGACCTACTTCTTGTGAATTCGGACTTGGGCACTATTCAGTGAAGTACTATACCTGCAACTGCTAGTCGGCAGCGACACACTGTCCCTCTTCAGCCGGTTCAGGACTCGGTTCTAGTACAGACACACAAGACTGCCTCGATGGCTAGTATTTCCGTGGTTGGAGCGCGAAGGGGAAGGACTGATTCCTATTTATTGAACCATTGTTTTCTTGCCAAGTTGACGATGTTGACACGTATGTAGTACTAGTAGCACCAGAATGACGGCCTCAGTGGGTCTCGCGAGTCTCCTATACAAAGTTTCCAGCCTTCGTAAAGAGCTTGGTGAGAAGTCAGATAGCTAGTGAGGTGTATACAAATGTAGGCGCGTAATTCGAAGGTGTAAGAAGGTACTTCGTTTTTTCGTCACAGTAAATGTCGCAAGAGCGGTGACGTCCCAAATAAGCAATAGTGTTTGAGGGCGCTTCTCAACGTTCAAGGTGTTTACCAGACCATTATAACCTTCATCCTCACGATCATCACCATAGCCACAATGGTAAGCTTAAATACGACTAGTACAGTCAGGTTGTACTGAAATGACAGGAATAGCTTATTTTTTCCGTCTTCAAAACTCTTACTGACCAAACAGTGACAGTCGAACTCAAAAATGATCTCTCAATAACCGGCGTCTTGAAGTCGGTAGACCAGTAAGTTGTGCATCGTGTCGATTGCACACGCACCTCAACCAACTCTTCCTATAGATTCCTGAACATCAGGCTCGACTCGATAAAGATCCTGGATGAGGCTAGACATCCTCACATGGTCAGTCCAATGCAGATAAGACCTGAAATACGCGTTGATGATGTTCGCGACATACAGATGGCCGTGAAGAACTGTTTTATTCGTGGCTCAGTTGTTCGTTATGTGCAGCTTCCGGCAGATCATGTGGATACGCAACTCCTGGAAGATGCTACGCGTCGTGGTGCGTACAATCACATCAGCATCGACACGCTTAATACTCATATTACTATGTGTCGCAGAGGCAGCCAACGGCAAACGATAAAGCTTCGACGAAGGCTGGCCTGGCTAGCTCTATTGTATACTTATGAAAATCACTTGCATGAGCGACTTCTGCCTTCATATTAGGGCATGCACCCTTCATGTACACTAGGGCGAGTATCATCATATCATAGACCGCGCTACAAATGATGACTAGAAGCAGTGGGTGCTAATACTTGTACATTGCAATGCATGGAACTATACACAATCAGGAATAGGAGGATGCTATTTCAGTTGTCTCCAAACTTTTACCGTGCCATCTGCACTTGCGGTAATCATCTCATTATCCTCTGAAGGATGGTGCTCAACCCAAGTGATCACTTTGTCATGAACCTTAGGCGGAGGACTAGGTTGCAGCGGATTGGCCTTCAGAAATATGGTCAGTAAAATACCACAGACGAGTGCTAAATCGATACCCACATCAAGCAGATCCCATGCCCATACCTGCCCTTTTTCGTCTCCGCAGATCACAGATGCTTCTCCATGACCAAAACAGGACCGACAGCGGTATGATGTGACATTATGACCGCTGAAGTCGTTCAGCATCTTTCCCGTTGCAGCGTCCATTAGACGGACATGGGAGTCTAGAGTTGTTGCCAGGTATGTTTGACCATCCTGTGAGGGGACAACAGATGTTACCGGGACTAGCATATCACAATTAGCGAGTTTAGACTGGCTACGAAGAACATGACGTACATCCTATGTAGTCCGTGCGGAGTTGGCCCATACGCAAATCATAAGTACGGATGTGTTCGTCTACTGAGCCCGTCATAATGAAACCATGTCCGACATGTAACGTTTGTACGGCATCGCGTGCCTCTTCCAGGACCTGGATCGGTTGACGGTTCTGGGAACTTCAGATAGGATGAGTATCAAAGTTGGCGGACATGCTTATAGAACATAAGTACCGTATATCCCATAGCCTAACAGTAGAGTCGTAGGAACCTGTGGCAATATTAGGAGGCAGTTTGAATAAGCAGGATATAAACGTACCGCTAGCGATAACTGAGGAATCCTCATTGAATTCAACTACATTTATTTTGCCCATGTGCCCCGATATTCTCCGTATAGTAGATCCTGTCATTACATCCCACAAAAAGACAGATCTATCTCCTCCGGATGAGGCGAACTTGCTATTATCATGGGACCTAACAAAATCACAGGTTATGGACGTCTGTAGGCCAAAACAAATGGTCCACTCACGCACACGCTTACGGAAAGCACCTCATACCCGTGAGCGGAATATGTCTTGATCTCTGCACCAGAGTCTGGATTCCATAGCCGGACAGTACGATCTTGACCGCCGGTTAGAACATATTTTGAAGTTCCTTTGGCATAGCGGGCAACATGAACGGGACCTTTGTGGTTCCCAAGAGTGGTATGCAATGTCCTGGCAAGGGTAGTGGGTCCTCGTGAAGGTGCCATGTTTCCAAGTTTCCTCTAACGTACAGTCCGGTCAGTGGAAGGAGGACATCATGCACAAGCAACTGCAATGAGACTGCCGAGATGCTAACCGTGGGACTAAATGATTTGTATGCTTGACGTTACTAATGATCGGCACAGTGACGCTCCTCAAGCCCGATAATGTACATTACTACTACGCTTGACCTACAACGGTCACAAGCGAGTCCTCTAAGTATTTTGCTTACTGTTATAGCAGGACATTCACAGTATGGCTAAACGAGCACACTCTCCGGTGTCCCTGCCCCTTGCCAAACGACCTCATACGTCTTCAGATACCCATATTGACCCTCACAAAGAACGGGCGAACTTCGATTCATACCTTTATGACGAGATAATTCTTGTCATATTCTCGTATCTCTCCTGGACGGATCTCTGCTCCATACAGTCGATAAACAGAAACTGGTATAGACTATCCCTCGATAACCAGGTACTTATCAATTTGAAGAAGATATGTTAATGGGAATATTGAGTATTGAACTCTATCATCCAAATAGCTTTGGAAATCCTTGTACCTCGGCGAATACGGTAAAACTAGACTCAGAGGGGTCAGAGGCTATCTAGGACGCACTGACGGGAGGGAAGTCAAGCCGTTACCTGGTAGAGCAAAGACTCACCATGAAGACACTATTCGTGATTGGAAGTGGATGTTTCGTATCAGTTCTAATTGGCGAACTGGTATGTTAGCAGTATTCACACCTCCTTGTGTGATACTTATTTTCCCCATTACACTCTTGTTTAGGCAGATGTTCTTTGAATTCCCTTGCATCCCCACCTACCTCACCCTCAGGGTCACGATCACGTTCTCCTGTATCCCATCCAAACCAGAATGCACCTAGGGCAGGGACGCATGCCGTCCTAGCTGGCAATATCATCATTACAGCTTTCTCCCACCCATCTTCGTCACCCGAGATTCTTCTCAATACACCCAGCGTTATTCACAGGATACAATGTCCATCAAGTAAAGGCAGCAATCCTGTAGGAATCACTGCCCTCGCCCTGGACCAGTCTCCTCCAACGGATCCTCATTGTATTCGACTTATCAGCTTCCTATCCTCCGGAGAATTCACTGTATTTTTGATTAACCATCAAGATGTATCACAATCTACTCGCTTAATGTCTTGGGTCCCGGTGACACAATCTTCAAGGACGTCACCTATCATCCAAGCTGTGTATCACCATCCCTTGCTCGTCACTCTATCTGAATCTTTCTACCTCTCTTTGTATAACCTCACGTCCAATACTATCACCCATACACAGACTCTGTCATCATTTACCTCATTTCCTCCCAGCTCCCTTGTACTATCATCCACTTCGCCAGGCATGTACAAACTCGTTCTAGCCTACGCCGTTCCCGTATATCCGCAACATTGGAGCATCGGTGCTACAGAACTCATAATCTCATCTTCATCCTCCATGACCGTCGATACCAGTCGTACAACCAAAGCATTCGATGTACCCCAAGGCTGGTTAAACGAGCAAAAGATGAAGGCCGTTCGAGAGCAATGGCTTCGTAAAGTCGCTCGTGTCGCAGACACGCAAACTGACGGGAAGTGGGTCGTATTGGCTTCTAGCGATCCCCTTTGCTCCAGTCAGCAATCACCTGGGACCACTAAACTAGGATATCGTCCGTCGAACCTAAATTCACCATCTTCCCTCCAGCTTTATCGCCTGTATCTTCCATCCTCATCGAGTCCATCATCCCTCCCCAAACTCACCTTCGTACGCACATTGCACGGCCAGATGGGGCCTGTCTCTGCGCTAACTTTGGCTGACGGGCGGTGTGTCAGTTTAGGGGTAAACGGTAGCATATGGGTATGGGATCTAGAAGGTGGCACGGGCGCAGAAGTTTCCAGTGGTAAATCCATTGACCCAGATGACCTTGGTTCGTTAGATGTCTGTCCTCTGATTAAGGGCAGCGTCGTTTTTGACGAACGTCAGATTATTAGTGCTGATGATAGAGGGGTAGAAGTTCGCAGGTTCGATGTTTAATACATTTATTGCTATTATTTCGAGCTGTCAGTTCCACCCATTGATAGGCTATATTGTATTTTATGGATGCTTTTACACATGTAGAGTTTATGCTCCTGTTTTCCAAGTGAGGGTTCGGAAGCATATCACCGTGTTTCAGCGTGTAGATAAACCATTTCATTTGACAGTACGTCAACTTGAATGTCCGTAGCGATTGTCATAACAAACAAAGTCCGTGAGTTTTGTGTGTAGCGTAAGGCCAGAACATATGGGGTATTCCGAACCAGAGCTCTCAACCAACAATCTCGAAGATCCAAACTTGGTTCTGAGCACTGGTAAGAGGGGTCAACGTAATCTGCGGATTCAGTCTATATAGTGAGTATATGTTCTATGCAAGACATTTGTTTCACGTACGGTAGCGTTAGGCTCAGTGGGGGAAGTCAGACACCCAAATGAAACGGGGTCAGCGCATACCCTTCGAAGATGTCAAATTGGCATCGATACGATGTGTATCAAAAAATACTCACAGTACACCTCCGGAAGCCTCCATAAATGTAAAGAAAGCAGACTCCTTGGTGCCAAGCTCAGTGACGAGTTGACCGGTCTATTTAGACATTTTGATCAGCATCATGGTTGTATCCCGAGAGAATACAGACGAAGACTTACCGGACCACTTAAGATCCTGATGAAGCTACTGGTGGACTGGAGAGTCCCAAAGTGGCCTGAGTTAATGTCCAGAGTCCACTATGATATGTCAGCATTTTTGTCAGGGAAAGAAAATGCAGTTATACCTCCTGGTTCGCAGTGGGAGGGTTGTTGAGAGGAGCAACAACGACCTAGGGAGACACGTATGAGCAGATGAATCTTAATATTGACGTCTATTTTTGTTTTTACTCACTGGAGCACCGTCCGCTATTGAACATGAAGATGAGGACACGGACAAAAATGCTAACAAGCACACCCACCCTGGTTTGAGTTCAAGTCATCAATGAAAAATCCCGTCACGGCGCTCTGTATGCGATACTTTCCAGATGTTGGGATGGCTAGAGCTATGAAACAATGAGCATGCTTGGTCAATGGGTGCAGGGGGTGAAGCTTACCAGGAGATACACCAGTCGGAGCTGCAGCAGCGAGGTTAAACAAACCGACGCTAAGGAATGCTGCTGAGGTCAAAAGCTTTTCGAACATTGTCGTTATAGTGATCGGGAGTGTCAGTGAGTAGTATATTGGATGTTTCTGCTCCAGTCTGGAGAAGAGACCTGGCGTTGTGGGTTGTATTTATACCCCTCTCCATGAATACAAGTGCTTTGCGGCAAAGACGTCCAGCTGGAAAAGTGGTGCGTAGTCTTGACCAAAACCCTAGCGTTGCGGCTTATGCACCCCGTAAGAAGGGTTTTTGACTGCTGTTCGCTATTCATTCTGTAGAGCCATGCCTACTCCGAGTCGGAAGCCTGAGTATGTACGCTCCATACCGAGTCTATGGAAGACGTGACCATGTAGCTGCAGTACAATGAAGACCCTTCCTTACCTCAGACTCAGGCTCCATCTGACACGACACATTCATCCTGTTGCTCAGGGTTCCCATGAGAAACAGTAAAGACAACCGTGAACCGACGGAGCAGCACCTGTTAGAGGTTGAAAGTGACGAGAAAAAATAGATTCGCGACCTAAGGCTCTCATGATACGTCCGTAGACGTAGCCCAGACCAATGGAAAGGGAGGCCGCCTCCGAGATATTATCGTTCCTTGCCCATGACGGCCACTGTGAAGGTTGTGAAGAGAGCCGAATGACTACATCATGCCCGTTATGTGAGAACCAAGGCGTTTGCTCATTTCTGAGCGGCGTCTCTCAATGTAAGGATGGACAGGAATAGAGAGCATGCCGATAGCATCATGATGTAGCCAGACTGACCTGCCAGCGTTGGCAACAGAAGGTAGGATCGGTCTCCACTTGCCGGCGTAAGCATGGTAATGTGATTCATGAGGTATAGGGTGTCTCTAATCATACTAGCCATACCAATCAGTCAACTCAAGCTCATTAGAGAATAACGAACCAAATTGACCTGAACAGCTGCTGTACCCGGTCACCTTTCAAGTCAATTTCAAATCAACTTACGGAACGGCGTCGCTTTCCAATTTCGTGTGAACTTGATCGAGTGGGCCGTCGTATGTCAAGTTTTCAAGTTTGACCGATTCTGACCTCCAACAATGACCTACTCTAGAGTTTGACCACCATTTCTTGTGTACTGGAGCCCAGTTGTTGTGTCAAAGCAATCGAATTATGATGAAGGCACTGGTTAGGAAGCTAGTACAAGGACGCGCCTAGACATAGTCGCTCTGAGTCCCTCAGCGCCGTTTCTGGGGTAAGCATCAGTTTTTGAAAACTGTCATCTGGTCTGGAATTCGAGAGAAAGCGAGCTGAGGGAGGGTATGAGGGCTCTATCGGGCCTAATTGCTTGTGAGTGCTAGACTTGAGATCCATGTTCTGTATTGCTGAACAGATATGTCTAGCAGAACGATGCATCGTGTCAAATTACAACGTGGAGTCATGAGAGCATTATGACCGTAATTGATACGACCTAGACTCTCTTACAGCCTCCATCCAATATAAGACATGACCCATATAAGTATGAGGTTCCTATGGCCATTCTTATCCTACAACCATGTCAAATACTTCGCGTTCGTCATTCGTAGCCTCATTCATCAGGCATCGAAGAACCCAGAGTCAGCCTCAGGCTCAGACGTTCTCCATTGATCCGACTTCTTCTACATCCAGCTTCGACCGTGATGCTAGGCGTGTTCAGACCGACGAGCGTTCTGATAATGTTGGTGCCGCCTTAGGAAATGTCCGCGCGATATTGGAAGCTAGTGCTAGTGCGTTGGACTTGGCTCCAATTCCTGGCCTCAGTGCAGCGGCTTCTGCACTTGCATCATTTATAGGTGTTATAGAGGTCTGTGAATATCACTTCACTACATTTACGTCTAATTTTCTGAATATTTCCGATAGCAAACCAGAGAGAATGATGATGTACGAGATAAACTCCTTGGTAATATTGCCTCACTACGCGACATAGTTATCGGCACACTTGAACAGACTACAACACCGGGTATAAGCGGGTTGAAGAATGATTCGCCAGAAATCAGTCACCGTCTTCAGCCATCTCCCGAGCTAAGCAAAAGAGTACATGCCTTGCTGAAGTGTGTTTACAATAATGCATATCCAATGGCATAGCCTGACTGTATGTATGCAGAGAGCTCGAGACGATTGGCGCTACGGTCAAGAATCTCTCGCAAGGTAGTTTTCTAAGGCGCATGTGGACCAATCGCTCTATGACGGGTCGACTTCGAGATCTCAATGACGCAGTTGAGCAAGCTAGGAAAAACTTCATGGTCAGTCAACTATCTACCTCTCCTTTTGCTTTCATATTTCAAAAATGCAGTACTGACTGGCTTTTAATTTTTTAATTTAGATGCAAAGTGAACTTGTAAAGGAGATCTACACCAGAGGCATCTATGAATTGCAGGCGGTATGCTCTAGTACTACTAAATCCTTAAATGAAATGACTGAGTAAATTTCGTTAGTATGACCATCGCCAAAGGAACAGGTCTAGTGAGTAAAGTGTTTCTATCTGTATTCTTGCGTACTTATCATCTTGATGATACAGAGGATCAAGAAACCCTTCAACGTCTGCCCTATACAGAAAGCGCAGGTTACCGTCATACCGTGCACATAGAAAAGTCTCGTTTTTTGTCTGGAACGCGGAAAGAGCTGTTCAGAGACATCGAGATGTGGCTAGCAAGCTCAACAGACGAACGACACAGTTCATTCTTTGTATTGATGGGCGAGGCTGGGACCGGCAAGTCTACAGTAGCGTATGAGATCGCAAAGCGTCTCGATAAGAAAAGGTTACTTGCCGGTTCCTTCTTCTTTGCTCGCGACGTGCCAGCGCTGAACAACGCACAATCATTCTTTACGACAATTGCGTCCCAGCTAGCTCGTTACCACGAGTCATTTTTCATGCGAGTTGTTGATGGGGCATATACGTTTCTAGAGCAAGGGGTTCACCAACAGATGGAGTACCAACTAGAACAACTGATTTCCAACCCTCTTGACGGGCTCCGTATCGAGCAGCCACCTATCATCGTCGTCGATGCTGTAGATGAATGTGCTGAAAACGAGCTCGGTTATGCATCGCAAGGTGCAGAAATGCTTAGACTTCTAATCCGAGCGGTTCGCGAGCATTCTCTCCCTTTTCGGGTCATTCTAACCACTCGACCCGACTTCGGAATCCTAGAGATCTTCGAGAACCTAGAGTTCGGAGAGGTTGGCGGGATGCACCAGCTGCACAAATCAGACGCAGTGCATGCGGATATTGCGCTCTACCTTCAGGAGAGATTCAAAGACATCTCCTTTAAAAACCAAATCATGGAAGAACGTCCGAACGTGATCAATGAACTTACTCACCGCGCGGAAGGATTGTTCATCTACGCAGCCACGATCATCAGCCTTTTGCGAAACTGTGGTCCCCCTTCAAATGCATTGAGGATACTTGTTGCACTTTTATCCGATGAAACACAATATAACCCCCCTCATCTGAGTCGACTTGACAAGCTCTACCTCACAGTAATGCGGACAGCCTTCGCTGATATACAAGACGTCGATGGAAGGGCGACGATTCAGCCCATTCTTGGTCTTATCCCCACCCTCAGGGACCGTTTACCGCTCAAACACGTTGCATCCCTAATCGAGCTCCCACTTCAGGACATTCGATTTATCCTTCGACATATTCGTTCTGTTGTTTCGCTTGGATCTGAGGACGACGAGGACGACGACAGCGTTATTATTCCCCTCCACGCATCATTTCCGCAGTTCCTCACCGATGACACGCGTTGTATTGATCAGGAATACTTCGTCAATTCTTCCGAACATCATAATCGCCTTGCCATTGCATGTTTCAAGTTGCTCGTCGACGAAGAGATTCTCCATCGTAACATATGTGACTTGGAAGACCCCATGCTTCACAAATCACAAATTCCTGATCTTACAGACCGCCTTGCGCGAGCCATACTGCCACATGTCCTTTACGCCTGTCTTCACTGGGCTGATCATTTGATCAGAGGACAACCTTCCAATGATGCGCTCATTCTGTTCGACACGTTTTGTTCTACTCGGCTGTTGGTATGGTTGGAAGTAATGAGCTACGTCGATGGTCTTGATAATGCAGCCTTGCAGCTTCAAAATGCTCGTCGTTGGTATAGGGTCAGTAACTTTACCCGCCGATCTCGTTCTGGTAACTAACTCCAGACTATTTATCAGAGTACTGTGGTGTCAGCCAGCCAGCCATCAAAAGCTATCCCAATACTGCCACTACTTTATGATACCTACAATCTTCTGCTGGAATTCCGCCCCGCTATAGAAGTCTGTCCGAACCACATCTACATTTCTGTTCTGCAAATGATTCCCAACAGTCAACTTTCATATGCCTATCGCCAGATTTATAGCGATGGATTGACTACCAGGATGTTATCACCTTCCAGCGATTCCTGGAAGCCTCAAACACAAAGACACATAAATCACGCGCTTGGCGCGAAAAATATTACTTTTGCCAAGTTTTCCAATTATGGAAGCAAACTGGTATGCTTCTCGAGCTCGAAATCCCCGTTACAAATTTTGGACGTGATCTCAGGCAATGATGTGACCATTGGGTTGGCAGCGGGAATTGCGTACTGTGGTTGTTTTTCTCTAGATGACAGTTTGGTCGCCATTGCTTTACGAAGTGTGGGAATCCCCTCGATCCAAGTGTGGCACATTGGGACCAGACAAAAGCTTGTCCACAGTAGAGCAAGCGAGCATATCCAGGACATGACGTTTTCTGTTGATGGGGCAATTCTCGCAGCCACCGACAGTATCAACCATCTGTCCGTATGGAGTACCAAAGATGGTCAAAAGCTAGATCCCAATAACATCCCTAGATGTTGTCGCTGGAATCCTTCGTCACTGTTTTCAACAACACGCTCGGTGTCATTCTCTAGAGAGCTTATCACAGTCAGGGATATTGCGACCGGAGGGACCTTCGAGTACTCTACTTCACAGCCCGATGGCCATTCTCACGGTTTTCGACATGTTGCTCTGGACAGGAACGGGAAAGCTGTTGCCTACAATGACGGTCATCGGCTATGTGTGTGGATGATTGAGGACCAATCCGTTCACTCGATTATGTCACAGTGGGAGGAACACCCCTCTGATATCGCTGTGTCCGGTTCTATGGCTATTTCACCCGGAGGAGATATCATTGCCGCTACGCTCGAAGACCATACTATCGCCTTGTGGGAAACCTTTTCGGGTCGATGGATCGGTACTTTTGGACAAGGCAACGTGGGGGCGATGGCTGTAGACGTGATATCGTTTTCTCCAGATGCCATGCAACTCATCTCCATGTCAGGTCATACAGAAATACATCTTTGCTTCTGGGACTTGCTGACACTAACTACCTCTCATTATACTAATTCAAAGCCGGAAACCAGTCGTAGCCGCGTCAACCCCTCGAAAATTCAATACGTCTTCTTTTCCCCAGATGGCTCATCTTGTGCAACGTTCGCGGAAGACCAATCCGTCACCGTGTGGAACATTCACGCCAGAAGTACACGTACCTATCGTCATCTTGGCAACCTTCCTGGGAATAATATCGGTCGTGCACAGTTTTCTCATGACGGAAAACTAATCATTTTCAAGAGAAGTTATTTCTCTGACGCAGAAGATCGACTCGATCTAGACACAGGCAAGATCATCCAAATATCGAGCCGACATGGCAGCCAAGTGTCACTCACCTCGATGACGAGTTATACTCGTTACCTCAAATTGAGTTTGAGTATGGAGTTGACCATAGTGGTTGGGTTGTTTCCTTGGCCACTAAACGTCGAATGATTTGGCTTCCTGAATCACGCCGTCCATTTGATATTCTACCCCTGGATACCCCTAATGCCGCTGGATACTCTGACGTCTTGGACGATAACGAGTCCTCTGAAGGGGCTTCACCAATCAACAAGAATATCCGGTTCGACCGATTCTGCATCGCTTCATCAGGAAGTCTCCTTGCTGTGACATCTCATGGAGTTGTTACACTCCTTGACCTTCACCACCTGTTGGAGCATTGCAAGCACATGGAGCAGTTAGAAAGGGAGAAGAGGAGAGAAAAGATTATGGCTAATGGCGCGAATGCAGCAATCACGATCGCAACTAAGAATGCGAAGGATTTAATTTCCATGACACGGAAGCGATGATGTTGCTGTTGCATTATCGTAAATACGAGGTTACAAGCATACCATGTAGTTACGACTCAAGGCAATAGTAGACATAAAGACAATGGGATACTTTCTTTATAACTAAGCTTCTACACCTAGTAGTTAGCCCGAAACGCGCTCAGAGTAAACCAGTTTACGCGACATGTTCGCGTTGTTTGGCATTGTTTTCCACAAAATACGGTGACCTATGGTCTATCACTACAGTTCTGTGTCTTACTATGACTGGAAAAAAACTGCCATTCTTTTTTCTGATATAGACCGCTGTCCGAACATGACTTGCGAAGCTCTTGCAGCTACACTAGTAGTACCGTCTTGAATACCCGGCCCCCCACATACTGGCACTCACCCGCTAGCATTCTGCTTGGTTGGAGTGTCATTCGAATCTCGGTGTCAATGTTATCAGAGATCGGCGAAAGAGATAGGAAGAACTCACAGAACCTTGACTGTTCTGTCACCCCTAGAGAATGATGATGATCCAGTAACTAGGCCAAATGTTGCACCCCAGTTGAGGCCAGACGGAGTGGACAGTACTTTTCGTTGGATTGCATCGATGACTGGCAATACAGGAGTCGACTTCATGGTTAGCATTTCCATTTCCTCAGTTATTGCTCTCTATCCTCAGTAATGCGCGGCAGGTGCTTTCCAATTTGGATGTATTGAAACAAAAAGTCGAAGATATGATTGTATCTGAACACCCTTCCGACTATGGTGACCATACGAATGTACGACAAGCTATGACGAAATGGTTATTCTCATTCTAAGGTTTTGAGTGACGTACCTCGTTCAGACCATTGTCAGATATAACCCGACATCTCACCTCTATCGCCTGACGACACGGTCGTTCATCGTATGCGAAACTTACTGTGAGTACTAAAACTCTTGCTATTAGTATGAAACTGAAATAAAAGTTACTTGTAGGATCTCAGGCATGCTTCGTCGTTCACAACTATGAGTACAAACTGATCATTATCTGTGCGCATAAGAATATACTAGTTTCTGGACCTTGAGTGTGTTCCTGCTTTCCTTTCCAATATTCTGACATAACACAAGGACGACTCACCTTCAGGATGTCACATTAGGATTTAAAACTAGGGACGCAGTGGCGCCTTTCGTGATCATAATCGAGTGGCAAAAGGCAACTATAGTTCTCCGGTTGACGCACTTACTTTCCTTCTCCTCTTTCAAATTTCACCATTCGTCAATAATAACAACCTCCATTAACGCATTCCACTCATGCCCGCCGCACTCAAAACAGGTCCCTCTCCCCCACTTCGTGTCAAACTCCTTCATTACCTCCCACGTTTCCCAAATCAAGTAACCTCTCCACTGTTCAAAGCTCTGAATGAGCCACTCAGGTGTCGAATGGCTGCTGTTCATCCCGACGCAGATGTAAGTATACATCTATTTTAGTTGTCTTGGTTTTATACTAGATGACTGATGTATGGTTCTTTCAGATCAAAGTGGTGAAGATACACTATGGTGGAAGATGGGCACCGCAATTAGATGACGAGGAGAATACTACAGCACTCATGCACGTCTGTTTTAGTTGTGCCGTCGCAGTACGTAGTACTTAGTTAACATTATATGTTAACTTTTTTATTTGTTTGTTGCTTATAAACTCATGACCCATTCTTGAATTCATGCCCACAGACTTCCCATATCTTCAACTACGAACACCCCTCTGATCGCGTAATCACCTACGCCTTCTTCTGGCTCACCGATAGACACGAGAGTAACCACCGTCGAGAACCTCAACAACCCTGCTGGTTCATTCCACCTACCTGGGACCAGCTCACGGAGCATGCTCAATCGGTAAGAACCAACGAGACTGGCTCATTTCACCCTTGTCACATTTCTTCATCTAGACTAGGATTGACTTGAAGATGCATGTCATCACCACCGAAGGTCAATTTGTTCCGGATGAAATGCTTCGTAGGGTGAGTTCATTCGTCTTTTCAACGATTCATTCTCCTAATAACCTTAACTATCTCAGTGCTGGCCAATATCCCTCGATACACTCTTCGCGCCCCTCCCTCTCCCTCCTACTCCTGACGAACCAAACTCCGACACAGAAGATACGGACACGATCAAACTGCACGAAGTCGGACCTCAGGCTGATCTCAGTAAACTGATCACGTACGGATTTGGTGCACTCGGACTAACCAAGTACCAGAATTACTGTACGTCCCACCGCCGGACATCTCTAGCTATTGTACTGACCTTGCTTTGTTTTTACGCAACCTAGTCGAACTTTGGGAATCTACCCTCGGTGACGACCCCGTGATATACTCAACCTGAAGCTTGGAGTATATGGTGACTGTGTCATTGGCAACTCTCACTTCCCGCATGATGAGGAATATTTGTCTTTGTTACGTTTCAACGTCTCCATCACACACATACAAGTCCGAGTCGATACTACATCAGTACATCATCCAACCTGCTACACTTACGAATTGATTGAATAATAGTTCCACTCGCACTCATCGCACTCCAGAAAACGTTTGATGTAAAATCTAAACTTCGATTTAAATCGATACAGAGACACAGGAGATACTAGTAGTGATGACAGAGACAGAGAGGATGCTACGGCTGAGATACAATACGAGAGAAAAAACCTTGCCAAATGGGACCAATGCGCGACGATGAGGAGTGGATGGATGAAATGGATGGGAGTGATAAAAGATGAGGATGAAGGCGATAGAGGAATGGTGGTGGGAATGGGAATGGGAGAATGTACAAATGACGATGGAGGATGGAATGTGAGTAGAATGAGAAAAGGCGAGTGTGGAATGTGATGATGAAAAAGTGGTAGGTGGGATGGGAATAAGGGGATGATGATATCGTACAAGGTGCGCAGGTATGATGATGGTACAGGTATACAAAGCGAGCAGCGAGATGATAGAGATGATAGGATAGACGAGACAGAATGAGATGAGATGAGAGACGATACGACAAACCAAGAAAAGGAAAAAAGACAAGGGAGACCAGAGATTGGTAGAGATGTTGAAATGGGAAGAACCAAGACGAGAATCCGACTTGAGATAGATCGACGAGGATGTAGTGAAGAGAGAGATGAGGAAGTAGGGATGAGGAAGAATAGTGAAGTGAGGACGATGTAGATGGGGGTGCTGGGAACGTCCGAGGACAGAGAAGGGGGAGTAGTAATGCAACAAAAATCAGGAAAACAGAGCACAACAATAAGTCGACAAAACGATACGAACCAGGAGACATAAAGGTGTGTAGAAAAATAGAAATAAGTGAAGCAGAAGATTTAATGTAGGAATGTATCGGTGTGGCGTTAACGGGCAGGAATAAGAAGAAATAACGGGAAATGAGGAGATGAGGCGCATAATGGTGTAGAGGAGATTCAGAGGAAGATGTGATGATCGGTGAGGTGTGGTGTTGTGTTATAAAGTGGGAGAAGAGGAACCATCACGAGGAGGCAACCTTCTTTCCGCCCCTACTTCTAGTCGCAGTAGAAGTCCTAGCCTTCTTCACGGGAGATGGCTTGTCGGTCTTATCCGACTTGTTCTCCATAACTTTCGCGGTGCCTTTCCTGGCTCTAGTCGAAACCCTCTTGGGTTTCTGCTCCTCCTCTACATCGGCTTCAGGGCTCTTGAGCTTTCTCCTCCTGATCTTCCTCCTCGACGCGTTTCCTCTTAGTACCTCTCGAGTTCGCAGGAGCAGCTTTCGCCTTCGACCTAGTCTTTCCCTTAGCCGTAGACGTAACCTTCTCGTCCTTCTCATCTACAGTCAACTCCAACCCCTTGACGAGCACCGGGCTCGCCTCAGGAGAAGCAGTCTCTTCAACAGCAGTGCTAAGACCACCCTCACTCGGAGTACTCACAGCAGTACTCGTACCAGACGAGGCGCTGACCGTGCTAGAGTTCGACCGAGATCGTTTATGTCCGTTTCCGACCTCCTGAGGCACGGAAACGGATGTAGGAAGAAGAGATGGGGTAGCAGTGTCTGGAGAGGTTGTGGAGTTGGCGATTTGTGGTGAGACAGGTCGAAGTAGTGGATAAGGTAGAAGGTGAAGCAGTTTCGGAAGGGGCGAGCTCGTCGACTTCCATAGCAGGAGTCTCCTCATTAGCAGATGCTTGTTTGTGAGCCTGACGAGCAGATCGTCTTGAAGGTGCCACAGTGGCGGCAGGAGCAGCAGGGGCCTTCCTTGAGCGATTGTTCCTCGATTTGGTTGCCTTGAGAGGCGAAAGACCAAGATCCGGGAGCTCTGTCAAAGTGGCATCGATAGAGGGAGTCCCCATTCGCTCCAGCTTAGCTTCCCTCGTAGCAGTCGACTCCAAAATAGCAGGCATAGCAGAAGAAGACACGAAAGTGGAGTTGGTGTCAGGTTCAGTAGGCTCGATGACGATAATCTCGGGCTGAGCGACTTCGGCAGCGAGTTCAGAAGAAGGTTCAGCAATCTTCACCTTCTTCCTGCTCTTATTCGCTGCCTTGGCCAGTTGTTTCCTCTTGGTGGCCGTTCTAGCACCATTAGCCTCCAAGGCGTTACCATTAGCTTTGACGTTGGTCTCGTCGCGTTTCTTGATAGCACGGGCAGCGGCGTTCCTGGTTTGTCTAGTGGTAGGTCCTTTACGATATTTGGACCATACAGGTAGAATATCTTCCAGGCCCCAAGCCGAGCATTGTCTGCTTTGGAGAATACAGAGGTCAAAGTAGCCGACATCGATGCAGATGTAAGGCACATCGCTGTCTAATAATGGGGTGAAGCAGTGGAAACATGATTAGTTTAGGCAGATAATGATTGAGAGGCAGAATGGTGGTGTGGCGGCGGCGGCGAGTATGTCAAAGACACAAGAGAAAGTGGGAGTGGCAAGAGGTCGTTGTGGTAGGAGAGAAACTTACTGAGCATACTATGGACTCTGGCGAGCGTTTTTTCCCAAACCAGTTCAGACCAGAAAGTAAAGTGTTTCGGATGTTTGTATTGGGTGTATAGCTTGCAAGCAGCAAGCACCCAAATGATTTCTTCTTCATGCGGAGACAAAGGCTCCTCAAGCGTGAAGAGTTCATTAAGTTTAGGAGCTTCTGGCTCTTCTCGTTCGGGGTCCTCGTGTGGCACAAGGATGTAATTAGGTTTGGGTGGGACAAGTGAGATGAAGAAGTCGACGTAGGGATTGTCAACTGTGATTGCGTGGTTCGACATGACACCCTTGTAGAGTGGTCTTGGATAAGTCTGTCTGGTATTGGCGATACTCTGGTCTTAGAGGTGGGAGCACCGAGTGGACGAGCTCGCGTGAGGGAGGCGAGGGAGTGGCGTTCTGGGATGTGGGGTGGTATGGCTCGTCGCGTACAGACGACACGGGGTAGCTGAGACTGACAGGGAGGTCGTACTCGGAATCGAGATACTCACGACCGGTGGCCACAGCGGACGAGGAGGGTGTGGGGAAGTAATGTGTGTAAGGCATGGGAGACGGTGGCCGGTGGAAGTGGTAGCGGTGTGAGTAAGTAGGAGTGCGCGAGTAGCCTGCTGTGAGCAAGTGCTCGCTGTGGAAATTCATGGTGGTGAAAGGGAGAGGTGGGCGGGTGCGAGTGGCGGGAGTCAGGGTTAGTGAGCAGGGGGGCGCTCCGACCAGGCGGTGTTAGGTAGAGTGTGGCTAGCGGGGATAGTAGCGATGTGGGATGGGCGGGGGAGGGAGAAGTGGGAGGGAGAGGGAGAGGCGGGTGAGGGGAGATATAGCAGGAAGGAGAAAGAGCCAGAGCCAGAGAGTGCACGCCCTCGAAGCCGCTCAATCCGATGTCTCTCTCTCTCCTCATACATAGGCGTACATACCCAATCCGGCATCATTGCCCCAGCTCTCCCTCCCTCCCTCACACATGCATTGGCCCCTTGCTCGCTCATTATCATTGCCTTCGTCGCCAGGGCCCTGCACAACAAACACTCAGAATAAAATAACAGAAACAGACAAAGGCCAATGCCAGAGCCAGAACGGGAATCGCGATTTAGGTCCGTTACATCTCATCTTATCTCCCGATCTCTTTCCCATTTCCCCTCGATCTCCCCGGTCCGGCGACTAATCGTATTGCTGCCAGTATGTCTTACCGTACAATTGGACTTGCAAACCTGGAGTCCAAGTCGAAAGTCGAAAGGTGGATGAGTGCTCGGCTTCGGTAGGCGGATGCGGAAGGACGGATGCGGAAGTGGAAGTGGACGATGCGCCTCACAATCCGTTCCGAGCGTCGAGGGCCGCTGCACGTTCCGAGCGCTAACCTTCCGACGAGGATGTAGGTCCAAACCTATAAAGCTAGGGTCGAGACATGGGTCAACGCTACCTATTGTCTTCTCTCTAACTATCATCTACTTGCAACTTCGTGCCGGTCACGAAACTTTACCCAAACCCAAAGAACTTCTTTCACTCCACAACTCCTCACTACCCTTTAGTCTCTAGATCATCATGGGTCTCTTCACCAAGAAAGACAAATCTGCTTCTTCTTGCGATGCTCCCAAACCCAAGCCCAACAAGCTTACCAAAAAGAAACAGGATGCTTCTACTACACCTGTCCCTCCTACCATGCCTTCATCCACCTCATCCACCTCAGCTGCTCGAGGAATCCTCCGCAAACCCTCCAGTACATTCTACACTAGAGATTCCATCAGCAGCAACGCCACGGCTTGTGAAATACCCGTCGCTCTTCAACCTAAAAACAAAGGCAAAGGGAAAGAGTCTGGTACTCGAACCCAACCGCATGCAGCCCATATCACTCCTCCGAACCATAGAGCTTCAGAACCCAATATCAATGCTTCCAAAAACAATTATCCAGATCGTTTACGATTCGCGTCATTACCTACAGACCATCTCCCTTCTACAAACGAGAACCCCTACCCTGCCATGCCTCGCCCATCCACCTGTTCAACTACCACTACCCTAAACGGAACAGTCGACGAGCAGAAAAAAGCCAAGAAGTCCAAAAAAGATAAACACAAAATCCCTGAAGGTCGTTTCAGATACCACTCCCAAACACTCGACTTTGAAGTATTCAAAGCCCCCCAATACGACTCCTCCGTCGCCGCCCGTCACGAAGAATTCTTCGTCTCCACCGAACCCGAATGGGTCCCCCTAGCCAACTACGCCCCCCGCCCCAACTTCCTTCCCCAAGAGACCGACGTCCGGTCGTTGACGGCGTATCCGTTTTTGGATCTGGGGTTGGTGACGAGGAGTCTGAAACAGGCGTTGAAGAAGGAGGGAAAGCGGATTGAAGATTATTTGGAGGTGGATGATATTGTGGCTCTTAAGTGTTGGGAGACGGATGAGGTTGAGGGGTTGAAGGATTGTACGAAGTTTAGGGGACGGAAACATGCTATTGCGCAGGCGGAGAGAGATTGGAGGAGGAAGGAGAGGCAGTTCCGTAAGTTTCTTTTTTGCTTCTTGCTTCTTATGAGACGAGATGCTGACACTTTTTTTTTGTAGACGTCTTTGGTGCTTCGTTGAAGATCATCGAAAGGAAAGCTACTACTTGGGTTCCTATTTTCGGGTTTATGCACCGAGTACCCAAAGTCGCCGTGGCTTGTATCGAAAGGCTATACGCCAATGGTAAGTCTCTTCCTCGACTTCATCGCTTCCTTTTCAAGCTAACGCCTTCCTTGTAGGGATGGACACACCAGATCTCTTCCATCAAAAACCCAACGGTGTCCGCTTAACCTCCCTCATCTGTCAATTCGACTCGTTCGACCCCAACGCCCCACTCCCCGACCTCTCGGAAGAATCTCCCGCCATGGTCGCCGCACTCCTCTCCACATTCATCGGCTCCATCCAAGGTCCTATCATCCACAGAACCTACTTCGATGCCCTCTGGGCATGGGTCGTCCAACCCACTATCGCCCGTGAAACGGAGTATCGTCAGAAACTTCGTATCCAACTCATCGAAGGTGATGACGGTGAAATCGAAAGTGCTAGCGAGGACGACGAGTATGAGGAAGAGATCGTCCTTGGTGCTCATGGTCTCCCGAGTTTCAACTCTAGGA